>CAJQUN010000005.1:23369463-24002108 GCA_907163345.1 Haberlea rhodopensis
CTGTCAATTTTTTTATAGAATTTTAATTATTAATATAACATTATTTTGAAACATTCGGAGTACTTCTTAATTATTAATTCAGAATATTCCAAGTAAATTAAATGAATTTAAGAATACTAACAGTCAATTTATTAAGAAAACATCATTCCTAATATAATAATCAAAATTTTAATTCAAATACAACCAAATGAGTTCTAAAACAAATTTTCTTCCCTGACCGGATGGATGGAACCATGACAGTAGCCAACAAATGGAAAAATGTCTTATGCAGGATTATTCAACATACACTTCAGACGCCAAATGAAACCTATGATAACAATCAGGAAATAAATTTTAAAATGGAGATAATGATAAGCATTAATTTCTAGCCACATGATATATATATATATATATATATATATATATATATATATATATATCTATATATATATATATATCTATGTATATTGGACATGCGTTTTTATATATTGATTGATCTTTCGAGTACTATAAAAATATGCTCTGGTTTCTCTGGGATCACAATTTCCAATCCTTTGATTGTTTCTTGCCCTTTCGATCACAAATACATCAAAAAATAATAGCCAAGAAAAAAAACTTGACCCCTAGTGGAGAGAAAATGTCAAGGAAAATCGAAAATGAAGAAACTACCGAACCTTTGTTAGATTACTCATCTTCAGTTAAGTACATAGAAGAAGATGAGCAAGAACAAACGATTTGTCGAAAGATTTGGATTGAATCCAAGAAGCTATGGAGAGTTGTGGGCCTGCAATATTCAGCCGACTTGCCTCGTATTCTATGTTTGTTATCACACAAGCCTTCGCCGGTCATCTTGGCGATCTTGAGCTTGCTGCCAATGTCCATTGCCAGTAATGTCATTCTTGGATTCGATTTTGGTCTCATGGTAAAATTTCTTTCGACCCAATTCTTATCATTTCGAGTTCTTTGAAAAAAGTTCGAAATTTCTTGAATTATTATGGTTTATGTACCAATCGTTTTGTTTTAGCTTGGAATGGCGAGTGCACTGGAAACCCTTTGTGGGCAAGCGTTTGGGGCCAAGAATTACCACATGCTAGGAGTGTATCTCCAAAGATCATGGATAGTTCTCTTCTTATGTTGCCTTGTGATGCTTCCGTTGTTCTTCTTCACAACGCCGATTCTGAAACTGCTAGGGCAGCCTGCGGACGTGGCGGAGCTATCGGGGGTGGTGGTTCTATGCTTCATCCCTCTTCACTTCAGCTTGGCTTTCCAGTTTCCACTGCAGAGGTTCCTGCAAAGTCAGCTCAAAAACAGTGTGACTGCTTGGGTGAATTTGATAGCTTTAATAGTGCACATACTGTTGAGCTGGTTGATTGTGTACAGGCTGAAATTTGGATTGGTGGGCACTGCTCTTACGCTGACTTTTTCGTGGTGGATTATCGTGTTGGGCTTGTTTTCTACACAGTTTGCGGCGGCTGCCCGCTTACCTGGACTAGGGCTTTTCTGCTGAGGCTTTCTGGGGTTTGTGGGATTTTCTCAAACTATCAGCTTCTTCGGGTATGTGATGCTTTGGTACGTACAATATTAAATCAAAAGCTAGAAAAAATATGTAAATATATTTTAATGATCTCCTATTTGGATCATCATTCATTTCTATATTCCCTTTGGGTCCATTGGATTGACGAAGCTTGCAGATTTCAAATTTAAATCCATTTAATTGTTTAAGTGAATTTATATTAGGTGTTTTTCAAATCCAAATATATACTAAATTTATATAAATGGAATGGTATGTGATAAATTTGAAATCTACCAAACATATGTATCATTTACACTTTCAAATGAAATACATTCATTCAACGACAACCGGTTAAGCATTGTAAACATATTTTTTTGATCGAATTTCCATTGCCAATGGACAGTTTGGAGAATTGGTACTACAGGATACTCATAGGATGACTGGGAATTTGGAGAATGCAAAAATGGCTGTGGATGCTTTGTCTGTATGGTGAGAAAATGTTAATTTTTACCTTATTTAATCAACTTTATATGAGAATTCATTAGGGTCTTGGAAAATATATAATAATGACTATAAAACTTCAGATTTCGTAAACTTCGGCTGAGTTAAATCAATTATTGTTTAAACAATTTTAAGTTTTATGTCCGTCCATTTGTTCTTTTTCTTGTATCGTTGTTAAACATCGCATAAATTTAGTCTGAGTGACCTAATCAATATTTTTTAATATGTATAAAATGAATAAATTTAAATATTTTAATGTCTTCCGTGGCTTTTATTGCTTTGTCAACTTTCTTGGATGGCAAGGATTTTTAGGAGGTGGATGGATTGTGTTCATTGTGGATTAGAATTAAATGAATTTATAGAGGCCGCAGTGGTTGACCAAGTACAGGGTTATTAGTCGAATTTTTTTTATGATGGGAACCGTAATCGTTACCGGTTTGGATACGGCTTTTTTTACGACGAAAACCTACAACCGTTACCGTTTGGATACGATACTGGATATTAGTGGAATTCGTAATTTATTGAAGGTTTCTTAATTTTGGTATAGTACATATTATTTCAAAAAAAATTAGCAAATTTGATGTGACGTTATGTTTTTTTGTATTTTGTGTAGCATGAACATCAATGGATGGGAACTAATGATCCCTCTTTGCATTTTTTGCCGGTACGGGGGGTACGTCTCAGATTCTCCATCGTATTCACTAAAGTTGTCCAATCAATATCAAATAAATACAAATTAATTTCTCTGTCTAAGTGCATCACCGATTTGTACAATTCGAAAGGCTTTCTTCTTCTGTATTTTTTCTTTAAAATATAATTTCAAAACTGGGGATCCTAACTCAATATTACTATACTATCACATGGACACTATTTTACGGGGTACCACAATATATCTACTCCTTGAATAGATATCTACAGATAGATATCCATCCAAGAATTGTGGTACCCCATGAAACAGTGCAAATGCTCTTCATTAGGGTAGTCAGAATGTTTTCCTCACTCCTAATGTCTTTGAATGTGGTCCAATACGTCATCACTTGTTAAGTATGATATCACCCGTGTGCTGACGAGACACAAATCTTGTCAATTGGTACAATCCTTTTGGACAAGCTTTCGTACACGGTACATGGTATGGTTCATTTGATGTTGAGGGCAGTTGGAGCATTGATATTGGGAAAAGTGTTCTCGATGTGGCAAAGACTTTCTCTTGATGTAGCATACACAACATTTGGGTATATCACATCAAAGTTTTGAGATACTATGCATAATGCTACAGTACATCTGGTATTCTCAAACACCAACTCAAATATATTGTGTATGTATATGTATATACAATTTGGGCATGGTGAATTGATGTTTGGTCACCGGATATACTGTAGCATTTCATTGAACCGCAATGCCTGTGCCCTGTGCTCTTCAGGACACCCACAACAAAACCACGTGGTAGGCTTAAAACCTACTGTGTACCCACAATTTTTGGAATTTATAATAGAAACAAATGATCTAAAATTTTTGTGTGTTTCATAGTGGAATCAAATAATATTATGTTGTATGCTTCTCCAAAAAAACAGAGTAAGAGTGGCGAATGAACTTGGAGCGGGGAACGGTAAAGGAGCCAAATTTGCGGCATTCGTAGCAGTGATACAGTCCTTCCATAATCGGCCTAATATTTTGGGTACTGATAATGTTTTTCCACAATGAACTTGCTCTGATATTCACAACTAGCCAACCTGTGCTCCAAGCAGTTAGCAAGCTCTCTATTCTCTTGGCCTTCACTATTCTCCTCAACAGTGTTCAGCCAATTCTTTCAGGTACTTTTTTCCTTACTATTAATAATAATTCAATGAAAGTTGACTGTCCAAAAGGACATGCATTAAATAGCCACTTCTAACATATTTTCTATATCTGTTTTGAGTGTGACAATGATTATTACTTCATGAATTTTGAGAGGTATCTTTCGAGTATAGAATATTACTCTCATATAATATTTAAAAGTTCAAATTTTATTTGGATATATGTGATCCACATAAAAGTACATCTATGGGTCCAATTTGATTTGGATATGTGAGATCCATTTTTTTATGTGGACCTCGTATATCCAAATCGAATTTGGACCATTGACCTAAGCATTATGACATTGCACTTGTGCTAGCAGAACTCACCCGTTTAATTCAAGGTGAAAAACCTTAACATGTCATTTGATAACACTGACAACCAACACACTATTCGTGTAGCTCGTTCTGTTGAAATTTGAGTTCAAGATTTTAAATTATTTGAACTTTTTTTTAGCTCTTGCCATGTTTAAGCATTTGAAATTATTTTTATTTAATGATATTAGGGGTGGCTGTTGGATCTGGATGGCAATCATATGTTGCATACATCAACCTTGGTTGCTACTATTTGCTTGGAATTCCACTCGGAGTTATAATGGGATGGGTTTTCCACCAAGGAGTCATGGTACGACGCATTTTTCAATTTATTTCTATTCGAAAGTTTAATCAAGAAGTCCTTATGAAATTATTATTACGAAAAAGTATTTCTAAAATTGATGACTATAAACTATTTATTCGGTCTCACATCCATTTATGCGAGCTTTATTGATACTGCTCCCGGGGTCTGATTCTATCTCTGTTCCTTTCGTTTGACGAAAGGAAGGATCCCTAATCATTAACACAAATAGTTCATGGGCGAAATGGAGCATCCAACCTTGGGGGAGCATCCAACCCTGGGGGCAGTATCTGTAAAACCCTTATTGATGTCAAATGAATGATTGGATTGGCCCTAAGGACGGTTAAACCTATTTATGTGATAGATTTGAATTACAGGATCTTCAATTTGTGAGATAGATCTGACAATATTAGTATTCGTGGATGTATAGTAGAACTCTTTAATATACATAATATTTATTCGAGTAGGGCATATGGGGCTGGATGATTTTTGGTGGAACTGCAGTGCAAACATTGATATTGGCCATTATTACCTTGCGATGTGATTGGGAAAAGAGGTAAGAGTTAAAAAAAAAAAAATTCATTGATTTCTACAATTTTCAAATTTGTTACCATAATTAAATGTATGCCTTTTCTTTTATCTGATTAGTTGGTGATAATGTCTTGTAAAATGCAGGCAGAGAAGGCCACTATGCATGTCCGAAATTGGTCAGATAATAAGAGATATGTTGTATGATCAAATCAAATGATTAATGATAAGAAAAATCAAAGGATGATATAGTGAATTTACTTATATTTTTCTTGCATAAAAGTTGTAATGTATTTGTAATTTTGGTTGGAATTAGCAGTAATCAACTTATAATCACTGTTATTAAAGCAATTCGGGCTAATTAAGTGCTAACAGCCTAAAATTGATAATTTATGTGGTAATTGGACAAAATCTTATTTGAATGAAAGGATGTGATTTGCGAAAGGATTTGGAAAATTGGATTCCGGACGAGATTTATTTATATCGCAATAATCGACATAAATGCTTGTATTTATTGGGTGAATCTAAATTTGAAAAAGCTTTAGAATATCAGTAACCACATGCCAGCAGTGGCTTAGTGTAATAAAAGTGAGGATAAAACATAGCGAGGATTTTCCGCCAATTATGGGGGGTTACTCGTTGCCTTGTATTCTCCTTGAGAGCTTCTTCATGCACATTCCTAGCCACCGTCGAGGCAGAGTGACACAACATTGGCCGATCAAATAACCTAGCCTAGGTTTTCAGGTCGAATCAAAGTAAGCAAAGTGCCGATTAATGCAAATCCCAGCAGCAGTATAAACCTTGATATTTGCCTGAATGATGTGAAAACATGTGCAAGTCATATATCATTTTTGTCTGAATTTAACATGTGATTTAAAGTTGGGCCAGACTAGGGAAAATTTTAAAAACATTTGTGACTAATTGAGTCGATGAAAACAATAGAAAACTGTATCGAGAATTAATGCAAACTTTGGGGGAACATTTAATATATTAGACCGATAAATTAATGTGATTATTTATACAAGGAGACAAGTGTATATTGCTTATAATTGGATGACCAATTAAGCATTCAAGTATTAAAAAAAAAAATGAAAAAAAAAAACAAGAATAAAAAATTGTAGTCTACAAACTTGTAATCTTTCCACTTTCATATGGCTTGGTAATATTTCTTTTCTTTTCTTTCTTTTCGTAAACAATTGTAATATTATTCTGTATTTTAGTTTATGTGTTCTTTGAGTCAAGCATCATCTACATGAGAGGCTAAATAAGTCTGTCTCCTCCCAAAAAGAGACGTTTTAAAATGTAATAAATATAAGTATTTTCAGAATAAAACGAAGGCTGTTGCCCATCTATCTCCCAGATTTCTTTAAATCATTCTTATATCTTGAGTATACCTTACGCCCTAAGGTAGGAAACGAATTAGGGTTGTGTTGTGCGGTTTCTGAAGGAATCGGATAACTGGCAGAATAACCTCGCCTGAGAGCTAAGGTTGGATGGTGAGGAGCCATTCGTAAAACAGTCTGGAGGCAGTAAGTTTTCGACTGGTGGCTTTGCTACCCACCTCACCCGGTGCCGTTATGGTCAAAAAATGGTATATTTCAATTTGTTAAAAATTTATTGTAATAGGGAAGCATGATGTACATGTTATTCTTTGTATAATGAAATTTTAGGGGCTATAAAATTCATCATGAACTGTGAGTCCTTTGCAAAAGTATGCTCTTATGTTCTCTCAACAGAAACTGAAAGATCTCATGTTCATTAAGGCCCCTGCATTTACGTACCCTTATTAGGAGTTGTTTATTAGTAAAATGGGATTTTGGATGTTTTTGTAATAATCCTAAAAGCTTTAAGGAGTTTTATGCAATTAAAGTGATAACTTTTATGTCTTTTGAGGTTGGTAGAGAGTTGGAATAAAGAAAAGAAGTATAGAAGTGAGTTTAAATAAAGAATCTTTGATATATGAAGGAATGTTAAAATTATGTTTGGGTAGAGTGATTTTAAATAAGTTTACCCTTAATATATTTTAAATTCAGTTGGCCACGTTGTAAAACAAAATACCTTTCAGTGAGATTTTAGTATAGTTGCTTTGTACTTTTGTAGTAATTCAATGGAACATCCGAAATTATTCATAATGCTTAGTTTGCAACGGCTAGTTTTCTGTGCAACAATATGTACATAATTTGATTGTTCTTTGCTATCCAATGGAGCAGATCCAATCATCCAACATGATGTATAATTCTAATTGGATAGTTGGATCTACCCAATAGGATAGCCAAGAACATTTCCATGATTTAAGAACAAGTCAAACAATACGTCAAAAAGATACGATTGTGAGCTTTTCTTAGAAGATCAAAGAAGAACATAAACCACAATTAAAGAACTTCTTCGAGCATAAGAGCCAATTTATTTGAAGAGTCAACCATTTAATATAGAAGAGAGATGAGTTTAAAACTCTAATGAGTGAGGTCTGATATGATCTTTTTTTGTTTTGTTTTTGAAATGTTATTGGCTACTCAATGGGATATTGCAAATAGAATTGATCCAACATCCGACATTAAGAATCCAGTCATCCAACATGTGGTATATTCATAATGTTGGATGTGAATATTGTTGGAATATAATTTTTCATGTGGGTCTATATATGTAATTGATTGTGTATTGTAGATTATCTTAAGATTTAGCCCAAATAAAATGATCCGAATAAGGTTAATAAAGTTGGGCTACAAACATCTAATATAGTATAATATTGATGTGCTCGCGATTGAGTCATTCTATATTGTATCTCGTCGATAGTTAGATAGCGTGAGAGAAGATTAAAGGACTATCAAGTCCAATTGAAGTTCTGGAATATCATAGTACTCAGATCTACAAGAATATCAACTATTATTGATCTAGGTACGCTTCCGAATATTTATCTATATTTCTTAATGATTTAACATATGATCCTGAATTAAGATGATTTTTCATCTATAAGGTTATTACAACAAATATACCCAATGTATATTTAGATCTATTTTATGAGGCATTATCCCATGAGGTTAGGGGTGAGATTGTGTCGGGTATCTCGGGAATCGGGAAATTTGGGTCGGGTACCCGAAATTTTGGGTACCCCATAGGACATGCCGATTCCCGACCCGAATTGTTTCGGGTACCCGAAATGTCGGGTACCCGAACAATTCGGGTTCGGGTACCCTATTTTTGGTTTTTCTTTTTAATTTTTTAATTTTTTTTTTTTGCTTCTACAACACATAACAAACAATTTTTTTTTTTTATTTCCCTGAACTAAGAATATATTTCTCACACTCTACTTCTGTTTCTTATACTTCTGTTGTTTTCAAAAAACTGAATGATTGATTATTAATTTTACATTGCAGGGGGCTTAGAATGCTGAACTAGAGAGACTGCTTGATCAAGATTTGACAAGTTTATATCCTGAAAGAGGTAGCTATTTTCAGACAAGTGCTTGGCGTTGTATTATCCGAGAAATTTATGGAACATGATGCCTATTCAATGTTTGATGCTTTGATGAGTGGCGCTGGTGGTGCTGTTGCCATGGCTGAATTTTTTTCTCATTCTCCTTTTGTGAATTCCCACATTGGCTTTCCCCCTGTGATCGAAGCTTCTACTGCACTTTATCATTTACTATCCACAGTCGATTCATCTCTTTACAGTCACCTTGTTGAACTAGGAGTAGAACCCCAATATTTTGCACTTCGCTGGCTTCGTGTATTATTTGGTCGTGAATTTTCCTTGGAACCCGATTCCCGACCCGAAATTTTCGGGTCGAGAATCGGGTATTGTCCTGAACCCGAAAAATTACCATTTTTTCATTCTCGTTCGGGAATACCCGATCGGGTCGGGTCGGGTACCCGAATACCCGACCCAAATGCCCACCCCTACATGAGGTAGTAAAGCACAAAATATTTTTTTTTGTTACCGCTCTCAATATCAGCATCTTGTGAGACGTGGATCCATATATGTTTAAAAAAGCCACGTGGAGCAAGATGTTAGTCTTATATTGGTCTTATGATATAAATTTAGAATATATGTCTGTTCAGTACCGTAAACTGATGTAAGGATATGAAGTACCAAAAATTGATCTGCAAAATCCTCAAAAAAAAAGAAAAAATTATCTACAACTATTCAATATTTAACTGATTAACTGAATAACGTAAAATTGTAAGACGAATTGAAAGTGTCAAGTGCTTTAATTCTTGAACTTCTAAAAAAAAAACTTTGTAATTTATTTTTTTCTGTTGTTGTTTATTTTATTATTTTGACTAATCTGACCTATTACTTTATATACCTCTCTCGACCAATATGTATCATACCATTAAGATTTCAATAAATTATTAAATGCATGCATCGATTCCGGAATCCTATTGTCAGCAAATAAAACCCCAAATTCCATGTATCCAGTAGCTTATTTCCCAAGACAGTTAAATTGTTACTCGTGGATGGGTACACCCAAGGACAGGATACACCCAATCATTTTCTTCCATCTTCCTCCCCATATCCTTAAGGGTTGCAGCTCCTTTTGTCTCACAAAATTCAAAAATTGTGTTGGTAGTGGGATATAGGTAAAAAAAATCATCTTAGACTGCGGCCCAGGTGACGGGCTACAATCAACTACAAAACAAAACACTTAATTCAGTCGTTTAAATAAAACCACCGACAATATAGTTATGAACACTAAAATGAATACAGATGAATCGTTGTTTGTTTGTGTTTAGTGGGAAACTCGGAGCTGGTTATCCTAAGATCAGAACTTTGGGGTCAATAAGTGGTTGATGTTGGAGTCAGCATAACCCAACCCATCTAATTTTCCCTTGTTTAGTATATATACAGACTGACAAACACGAGGAGTACTGGCGGAACCCGACATTTCATGCAAAGACTTTAATTTCACTAAATAATGCGGTCCACTTAAATTATTTCTCATCGTTCCTATATTATATATATCAGACAAATCCTTGTATATGCAAATGAATAATAAACCAAAAAAAAAAAACATTGGGTGCAAGTTACAGAGATCATGTCATAGTCGCCTGCTTTATTTTATCATCTGTCAATTTTTTTTATTTTGACACATTTGGAGTACTTGGACGTACTTCTTAGTTATTTATTCGGAATATTCTAATACTAACTTCCAAGTACATTAAATGAATTTAAGAATACAAACAGTCAATTTATTTAACAAAATTCATTCCTAATTTAATAATCGAAATTTAATTAAAATACAAGCAAATGAGTTCTAAAACGAATTTTCTTCCTTGACCGGGTCACTGGAACCATGACAGTAGCCAACAAATGTAAAAAGATGTCTTATGCAGGATTTATTCAATATACACTTCAGAGGCCAAATAAAACTGAACACAACAAATCAGGAAATAAATTTTAAAATGGAGAATGATAAGTATTAATTTCTAGCCACATGATAAATATTGCGTTCAAAACACAATAGCCAAGAAAAAAAACTTGACCCCAAGTGGAAGAAAAATGTCAAGGAAAATCGAAAATGAAGAAACTACCGAACCCTTATTAGACTACTCATCTTCAGTTAAGTATGTAGAAGAAGATGAGCAAGAACAAACGATTTGTCAAAAGATTTGGATTGAATCCAAGAAGCTATGGAGAGTTGTGGGGCCTGCAATATTCAGTCGACTTGCTTCGTATTCTATGTTTGTTATTACACAAGCCTTCGCAGGTCATCTTGGCGATCTTGAGCTTGCTGCCATGTCCATTGCTAGTAATGTCATTCTTGGATTCGATTTTGGCCTCTTGGTAAAATTTCTTTCGACCCAATTCTTATCATTTCGAGTTCTTGGAGAACAGTTCAAAATTTCTTGAATTATGATGGTTTTTGTACATTTACCTATCTTTTGTTTTAGCTTGGAATGGCGAGTGCACTGGAAACCCTATGCGGGCAAGCGTTTGGGGCCAAGAAATACCACATGCTAGGAGTGTATCTCCAAAGATCATGGATAGTTCTTTTCTTATGTTGCCTTGTGTTGCTTCCCTTGTTCTTCTTCTCAACGCCGATTCTTAAACTGCTAGGGCAGCCGGCGGACGTGGCGGAGCTATCGGGGGGTGGTGGTTCTATGCTTCATACCTCTTCACTTCAGCTTCGCTTTCCAGTTTCCACTGCAGAGATTCCTGCAAAGTCAGCTCAAAAACAGTGTGACTGCTTGGGTGAATTTGATAGCTTTTATAGTGCACATACTGTTGAGTTGGTTGATTGTGTACAGGCTGAAATTGGGAGTGGTGGGCACCGCTCTTACGCTGAATTTTTCGTGGTGGATTATCGTGTTGGGCTTGTTTTCTTACACAGTTTGCGGCGGCTGCCCGCTTACCTGGACTGGCTTTTCTGCTGAGGCGTTCTCGGGTTTGTGGGATTTTCTCAAACTATCAGCTTCTTCGGGTGTGATGCTTTGGTATGTATAATATTCAATCAAAAGCTGGAAAAAAATATTTTAATTATCTTTTAAGATCTCCTATTTGGATCATCATTCATTTCTATATTCCCTTTGGGTGCATCTGGATTCATACATTTCAAATCTATTTAATTTATATCGGGTGATTTTCAAATCCATCTATTTATTAATTTATGTAAATATAATAGTAAGCATGATGTTCAGTCGATCCAAATACAACCTTTATTTTTAAGCATTGTAACATATTTTTGATCGAATTTCCATTGCCAATGGACAGTTTGGAGAACTGGTACTACAGGATACTCATAGTGATGACTGGGAATTTGGAGAATGCAAAAATTGCGGTTGATGCTTTGTCTGTATGGTGAGAAAATGTCAATTTTACTTTTATTTCAATAAACTTTGGATGCGAATTTCATTTTGTCTTTCATCTATTTTTTATAAGATAAAATTAAAAGTAAATTTGTCATTAAGTTTAATCAATTGTTGTTCAAACAATTTAATGTTTTATGTCCGTCCATTTGTGCTTTGTCTTGTATCGTTGTTAAACATGGCATAAATTTAGTCTTGAGTGACCTAATCTTTATTTTTTAAATGGAATTTATGTACTAAAATTTAAATATTTTTATTGCTTTGTCAACTTTCTTGGATGGCAAGTATTTTTATGAGGTGGATGAATTGTGTTCATTGTGGATTATAATTTAAATGAATTTATAGAGCCGCAGTGCTTGACCCAGAACAGGGTTAATAGTCGATTTTTTTTTTTTACGACCGAAAACTCGCAATCGCTACATTTTGGATGTGTACGGGACATTATTCAAATTCTTAATTTTATTGAAGGTGGCTTGATTTTGTTATAATATATATTATTTCAGAAAATTTAGCAAATTTGACGTTATGTTTTTTTGTATTTTGTGATAGCATGAACATCAATGGATGGGAACTAATGATCCCTCTTGCATTTTTTGCCGGTACGGGGTACGTCTCAGATTCTCCATCGTATTCACTAAAGTTTCTGCAGTGTATGAAATGTCCCAATCAATATAAAATAAATACAAATTAGTTTCTCTGTCTAAGTGCATCACCGATTTGTACAATTCGAAAGGCTTTCTTCTTCTGTCTTTCTTCTTTAAAAATATAATTTCAAAACTGGTGATCCTAACTCAATATTACTATATTATCCTATGGACACTATCTTATGGGGTACTACAATCCTTAGATGTAGATATCTACATCCATCCAAGAATTATGGTACTCCATAAGAGGTAGTCAAGAATATTTCCCTCACTTCTAAGTGTCTTTGACTGTGGTCCAATACGTCATCACTTGTTAAGTATGATATCACCGTGTGCTGACGAGACATAAATCTTGTCAATTTGGTACAACCCTTTTGGACAAGCTTTCGTACACGGTACATGGTATGGTTCATTGATGTCGAGGGCAGTTGGAGCATTGATATTGGGAAAAGCGTTCTCGATGTGCCAAAGACTTTCTCTTGATGTAGCATACACAACATTTGGGTATATCTCATCAAAGATTGAGATACTATGCACAATGCTACAGTACATCTGGTATTCTCAAACACCAACTCAAATATATTGTGTATGTATATGTATATACAATTTGGCATGTGAATTGATGTTTGGTACACGGGATATACTGTAGCATTTCATTGAACCGCAATGCCTGTGCCCTGTGCTCTTCAGGACACCCACAACAAAACCACGTGGTAGGCTTAAAACCTACTGTGTACCCACAATTTTTGGAATTATAATAGAAACAAATGATCTAAAATTTTTCTGTGTTTCATAGTGGAATCAAATAATATTATGTTGTACGCTTCTCCAAAAAAACAGAGTAAGAGTGGCGAATGAACTTGGAGCGGGGAACGGTAAAGGAGCTAAATTTGCGGCATTCGTAGCAGTGATACAGTCTTCCATAATCGGCCTAATATTTTGGGTACTGATAATGTTTTTCCACAATGAACTTGCTCTGATATTCACAACCAGCCAACCTGTGCTTCAAGCAGTTAGCAAGCTCTCTATTCTCTTGGCCTTCACTATTCTCCTCAACAGTGTTCAACCAATTCTTTCAGGTACTTTTTTTCTTACTATTAATAAATAATTAATATTCATGTTCAATATCAGGACCTACGTCAGTCATTTGGTATATAAGAGGCTAATCTTTGGTTTTAAACATGTAATAAGACCCTGGTATAACAATATTACTCTCATACAATATTTAAGAGTTCAAATTTCATTTGGATATATGTGATCCATGTAAAAGTATATCTATGGGTCCAATTTGATTTGGATATGTGAGATCTATTGTTTTATGTGGACCTCATATATCCAAATCATCCAAATCGAATTTGAACCATTGACCTAAGGATTATGATATTGCTCTTATGCTAGCAGAACTCACCCGTTTTAATTTATATCATTTTGATATCACTGACCAACACAATATCGTGTAGCTCGGATCTGTTGAAAATTTGAGTTCAAGATTTTAATTATTTGAACATTTTTTTCGTTCTTGCCATGTTTAAGCATTTGGATTGATTTTAATTTACGGATATTAGGGGTGGCTGTTGGATCTGGATGGCAATCATATGTTGCATACATAAACCTTGGTTGCTACTATTTGCTTGGAATTCCACTCGGAGTCATAATGGGATGGGTTTTCCACCAAGGAGTCGTGGTACGACGCATTTTTCAATTTATTGCTATTCGAAAGTTATCAAGAAGTCCTTATGAAATTATTATAACCAAAAAATATTTCTAAAATTGATGACTATAAACTATTTATGATTCTTTCGGTCTCACATCTATTTATGCGGGTTTTATTGATACTGCCCCGGGGTACTGCCATGGAGCATCCAACCCTGGGGGCAGCATCTATAAAACCCTTATTGTTGCCAAATGAATGGCTGGATTTGGCCTAAGTACGGTTAAACCTATTTATGTGATAGATTTGAATTACAGGATCTTCAATTTGTGAGATAGATCTGACAATATTATTATTAGTGGATGTATGGTAGAACTCTTTAATATACATAGTTATTTATTCGAGTAGGGCATATGGGCTGGGATGATTTTTGGTGGAACTGCAGTGCAAACATTGATATTGGCCATTATTACCTTGCGATGTGATTGGGAAAAAGAGGTAAGAGTTATAAAAAAAAAAATTTCATTTGATTTCTACAATTTTCAAATTTGTTACCATAATTAAATGTATGCCTTTTCTTTTATCTGATTAGTTGGTGATAATGTCTTATAAAATGCAGGCAGAGAAGGCCACTATGCATGTCCGAAAGTGGTCAGATAATAAGAGAGATGTTGTATGATCAAATCAAATGATTAATGATAAGAAACATCAAAGGATGATATTGTGAATTTACTTTTAATTTTTCTTGCATAAAAATTGTAATGTATATGTAATTTTAGCAGTAAGCAATTTGTAATCACTGTTATTAAAGCAATTCGGGCTAATTAAGTGCTAAAAGCCTAAAACTGATAATTTATGTGGTAATTGGACAAATCTTATTTGAATGAAAGGATGTGATTTGCGAAAGGATTTGAAAATTGGATTCCGGACGAGATTCATTTATATCGCAATAATCGACATAAATGCTTGTATTTATTGGGTGAATCTAAATGAAAGCTTTAGAATATTAGTAACCACATTATTGGGATCGCATGCTGGCATGCAGCAGTGACTAGTGTAATAAAAGTGAGGATAAAACATAGCGAGGATTTTCCGCCAATTATGGGGACTCGTTGCCTTGCATTCTCCTTGAGAGCTACTTCATGCACATTCCTAGCCACCGTCGAGGCAGAGTGACGCAACATTGGCCGATCAAATAACCTAGCCTAGGTTTTCAGGTCGAATCAAAGTAGCAAAGTGCCGATTAATGCAAATCCCAGCAGCAGTATAAACCTTGATATTTGCCTGAATGATGATGAACCACCTGTAGAAAAGGCATTACATATATAGTTCAGATCCTAACTAAAAATCTAAGAGCAACACCAGGCCATTAGTCATAAGAACGAATTTCAAGAAAACCAAAAACGTACCATCATATATGTGAAAATCTGTTAAGACACCAAATAAAACGAGCTTCAGTCTCGACGCAGAAAGTTTTGCAGGTATAAGGCGTATAACAGTGTAATAAATATATGATCATGATAGAATCCGGATAATTTTACCTTGCTGTAGTTGAAGATAGTTGTTTAGAACGTTCCACTCAAAATCCCAGTGCTTCCTGTCATTCTTGAGTGTCCAGTATGCCCATCCAAACGAGGCAGCGTTATATACTTCTAACTGGGATCTTCCAAAATCTTGATAGTCAATTTGAGATCCATTGTTTACGAGCCATTCATTGACCCATTCCCCTGCAACCAGTTCAAGAATCTTGTAATTTAAACTGACCTCAAGAAATAGGAAACTAGTATTCAAGAGGTTTGATAGCTAAAAGGATAAAGAGACTGAAAAATATTTGAAGAGCCAGTGAAAAAACGAGGATTACAAACCTACCAATAAAAACAAGCGGTCCATTTGCACCATTCAGAGCTTGTAACTGTGTTTGTCTATTCTTATACAGAAACTGAATATTATCTGAAGAACTCATATTCGCGAAACGGGAGTCAAATAAATGGTAGTAGTGCAGATCAATCACCGAATTTACTGTGCCTAAATTAGCTTGGTACAGTTCATATGGATCTGCATTGCCAATTCTTTGGCAGAATATCACGTAAGCTGTGGATGTGTATTTTCGGACAATTTGGTATCCTTTTTTATAGAATGAAACTAGGATGTCCAAAGGAACCGTGGCAGCGGATGGCTCGTTTAGTAGCTCAATCCCAAGTAATGAAGGATGTTTGGCATACCTACAAAAGAATCAAGTTGAACCTAAAAATTTAGGCCTAAGATTTTACAAAGTTGACAAACATGCACATATTTCATGGAGTTCATCGTTATTTAACTTCACAAAGCTCAAAATACTATAACTACAATTGTACGAAACAATTTTAAACACCTTAAAGGAACCCAGACATGTTCATAAAGAAAAAAATAAAAAAGAAAATCTTAATCAAGTACGAAGCTTTGGAGTGACACCCAACTAAAGATTTAAGCTTCATCTCAATTGAAAAAATGAAAAAAATAAAAGGCGGGCTCTTGAAAATGTGTGAGATTGAATTAATTTTTCAGTATGAAAAGGAAATTGGCAGGAGAATACAGCCAGACAACAGCAAGAGAATCTACCTTGAAGCAAGAAAATCAATCACTTCTAGTGTTTTGGAGATATAGTCTGGTGTAGGCCAGCCTGTAACCCCATCACGACTCGCACTATGTTCCATCCCGTTCTGAGATCCTGGAGCAGCATGAAGGTCAATTATGCACTTCATGCCAAATGCTCTGCACCAAGCATTAACACAGTGAAAGATGATTATTTGGCAAGAATAGTTCTAGCGGTATATGCTAGATTTATGGTCTTTATATGTTCACTTGACCTATTTTCAAGTAATGGCTCGCATATTTCAACAAATTGATGATACAAGATAACGAATACTACAGATAAATTTTGTTGAGAATTTTGTTGTTAGACATTCACACAAAGACAAGAGAGCCCAGAAACAGAATATTAAAAAGAAGGTAGAATGAAAAAAACCTACTGTGCCCATGAGAATGCATTGTCAAGCGCTTCCAGACTTCCCCCAGTATAAGGAGGTGGGGGGCTGGGATCATAAGCTACCCACCAACCAACAGGTATTCTCACAGTATTTATTCCATGCATATAGAGGAAACTGAAATCTTGTCTAGTGATAAAATTGTTTCTATGCTCCTGCAATAAAAAATGAAGATATGATGCAACATACAGTAATATGTCCAGAACTTTGCATGCATGTTATTTATGACTAGAATAAGAAAAATACAAAAGATAATACGAGAGGGCATATGGTAACGTTGCAACTCAAATTTTTTAAAGTATATAAGAGCCAATTACCACATTTTGGTAGCTGTGCTAATATGGGTAATTACTGTTCTCCAATAGATGGTTACAAAAGCTAACCCTCAACTCTTGAATCCATTTCTGTTATTACTCGAGCTATTTATGACTAGCATATTCATACAAAATTACTCAAGCTATTCAGGTTATAAGTTTTTTTATCAAGCTTTCATCATATGAAGGTTGCTGCTAACAAAGTTCAAGAAACTCCTGTAAGCTCTTGATTTATGTGGATTGATTGTTTTCAACCATAGACTGAAGCCTCATAGAACAAAAACTAAAACTTTTTATTCCAATTCACACCTTTTCATTTTCTCACAAGTATTGTCTTTTGCTAGCTGCACTCCAAAATTTTGGTATTGAAGGAACTGAAAAAGTTCTTTATGGAGGAAGGATATCATTCAAAATTGAAATGTTCGTTTTACATATATTCCTGCCAACTCTAGATATCGGAAACCTTTCACAACAATTATTGATGTCATACATTAAACAAACTGTTCAGCCAGTGTCTAAAGTTTCCAGAAATACGCCACTTAAAATGTTATGTAAAACACAAATTGTTTGCCATGCAGCTTGAAAGAGCCGTCCGGCAGACAAAACATCAAAGGTAAATGTTTTGTCTTGTTTTCCATGATTATTACATTGATGACAATGCATGAATTAAGTTTGGGGGAGTGCATTACGATGTCATGCTTTTTTCTTTGGAATTGTATCGTTCCTTGAGCACCAACGCTTTTTTTTAAAAAAAAATGGGTTGAACCTTAAGAAATAAATGAATTAGAGTTACCACTGTATTACATAATGAAATTAATCTCTATCCCAACTTGAGTCCTGAAATTTTTTGACTTGTTCGTGAATATCCTTGGTTGAGTTAGTACTTCAAAATCGAGGAATATTTTGAGCACTTTTGTTTCATGATTGTGTGGATTATATGTTGGAAAGTGAATCAACCAAATCAATATAGAAGATAAACGTGGTGGAAGACTTTAGTGGGAATAACCAATAACCAATGAGTTGCAAAATGTCGTCAAAATTTATTTTTCCTAAATCTCAGTTTCAGGATTTTTAGCAATGTATCTTCTCCTTATTTTTGTTCTTTCTTTTCATTTCACGGCTCCGAGAGGAAGAATCAGCGTATGCACAAAAAATCAAGAAATCAAATACTGCAATTATAGGGCTCAGATTAAAAACTGCAACTGAAATCAGTTTACCTTGAGGACCTTTTCTGCCGTATCACGTCCATACCCATTGGCAAGCTGGTAATCTCCATGAATATTATTAGATACAATTATCAACTCAAACGTCGCAGCATTATCATCCCAGCCAGGTGTACCTGGGTAGTCCACTGTTAGCTGGTTGCCTTCGGAAGCCTAAACAAATGAAGTATTCTATCATGCATTATGTCTCCCTTTTAACATTATACATCTAATTAAGAACCATTTGAGTACTCGGTGACACTCAAATAGAAGATGAATTGAATGCTAATTTCACCAGTTAATTTGTGTCAAAGAGCACAAGCAAATAGCTGTACGGATTACAGAAGACCAAACCAAGCAAGAACTAAATAGAACAATTCTTTTTGGATGAGAGCCTCAAACTGATGATTTCTGAGTTTTAGATCAATCCCAATTTGTCAAGATAATATTGCTTTGTAAAACATAAGTTGCTAATTTTGAAATCTTCAATTTTGCTAGGAGAAAGAATATGCCAATTAGCAATTAACTATTCTTAATAGTCTAGACACGGACAGCGTGAGGAACTTATGCACAGAAAACAATTCAACCATGGTGACCATCAATATGCAGTCCAACAATGCTTAAATAAGAAATAAAATAGTCTAGAGACGGACAGCGTGAGGAACTTATGTGGGACAGGTGGCTATGCAAATCAAAATGGCACCAGTTTTGAAAATAATCTTTCAAAGAAAATAAAATATCACCTTCTCTGATGAAAATATCACCTTATCTGATGAAAGGGTTGAAACGGCTGCTTTTCTGAATCAATATATAAAAAAAACTTTCTAAACTACACTCCATTCGAATTTCAATCAAATTAGGGCCCGCAAAAATGTGAGTCGAAGAGGATTTGTGGATTTGAATTTCATTTCCATAAGTTCTAAATTCCATCTTTGGACCAAAATAGAACTTGATCAAGGTTTAGAAATAGATAATTTTGGATTAATACAACACTTTTTACCTGCCAATGTGACTTTGAAGAAACCTAAATTTCAAATGATTTCAAATCCATTAGAAAAATGCAAAATCAACAACACATTTTGGCATGTTCCACATCCAGGGAGCAAAATGGCTATACTTTCAAGCCCGAAAGTAACTCAAAAACACAAAGCATGATAAATCAGAATAATGAAAATTACCCCATAAACTCATAGAAACGCACAATATTTCTAAAGAAATCATAGATATTATTAAATGCTAAGGAAATAGTTTTCCTCCAAATGGAGTCACCAAGTGATATTGCCTCACCAATTCAATAAAATCTTATCTTTAGGCGGAACCTTCATACTAATCTCAAAATCCTTGCCACAAGTCCAAGAACTAATGGCCAATATTATTATCTAGATAGCTACAAAACGAGCAAGCTTTAAACCATAATTAGCTCAATACCCTAAAACTATACAGGCTGGGCATATATGCAATAATGAAAACATATATTATAAGAATATGTCATTTTTGTTTACCAATAATTGCAGCAAGAGAATTCATGAATTTTCTCCAGTAAGCTGATGAAAACTTTAGCTGTCCATCGTACTAGTCTATTCTAAATCATGAGGTGCCAGTTTTAAAATACCATAATTTATTCACAAGGCCATGATCGAGTTAAGCTTTTGTTTAAAGAATTTACGTCTCATCTAAAAGCCTGAGCTTGTAGAGAAATTTGACAAATTATTATTTATTTTCTAACATTCCCCTCCTTATGGGCCGATTTGTTGCTCTTTTTTGGGAGGCCCATCAAGTAAATATTTAATGTGGGTGGAATTGTTTGTGAGTTTTGAACTCAGAACCTGACGATAGCCAGAGGCTCTGATACCAAAAAGAATTACCGTCTCATCTAAAAGTCCGAGCTTGTTGAGAGATTGGACAGTTTATTATTTATTCTCTAACAGTGTTTACCCTTTACACAAGTATTTGTACATACAATGCCATAATCAAGTATTTTCATTAAAAACATTGGAGGCAGTTCCCATTTAGAACGATGATCCAAGTTGATCGGGGCAAGTAATATCGTTACTATCTTCATCGTCAAAGAGGTGGTAAATGACTTCTTGTCACCAAGTAATTAAAAAATCATTTAGAGGGTTAAAGAGGTTTTTTTATCACTGTTCCCTAATAGAAAAAGTAACACGAATGCAATGGCTTGTGATAACTTTCCATGCTCTTGCGCCATGCAGTAGAAAACTACTGATATGGATATCATTCTTTCCAACGGATTCAATCTACCACCTGATCTATTTGACACAAATCATTCAGAACCTTGGATATGATATTGATGAAGATGGTTATCTTAATACCAATTGGAGACAATATTTCCAGCAACTAATGGTAAAAAATATACAGGGTAAATTGCATTTGGACTCATCGAAACTCCACAAAGGCATAAACCATCTATGAGAAAAATGACATAAAAATCTCTTTTGGTTGAACACAATCTATGTAATCATACCCGTATATAAGTACCAGTCTTGAGTTTAATGTGGACTCGATTGTCGTTATTTCTTTCGAGGTGAAATGTTTCTGTCTCAGATGGCAATTTGGCCGCTGCAGTTATGCTGTCTCCATCGCCACTGCAAGTTAAAAATTGTCCTCCAGAAGTGCGGAGCTGAAATATTGACTCTGAAACTCTCCATAACTGCTGACAAATTAATAGAGTAAATAGAAGTTCCAACAAGAGAAAATACAATTTGATGTCACAAGCAAATTGCAAGTCACAGGAAATGAATATATTTTTTAAAGCTGATTTTAACACAGTTATCCATGAGAATGATCTTTGATTAATTTACAGAAAATATTAATGAATACAAATCCAAATTACGAAGAGAACAATATTGTTTCAACTATTTGATATCTACTAACGACACCAGCTGTCCCATACACAGTAATCTGGAACAGAACTAAGAATTCCTATCAACCTTAATCAAAATAATAGCATTGAAATTCAAGAATCAAGGGAGAAAGACACCTGGATTAAATATCAAGCTGTGGAATGTGTCAACCTAATTGGTGATGTATTTTTTTCATATCAAATTTCAGTAACTAGTTGTATCTTTAAAAAAACAAGGTGGGATCAACAAATATATAAAGCCTTAGGACTACTCTTGGGACACCCCACTAATCTGGCTTTTAGTTTCAAAAAAACATCTGATGTTTATGATATATTTTAAAGGAATTTCTGACATTTTGTAATAGTTGTAATCATCATTGTTGATTGAAGAAGTATTGTATATTGCTAAAAGCTAACTATATTAACAATAAAGACATTTGGAACAAGAATATTAGCAATTCGATCATGTCAATGACCCGAAATGTTTCCCAAGCCTGAGGAGTGTCCCTGTCAATGGTCACCGTTGCGCCGCCACCATTCTCAGCAGAAATGTATTTATTCGATGCCACCGATTTTAATTGAATTTCCGTTCCATCCTACAATATATATGATCAAACCACAAATATATAAGTTCCATTCTACAAAAACGCTATGGTAGAGCGAATGAACTCTATCACATTGGAATGGGAAAAATAGTGATGGATGGACCCAGTCTAGGGATCAGGATTATATATGTTAAAATAATGTACTTTCAACCCCTATTGGCCCCTTTCTACCATGGAAACAAAATTCAAAGCCACTAACTTACAAGCATATCCCCATTTGGAATGTCATCAAAAAGCGAAGGCTTTATCCACCCCTCAATCACCAACCATCCACCCAAATTCACTCCTCTTATTCTTGAATTCACAGGCAATCCCTCAGCTAAATTCAATAATTCCAACAAAAAAAAAAACAATTACATATAAGAATTAAGTTCCGGCATCTCCAAAATCCACAAAATAAACAACCAAAACAAACAAACAAATAAACAGCATAATGTCTAAAAAAACGCTAGAGGCAGAGCAAACCTGAGCATCCAATTGAAAAGATGAACAAACAGAACAGTAGTACCAAGAAATAACATTTGCAGAAAGAAAGTTCCATATGAAATCGCTGCCCCCAATGTTATCGATGCTCTAGAAACACATTACAAGCCATTGGCACAGAGAAAATAAGCTCGAATCAAATAGTCAAACCGCAAGAAATGTGCAAAATCACGAGTTGGATTATTTTAGAGTATGGTAAGAGAGAGGGAAGCTTGAGATATTCGTTACTTGTACGTAAGCTGATTCCAAGATGGAGACATTACTGCATTCCATTTCCAAAGCATACAAAATTATGATTGATCATCAATTTCATCATGCGTAAAACAAAATTATAAATAGAATGGGCTTATAAATCTTTGGCCTTCTCCAGTTCTACCTCATAGAATCTTATATTCAGTTTTCAATTACAAAAAGCCCAATTAATTTTGTAAAATTGAGGCTACCTCTCTCAATTTTACTGTTTATTAATTGTTACCCTAATGGACACTACCTTTAAGGGAATAGCAACCCTTGGATGAGAATATTTTTCAATCCAATTGTTTGATAAATCATAAGGATATTGTCCTTACGAATAGCATCCAACCAACCTAATTTTGCACGGGTTTTCCTCAACAAGGTTATTTTGGTTAAACTGTAATAAGTAATATTAATAAAAAGGTAAATGTGGAATGCTGTAGAAATTATAGGATGTCAATTTTTATTAATTTTTTTAATGGAGGGGTAATATTTAAGATAAGTAAAAATGTCAAGGGCGGTTGTTATTTTCAGATTTATTTGGGTTTTTTTTGTAATTATGATAAATATCAAGGGAGAGTTTATTGAAGAGAATATTATATTACTTATATCACAAAAAAGCAGTAGTACAAACCACATTGAATGGGTTTTTTTTAATGAAACTATCAACTTGATGATTTGGTTCCAAGGGTTTTTGAATATATTTTTTATTTTTTTGTTTAACAAGGTATTCAGGTTTGCGCCTGAGTATTCCTTGGATGACGACCTCAGCCCTTCAGGACGGCCACCAGGTAAATCGAGAGATGTGTACGGAAGACAGGTATCTGAGAAAGCGGACTAACATGACTCGAACCCAGGACAAACTCCCACAATATTTCAGTGGAGAATTTATCTCACGCGAGATGAACCTGCAACGTCGGTTGATTTCTCCCAACCCTACGTCATCTCAATTTTTACCAATCATTATTTATTGCAATGTCAAGTGATGGTTGTACCTACCAAGATCCTATTTTAATTTTTTATGAAACATATTGTGTATAATTTTGAAATTTATAGAAATTTTGTAAATATTTATGTCAGAAAAAGTTATAATATAAAAGTAAGTATTACTCGCTTAATTTTAATATATATAAACTTTATTCAAATAGCCGAATAAATAAAGTTTATTTATTGTGATTTGATTATTGGAGATATATCCGTTCCCAAAATAAATTTTATAATATAATTTGTCTACATAATAAGAATAGTATGTAAAGATTTATGGGCCACTGTAAAGATTGGAACCAGAGTCATCTCAAATAAAAATATGGACTTTTATCACCCGCCGACTAAGGTCGGAGGCACAAGAATCATTCTACTTTGTCAAAAATGCTCTATGTATCGGATATATTGTTGGATGAACAAATCCCACATATATATACGTAATACATGATCCATAGATTTATTTGACATATCTATCTGTGTATGTTACATTATAAGTATTTATCCATATGTGGCAGGTACTCTGCCACGAGTCACTAAAAGAAGATTCAATTATCTAGAGCTCCTAGCTCAATAGGTATCGTTTGTTTCGATGAACTTAAAGGTCCTAGACGTTAAACCTTCCCACCCATTCCAATGAACCGTTTATGTTGTATTAAAAATATATATATATATATATTCAACTTGCATTTTCCTTGACGAAGCCCATTAAAATCTACTTACATCAATCGTGCAAGATCAAGTATGTGAAAAATGAATTGGTCTTTGCTATCTCATGGGGTAGTGTTCATGGGGTAGATTCAATGATTCATCCATTAGATGTGTATATTTGCATCCAATGTTAATAGAAATATACTCATATAATGGATGTGACTACGCCATGGAACACCACTCCATGGGATAGCCAAGAATAAATCGTGAAAAATCAAGGCGAATGACGATCAAAATCCATCATTAAATGTATCCAAATGAAACGTCAAATTAGTCAAGAAACATTAATTGCACCGTGTACTTGCGTGAATTTCGAGGACAAATATTGTTATCTTACACAGATATTGTCGCCTGAACAAAATTGTGATGCAAAAATTGACATTCATATACACCTCAATATTTGTCTACACACATCGACAATCAAGTATCAGAACACCCTTCATCTAATTTGTTGTCATGAATCTCAACCAATGAATCAGAAGAGTAATCCATGGAAACTGACCTCCTAACTCTCTCCATTTCTCTGTAAACTTCCACTCTACGATCACTCAAATCGCTTAGTACCCGAAATGCACGCTTTTTCGATACAGGCTGAGCCATCTTATCGCATCCAATACGCGATTCGCCTCTATTTTCATCCACAGCCCTTGTGTCTGTTCTTTCATTTGTTTCGAATTCTGGTCCTGATATTGACCCCGAATGACCCGAACCCATGTCCATTGAGTTGTCAACAGATGTGTTAGTATTGTTGATCGACACCGGGGAACGACAAACGGGGCAGTTTTTATGTGATCTTAACCAAGTATCAATACAAAGCACATGAAAAGCATGGCCACACTTTGGCAAAAGCCTAAGGCTTTCGTTTTCTTGAAATTCACTCAAGCAAACTGAACAATGATCACTCCCTTCAATCTTCTTTTCTCCTCTTCTGTAATCAAACACCGGAATCGAATCGATCGAAGACTGTGGAAGCCCAACTGTACGAATATACCATACATGATGATCCATCACTGGCCCTTGATTATCATTTTCAACTGGGGGCTGATTCATCCTTCTTGAATTCCTCAGAATGGAGCGATATCTTCGGATAATGAGATAAGAAAACAAGAGAAGAAGAACACCAAAAACACCGATGACGAATATAAAAACAGTTGAAAATTGATGGTGTGAGGTAGTTGGAGGTGGAGGAGGAGGTTGTGAATAATCGGTGCAATCATATGGACAGAAAAAACACACATCACAGGATTTATATTTCTTACCGGTTTTAGTTTTTCCAACTCGATCACCTATTTTCCTGTGAGTGAAGGCCAAGGCCATCGCGAAAAACTTGAAAAAGTTGGTGATAAAGATCAGGAAGGGTGAAGATTACAGGATTGATGAAGTTTTATTATTTTCATTTTCGTTTGTGTTTGTATTGGTGTCATTTCGTTTTCATGGAAGTTTCCTGGTCTTGTTAGGTTGTCAAAAGTCAAGTTAGATGACGAAGTGTTATTGTCCTATAATAAGTAACTAATAAAAAAACTTTAAAATTTGTATTTAAGATACAATAAGAAATAATTAATAAAATACATATTATGGTGTTATATATAACTATACTAGGAAATGCCCGTCGCGCACTGCGCGAAGAATAAAGTTCGGACAAAATAAATAGATATATTAAAAGAATGCAGACATATAAGTTAATTATCTGATTTTGATTCATTAATTATTATAATACATATTTATCTGAATGATCAAAATTTGGCAATTAAATATATTGTCAAAACATTCTGTTTGAACCTAAGACCCGAACCTTGAATTTATATTTGATAGAATGGAGATTTGTTACAATTATTCAAATGAAAATACTGTATCTACCTGGAATTTGGCAGAAGCTATATAAAGACTGTATGATATGATCAAGTTTATGTGACCAGTAGCCTAATAACATAAAACTTTATTATATAATATAATGAACATAATTACCATATATAAAGTAAAGGAAATAGTTTGAATATTTAGATGTAAAATACTTACAGAAACTAAAAATAAAACTGACGAAATTATGATTGAATTCTATATATAAAGATATTACCTAGAACGCAATCCAACTTAGTTGGTCTTTTTATTGCACCGCAAAGAGGGGGGACATGTCACCAATGTGGATAGATTATTATGAAAAATTCTTATGGACTGGGTCATGTAAACACCAATATACATACAGAAATAGACATACAATAGATGCATATGTATGAGTGTTTGTGTATAATAGGATTCGGTCCATATAAGAATTTCCCGATTATTACTATCATTGATGTTATACCATCATGACTTGTACAAGAATAAATAATTAGCTCATAGAGAGAAGGCAATTTTTTTTTATTTTTTTGTCTGTGCTATAAGTAACACTCAAATAATCCACTTTCGTATTTATAATACAAATAAATTTATTTATTCAATACACATGATGATGTCTAGCAATAAAAAATAAATCTTTATTTTCATTTTGTATAAAATATGAGATCGAAGATTCTGAGCCAGTGACACTTAAATCTGATTGCAATTTCGTGCGAACCATGAATCGGTATTGGAATCATCTATTAAAAATCGAAAGTTGTAACATCTTTTGATTTCACTTGTAATGAAATCCGGCAACTCCACCAAGAATGATCGAAGCTACTGTTTTTGGATCTGCTTTAGGATGCTCTTCAAAACAGAATGATGACTCAAATGCCTGAAATCAGCATTCATGGGATAATCCAACCAAGATATACCAACAAATCATATGAAATCTAGATTATCATGATGATGGTACACTCAGCTAACCACTTACTACACAGAAAACAAAACATGCATCATAAAAATAAATGAAAATCTGTGAACAGAAAAGTCAGTTTTCCAATTATCGATCAAATTTTAACATATAACTACCATTTCTTAAACTATTACACCATAGTAGCTACTACGAACACGAATCCCGTGTAACCTTACCTCAAGTTCTTTGTTGAAATCACGAGTTAGAACCGAAAATGCAACTTCGGGCTTCAAGTTTCTTTTCCTCTTTGCACTCAAGTTCTTCCAACTCTGTGTCCCGAACGCTTGGTTTTCCATATTTCCTCTTCTTTTCTCTCGTAAAACCCCATTATTCCGATTGCTTAAACCATGCATTGATAGCACCTCGGTTTTCATGGTGGCAATGCAAGAATTCATTTTTATGGAAATCCCAAAAACTTGAACCAAATTCACCCGCAATGTTTAAACCAATTTATATATTGAATCAAGGGTTTAAACAAAACCACTATTTGTTAAAAGATTCCCTAAGAAAATCTTAAATCTTGGAGAAATAACTAACAAAAGTAAGTCTGAAATTTACTCCAAAATATGAGGAAAAGCATAAACCTTAGATTGAAAATCACCATTTTCTTCTGAAAAATCAACAACAAAAAATGAAATGATCACGGAAGGGTACCCTTTAAGGTATTAAATCAAGAATCAAGATTTAACCCAAAAAAACTAAATAAATAATAAGATCTTCCATATAATTTATGCGTGTGAAGATCAGTAGTGAGAAGAGAAGGAAACGGTTCCAAGAATATTAAAGGATTCAATGAAAAAAAATTGTTAGTTCGGTATTAGTGGCTCATTCCGTGGTGGACGTCTATATGATTCGAGATTGTGGGCAGCAGAAATCTGGAGAAGAGAAGGGAGAAACCATTGGAAGAATGAAGCAGCCAAATTGGAAGGTTTGTTTTATTCTCAGTCATTAGAGTTTTACTGCATTTGGTAATTAAAATTTGTGAAGAGATCCTTGTGTTGTACAAGTATGCTTAGCAACAGAAGCTTTGAGATAATGAAGAAATCTCTTCTTCTTCTTCCTCTTATTTTTCTTTCTTTCAACATTTATTGTTCTTCAGCAGCAACGGATTCTGTGTACGACTATTATATAAAGTGTTTTACAGATAATAATGTATCAGATTCAAAAATCTCAGCAATAATGTACAATCACACGAATCCTTCTTTCTCCTCTCTTCTCCAATCCCACATTCGAAACCGCCGCTTCAACTTGTCCACCACCCCCAAACCCATCCTCATCATCAACCCTCTGAATTTGGTGGGTTGTGGCACCACTCATCCCACATCCAACACCATACCAAAAAAACCCTAATCGCATATACAGAACAAAAAATTACGAAATTCAAAGTTAAAATCGAAGTATTGAACCTTCAAATCTACAAGTGTAGTGCCTCCGTCCAGTTCTCAAGCGTCTTGATAAAGGTATGGGGTTTTCGGTGCTTTCCGACGTGATGGCGGCCGGCTCTCACGTGACTGTGTTCCTTGCGATTTTTCTTGAATCTGATCGTCATTTGCAGCGATGGTGGAGGAAGATAGGTAAGGTCGAAATAAAATGAAGAAAGAATTGGGAGAAGAGAGAATGGCACGTTCGTTCAAGATCGTAATTTTCCGATGAAGCTTGAAAGCACAGTGTGGGAGTGAAGACGACAGCTAATGAATAGAACAAGGGCAAAATTAATAGGAGGCTATTTGAACTATCTTCGGCCGAATTGGGAAGTGGAGCACGAGGTGGCAATTGAAACACCCAATCACTGGGCAAAAGACAGCAAAAGAGGAGAAGAGAAATTCAAAATCACCGACAAAGTCAAAATTACCGGCCAAATTACCACACTTATATAATGTTAGTTAATAAGCCATATTAATAATAATAATATATTTAATGATTGTTTATTAGTGGTAAGACATTAGCACATGTTGTGATGGCGAGACAAGTTAAAATATTAATTACTATTTATAGATGGCTAAAGGTAGATATATATTTGGTTAAATATTGTTTTTCGAGCAAGTTCTTAGCAATTAATTTTTAAAATTATGAATGGATATTGATTATTTTATCGTCTTTGTTTCATATAGTGTTTGACCTGAGTTCTACAATAATTTTAAATATACATGCAATTGATATCCATATATTTCAATTTATTTTCTCCGTGAACCAAAAGGTTCTGAAATCTATTCCCACATAATTACTTTATATATATTTTTACATTTTCGATGGGATAATTTTTTTAAACTTAATATTAAATAACTCTATTACGATATTTGTTTTTTTCCGAAAAGGCTCTCTTATGATACTTTATTATTATATTATATTTTTATCCAATAAATTATATTTTAAATTTTATAATAAGCTTACGCGATATTAAAACTTAAAATTATATGATTTCTGGACACTAATTCAACATATCACAATATTTGGCATGGTATATATATATAATATATACATAATAAATTATCTTTATTTCAAACAATAAAACGAATTATGTAGATAGATCTCAAATACATTTCCTAGAACATATTCTGAAAAACATCTCAAAAAAATACGAGTTTGAACGAAAAAAATTCGATGCTACCATTAGAAAAATACTATAAATATTTATCAAAACCATGGTTCATTGCCATCGCTCCTGAGGATCATCTGCATTTCATATATGAGGCCCATGATTTTTTTTATGTAGATTAAAATTGAAATGTTATAATCTTTTAAATGTACTCTTAAGATTGTGTCATAAGAGTAGTATAAAATTATCGGTAGGATCGAGTTTAGCCCTATTATGATAAAGTGATGGGCAAATATTTTATCATAATAAGACCAAATTTTATTTATTTATTTACATAATATAAGAACTATCACTCTATACAACATATTTTATTCATCATAACGTTTCAGATGAATATTTGATGCTACCTATTAGGGATAATGTATTGAAAATGTGTCAATCATGTATTGAGAATATTTCAAATAGAATATTCTCAATGTATAATAAGAACTACCCCTAAAGGCATCAGAGTGATATAGAACTGTCACTCTAGTGTCCAGCGTGTACGCTACTGAAAAGAAAAACTCTTGTATAGATTGGGTGTCAATCGGTCCATGCACTAACATACACAAAAACATTCATCTATGATTTATCAAATCATAGTTGATTAGAATTTATGTGTGTTATGCATGAAACAGGACCACCCCAAAATTCATTTGTTGGGTTGTAGGACTATTGCTTTCTCACTTGATCAATCAAACATAAAGACCAAAAAGATAAACGGAGGAAGTTATGTTTGAGCAGGTTATTATATTTGGGCAGTTTTTTAATTGGATGGTAAATTATTTTCAAGAGGAAATTACAAGAAGGTACCACTTTTTAAAACATCTTTCAACTAAATTACCCTAAAAACTCTTCTTTCAACTAAATACATCTTTAAAAAAATATCTTTCACATAAGTCTATTTTATGGAACCCTAATCTAATTAATCCATTTTTATGACTTAAACACCCCTAATCTAATTAATCCATTTTGTCAATGACAGATTGTTCGATTGGTTGAATTGCTTTAAAATTTCAGAACGAGTATCGAATTTTGTTCTTCACAAATTGAATCTCGTTGTCGTTCTCATCCTCGCCTTCAATCAATTTCTCTGTTTTTTTCCCATCTATTGCTTTGAATTGGTTTCGTCTTCTTCGTTGAGAGCTGTTTCTGAATTGACGTATTATCGCACCATAGCATTCACCTTCAATTGTTAAATTTTTTTGCTTCGTGACGCATCGTCGCTTGAAATTGTGCCAAATTTTTATGCGATCTTGTGATGTTTTTGCTGCGTGAATTCTAATATCAAATCTGCAAAAAAAATATCGTTTTTCTTTTGGAATATGGCGACGGCAAAGGACAACTGTTGAGGAATTGAATTCTTCGTCGTGAATTAATCATGCGATGCGTGTAAAAATGTATTCATGTGGTGCATGTAAATTAAATGCGCCCTAGTTTACTGGTGCATGTAATTACATGCACCGTTAGTCTAAATTAGAATGATGTAACATCTTTAACACTTACTATATGATACTTATTTATTATGCAATTTGAGAACCAATGCAAATGTTGAGTCTACCGATGCATGTAATTTACATGCACCGGTAGACTATCGGTGCATGTAAATTACATGCACCGATAGATTGGTAATTGGAATTCAGTTGAGCACATGTGGGATTTTTACTATCTGGTGTTTCGTTTCATTTAGGAATTTCTTTCTTTCTTTGTTTCTGTTTATTTACATATGTTTATGGTATTCTGAAATTACTTCTTATGTGGTTTGGATTAATTACATCATTCTAATTTATGTTGGTGCATTTTCTTTTATAATATTTATCTGAAATAGAAGGCTTGAGATGTGAAATAACAAAATGAATAAGAAAGCAAAACCTAAGTCTAAAGATGCATGTAAGTTACATGCACCAATGAGTCTATCGGTGCATGTGAATTACAGGCACCGATAAACTCATGAACTGCCGGTGCATGTAAATTACATGCACCACTGAGTCTATCGGTGCATGTAGTTTACATGCACCGATAGACTCATGAACTGCTGGTGCATGTAAATTACATGCACCGCTGAGTCTATTGGTACATGTAATTACATGCACCGATAGACTCATGAACTGCCGATGCATGTAAATTACATGCACCAATGGTTTCAATATCATTACATTCTCAAAATTTTCATTTAAACAATTGATCGAACATCTCAAATACATTATAATTTTGAGTTTTACATTAAAAATCTACAAACAATCATTACAATAAAATTGAAATTCATAATAAATATAATTTTTTTATCAAACAATTGATCGAACAATTCAAATATATTATATTTTTACGTTTCACATTAAAAATCAACGTACAGACATTACAAAAAAATTGAAATTCATAATCGGTAAATAGATGATAAATAGAAGTGCGGTGATTTTGTCTTCTTGCACAACCGTTTTGTTTTCGTTTGACCAGTGCCCACAGCTCCGACGCCATGGGAGGAGCGACAACTTCCGACGACGACGTTGGTGGTTGGGACATGTGGCTGATGTGAGGGTTGGAGACTAGGGTTTTGATATTGAAGGAGGTGATCCAAGGAAGGCAGAAGACTATTTTGGTCATTTTGACCAAAATTGGACCTAGTTGAAAGAATTTTTTTTGGGGTGACTGGGCTGAAAAATCTTTTACCAAATAGTACCGGCCCGAAATTTTCCCTATTTTTAATCCCTTACTTATCACATATAGGATGATTATTTTTGTAAATTCATGTTGTTGAACCAATTCAGTTTTCTAACCACTCTCTCATTATAATCATTATAATATATAGTATAGATTATTATTATTATTATTATTATATATAAAACAGATGTTATTATATAGACTATATTATAATAATAGAGGGTTAGAAAAAACTGTTTTGGTGAAGCTTTTTCTTAAATCCATAAATTATCCTAAAAAATCGGTTGGGGATGCTTATCAGATCAATCCAATCCGATCCGGACCGGAACCGGCGGGTTTCAGATTCGATAATTTCGGAACCGATCCGTTCCAACCCGGAACTGTTTTTTTTTTTCTTCTTCAAAAAATCAAAGAAATTGTTGCTCGGAAGATTCGAACATGCAAACATCACATTCTATCTTGCAACCCTAATCAATTGAATTAATGGGCCTTTTTATTTTTAAACTAAACTAATAATATTTATCTAAATAAAAAAAACAGAATGATTTGATGTTATCATCTATTTATTTTCCAAAACAATTTTTTTTAATTTGTGAACATAAAATCTGAGCAGACACACTTCCCGCGGGTAGGCTTTTCTGAAGCAATAGAAGCGACGGGCGGCGATTAAAAAACTGGTTATTTGAATTTTCTTCTTAGAGCTTTAGATCCGCAATCGGCTGTTTTATAAAGAGAGTGGCTGCCACTATTCAACCTCTCCAGTTTCCACATAAGTGAATATGAAAAGTAATTTAAAAAAGAGAGCGGTACAAAATGACACATTGTTCTTTTGGCTCCAAGTGCGTCAAAATGAGTTAGAAAATAACGAGAATTAAGAATAAAATAGATACCACAATTTACGTGAAAAATCCCTAAAAATTAGTAGGTAAAAATCATGGGCAAGATGAAAAGATTTTACTGTAATATTTTGTGGATTATAAGCTATCGCTATCTTTCAAAGAGAACAAATATTAGAAATACACACTCAAATGTATTGATATGAGAAAACACTCTGAAATGTGATGATTGAAATGAGTATAGGGGAGTCCTATTTATAGGAACTTCCCTGCGTAAATTTCACTCGTTTCCAATACCAACACCTGCCAATAGGGGTGTTTATCGGATCGGGTCGATCCGGACCCGGTCCGAAACCGGACCGGTTAGTCCGGTCAGAAACCGAAACCGGACTAACCGGTTCCGGTACGCCCCGGAACCGGTATCAAGCCGGTCCTGAGCGGTTCCTATAATCCAAACCGGTAGAACCATCGGTTTCGGTGCTACCGGTTTGGAACCGATTCCGAAACCGGAACCGGTTAGATTTTTAAAAAAATAAAATAAACTAAATTTTTTTTTCATTCAGCATGGCAACGGCTATAAAGCCGTTGCCATGCTGAATGAACGTTGGCAACGGCATAAAGCTGTTGCCAACGTTCATTTTATTTTATTTTTTTAATTTTAATTTTTTTTTTTAAATCTATAAATATGTGAGTTTTATTCATTCTTCTCCTCACAATTCATTCTTCTCACAATTCATTCTTCTCACAATTCTATACTTCAATCTCATATTTTCCTCTCAATTGTGCTATTTACAATTTATATATAATAATGGCATCTTCATCTAGCAGCGGCGCTGGTCGTAGCCGAGGTCGTAGTCGGGGTCTCGTCCCGGGTCGTCTATCACTGAGTTCATCTTCGGCAATGAATTTGCCTGTACCAATACTTGAGTTAAATGAAAGTTATGATTTTTTTGCTGACCTCAATGTTGGTGGTTCCTCTATGAATGTCGAACCGCAACAACCCGAACAACCTGTCGAACCTCCTGCTGCCCAAGCCCAAGAGAGACAACAAGTGGAGTCATCCGGAGCCACTACAGCAGCGAGTAGACAACCGACTCGTGCCAAAAGAAGTAAGATATAGGATCACTTTGAACTCGCTCAAAAAGAAGGTACTAATGAATCTGTTGCAATATGTAAATTATGTAAAATGCAATATTCATATAAAGCTGGTGGTTCCAGTGGAGGCACTGGAACATTTAAAAAACACTTAGTAAAAAAACATAATTTTGATGAGACAACATTACAACCATTAGGTCGAGAAGCAACACAAGCACAAATTAATGTTCTCACTGGCACGAATTTTATTTTAACTGCTGAAATTAACCGTAGGTCTTTTGTTAGATATGTGATTAGATGTGAACTACCTTTTATACAAGCTGAACATGCTGGTTTTATTGAATTTGCTTCGTCTATACAACCCATGTTCAAACATATTTCCAGGCACACACTAAAAAGAAATTGTATGGACGTATTTGTTGAATATAGAAATACATTGTTTCAACATCTTTCTAGTTTGCCTTGTAGGGTTAGCTTAACAACCGATATTTAGACAAATGTAAATTCAGATTCATATCTTGTTGTCACTTGTCATTGGATTGATGATAATTGGTGTATGCAAAAACGGATTTTGTATTTAGATGAGTTAGATTGTGCATATACTGGTTATGTAATTGCTAAATATGTATTCAACACTTGTAGACATTATGGAATTCAGGGTAAGGTATTTTCGATCACATTAGACAATGCAGCGAATAACAATGCCGCGATGCGTGATTTAAAGACCTATCTGAAACCAATGCTTGATGGTGTTTTTTTTCATGTTAGATGTGCATGTCATGTGATTAATTTGTCTGTTAAAGTTGGCTATGAGGACAATCACTCAGCATGTATTGGCAAAATGAAATACTGCGCTAAATGGTTACGCACGAGCCGTGTAAAGCGCGATTGGAAAGAATTTTGTTTGTCTAATGGTTTAAAGCATCTTCTTTTTCCATCACCAATAGAAACTAGGTGGAATTCGTTGTACAATATGTTGAATGCTATGTTACCTTACAAAGATATTTTAACTCCATTTTATAATTCATATCAAATGCCTGATAGCGATGATAGTATTTATTTGACTAATGAGGATTGTGAATTTGTTGAAAATTGTGTATCATTGTTGTAAGGACCCTAATCCTTAAGTGCGGATCAAAGGCATAATTAGAGCTAATATAAATGATCAGAGTGAATTAATCGTGTTGAGTCTATGAGCTTTAAGAATTACATGCCAAAATGAGGACTATCAATGGATTAATTACATTCCCCATCAAAAGAATGTTATCAACTATAGTTTTACACTACTCCTAGAGTAGACACTATACAAAAATAACCCTGTCCTGCCTGGGTCAAAAGAATTCTCCACAAGCTCACCACCTCAACCGCTTAGCCCTTCTATCATGCCAAAGGTGTACCTACAAGGACAACCCCCAAACATGAGCAATAATATCATTCATATTCAACACAATATGAATATAAAGCGTAAATGCATAAAACACAATTAAAACACTTCCTGTTTTCCCATGCATTTCAAAACGCTTCCAGTTTGGTTGTCCCTGTACCATAACTCATGAGTATAATCAATAGATTATTTTTAATGGTCTAGACATGTCATGACACAATACCATCTCATCAATATCAAATACCGGTCACCATTCCCTAGTCTGTCCATCACAATGTATTTTAATGCCCCTCGCTTATTTACATATAGGCGGCATAGAATAACCTCGCTTCAATGGACATGCGGTACTCCCACCCCTCGCCTCACATTGAGCGGCAAATATCCTTTCCTCGCCCTATATGATAACCACGCTCAAATGTGACATGCGGCGCTCCCACCCCTCGCTTCACATTTAGCGGAACCAAAACAAATAGCGGCAAGCATTAAAATCATCAAGGGATGACCACGACTCATGGGATGTGCACCAATAATCATATGCATCTACTATCATCATGCATAATTTCACATGTATTTGCATCCACAATGCATAATCATATATATACTCGCATCCACAATGCATAAACAATGAGTATATTAGATACATGTACCGTTGGGTGCCCGTACGTCCTCTACGCACCTTTCCAAAAAGTAGGTGTGGTAGGACTTCAATTCCTTGGCTGTGTCGCCACCTGGGATGGTTCTACATATTCACACAAATCAATATTAGAACCCAATAATAGTCCGATACCAAAAATCCTACAAAAATATCCAAAAACACCAAATTTGGTGTCTCGCGATCGATCGCCATATAGCCCCGATCGATCGCGAGACCACACTGCCTCGAGCAACAAAAATTTACAATCCGCGATCGATCGCTGAGTTTGCGCCGATCGATCGCAACCTCGCCGATCGATCGCGCCAAACTCGCGATCGATCGCTGAAGGCCACTGCCTCCAGCCCTTGCAGCTCGCGATCGATCGCTGGAGGCGCCGATCGATCGCCGAGTCTTGCACATGCGATTTTCGGGCACTATTCACCCTTCTCCTTCCCAAACTCAAGCAACCTCAAATAATCAAACATCAACCATACCAAATCCCTACAAATCTTCAATAAACATCATCATACAACCATAAATCTAACACTCACCCAAAAATAACACCAACTCAAACAAACCCATTTTAAAACCCTTCAAAATCATTCCAAACTCAATTAAAATACTTCAAAACTAACAATGGGGGTATCCATACCTCTTGGGATCTCAAATCTCCCAATAGACTCCACAAAACAAGATTTTTGGAAGGATTTCCTTTACCCTTGAGCACCAACTCGAAAATGGACAAGGAAGGGTTTGGGAGGTGTATTTGGTAAAGTGAAAAGTAAGAATGAGTGTTGTGGGGGTTTGGGGTAATAAAGTGGGTTGGGTTAATTTATTAAAAGCATTCCACAACCCATGGTGTATAAAGCACCTCAACTTGATATTTTTAAAAGCATTAATCCAAAATGCACCAAAATATCAATTAAGCTCATGATTTCCAATTAATTGCTACCCATGGCAAATAAATCATGCTAATAACCATCTTCCCCAACATGCACAACATACACCCTGAAATGCCCTCCCGGGTCACTCTATCATGTGACTAAGCATTTCCATAAGATTAATAAATCCAACACAAAATTAATTACCACCATAATTAATCATATAAACACAATTAATGCTCAAATTGCAATTAATCATTTCGGGGATATCACAATACTCCCCTACTTATAAGATTTCGTCCTCGAAATCACATGCACTTACCCCCAAAAGAAACTAAACATAAACACATACCAGAGAATAGTTCCGGGTAGTGCTGCACCATATGCCGCTCCGTCTCCCACGTAGCCTCCTCGACACCCTTGCGATCCCACTGAACCTTGATCATAGGTATCACTTTGTTCCGAAGTCTGCGGTCTGCTCGATCCAGAATTCTAACAGGCCGTTCCACATAAGACACATCGGACTCTAACTGAACTTTGGAAGGCTGTAACACATGAGATGGATCCGGCTCATACTTCCGCAACATCGATACATGAAACACATCATGTATACCAGATAAAGAAGGCGGCAGAGCTAGTCGGTAAGCTAAGGTGCCAATGCGCTGCAAAATCTCGTACGGTCCAACATACCTCGGAGACAGTTTCCCGCGCATCCCAAATCGCACAACGCCTCTGAAAGGCGAGATCTTCAAAAAGACCTTATCTCCCAACTGAAATTCCAACGGTCTCCGCCGTTTGTTCGCATAAGCTGCCTGTCTGTCCTGGGCTGCTTTCATTTTCTGCCTTATCATATTTATCTTCTCTTCCATCTCCCGAATCAATTCCGGTCCTCCGACCGATTTGCGGTCCAAATCATCCCAACACAAGGGTGATCTACACCGTCTGTCATAAAGAGCTTCAAAAGGAGCCATCTGAATACTCGCCTGGTAGCTATTATTATAAGAGAACTCTACCAAAGGCACTGAATCTTGCCAAGAAACATCGAACTCGAAAACACAAGCTCTCAACATGTCCTCGAGCGTCTGGATAGTACGCTCGGTCTGGCCATCCGTCTGAGGATGATAAGCAGTGCTCAATCTGACTTCAGTTCCCAAGGCTGACTGAAGGCCTTCCCAAAAATGAGATGTAAATCGCGGATCTCGATCCGACACTATGGAAATGGGGATCCCATGCAATCTCACCACATCTCGAATATACAACTACGCCATCCTCAAAAAGGTGAAAGTCATGCTATAGGGGATGAAATGAGCTACCTTAGTCAATCGATCCACAATCACCCAAATAGCATCAAAGCCTGAAGCACTCCTCGGCAGGTGAGTCACGAAGTCCATGGAAATGTGTTCCCACTTCCACTTCGGTATCTCCAAGCTTCTCAACTCGCCGCCAGGTCTCTGTCTCTCTGCCTTAACCTGCTGGCAGATCAAACACCTCTTAACAAAAGCGACGACATCAGATTTCATCCTCTTCCACCAAAACTGACCACGTAGATCTTTATACATCTTCTTCCCGCCTGGGTGGATGCTAAGTATACTACTATGAGCTCGCTCCAAGATCCCTCTACGCAACTCCGGCGTACTCGGAACCACCCAACGATTACCCAACCTCAAAGATCCGTCATCGGCCACTCTGAATTTCGTTGGTTGACCAAGATGTACTAAAGATAACCACCTCTGAACCTCATCATCTGACCTCTGAGCTCTCCTGATGTTCTCATAGATATCTGGCTCAGCTAACAAGGTCGATACATACACAGGTGATGCATCAATGTCAAAATCATAGCCCAGATGGCAATAGGAGGTCATCATGGCTGACAAATGGATGGCGTCCTCAGCAGAACTCCTTACTTTCCGGCTCAAAGCATCTGCTGTCAAATTAGCTTTTCCAGGATGGTACTCAATCTCACAATCATAGTCTTTGAGTAAGTCGATCCATCTCCTCTGCCTCATGTTCAGCTCCGCCTGAGTGAATAAAAACTTGAGGCTCTTGTGATCCGTGTATATGGTAAATGAAGTACCATACAAGTAATGTCTCCAAATCTTCAGGGCGAAGATGATAGCCGCCAATTCCAAGTCATGGACTGGGTATCTAGTCTCATGCGGCTTCAACTGTCTTGATGAATAAGCTACCACATGCTTATCTTGCATCAGTACACACCCAAGGCCCTGGAGTGATGCATCGGTATACAAAACAAATCTGGAGTTCTCCGTAGGGATCACTAACACTGGCGCCGTCGTCAAACGGTGCTTCAACTCCTGGAAGCTCTCCTCACAAGCTTCTGACCAAAAGAAAGGTACTCCCTTCTGGGTCAACTGTGTCAACGGCTTGGCAATCTTCGAAAAGCCCTCGACGAAGCGTCGATAATATCCGGCCAAACCAAGGAAGCTCCGAATCTCAGGCACAGAAGTGGGGGCAGCCCACTCCATCACAACTTCGATCTTCCTGGGATCCACTGATATCCCACTGCTAGAAATGACATGCCCCAGAAATACTACACTGCTCAACCAGAACTCACACTTACTGAGCTTGGCATACAACTGGTGATCTCGAAGAATCTGGAGAACTGTCCTCAAGTGTTTCACGTGCTCTTCCTCACTCCGGGAATAGATGAGAATGTCGTCAATAAATACAATGACGAACTGATCAAGATACGGCTGAAACACCCTGTTCATCAGACTCATAAAGACCGCTGGAGCATTCGTCACACCGAACGGCATCACTAAGAACTCATAATGTCCATATCGAGTCCGGAACGCTGTCTTCTGTACATCTTCCTCTCTGACTCGAATCTGATGGTACCCGGATCTCAAATCAATCTTGCTATATAATCTGGTACCTTGCAACTGATCAAATAAGTCATCAATCCTTGGGAGATGATACTTGTTCTTTACCGTAGCTTTATTCAGTTGCCGGTAATCGATGCACAATCTCATCGAGCCATCCTTCTTCTTCACAAAGAGGACCGGTGCGCCCCATGGCGATACGCTCGGGCGTATATATCCCTTGTCAAGGAGATCCTGCAGCTGTTCCTTCAACTCCCTCAACTCCGTCGGTGCCATCCTGTAAGGTGTACGGGAGATAGCGGACGTCCCTGGTAACAACTCGATCCCAAACTCAACTTCCCTAGCCGGTGGGAATCCTGGGATCTCTTCTGGGAATACATCAGCAAACTCTGCTACCACTGGTACATCCTCAACTCTCAATTCCTTATTCTTCCCAGACGTGTCCACGGCATAGATGAGATAGCCCGTGTGACCACGTTCCAACAGCTGAGTCATCTTGATCGCTGAAATCAACGGAATCTTCGCACGAGAACCGTTGCCAAAGAAAGTCCACTGACTACCCAAATCAGGTCTGAACTTCACTGTCTTCTGCCGGCAATCTACCACTGCCTGATATCTGTTCAGAATATCAATGCCCAAGATACAGTCGAAGTCTGACATACCCAACATGATCAAGTCTGCCTTCAACTCGTTGCCCTCAAAATAAATGAGGCAATCTGCCATGAACTGATCAGCAACAACATTTCTTCCAGTGGGTGTCGAGACAATGAGAGGCGTGGGTAGAGAAGACGTGCGCATATGGTGTCTCTCCACAAAGCCAACAGATACAAAAGAGTGGGAGGCACCTGTATCTATCAAAATAAAAGCAGGGTACGTAAATAAATGACACGTACCGGCGATCACCTCCTCTGGGGCTGCCTGGGCCTGCTCTCTAGTCAGCGCATATACCTGCCCCTGGGACGGTCCCAATGTCTGACCTCCCGATGGTCGAGGCCCAAACTGCTGCCTCTGGTGTACAGTCCTGTCATCAAACCTCGGCCTGTTGCCCTGAAACTCTGACTGTCCTCCCCGGGTGGGGCAATACCGAGCGATGTGGCCCATCTTGCCACAGCTATAACAGGAAGGGCACTTACTCGAAGAATGTGGCCCTCCACAGTTGTCGCACCTCGGCTCTCCCGGCCTATTCCCTTGTGAAGACCCTCGATTGGCGGACCAATTGCTTTTCTTGTTCTCCTGTTTCTGACCAAAGTACTTCTTTCCACCAAACCGTGAAGATGAAGAGGCACCGCGAGGTTTAAATGGCTCTCCTCGGGGCCTCAAGCTGTCATTAATCTGCCTCTGTTGTGGTACTTGTGGTGGCATAGCACTAGGATAAGTTCCCACTCCAAGCTCGGCAAGCTCCGCCCTTGTGAGAGCATCATCATGTTCCCTTGTTTCAAACTTGTAAACTCGTCCTCCTTTGTCTGTCTCGCCGCTGCGGAGAAGTACCGGTTCAGAAATCGGGTCCTGAAGAGTGTCCAATCAATCACAGTACCCAGTGCTCTCAGCTCCAGTACAGTGCCCCTCCACCACATTAGAGGTTTCTTAGCTAACTGAAACTCCGCCAGCCTCAGCCACGCTGTAACAGCACAAGGAGCCGATACAAAAATCTGCTCAAGTCTTTCTAGCCACTCCTCAGCTTCCTCCCCTGATTCTGTTCCCTCAAACCGGGGCGGGTGGTAAGACAGAAACTGAGTCAAGTTAATCTCACCGGGTAGCAACAACTGAGCCACTGGCTCCATGCCTACTGCTGGTGGAGGTAGAGGGTTCACTTGTCCAACGCTAGCGTTAACACTGCCCACATCGCCAACTTCTTCGTTAAGGTTCCCCGCATTCATAGCAGCCATTCTGTAACACAAAGGTTAACAACAATTTCAAAACAAATATACATGTTATGCCGTTAGATAACATGAATGATAATAACCATGTTAACATAACAGAATATACATCAATATGCACCACATGCATAAACATGCTTCAAATGTAAGCACCTAGCCAATCATGCTAAGGCTACCCTTCACTCGTTCCCGGGTTCTCTAACCACTGCTCTGATACCACTAATGTAAGGACCATAATCCTTAAGTGCGGATCAAAGGCATATTTAGAGCTAATATAAATGATCAGAGTGAATTAATCGTGTTGAGTCTATGAGCTTTAAGAATTACATGCCAAAATGAGGACTATCAATGGATTAATTACATTCCCCATCAAAAGAATGTTATCAACTATAGTTTTACACTACTCCTAGAGTAGACACTATACAAAAATAACCATGTCCTGCCTGGGTCAAAAGAATTCTCCACAAGCTCACCACCTCAACCCGCTTAGCCCTTCTATCATGCCAAAGGTGTACCTACAAGGACAACCCCCAAACATGAGCAATAATATCATTCATATTCAACACAATATGAATATAAAGCGTAAATGCATAAAACACAATTAAAACACTTCCTGTTTTCCCATGCATTTCAAAACGCTTCCAGTTTGGTTGTCCCTGTACCATAACTCATGAGTATAATCAATAGATTATTTTTAATGGTCTAGACATGTCATGACACAATACCATCTCATCAATATCAAATACCGGTCACCATTCCCTAGTCTGTCCATCACAATGTATTTTAATGCCCCTCGCTTATTTACATATAGGCGGCATAGAATAACCTCGCTTCAATGGACATGCGGTACTCCCACCCCTCGCCTCACATTGAGCGGCAAATATCCTTTCCTCGCCCTATATGATAACCACGCTCAAATGTGACATGCGGCGCTCCCACCCCTCGCTTCACATTTAGCGGAACCAAAACAAATAGCGGCAAGCATTAAAATCATCAAGGGATGACCACGACTCATGGGATGTGCACCAATAATCATATGCATCTACTATCATCATGCATAATTTCACATGTATTTGCATCCACAATGCATAATCATATATATACTCGCATCCACAATGCATAAACAATGAGTATATTAGATACATGTACCGTTGGGTGCCCGTACGTCCTCTACGTACCTTTCCAAAAAGTAGGTGTGGTAGGACTTCAATTCCTTGGCTGTGTCGCCACCTGGGATGGTTCTACATATTCACACAAATCAATATTAGAACCCAATAATAGTCCGATACCAAAAATCCTACAAAAATATCCAAAAACACCAAATTTGGTGTCTCGCGATCGATCGCCATATAGCCCCGATCGATCGCGAGACCACACTGCCTCGAGCAACAAAAATTTACAATCCGCGATCGATCGCTGAGTTTGCGCCGATCGATCGCGACCTCGCCGATCGATCGCGCCAAACTCGCGATCGATCGCTGAAGGCCACTGCCTCCAGCCCTTGCAGCTCGCGATCGATCGCTGGAGGCGCCGATCGATCGCCGAGTCTTGCACATGCGATTTTCGGGCACTATTCACCCTTCTCCTTCCCAAACTCAAGCAACCTCAAATAATCAAACATCAACCATACCAAAATCCCTACAAATCTTCAATAAACATCATCATACAACCATAAATCTAACACTCACCCAAAAATAACACCAACTCAAACAAACCCATTTTAAAACCCTTCAAAATCATTCCAAACTCAATTAAAATACTTCAAAACTAACAATGGGGGTATCCATACCTCTTGGGGATCTCAAATCTCCCAATAGACTCCACAAAACAAGATTTTGGAAGGATTTCCTTTACCCTTGAGCACCAACTCGAAAATGGACAAGGAAGGGTTTGGGAGGTGTTATTTGGTAAAGTGAAATGTAAGAATGAGTGTTGTGGGGGTTTGGGGTAATAAAGTGGGTTGGGTTAATTTATTAAAAGCATTCCACAACCCATGGTGTATAAAGCACCTCAACTTGATATTTTTAAAAGCATTAATCCAAAATGCACCAAAATATCAATTAAGCTCATGATTTCCAATTAATTGCTACCCATGGCAAATAAATCATGCTAATAACCATCTTCCCCAACATGCACAACATACACCCTGAAATGCCCTCCCGGGTCACTCTATCATGTGACTAAGCATTTCCATAAGATTAATAAATCCAACACAAAATTAATTACCACCATAATTAATCATATAAACACAATTAATGCTCAAATTGCAATTAATCATTTCGGGGATATCACAATTGTTAGGTACTTTCAAAGAAGCGACGGAACGCTTCTCCAGTGTTACTTATCCAACTTCTGTTTATTTTCTTCCTTTAGTATTTAATATGTTTGATAAGTTTATAGAATTTAGAGATGATTATGACTTGCATGGTTTTGTTAGTGCAATGGAAACTAAATTTATAAATATTGGGAACAAATCCACACGTGCACTGCATCGCAACATTGCTAGATCATAGTCAATGTTTATCTTCATTTGAGATATTTTTTAAATATTATGCTAAATTTTTGGGGAAGGTTGTTGACGATCAAAAGACGTCTACAATGCAATCTCTCCAAAATATGTTTCAGTTGTATTATAATCAACAGGCAAGTGAATCATCGCAACAAAGGCCTGCTGAAGAACAACCAAGCTCAAACTAAAGGTGGGGGCATCAATTTGCTTAGGATGCTGAGCAGGAAAAAACTTAAGGGAAAAGGACCTTCTACTAGCACGTCGACTGAGTTGCAAATTTATCTGAATTATCAATTTGTAATGGAAGATAACTTCGACGTGTTACAATGGTGGAAGCCAAATGCGGCACAATTCCCTATCTTAGCCAAAATGGCTAGAGACGTGTATGCGGTACAAGCTTCAAGCGTCGCTTCTGAATCTGCATTCTCAACATGCGGCCGAATTATTGGAGAATACAGAAGTAGTCTCTCTGCTGATTCGTTATGCATGCTCACGTTACTTAAAGATTGGTTTGAAGCAGAATGTAAGAATAGAAGAGATGGGGCGGTTGACGAATTCGTAAACCATTATGACGAGCAAGAAGAAGAGAACGCAAAAATAATACTTATCAATTATGAAGAGTGCTAAACAGCAATATTTTTTTATTTTGATTTTTTAATTGACATCTCTTTACAATTATTTGTATGCATCTATATTATGAAATGAAGAAGAAATGTATTGAATTTGTGATGAATATTGGGGAAACATTTACAACATTAAATAAAAAATAAAAAAATTTCTAAAAAAATTTAAAAAAAAAATGCGAAAAAAAAACGGACCAGACTGGATCGGCCCGGAGCCGGTTGGAACCGGTACCGGGCCCGATCCGGTTTCTTAACGGACCGGACCGGTTCTGCGCTTAACGGATCCGGAACCGGACCGGTCTGATCCGTTAAGCACCCCTGCCTGCCAACTTCTCACCTAAATGCCTTAAATGCCATGCGCATTTACTGCTTGAGTTGCCGACATTTCTCCCAATTGGAGATTTGATTGAGAATCAAACACATCTCCACACATCCTTTCAGTCTTGCCATGCCCCTGTTGCTCACGATTCTGCTTGGCCATTTGAGGATCTACACCACTTGAGCTTATCAGTATTAACTTGCTTTGTCAAAATATTAGCAATGTTCTCTTTTGTATGATTTTTCTGCATATCCACACTCCCTTCATCCACTTCTTCATGAACAAAGTGATGTGTTTAGTCTTAGAATGAAAGGCTGGATTCCTTGCAGTGTGCAAGGCACTCTAATTATCACAAAACAGGGGAATCTTCTCATTGCAAGCATGAGTAGCTGCCATATATTCTGCTTTTGTTGCAGATAACGCCAAAACTGTTTGCAGGTGCGACAACATGAGTTAGGAAATAGCGAAAATGAAGAATAAAATGGACACCACGTAGAAAAGCCCTAAAAATTAGTAGGGTAAAATCACGGGCAAAATGAAAAGATTTCACTATAATATTTTGTGGGTTACATCCTCTCACTATCTTTCAAAAAACTATCTCACAAATATTATAGAAATACACAATGAAATATATAGATATAAGAGAACAATCTGAAATGTGATGATTGTAAAGGGAAGTCATATTTATAGGACCTCCTTCCGTGTTAAAAGCAAGTGAAATTAAAATTCACTCGTTTCCAAAACCATCACCTGCCAACTCCTCGCCTAAATGCCTTCAATCCCATGTACATTTACTGCTTGAGTTGCCGACATGTTCGGTTTCCAAGTGGTGAGAAAGTTGACAAAGTCGACGCAAAGAGAGGCGGTTAGTGCTTATATTGCAAGGTGTTGAATATCTTATGTTTTTTGTATCATTGATATTTGGAGGAGAAAATAACCTTGATTAAAAGCAATTGCAAAACCAGGATTGAAGAGGCCCCAATAAAGCAGAAGTTTTTGTTGAGAGCAAAATTGCAAAAAAGAAGAGCAGCTCTTATGAGTACAAGGTCGAATCAGGCATGTTCATTGAAGTTAAATGTGATTATTTTCGTGTGTTGCTATGTTGGATAGCATTATTTATATATGTTTCGCTTTGTTGAATTTGAATGTAATGGAGTTCTATGAGGAGCCCATGAATGGTGGCTTCTTCCGAGGAGGAAGCAAAAGTTGTGCATAGAGAGTCAACTATGTACGACGATTTGTTGAAGAGACTGGGGTCTCGAAATGCTGTTAGAAGTAGGTGGTTCAATTAATATGTAACTAAATAATCAAGATTATATAAACTTATATTTTAAAATTATGAAGGATTATAAGTTTATGTTTTAAAGATGCACTAATTTATATGTTTATTTCTTAAACTTAAAGGGTTACATACAAATTTAGTAGTGCACTAAATGTGCCATTTACCAGTGACAAGCAATTATTAAGTCACAGTATAGTGGGACCATGTGAAGTCAGAAGTGTCCTTTGATAAACTCAGATAATGTGTCGTCAATTGTTCTTGTTACCTTTCCTTTTGGTTCGCGTTGATAACAAATGAATTTATAGGGGAAGGTATGTGCTGTTACGCGGAGTCGCAGTTTAGGCCGGAGTCCGGGAGGATCCTCTCTGGTTTTTTTTGGATCTCCGGCGATCAATATTGGTCTTTTTCTTTTTAGAGGAGGGCTCCGGGGTTTTTTCTCTCCTTTCTCTGGTTAACTTACTCTCCCTTTTATAGGGGGAGGGATGCCAATGGTTCCGCTCTGCCGGAAATTCTGGGGACAATGTCTGAAACTGAGGGGGGGACCACAGATGGGGGACCATCTACATCTGCTACCTACCTCGTACGATCCTTTTGCTCTGGTGATTCTCTGCGTCCGGGAATATGCTTTTCTTACCCACAATGCTTGACCACCCTTTGATTGGTTAGCAGGCCTAGCTTTTGCTTTAATAGGTGTCCGATTCCTGCAAATCTAGTCCCGGTACAAGGGACCACCCTAGGTGGCCTCAGCTTGACTGTCCTGTCCCATGACTTCCCGTCCTGACCTATTGAGGAAACCGCGCCTCAGTCCGGCTATCTTGGTAAATATAGTCCGTCCTGATCTGTTGAGGAAACCGCGCCTCAGCTTGGATGGAATGCCCCATGGCGGACCGCCCCGACCTCTTGATGTGCTCCCTCGCCGCCCCGGCTCGGAAACGATAGTGGCAGCTAGACAGGGGTGACCGTGCCCGCGATAAACTTGGGTCGGGCTGCGAGCTCGAGGAGGACAGCCCGGTTTCGGCCCTAACGACTTCCCTTGTTGGCTAAATGGGCCCCTCACTGACTGGGCCCAAATAAAGTTCGGACCCTCAAGACCTACTGGGCCTCCAGAACTAGGGATATCATCAGTATCCCCCTCAAGTCGAGCTAGAGTAGCGCTACCTCGACTAATGGGCTTGTGGCGAACTTTATTGGTTTCTGACCCCCGATCCTTTGATTGGACAACTCCTGGTCTCGGGGTGACAGCTGTCCCGTACCAAACCCTAGCAGGTTGTCAGGCCACGTGCCCTTATCTGGCGCTCCGACCGTTCAAATCCTTTCATCTGCATCGTTGGTTTGGGCCAGGCTTTCCTCGGCCCACGCACCATATCTTCTATAAATTGGGGCTCTCGAGTCATTTTCCTCCATTTGCGCTCTAGGTCGGATCAATCGTCTCTCCCAAAAACCCTGTAAGTCAGCTCTGCCTTTCTTTCTGTTAATGTCACACTCCACTTCTTCCACTTCTGGTGCTCTCTTTCGAGGGGGGGACGAGGAGGCCGAGGTGTCTGATCTACCCAGCCCCTCGGGTCGGAGGTCGGATGCTCCCGAGGGAGACATTCCCGAGGTGGCGCCCCTCCGACAAGTCCCTCCTAGGGTATTTGACCCTTCTCTCCCCACCTTCGAGGTTCTCGACCCGAGGAGCCTGGCCCAGGCTGGACTTCCCTGGTACGAGATCCTCGACTCGTGTGTTTCCCCTGAGGCCGAGCACCTTCTCCGTACGTGGTTTATCCCACCGGATCACGACGTCCGGGTCCCTAGGGCTGGTGAGCGTCCGCACCTCCCCCCGCCCGGGTACTTTCCCTTCTTCCTCGAGCAGCTTAAAAGCGGACTTCGCTTTCCTATCCCCCTTCCTTTCCAGGAGTTCTCCCACTATCATTGTGTCTCTATGAGCCGGCTTACCCCCAATTTCTACCAGAGCCTAGTCTCTGTCACCGCCCTCTTCCGATCCTTGGGTCTGCCTTTCTCCCCTACCCTTCTTAATTATTTTTTTCAGGTTAAGAAAACCCCATCTCCCTGGGCGTTTTACTTTGGTGCCCGGACCTTTTACAAATTTTTAAACAACATCCCGAGCTCCCGTAAGGGATGGAAACAAAGCTACTTTTTTGTCAAACCACCTCGACGCTGGGCTTGCCCAATGGCCTGGCGAGATACCCAACCTACCCCCCGATCTCTGCCCAAAAAATATAAAGAGGACGTGTTCTTCCAAACGGTTATCTCAACCCTTGGGGGTCGGTGTTTTGATTCAGCTGCCCTGATCAGGGAGGACGTACTCAGGCGTTTTGGGCTGAGCTCCTATCCAGACGTCCCTGGTGGTACGCTCTACCTACCTGGCCCCTGTTTATGATATTTAAATATATTTTTCTTCTCTTTCTTCTTTTTTTTTTATTTTATTTTATGTCCGAGCTTAATCCTTTGTCTTGTAGATAACATGTATCTTCAGCAGCTGCTATCTACCATGGCGTCTCAGAAAAAGGCGGGAAAAGGGGCGGCTGGGGCAGGCCCTTCGAGCCAACCCCCTAGCGCCCCTACTGGCATTCCAATCCCGCCCTCCCCAGGGGCCAGTCTCCCTCGCGCTGAAGAGGTTAGGGAGGAGACCGGCCTGAGAAAAAGGAAAAGAGGCAAGGGCGCAACCGAAGTCTCGACTCGGGAAGAGGTGGCCACCTCCCCAATTATTCATGAGATCGACACCCCGCCCACTTCTCCCCCGAGCCATCTGTCCGCTGCTCCCGCCGACCCGGGTTCTCCTGGGGGTACCGGTGGGCTATACTAGAGAGGTCAGCTTGATCAACTCTGCCCCCTTAGGCCTCTCTGCCCGAATTGTCGAGTGTCTGACCTCCTCTGCCGACCAGCAAGTCCTATCAGAGCTGAGGTGGAAACCCCTAGCAGAGGAGGGCGTATCTCGGGCCCTATCGGTAAGCATTTTTTAAAGTTCAGAATTTTTTTTTGGTGGATGTAAAACTGAGCCCCACTCCGCTTTGCTTTTCAGGGTCTGGTGATGATGTGCGAGAGCCTTCGTCGGGGCGCTAGCTACGGCCAATCAGCCAGGGATGCGAGGAAGGCAGCGCGGGAGGCCAAGTCAGAGGCTGAGAATGCTACTGCTAAGTCCGAGGCGGACGCTGCTGAACTAGAGTCCCACAGATCTTCGGTGACCCGACTCCGAACTGATGTCGATCAGCTCCGCGGTGCCCTGGTCGGGAAGGAACAGGACCTTTTAAGTGCCTTGGCCGAGCTGGGAAAGGCGAAGTCCGAGCTGGAATCCTACGTGGCTGGCGAAACAGCTCGTCGCGAGGCCTTCATCAAGTCGGAGGAATTCACTCGCATGTTGGCCTCTAAGGCCTTTAAGTTCTTGGACCTTGGTTTTGAGGGGTGTAAGGGCCAATTTAAAGCCCAGGGCTTCCCGCCTAATGACCAGGACCCTGACGACTTCCTGGACCTTAACGCGATCATCGCCAACATCCCTCCCGACTTTCTCAACTAGTCTGATCAACTCTTAGTTCAACCCTGTATTTTTGTTTTTTTTTTTTTTTGTTTTTTTTTTTGTTTTTTTTTCTGTGATCTGCTCTGTTCGCACCCCCTGGTAATGAAATTATTTTGAATTTTTACTGTCCTTTCTTTAAAGCAATATATTCTATTATTGCAAATTTACGAACGTCCTGACCACTTATAGCAGCCGAGCCGGCCCGTGGTTTTATATTGGATTGACCCATAACACTAACTTAAAAATAATCCCACGCATAGAACCAAACGCCGCATGGGGCTGTCATGCCCTAACAACTTAGGAACAATTCCAGGGGACTTAAAGCTCAGAACCGGGCTGACTTGTTACATTGGCAGGGCTGACCTTCATAAACACCACAAACTGTTAATCTGAACACGACAGTCGCTTAATCCCAGCTCACGAAATAGTCAATACGAGCCGATAACGTCCTATCGACCTGATCTCTAGAGATAATAATCCGAACATAAAGCGGACCTATGCTTTTAATTGGTGCCAGGGCCTCATACACCTGGGCTTTAGCATGCAGGGCGGACCTGTGCTTTTAATTGGTGCCAGGGCCTCATACACCTGGGCTTTAGTGACAGGGATGACCTGCACTTTTAATTGGTGCCATGGCCTCATGCACCTGGGCTTTAGTGACAGGGATGACCTGCACTTTTAATTGGTGCCAGGGCCTCATACACCTGGGCTTTAGCATGCAGGGCGGACCTGTGCTTTTAATTGGTGCCAGGGCCTCATACACCTGGGCTTTAGCATGCAGGGCGGACCTGTGCTTTTAATTGGTGCCAGGGCCTCATACACCTGGGCTTTAGTGACAGGGATGACCTGCACTTTTAATTGGTGCCAGGGCCTCATACACCTGGGCTTTAGCATGCAGGGCGGACCTGTGCTTTTAATTGGTGCCAGGGCCTCATACACCTGGGCTTTAGCATGCAGGGATGACCTGCACTTTTAATTGGTGCCAGGGCCTCATACATCTGGGCTTTAGCATGCAGGGCGGACCTGTGCTTTTAATTGGTGCCAGGGCCTCATACACCTGGGCTTTAGCATGCAGGGCGGACCTGTGCTTTTAATTGGTGCCAGGGCCTCATACACCTGGGCTTTAGTGACAGGGATGACCTACACTTTTAATTGGTGCCAGGGCCTCATACACCTGGGCTTTAGCATGCAGGGCGGACCTGTGCTTTTAATTGGTGCCAGGGCCTCATACACCTGGGCTTTAGCATGCAGGGCGGACCTGTGCTTTTAATTGGTGCCAGGGCCTCATACACCTGGGCTTTAGTGACAGGGATGACCTGCACTTTTAATTGGTGCCAGGGCCTCATACACCTGGGCTTTAGCATGCAGGGCGGACCTGTGCTTTTAATTGGTGCCAGGGCCTCATACACCTGGGCTTTAGTGACAGGGATGACCTGCACTTTTAATTGGTGCCAGGGCCTCATACACCTGGGCTTTAGTGACAGGGATGACCTGCATTTTTAATTGGTGCCAGGGCCTCATACACCTGGGCTTTAGCATGCAGGGCGGACCTGTGCTTTTAATTGGTGCCAGGGCCTCATACACCTGGGCTTTAGTGACAGGGATGACCTGCACTTTTAATTGGTGACAGGGCCTCATACACCTGGGCTTTAGTGACAGGGATGACCTGCGCTTTTAATTGGTGCCAGGGCCTCATACACCTGGGCTTTAGTGACAGGGATGACCTGCGCTTTTAATTGGTGCCAGGGCCTCATACACCTGGGCTTTAGCATGCAGGGCGGACCTGTGCTTTTAATTGGTGCCAGGGCCTCATACACATGTGCTTTAGTGACAGGGATGACCTGCACTTTTAATTTCGGATAAGAGATTTAAAGGAAAAGTTCATTAAATAACAGCGTTCGTACATTGAATTGAAATAACAACAAAATGCCTAGGAATAATATTTTCTGAGGTGATGCATTCCAAGGTCTTTTTAGGCGTCGGCCTCCGCCCTCCTCTAAGTAGTACGACCCGGAACTCAGTTTCTGGACTACTTTGTATGGTCCCTCCCATCGGGGGTCAAGCTTTCTTACCTCCCCTGCTATGTTGACCTTTTTGAGCACGAGGTCCCCCACCTGAAAATTTCTGGGTACCACCCTTTTGTTGTAGGCTCTGACTATCTTGCTGCGGTAAGCCTCCATCCTTATAGCCGCCCTTTCCCATTTCTCATAGATCAGATCCAAGTCCAGAGCCCGGTGTTCCTCATTGTCGCCATCATACGCTTGGACCCTGGCAGAGGTCTTTCCGACCTCAGCTGGTAGCACGGCCTCCGTTCCATATACCATGCTGAAAGGCGTTTCTCCAGTTGGGACGCGAGCTGTCGTTCTGTAAGCCCACAACACACTTGGTAACTCGTCCACCCAGTCCTTGCCAACCCCGTATAGTCTGGCCTTTAACGCTTGCACAATTGATCGGTTGGTGACCTCTGTCTGCCCGTTGCTCTGCGGATAACCCACTGATGTAAAGGCTTGTTCGATCTTCATTTCCTTGCACCAAGCCATTAACCTCTGCCCCTGGAACTGCCTCCCATTGTCTGATATTAATTTCCTGGGTACTCCAAAACGGCAAACTATGTTCTTCCACAGAAAGTCCAGCACATTCTCCTCGGCGATCTTGGCTAAAGGCTCGGCCTCGACCCACTTCGAAAAATAATCTACAGCCACCAACAGAAATTTCTTTTGCTTCGGGGCTATCGGGAAAGGTCCCACGATATCCAAACCCCATTTATCGAAAGGGCAGGCCGATGTTACCGCCTTCATGAGACTTGCTGTCCTTAACTGGAACTTATTGTTCCTCTGACAACCCTCACAAGTGACTACAGTCCTGATCGCGTCATTCCTCAGGGTCGGCCAGAAATATCCAGCAAGGAGGGTCTTTCTGGCCAGAGCCAACCCCCCGAGATGGTCTCCGCAGCATCCCTCGTGAATTTCTCTGAGCACATATTCTGCCTCTTCCGCGTTGAGACATCGGAGGAGGGGTCCGGCAAATGACCTCTTATACAACACATCCTCTATCAGAACAAAACGGAATGCATGCCTCTTCAACCGCCGGGCTTGGTTCTTATCAGCGGGTACTTCAAGCTTTCTTAAGTAGTTCAAAATCGGGGCCATCCAACCTAACACCTCGGGGGCCTCGGTGATGGGCCGAGTTGACGGAATCAATTCTGTCTGCAATATGAACTCCCTCTGTGACAAAGGAACCAGGGATGTTGACCACTTGGAGAGCTCATCAGCTTCCTGATTATCCTCCCTAGGGATCTGCACTATGCTCCACTCCACGAAACTTTCTGACATCTCCTGTATTGCCTTCAAGTATTCTATCATCTTCTTGCTTTTGGCTTCGTAATTCCCTTTCACCTGCTGAGTGGCCAGCTGGGAGTCCGAGTGAAGGATCACTCGGCTGGCACCGACCTCCTTTGCCAACCTCAGCCCGATCAGTATAGCCTCGTATTCTGCTTCATTATTGAAGCCCGAAAATCCAATCTGATAATGACCTTCATCTTTTCACCCGCGGGGGATATCATAACAATCCCCACTCCACTGCCTTCACTGTTAGCTGCTCCATCCACGTATACCCTCCACGGCCCCTCAGCCTCAACCTCTATCATCTCCGCGAGGAAATCTGATAAAGCCTGAGCTTTGATGGATGACCGAGGTTGGTAGGTTACGTCGTACTCGCCGAGCTCGATTGTCCATTTCACCAATCTTCCCGATACATCAGGCTGGGTCATTATCCTCCCCATGGGGCTGTTGGTTGGCACTGAGATGGGGTGTGACAAAAAGTAGGGTCTCAGCCTCCTTGCGGTTATGACCAAAGCTAATGCCAATTTCTCGACCTCTGGGTACCTGAGTTCCGCCCCTCTCAGTGCATGGCTGACATAGTACACCGGCCTCTGGTCCGTACCGTCCTGTTTTATCAGTACCGAGCTAACCGCGCTCTCTGTAGCAGACAAATAGATCCATAATCGCTCGCCGGGCTCTGGCTTTACCAGGACGGGTAGCTCGGCCAAGTGCCTCTTCAAGTCAGAGAAAGCTTTCTCGCACTCGTCGTCCCAATCGAACTTTTTCGCCTTTCTTAGCACTTGGAAGAAAGGGTAACTCCTATGAGCTGACCTGGAGATAAAACGAGCTAAGGACGCAATCCGCCCTGTCAGTTTTTGCACCTCTTTTATGCTGCGAGGTGAGGTCATCTCTTGAATTGCTCTGACTTTTTCCTGGTTGACCTCGATCCCCCTCTCTGTTGCCATGAAACCCAAGAATTTACCGCTCTTCACACCAAATACGCAATTAGCCGGATTTAATTTCAGACCAAACCTGCTTAGTGTGGCAAAAGTTTCCTCTAAGTCAGGCAACAGGTCTGCCTGGCCTTTAGATTTTACCAAGATGTCATCCACATAAACCTCAATGTTCCTTCCCGCCTGGTTTTCAAACACTTTGTCCATCAACCTCTGGTATGTGGCCCCGGCGTTTTTGAGGCCAAAGGGCATGACCACATAGCAGAACGTTCCATCCGACGTGATAAAACTGACCTTATCCTGGTCCTCTTTTGCCAAGGGTATTTGGTGATATCCCTGGTACGCGTCCATGAAACTTAACAGCTCGTACCCCGAGGTGGAGTCTACCAGCTGATCGATCGGGGGTAGGGGATAACAGTCCTTGGGACAGGCTTTGTTCAAATTACGAAAGTCGATGCACATCCTCCATTTTCCCGCCGACTTTGGAACCAAAACCACGTTAGACAACCAAGTGGGGAATTGCACCTCCCTTATCTGTCCGGCCCTCAGCAAGGTCTGAACCTCGGCTCGGATAATTCTGTCTTTATCTGGTCCAAAATGTCTTTTCTTTTGCCGGGTTACTTTGACCTCTGGATTGACATTTAACCTGTGCTGGGCTACCGCGGGCAACACCCCTGTCAGCTCGGTGGGAGACCAGGCGAATATTCCGGCATGCTTGGACAGGCATTTCACTAGATCGTGCTTCAGGACGCTGTCTAGGTCAGCCGCTACTCTTGTGGTTTTATCGGGCTGTCCTGGGACTAATATTATTTCCTCTTCCCCGTCCCTCACTGCCTGCACCATCTGCACCATCTGCACTCCCCTATCCTCCCGTCCTTCATCACCGCCCCTTCGGGATCTTTTCACCTCTAACCTCACAGTTTCTGCGTAGCATTTCTTGGATGAGGGCTGGTCTCCCCTGACTTCCCCCACTCTTTTTCCTACAGGGAACTTTATCTTTTGGTGGAAGGTGGAGGCCACAGCCCTGAACTCGTTCATAACTGGTCTTCCCAGAATGATGTTGTACGAAGACGAGGCCGCCACAATGGTGAATGTGATCAACCTTGTTTTCCGATCTTCGTTACATCCCAGGGAAAGGGGCAGAGAAATCTGACCGAGGGGGTACACGGTGTGCCCAGCGAAGCCAAATAGGGGGTGTTGATTGGCTCGAGGTGATACCCTCCTAAGTCCATCTGCCGAAAAGCTTCACCAAACAACACGTTCACGGAACTCCCTGTGTCTACAAACACCCTCCCGACTTCATAATGGCAACAGTTGCTCGTATGACCAAGGCATCATTATGGGGTGTGCAAATGTTTTCCAGATTTCGTGGCCCAAAACTGATAACCACCTCCTCCTCGGCACCACCAATCCCTCCTACACTCAGGGTCTCTCTCCTGCTGACAGCCTTCCTAGCCCTGTTGGAGTCCCCATCCGTTGTCCCGCCCGAGATCATGTTGATGACTCCCCGTGTTGGTGAGTCAGCACGGGTAGGGTTGACGTCATTTAAACTCCTTGGGGGTCCTCGAGCACGTCCTCTACCACGGAACGGAGGACGGAAGTTGGTCCGTCCCCCTCTCCCTCTTGTCCACGATGGTCCTCGACCCCTTCCCCGAGGAAGATTATCCCCTGGTGGGACGGGTCGGGACAACAACTGCTTGAACTGGGAACTGTTCTGTATTGCCTTCTCAAGCTCCTCATCCAAACGATGGCAATCTTGTGTGGTGTGCCCAGTCGCTTGGTGGAAGATGCAGTATTTCTCCGGGGCCTCCTTGCTCGGCTCTACACTAGCTGGTGCTGGCTTTTGCAACACCTGTTTGTCTTCACATATGCGGACGGCCTCCTCCTTGGAGACTTTCAACGGCGTATACTGGGAAAATCGACCGAGCTGTGCCCCTTCCACTGGCCTCTTCTCGCCCTGGCTGGTCCGTTTTTCCCCAGTCCTCCGCACTTCCTTCCTCCTCAGTTGCTGGGCCTCCTCCACGTTGATGTACTTCTCCGCTCGGGTGAGCAGATCATCATAGGTAACAGGAGGCTTCTTTACTAAGGATCGGAAGAAGTCTCCTCCTCTCAGGCCTTGGGTGAAGGCGCTGATCAGAATTTCCGCCGGGCAGGCAGGTATTTCGAGTATCACAGTGTTGAAGTTTTTGATATACCCCCGCAACGACTCATCCTCGGCTTGCCTCATCTCGAACAAGCTCAGAGAGGTCTTCTTATATCGCTTGCTGCTGGCGTACTGGTGCAAGAACGCGGAGCTAAATCCGGCGAAGGAAGTAATGGAACCCGGCTCCAACTGATTGAACCATTTCTGGGCCGACCTCACCAAAGTGGTCAGGAACACTTTGCACTTAAGGCGATCCGAGTAACAATGTAGCATGTCAGCATTTTCGAACCTGCCCAGGTGTTCTTCCGGGTCCGCGCTCCCATCGTATTCCCCAGCATTGGGGGGTCAGAAGTTATTTGGGAGTTCCTCGCTTACTATTTCGCCCGAGAAAAGGGTTCCTCTCCTGACAGAGGTACCCCCCCATCCCCTTCTTCATCCTCTGGACCTCGTCCTTCAGCTCCTCCACCTGGCCCTCCAGATCCGGAATAGCAGTCACCTTAGGACGGGAAGTTGCTCCTTGTTCGGGATCCTTCATCTGCTGGGAGCTTTCCCCGTGCACGCCCTCGGACGGACCTTCCTTTTTCCTCATAGTCTGTTCCACCGTAACTGCAATCAATCTTGTGAGCTGCTCCAGTGTTAAAGCTCCCACTGTCATGTTTACCCCGGGCGGTGGCTGTTCCTCGCCATTGGTGGAGGCGTAGTGCTCCCGATTTTCCTCTGCTTCCGTTCTCCTCGTTCTCACCATTGTATCAACGTCTTTTGCTCAGATTTTCCCACAGACGGCGCCAATTTGTTACCTCTCCTTTTGGTTCGCGTTGATAACAAATGAATTTATAGGGGAAGGTATGTGCTGTTACGCGGAGTCGCAGTTTAGGCCGGAGTCCGGGAGGATCCTCTCTGGTTTTTTTTGGATCTCCGGCGATCAATATTGGTCTTTTTCTTTTTAGAGGAGGGCTCCGGGGTTTTTTCTCTCCTTTCTCTGGTTAACTTACTCTCCCTTTTATAGGGGGAGGGATGCCAATGGTTCCGCTCTGCCGGGGATTCTGGGGACAATGTCTGAAACTGAGGGGGGGGGGGGACCACAGATGGGGGACCATCTACATCTGCTACCTACCTCGTACGATCCTTTTGCTCTGGTGATTCTCTGCGTCCGGGAATATGCTTTTCTTACCCACAGTGCTTGACCACCCTTTGATTGGTTAGCAGGCCTAGCTTTTGCTTTAATAGGTGTCCGATTCCTGCAAACCTAGTCCCGGTACAAGGGACCACCCTAGGTGGCCTCAGCTCGACTGTCCTGTCCCATGACTTCCCGTCCTGACCTATTGAGGAAACCGCGCCTCAGTCCGGCTATCTTGGTAAATATAGCCCGTCCTGATCTGTTGAGGAAATCGCGCCTTAGCTTGGATGGAATGCCCCATGGCGGACCGCCCCGACCTCTTGATGTGCTCCCTCGCCGCCCCGGCTCGGAAACGATAGTGGCAGCTAGACAGGGGTGACCGTGCCCGCGATAAACTCGGGTCGGGCTGCGAGCTCGAGGAGGACAGCCCGGGATCGGCCCTAACGACTTCCCTTGTTGGCTAAATGGGCCCCTCACTGACCGGGCCCAAATAAAGTTCGGACCCTCAAGACCTACTGGGCCTCCAGAACTAGGGATATCAGTTCTCCATAATCAACCAGAACTTCCTAATAGAAAGTTTAAACAAAAACTCAATTAACGACCTCATAATCCAGGATCTTACTGTAGATCTATCCCTTTATTTGAAATATTTTCATCCAACTTTATTGGGAATGTTCTCGATAAAACTGTTGGGTATTGTGACCCAATTAGTTAAGCCTATTATCTTTAATCCCTTATTTAACCTAAATTAATCCCCCCTCTTAAAACCTAAGTCTAAGATTAACGCCTCCTCTCGATTTTTCGTTGGTCCGCCTCCTTCTTCCTGAACCAGTGCTTTGTGCGCCTCTTCCTTGAACTCTCAGATTCATCTTGTTCGTTCCGGTCAGAGTGCTTTGTGCGCTTGGGTTCGATGAGATAATCGAGGGGTTCATCGTCCGGTTAAGCTTTGTGCTCCGTTGGTTCTGAGTTGCTGGCCGTGTGCTCCTTGCTGTGTGCTTGGTGCTTCGGTGGTTCGTTCAGGTGATTGCTGGCCGTGTGCAATCCTTGCTGTGTGCTTGGTGTTTCGGTGTGCACCGAGTGGCTGGTGGTTCTCATTGTGTGTGATGTTAGAGGTGTGAGGGTGCTGGCCGTGTGTGTTCTTGTCGTGTGCTTTGTGCTTTCGGGCAGAACGTGGGTGCTGAATGTTGCATTCACCTTACGGCCTTTACCTTGGATTCTCTCGGTGACGTAGATTGGGGAAAACAGCAGATCTGAGCCTGCCTCGATATCCTTTTGATATTAGTATTATATTTGCATATTGTGTATTTGTATTTGTTTTGCAGGTACACATGGCGATGTCAAGACGGATACACTCCTAACAAAAACGATGGATCTACTTCGTAAAACCAATTGTATCGATCAGTCGCTTTTTTTAAATTTCAGACTCCAATATGTGTTTAAGAAAGTAAAAGTAAAATACAATTGTTAATGGTCCTTCCTCACTATAACGTCCACAATTCATTATACTATTATACATTCCATTCATAAAGTATAAGCCCTTTATTTCAATAGGCGACCTTTTTACAAAAAATTGAAGCTAAGTTATGAACACCAAAATCTCAAGCCGCTATACCAACTTCAATGTTAAAGATTGCTGCAAGGTCCATCTTCCATGTTTTCAGCCGTATAGCCTCTCAACGATCAATCGACCACAATATAAGATCGATCAGGCTCAGTGGTTCTTAAAATTCAACGCCAAATATGGGATTTCTACGTACGTTAATTACCTTCCCTTAAACTTCATCTATATAGTGAGTTTCTTGGTTTTTGTTTATTTAATTAACTTAGATTGAATTTTTTTTTTTTTTTTGCAAATATACAGAGCCACGACTATTTCAAGCAACTTTCAGCACAGGTCATCATCATCTCTAGATCCTTCTACCTCACCATGGTAGTTAAAACTAATATTTCAGTTCACAGACAATCATATGATCTTGTTTTAGTGGAAACAAGGATCATTTGCAGAGTATTTTGTTTTTTAATGCAGGAAAAAATGGTTGATAGGCATACTACTAATTTTGATTCTACCTGTAGTTGGTCACAGAGGGTTGCTCTTTTTAGGCCTTAAAGGTCAGTATTAGTCAAGCACAATCAATCCTGGCATTTATTTATGATTTTTTCTTGTGATTGCAGGCTGTGTTTTATTAGATCGTAATTTATCTTATAACATTTCGTGGTATTGAACATACATATGTAAATATAATTGCAGCGAAGATCGACAAAGCTGTAGAAAAGGTGGAGCATGTAACAGAAGTGGTGGAAGAGATAGCAGAGGAAGCGGAGAAGATGGTGGAGGAGGTGGAGGAAAAGGTCCCCGGAGATAGCAAGCTTAAGGAAACTCTGGAATCATTCGATCATCTTGCTAAAAAGGCAGTCAATGAAGCCAAACAAGCTGAAGACATTATTCTCAAGGTTTGTCTTACTTTTGATAGAACAAAAAACTAGCTTTTTATGAGTCCTATAACTACAGATGAAATTTGAAAAAAATGAAAATATTTGATAAAGTTGATAAAGTCATCCATCCAACTCATCTTTGTGGGTTTGCCTTTTCCTCTGATGAACATTTCCATGAATAAAGAAGGTTTTGCATATACCACTTGAGAGAGAGAGAGAGAAAATGGTAGAAAAGAAACATAAGGGTGTGACTGGTTTCTAAAATCTTCAAAAAACATGGATGAAGCTACTAAGATGTTTTAATATGCTATATATATGGTGAGGAATTTTAGACCAGTCAAAGTATTTTATCAAAAGCGTTCTCATTATTAAATCGAGGTTTTGGACCACTTTTGATAAATAAAAAAAAACAATTTTTGTTGTACTAAATTTGTAAAAAGACATTTATGAGATTGTTTTTTATTAAAAACAATTGATATGTGACTACTAGTCTGGAACGTTGGAGATTAGTAGTGAAAAGTTCCTATTTTGCGGAACCATTTTTTAAATTTATCCTTATCGAGTCACCATCAATTTTAAAATTGTTACATATATATCGAGCAATTAATGTGAACTGCTGGCAGGTAAGAGATGTGGAGCAAGAGATAGAAGAGGCGTTGTTGAAATCTGATAAAAGATGAAATTAAAAGGTAGGGTAAGCTTTTATAACTTTGAATTATATTGGATATTACTTTTTTCCAATATTAAATAAATATTTACCACACATTTTATTTATGTATTTGCATGCAATATAAATGAGCCACTAATTTATTATGGGGGAAGGGACTTTTTAAACAATTTGTGGATCAGTGCTCAGACTTGAACCGAGTCAATCCCAAAAAGAATGTGAGACTTAACCACCCGGCTAAAACCGGAGTCTTATTAATCGATTGATCACCGTACATCTAGAAAAAAGATATATTGCAAATAACCATTATATTGAAATATAGCACAATTTATAACATAAAGTTTAGTTCCACGTCGCGGAGGAGATATAGGGACAACAATGAAGTATTAATTAATATTTAATTAATTATTTGTTCTAAAAACCTATTTTTTGTCTGAAAAGCTGATAAGCAGTTTGCAAAAGCATTTGTAAACACCCAATAAATATCGTTGTTCGCATTCATTTCATTAGAATAGCAAATTGGCACATATATTGCATCTATATAATTATCGCATCTTAAAAAAATAATTATTATAAAATCCAAATTTATACGTATAGTATTTTATTGGGTTAAAATAATAAAAGGAATAATAGGGAGAAAGTTATGAATAATATTGCATTGAGAGAAAAATGGATAATTCAAGAATAGATTGTGTGATTTGTTAGATAAATGGATCAGTCCGGTCGAGAGAGGGGAAAAGTAAGTTTTGTGCAACTATATACACATATATCAAGATCACTTTGGTCTAATGATATCACATCTCCTAATTTAAGAGAATGTCGTGAGTTCTAAACCCGTGAAAAAACTCCAAAAAATAATATATGCACATATATCTTAATTTAAGCATTTGTAAATACTATAAAAGCTTCTTCACCAACCCAAACCACCAGAGACGCACACTAGCGCGCACACACATATATATATATATAGTAATAATAATAATAATAATAATAATAAACACATTGTTCATCGCTACCTATTATCAGATGTACAACAAAATCATCATCACTATTACTTCTTCATTTATCGGCTAATTTAATTTAATATTATAAAAAAGGAAAAAAAATTCAAGAAATAACGTTAATTAAAAATGTTTAACATTATATTGTAATTTGTGATCTGGGTATGAGAATTTAACTGTTTCAAAGTTGCGATCTCGATATGCAAATTTAACTGTTTTAGAGTTACGATCTCGGTATGCGAATTTAACGGAATTAACTATTTTAAATTTTTTTAAATTTTTTTTTGCAATTCAATATACATTTTTTAATTAGAATGTATCAAATATATTTGTATTTAAAATATTAGGGACTGAACCGGGTTCTGAAAATATTAGGGATTCAAAAAAGTAATTTTGTTATAAAGTTGCAATTCAATATACAATTTTTAATTAGAATATATCAAATATATTTGTATTTAAAACATTAGGGACTGAATCGGGTTCTGAAAATATTAGGGATTAAAAATAATAATTTTTTTTATAAAGTTACAATTCAATATAAAATTTTTAATTAGAATATAACAAATATATTTGTATTTAAAACATTAAGGACTGAACCGATTCTGAAAATATTATGAATTAAAAAAATATTTTTTTTATGAAGTTGCAATTCAATATACAATTTTTAATTAGCTCAAGCACGTCCTGGGATTACGAATTATATTGTTTCATATTCACGGTCTAGGATTGCAAATAATAAGGTTTTATGATTCTTATTTTCTTGATAAAAAATTATCAAATACCATATTTTAAATATACAAATATATTTGATACATGGTTTTTTTTTAAAACTAATTTGTAAAATAATTTATATTTCAAAAATACATCGAAATACAAAAGAGTACAAAAATACTCTAAACCGCCCTCTCAGAGGGCGACTACTCAACGTTGAGTAGCCGCCCTCTGAGAAAGCGGCTACTCAACGTTGAGTAGCAGCCCCCTTGGGAGGCGGCTACTCCATATTATTCGATATGTGTGGCTATTAATCCATACAAACCATACTCATACCAATCCAAACCCACTTTACTCCATTTAATTGATACCTACTTCATACCAATCAAAATCCAACTACATAATTTAATTGATTCCTACTCCATTAATTGATACCAATGAAATCCATCTATAAATTCATATCCATTCTGAAAATATTATATACCTTACAACCTTTTCTTTCTCCTTGTTCCCTGCTCAGAGCTTTTGTTTCTCACGAATAATCCATTACTCTCTATTCATCAACCTACATAGGTGAGTTAATTATTAAAAATCTTTTATATTTTTTTATATTATTTTTATTATTTTTTGGTCTTTAAAACGCCCATTATTAAAAATCTTTTATATGATTTCTACGTTCATTATGTTTTTAAACATGTACGTATAATAAATTGTTATTAATATTTTAAATGGTTGTTCATTATTATTTATAAACATGTACGTATAATAAATTTTTATTAATATTTTAAATGGTTGATATATGTGTTATTTTTTTTATTATTTTTAGGATGTCGTTAAATCGAGGTCCCGAAGATTCAACTGTATTATATCTACAATCTACGCATATCTCGAGTGCTGTTTGTTCCGAGAATATTGATAGTAATTTAAAAGTGAAGCGTACAGATAACCTTATCTGGGGGTTGTATAATGAGAAAGTGATACACGATCGTGTTTGGAGGCATATCATTGATATGAGATTTTACGGTGTTTTACAATCTGGCTATTGTATGTACGATAATCATTTGATTACCGCTCTTGTTGAACGATGGCGGCCTGAGACCCATACATTTCATTTTAGATTTGGTGAGGCGACCATTACTTTACAAGATATTTCAATAATTTGGGGTCTGAAAGTTGATGGTGAACCAGTAACTGGGGTAGATGATTCACGACGTGTGAAAGAATGGCAAGAAACATGTATTGAGTTACTGGGATTTGAGTCTGCCGAAGCAAAATTTAAAGGCGGTCACCTAAGAATGAGCGCTCTAGACGAGCACTGCCGAGCTAATCCTATCTCTGATATGAGCTCAGAGATGGATGTAATAAAATACACTTGGTGTATAGTTTTGATGATTATAGGTGGAATTTTGCTTCCAGATTATAATAGTAGCGCTGTAAAACTCATGTATTTGCAGCTACTTGAAGATTTGGAAGAGGTAAGCACATATAGTTGGGGCAGTGCGGTATTGGCTTACTTATACCGTGAAATGTGCAATGCATCAACCATAGGAAAATGCACTATCAATGGCCCTTTGTATATTTTGCAGGTATATGTAATATTTTTCTCTCACTAATAATATCTTATCCGTTTATTATTTTAAAATAATTTTTATGTTATTGGCAGATTTGGGCATGGAGTAGGATAAAATGTTTGAACCCTGACCGACAGTTAAAAACTTTGATTGTCCCTGAGAATGTTCCTGTTGCTCCCTACGGTGCACGGTAATAATTAATTATTGTTATTGTATACTAATATTAGAATGATAAAACATTACAATATTTAACATTTTTTATTATAGGTGGAACACTTTGTTTCGTCACACCCATATAGCAACACATTCGGTCAGAATTATACGACATTCTCTCGATCAAATGAGTAATGACGAGGTAAACTTAAATTATGTAATTGATTTTTGAAAATTTATGTCGATTTCAATATATTGATTGACCCATTTTTTTTAATTTTAACAATGTGCAGTTTAACTGGATCGTGTATGACACAGAGGCCGCTGATGTTAACTCCATTATTACTACCTATAATAATGATATTTGGAGAAGCGTTTGCCCTCTTATCTGCTTCCAAATAGTGGAGATTCATCGTCCTAACCGGGTGATGCGACAATTCAATATATGCCAATCAATTCCATCACCTGCACTTGACGGTAATGAGCTACATGATGTCACCCGAACTGGTCATCGTAATATGGATTGGGCAAAATTTCACAAAATACATCTTCGGACGTGGCGTAGGAGGCTAAGAAATGTCTCCACTGGTGAACCATGTGGTAGGTCAAACTCAACAGACGATGACTACATGCAGTGGTACGAGAGAATCACTGTAAGGGTTATATCGCCTCGCGTACATGGGATTGGTTTCCACCCAGTTGTTGGATTTGCGCATGGCACATCATCTGGTGGTTTTTCTCCTGCTGGCCCATCTGGTGGTTTTTCTCCTGCTGGCCCATCTGGTGGTTTTGACACTGCTGGCCCGTCCAGTGGTATGCGACAATCAACCAAAACACGGGCATGGTGGGTGAAGAGACATAAAGGAATGGGTGAAGATACATAAATGGGGGTAGACGACAACCAACCAACTGATACCAACCAATACACCGGTGAGCAGCCGCTTCACCAGTGAGCGGCTACTCACTAATGAGTAGTGAGTAGCCGCCTCCCAAGAAAGCGGCTACTCAAAGTTGAGTAGCCGCCTCCTTGGTGAGCGGCTACTCAACGTTGAGTAGCCGCTCACTAAGAGGGCGGCTACTCAACGTTGAGTAGCCGCCCTCTCAGAGGGCGGTTTAGAGTAGTTTGTGATCTTTTGTATTTCGATGTATTTTTGAAATATAAATTATTTTACAAATTAGTTTTAAAAACAAACCTTGATACATTCTAACTAAAAATGGGGATAATACGTCAAATGGTCCCTAAATTTACGATGTGACCCGGTTCAGTCCATAATATTTTCAGGACCGGTTCAATCCCTAATGTTATACAAATATATTGGATGCATTCTAATTAAAAATTGTATATTGAATTGCAACTTTATAAAAATACTTTTTTTAATCCCTAATATTTTCAGGACCCGGTTCAGTCCCTAAAGTATTAAATACAAATATGTTTGATACATTCTACTTAAAAATTGTATATTGAATTGCAACTTTATAAAAAAATTAATTTTTTTAATCCCTAATATTTTCAAGATCCGGTTCATTCCATAATGTTTTAAATATAAATATATTTTATAAATTCTAATTAAAAATATATATTGAATTGCAACTTTATAAAAAAAATATTATTTTATCCATAATATTTTCAGGACCCGATTCAGTCCCTAATGTTTAAAATACAAATAGTTTTGATACATTCTAATAAAAATTGTATCTTGAATTGCAACTTTATTAAAAAAATTAATTTTTTAATCCCGACCCGGTTCGGTCCTTAATGTATTAAATACAAATATTGATACATTTAAAAAATGTATGTTGAATTGCAACTTTATAAAAAAAATTATTTTTTAAACAATTAAAATAGTTAATTTCGTTAAATTCGCATACCGAGATCGCAACTTTAAAATAGTTAAATTCACATACCGAGATCGCAACTTTAAAACAGTTAAATTCGCATACCGAGATTGCAAATTATAATAGAATGTTCAACTTTTTCAATTAACATTATTTTTTGAATTTTTTTCTTTTTTATAATATTAAATTAAAATTGCCTCATTTATCTAGTGAAGCAATTTACTTAAAAATTGTATATTGAATTGCAACTTTATAAAAAAATTAATTTTTTTAATCCCTAATATTTTCAAGACCCGGTTCAGTCCATAATGTTTTAAAAATAAATATATTTTATAAATTCGAATTAAAAAATATATATTGAATTGCAACTTTATAAAAAAAAATTATTTTATCCATAATATTTTCAGGACCCGGTTCAGTCCCTAATGTTTAAAATACAAACAGTTTTGATACATTCTAATAAAAATTGTATCTTGAATTGCAACTTTATTAAAAAAATTAATTTTTTTAATCCCGACCCGGTTCGGTCCTTAATGTATTAAATACAAATATTGATACATTTAAAAAATGTATATTGAATTGCAACTTTATAAAAAAATTATTTTTTAAATAATTAAAATAGTTAATTTCGTTAAATTCGCATACCGAGATCGCAACTTTAAAATAGTTAAATTCGCATATCGAGATCGCAACTTTAAAACAGTTAAATTCGCATACCGAGATTGCAAATTACAATAGAATGTTCAACTTTTTCAATTAACATTATTTTTTGAATTTTTTTCTTTTTTATAATATTAAATTAAAATTGCCTCATTTATCTAGTGAAGCAATTCAGTTTTGATCTTCTGGAGCTTCGATACAACTTCATTCATTTTAAGCCTCACTTCAGGGATCTCTGTTGCACATTCTAGGGAGACCCCTAAAACCGATGTCAAGCATTTTTCGTATTTAGTTCTACTAATTCCTCCATCTGAATTCAATAAAGGATCGTCGACTATCTGCATTATATGATCGGGAAATGATTCAGACACCCATTTTGTCAATGTTAACTCACCTATAAACATCTCATTTGTTGGCTTCTTTCTTGTAAATGTTTCCATCAACAAAATTCCATAGCTATAAACATCTGCCATGGTCGAAACTAGCCCCGTCGATCCATACTCTAACAAATACGAATACATCATCATTGAAAACCATAGCCAAGCATGAAAGAAATATATACCTAAATTTTAGTAGCATGATACTTAAATGTGAATTACCTGGTGCCATGTACCCAATAGTTCCCAAAGTTTTCGTTTGCTCCATTCTCTGATCTTCTGTGAGGAGTTTCGCTATGCCAAAGTCACCTACATATGCAATCATATCTTCATCCATGAGGATATTACTCGGCTTCAGATCGCAATGGACGATTGGTGATGAATACCAAAGATGCAGATACTCTATTGCAGAAGCAACGTCTATCATGACTCCTAATCTTTGAACAAAAGTTAAGAACAAATCAGATGAATATAGCCATTTGTCGAGGTTTCCGTTGGTAATATATGTCAGCACCAAAGCCTTAAAATCGAGGTTGGAGCAACTAGTTATGACCTTGACTAGATTTCTATGACGAATCTTACGCATTATTTGGCACTCTGTGTCAAAGCTCTTGAGTGCTTGCTGCATGTCTGAATTGAAGACCTTAACAGCATATATTTTCTCATCAGAAAACACCCCTTTATACACCAAGCCGTAGCTTCCACTTCCAATCAAATTTCCTTCGTCGAAGTTGTTAGTGGCTCGCACAATTTCATAATATGAAATTCTCTCGAGTACAAGGCCAGGCTTATTGGACAGAGTTGAGAACAATATGGCCTTTTTACCGCAACATTTTAGAAACAAGATTACAATTGTGGCAACAACAACAATTGAAAATATTGGTGGTAGTATGTATCTTAAAAGCCTTTTGCTACTTGAAGGTGTTTGTACAACATTAATGTTTTTGCATGCCTCGACCTTGAAGCGAGAAGCTCCACACAAATCTACATTACCTTTGAAAGAATCAGCTGTGAAGTTAACAAAATTCCCTCCATTTGGAATCTCACCACTAAGTTCATTGAAAGAAACGTTGAAGTAGTCAAGATTTTGAAGTGTCTCCATCAATTGGGGAATTGAACCATAGAGATTGTTGAAGGACAGGTCCAAGTATTTCAAGTCCTTCAAGTCTGCAAAAGAATCAGGTATTACGCCATCGAACATGTTATTTGATAATGATACATAGCTTAGACTTTTAAGCTTCCCGATACTTGTTGGAATTCTCCCTGAGAGTTGATTTCTGAATAATGTTAACTCTGTCAAGCTCTCCATATTGCTTATTAATTCTTCGGATATGGAACCATCAAAAAAATTGTTGGATAAAGATACTATTTGGATAACCTTATTCAACCAAAAAGTGGTCGGAATGCTAGCACTGAAGCCATTGTTTGAAACATTTATTATTTTCAGCAATGGTAGAGACCCTAAACAACTTGGTAGGTTTCCAGACATCGTATTCTCCGAAAAACTTGCCTGATACAGGTTTTTCAGGTTGCAAAAGGTAAGTGGGATAGGACCCTCTAGCTTATTTCCATCCACTGCAAATAGCTGCAAGTTTGTTAATCTTTGTATTGTCACAGGAATCCCTCCGGTTAACTCATTATATCCAATGATTAATATAATCAAGCTGCTAAGATTCCCGATTTCTTCTGGGATTCCTCCTTTGATTTTGCAAGAAAAGGCAATTAAATTAACAACAGATACAGAAAGATTACTGGACCCAATAGATTTCGGAAGCATCCCTGTTATAGGATTATTGGCAAAACCAATAGTCTTGAGATTGTTGCAATTTGCAAGTGAAGTTAAAAAATCTTGTTGGGGTATTGATAAATCATTTGTGAAATGATTCATTCCCAAATTAAATATTTCAAGCAGGCGTAGATTCTCCAGAGATATTGGTATAAGTCCACTGAAAGAATTGGTGGAGAGATCAAGCAAACCGAGTCTGGAGATGTTTGAAATAGAAGTCGGAATCCTTCCGTGGAATCGATTACCGCTAAGAAAAAGATATTCAAGATTTGGAAGCTGTTTGTCTATCGAAGGAGGGAGACTCCCAGATAACATATTCTTTGTAAGCGCAAGTGTTTGCAATTTGGAGAGATTGAAAATAGACTGTGGTACGTCATCGCTGAGTCTATTTTCTTCCAAATCCAACCGTGTTAAACTCCATAAACGTCCCAGTTCAAAGGGAATCTTCCCTTGAATATTGGTCTCACTTATAGTTAAAGACCCTAAATTTGACAAATTGCCGAATGAGGATGGAATAGTACCTGTGCATAAAGCAAAATTACAGGTCAAATATAAATCATTGTTTAGGCACAAAATCCGGGAAACTAATTAATCAGCAACATCAAGTTGGAAATGTTTGGCTCATATCTACTAACATTAATTTTTTGCTAATTGAAAAACAAAACACGAACTTACATAATGATATTTAAAAAAATTTCCAAATATAAATTAACTCATTAAATTTTGGCTAATTTCTCTAAACGGCCATGTGCTCGAAAATTATTTCATAGTTTCGACACAATATACTAAGCTATTTATTTATTTATTACTGCCATTAATAGACTTAGTTCAACAACTCCAGCAGACTTATTCCTCACTTTCGAAAGACATTCTTGTGTTGTCCCCTTTAGACCAATATAATATAGATATAATCTTATTTCATTGATTTTTTATGAATAATTTTTTCACGTATGATTTATTCCCTTTAACTCAAAATTCTGGTTCCACACAGTTGATTCATTTGATTAAAACTTAATTATTGAGTTCTTTTTTAAAATTATCAAATTTTGGCTCGATTTGGTAAACTTGTTTAATTTGAATATAATATATGATTAATTAATATATTTCAGCTTGCAAGAGTGGCTAGCAAGAATATTATGACCTAGTGGTTACTATAGCCTTTTATAAAAAAAATGGAAGAGAGGATATTAATAATTAATCTTGCCCATAAGAAAGAAAAATAAATAAAATAAAATATGATTAATTAGATATAAGTAAAGATTACCAAATAACAAATACTTAAACGATGTTGATAATTTTGAACCACATGTGTACCTGTCAGATTACTTCGTGCAACAGAGAAAAATTGGAGTTGTGACAGGTTTCCTATTTCCATTGGAATGCTTCCACTGAACCTATTGATTGACAATTCCAATACCTTCAGCTTTGCACATTTGCCTAAAGAATTTGGAATATCCCCGTTTATTTCATTCTCTCTAACAAGTAAAATTTCTAGGTTTGGTAAATGGTGGCAAATATCTATGGGCAGTGTTCCAGACATATGGTTCACTCTCAGATCAATTTGTGTCAGCTTAGAAAAGTTGAATATGCCCCACGGTACAGCACCAGAGAGAGAGTTTCCTCGAAGAATTAAATGTTGAAGATTTGATAACAATCCCAAACTTAACGGGATGAGACCAGTAAGCTGATTGTATTTCATTATCACAATACGGAGTCGTCTTAGATTTCCATTTTCATCTGGAATCTGCCCATTGAAGCTGTTGTTGCTGATGTCCAAGTATGTTAGAAAAGACAACTTGCTGATTTCTCGTGGAATGGCTCCTTGTAAACCCATATAAGAAAGATTCAAAGCCGTAACTCTAAAGTGTTTCCGACTGCAAATGACGCCAATCCAAGTACAAAAAGAGGTCCCTTGTGTCCAGTTTTTAGCCAATATGGCGTTGGAGTCGGATGTAAAATGAGTCTTAATGGCTAGAAGAGAAGACTGATCGTTGAGAAACGCAGCCCGACCAGTACTCACATTAAGTAAGACTGCTTTCAATAACATTATAAATATTGGGGCCACTTTTCTGATCATTTTGTATTGATTTATGGGACTCTACGGGAAACTAAACAACAATTACCCACAAGATTGTTGGTTACCTGAGCGTAGACTATATATAGATGAATCGGTGCCTTTTTTATATTTAATAATCTTGAATATTTTTAAAATCACTTTTGTGGGGTAATTGTATGTGGCCCCTATATTTGGTTAGAAACAAACATTTGATCCAAGCATAATTGTAACTCGTTTGAAGTGGTAGATGCTACTCTGCTTCCTCTCTTTTTTTTTCTGTCAAGACTACTCAGCAAATTAATTCATTCATTTTTTGTCTGGGGGCAGTGTCTTCTTCCTCATGTCCTCTTTGTGATGATGGCCCTTGTACATGTTCAGAATTATATATTGCAAACATATTTTAGAGACAATGCATGATTGACGTCTTCTGATCATCAACATTCTTCTTCAAAAATTTAAATTTAGAGTAATATTAAAAAAAATCAACTGAGCCAGTTCCTTAACTAAGATCTAAAAGTGTAGATATGTAGTGCACATGTGAAATATTTTCCCAATGTTTCTTATGTTTTGCCTCTGTAACTTGAACAAATTGTGTCAAATCATCTATTTCTCTAAATTCAATAAATTTACAAAATATATTGCATACAAGGGGAAGAAAATAAGGAGAAGTATGATTAAAAACACCGAAAACGATCGGTTGCTTCTTTAAAAATAGATAACAAAGCAGTATATTAAGTAACAAAAGCTCAATCATTAGGACACAATAAATAACTACAATCACTCTCAGACATTTGGTAATTATTGCAGAAAACAGTTAAAGACTCTCGATAAAGTAACATAGATTCTAACATTCGATGTAAAGAATTTAAAAACTAAAAAAAAAATGTATCAAATCTCTTGTCAAATGAAAGCAATAGCTTAATCATTCCTACTTATCCGGGCCATCCTATCCAACTTTCAGGCATTAAGATACGTTTAAGACGTGGATGATTATCATAAGAGATTCCCAACATATCATAAGATTCTCGTTCTTGAAAATCCACATCTACATGTGTCATATATATTTTTTCTTTAAAAAATTTTATCACCGTTTTAGTCGGGAAATTCGATACTTGAGTGAGGGGCATCAACGACATGATCTGGTTGTAGGGTAATGCCTAAGGCTAGCTCCAAATTTCTCATTTTAGTCATCCTCAATGACCTACATAGATCCATCTATTTATCATATAAAAAATAGTATGAAACTAAGATAAAATTCGAAATATGAGATCTCAAGGGTTCAAAGATTTTAATTTTGTGTAAATCCTAATATAGAATCTATACAAACGATCGATATTTTAGGTATGATGAGTTGAATTGATTAACCACGGTATTTCTGTAAATCATTAGGGAAATGCTTGTATGGATCATATGTGAGCTTCATCTATGGACCAACTCAATATAATTGATATAAAATGGTTGATTTGTTATTTAATATATTTTTTATTTAATAGATATGTTTTAATATTGGTACGTAAGTGGGCTTCAAACTAATGCATACAGTATTTCCCAAAGTTTTCAATTCTCACCTAGCCACTAGGTAATATGATGTGAATAATTTCAACTGACGTGCTTGTGTAATTTGGTGGGCAGCGGAGACTTGACTTACAAAGTTGTCATTGGACTAATTACACAAGAAATTGAGCCCACCGGAGACTTGACTTACAAAGCTTGTCGTCACCTTTGATTTTATCGTCCCAATTCACGCATAATAGTCCAATGACAGCCTATTATTAGCTGTACCCCAGTTGTACTCATTTTGACCCATTAATTTCAATGGAAACGATGGAGTGAGTCTCACCCTGCAAATTAAACTTGGATCAATCATTCTCAATATTGGGTAATATATCATGGGGTAGGTAGAAAGATCCTCTAAAATCCATGATTCCAATTCAAATAAAAGGTGGAATCGATGTGAACTAAATTAATACAATTTCAGTTTCAGTTCCTAACGGTCTGGTTTCCATTTTTGACGATTTCGCTTACAGTTTAAATCGATTTAAATTAAAATGTATCAATTACATTGTGATAACTTTTTTTATGTTTCAATTAGTGAATGAAGTGTCTACAAATCGATATTATTTTCAATTTTATTATCTAATATTTGATAATTAAAGTTTTTATTGAATTTTAGTATATTAAAACATAATGAATATATATAAAAAATAAAAAAATTATTGTCGTATCCTAGAAGTGTTATGTCCTGTAATTTTTGAAAATTCGTATCCCCGTGTCTTTGTCGTGACGTACACATATCCCAGCCAGCAAAACGGAGAGATAAAGTAGTATCTTATATTATTATAATTAAATATATTACATATTAAACATTTAAAATATCTCACTCCTAATCATTACTTACATAAATTGATACGATAATAGTTATCAAATAGCAGTAGCGGACGCAGAAAAAAAAAAAGTGTGGCAAAAAATCAATATAAGATCGGGTGCCAAAAAAAGTTTAGGGGCTCAAAATATAATTTTAGAGAGAACAAATGTAATTTTAAGGGGCAAACCGTAATTTTTTATTATGTAAATTTTTTAAGAAAAATAATAAAATAAAATAAAATAAATCGGCAATTGAGGGCACCTCAATGTGGCTCCACCCCTGTCTCATATAACGAGTGTCTAACATCTTGGATATCCCACATCTCATATGATCACACCTGGATTTGCATGTAGGCATGAAGCCATTCGTTTGGATTAGACTTTAGAGTTAATATGGTTGCCTAGCCCTCTGCTGACGTCTCTTTGTTGAGCAAGTCCGGAGCTGCCGAGTTGAGGGTGAAATATAATGGAGACAATGGTCAAGGTATACCAAATACCAATCTCCCAAGCTGACAGGACAGCCGATAAACAATACTACAATTTCAATGTTTGTGGTAGCTCAATGAATGACGTTAGGTTCTAGTTCTGGGGCCATATCCATACTAATGAGTGTCCACTTCTCGAGCCCATAGCTATATCAAATCCCTAAAAACTCAAAAACATCTGTGAAAATTCAGATAAAGCTTCGACTTTTAAAAGGAGAGAGAAACATTTCTTTTTTTTGATACAGGGGGAGGGAAATGTTTGAAGATTTTTTGGGCTAATCCCTCAAATATGTAAAAGTAACTCGTTCAGATTTGTCAACTATAACACACTTATTTGAGACTACATTATCTTTCATTATCTTTCTGAAATCTGATTTAAGCATTTGAGGGATTCGAAGGGAATATCCTAGTGCCTTCCAACGTTGTTTATTTTCTGTTCTCAGTGTACTTCGGCCTAAAAAGTAGTTAAAGGAGGAGCGATCTTAAGAGAGAAAAAAAGAGAAATTTAACACTATCTCTCAACAAACATGCTAGTCAGGTCGAACACTGAGTAAACCTTGAATATGAGGTATATTTGAAATTTGAAAAGATAAAATTAAATAAATCACAACAAAGGCTAATAAAAAACCAATACTGAATATTACAGCAGGCGAAGAAAGTGTAAAGAGTACTAACCAACGTTCGACTGTCCATTGCTTTTACTTATGATGCTTCCAGGAGTGCTGTTGTGCCCAAATATATAACTAGAGAAGTAACCAAGTAGTCAAGACCGTTTAGATCATAGAGCGGTCCAAACGGTCCAAACGCCATGTTTTAATCCCCTGAGCGACATAAGAGATAGGCCACGAAGTACAACATGATAGTTACTCTTCACACGAGCTTAGAGTTTCCTCAATCAGCACTTAATACCATTCACGGGAATGAAACTCCAAACCTTGACTCTGATATCAATTCTAGTGTCGAGCACTCACCTAAGTGGCTACACATGATAGCTGGGCAATTGCTTCTTACACAGGCCTAATTATTATGCAACAATTCTTACCAATAATCACGGCAGGAGCACGAACCATCCTGGAAATGGTGGAAACGTGTTGCGTCTCTCACGACAATTTCTCGACCAACCAGTTTCGAGATAAATTTGATGGCAGAATGACAGTCATTACAAACTCTAAGGTTCTTCATGATCCTTATAGTAGTATTGTCTGGAGTATTCATTAGTGCAAATGAAATAGCAAGTTTTTCACTGTGATGCTTTAGAATCTGCTCTTTCAATTCTTCATCGAGATCGTGCAGCACTGAACCAGTGTCCGGAACAAAGCCCATCTTCTTAATCTCCTCCCAGATTTCGGCCATGGACCGATATATTGCATCTCTTTGGGGATGAACTTCATCGTCTGACCCGAAGACATGGACATCACTCTTTATTTGCACCCAACTGATTCCCTTTTCTTTCTTCACATGTCTATCCTTCATCGATTTTCGAATTCTGGCAGCTTCCTTCCATTTTCCACAAGCCGAATAGACATTGGCTAGTGCCGCATACGCTCCACTATTGCCCGGTTCAATTGAAAGCAATCTCCCCGCTGCAATTTCCGCTAGTTCCACATTTTTGTGAATTTTACAAGCCGCTAAAAGTGAACCCCAAGCTATGACATCCGGTTCAATTGGCATGGTCGCTATAAAATCTTTTGCTTCCTGCAACAACCCTGCACGACCAAACAAGTCAATCATGCAAGCACAGTGGCTCGATGTTGGTTCAATTCCATGCACATCTTTCATCATTTGATAGTAAGTACGACCTTTTTCAACCAATCCTACATGTGTACATGCTGATAAAACGCCAATATAAGTTATATGATCGGGTTGAACATATGATGAAAACATGTCCTCAAATAGTTGTAACGCCTCTTCTCCAAGGCCATGTTGAGCTAAAGCCATGATCATGGAGGACCAAGAGACGGGTTCTCTTTTACATTGTATGGAGCTGAATACTTTCCTAGCACAATTGATATTACCGGCCTTAGCGTACATGTTAATCAAAGCATTGCTCACAGAAACCGAGGATGACTCCCCCAACTTAAAAGCAGTTGCATGAATTTGTTTCCCATGATTCAAAGAAGCCAAATTTGAACTGACACTTAACACAGCTGCAAGGGTATAGCTGTTCGGCATCGGGCCTTTTTTCACCATGGATTTGAAAAGCTCCATTGCACAATTGTTGTGGCCATTCTGCGCATAGCCAACTATCATAGCTGTCCATCCAACCACATCACAATCCATCAATGAGTCGAATAACTTCCTGGCTGAATTTACATCTCCAAGCTTGACGTATCCATCTAATAAAGCCGTAAAGGCAATAATATCAATAGTGGACCTCCCAAACTTATGCAAAATTTTATGACCTATTTCAACACCACCACATTTTGAGTACATGGAGATCAATGCGTTCACGACTGCCCCAGAAATATCAAATTCATTTCTAATAATATAGGCATGAGTTTGCTTTCCAATTTCTAATCCCTCAAGATTTGCACAAGCGGACAACACACTAGTTAGAGTGTAACGATCAGGTTTTAGTTGAGACTCCATGAGCATTTCTGAAAAGAAATTCAGTGATTTGTCATCTAGACCATGCTGGTTACATCCTGCAATCACTGAATTCCAAGAAACAACATCACGATCTTTCATTTCCTCAAACTGAGCCATCGCAGGTTCTACCTGACCCATTTGCATATACAGTGATATATTTGCATTCAAGGTAGAAGTATTCTTTAACTTAATTCTATCAAGCATCGCCTGTGCTTTCCCTAGATCACCCGACTTTGCATACATATTTACTACAGAATTAGCTACAGACACGCAGCCAATGAGGCCATGTTTAACCACCAAAGAGTGAACCTTCCTGCCTATATCCAATGCTTTAATTGAAGCACAAGAAGCAAGGACACTTGTAATTGTGTACTGAGAAGGCACAACTTGACATTTTACCATCTCCATAAACATCTTAAAAACAACCTCAAAGCGACCCAATTGATTATATCCCACTATCAATGCCGTCCAAGACACTGAATCAGCTTCAGGAATTTTATCAAAGATACTAAGGGCTTCCCGCATCATGCCCTGTTTTGCATAAGCAGACATTAGCGTGTTGTATGAAGATGTGTCCTTCTCAGGCATTTCATCAAACACCCTGTGAGCATCATTAATAAACCCGGTTTTTGCATAAGAATTTACAAGATTGTTCATCAAGAGCACGCCTATATAAATCCCCGACTTCATCATCCGATTGTGGATTAGTTTGATAGTTACAGGGTCATTGATTTTGAGGCTTTTTTGCAGAATGGATGCGTAAAAATCCACCAGGGGTGTAATAAGCGGCGGCTTTTTCATTATAAGAACCAAGAATAATTATAAGCTTTGTAATTATAATTATTTCAAAGCAGACATCGACGGCGGGAAGCAAAGTTGCAAAGGTTAAAAAGAAAAAGAACTACAGTTAAGAAGAAACCTAAAAAGAAATCTAAGCCCTAAACTTTGGTCAATTAGATCTATTCTACGGTGACCGAGGGATACACTTTTCATTTATTCCATATCATATGATGAATTAAAATGTGGGAACTTGTGAAATTTCACATTAAGAAGAAAAAATGTTTACTTTCGACATAAAAATGAAACATCAATAGCAATTTTTGCGTACTCAATACATGTTCAACAACATGAAATCAAATACTTGAAAAATTTACATAAACTTTGACGCTTATATCTCCAGACAAAACTATTTTTGATCATTCTGTCGTATGATTTCATCCAACTCTGGAGTTGAAACAACAGCTCTTCTCCGTAGCCCATCCACAATCTTGGCAGACTTTTGGCTCGCCGGTGGGGACCCGACTGCCTCTAAAGCATCAAAACCGTTTACTTGGGATGATGCAATCTTTATCCATATAAACAAGCAATTTCTGAACAAGATCCTTCATATCAGCTTTAGTGTAAGCTTTGTAAAGAAGTCTGTAAAAAGATGAATCAACTGGCAACTTCCGAGCTCTATACACGCTCTCGAAAAGCACATCCGCCTCCATTGGCAACGAGTTCCTACAGTAGACTTCGAGCATATCGTTTGGAGTCGAGGCCTTTTTCTCTTTGACGGACTCCATCATCTTGCTTTACCATATCCATAATTAGTGATCGTAGAATTGAATGCAGGGAGCGTCGGCTTCTCTTTGGAACGTGTCAAGCTCTTAAATACTTGTTCCATCTTGTCGAATCCGTGCTTTCTCCCATGCGAATCAATCAACAAGTTATACGTTATGATATCCGGTTTGATCTGATTGCTTTTCATCCTAGAAAGCACCAACTCCATCTCCCTAATCATTCCGTTCTTTCCATAGTCATCCATCACACTAAATGTGAAAATATCGGGAGTCACGATGCTTTCTGCTAGATCTTTGAACAAATCATTGACTTGATCAACGTTTTTCACCTGAGAAAAAGCTCTCAAAAGAATGTTGTACGTGACAAAAGTAGGCTTACACCACTCAATTGCTTTCATTTTCTCGAAATACATAAGAGCTAGGCCCTTAGCCAAAGCCTTGAGTTTGTCGCAAGAGTGTAGGTGGGCAGTGATAAGGGAGTTGTATACTGATGAATCGGGATTACATCCACTACTGCGCATCTCAGAGAAAAGCCACATAGCCATTCGAGTCTGCCCTTTCTTTCCAATAACTGATATCAACTTCGATAGACTCCATTATCCGCTATATACCAACCCTGCTTCTGCATCCATCTGAACACCTAAAATAATGAAAAATGAGGCCTTAATCACATGGAAGCCAAAATGTCATTCATTCAAGTCAAACCAACCTATTTTTCATACGACATTCATTAGTGGGAAACCCAACATTAACATGGATACGCTACTATATATGCATATAACTTCAAAAAATTAGATAAATGATATAAATGAAAATACATAGAAAACGCCCTGAAAAACTAAAGTAAAAGATCCAGATGAACAAAATGAAAACTTCAGCATATTTAATTCGAATAGACCTCATGACACTGAAGCCCCTTGTCATTGTTCCCGAGCTCTTCAAACAGCATGAAACAGTGCTCCGTTCTCACAAATCTGACATACTTATTCAGAGTGTTCATCAACGACTGCTTATCAGTGAAATTCTTCATTATTCAATATTAAGTGAACAAAACCTTCTTCTTCTGAAGACCGAGAGACGCTTTTCTTGCAAGTCCTCTTGTGACCCGGAATTTTTTTGGGTCGGGTTGAAACATCGCACATTCGGATGGTGGTGGGCCGAGTTGACGGAGGTGGCCATGGGTGCTGGGTAAAGACGTCGATTGGAGTGAATTTGGGAGTGGGAGAAGGTGCAAACAAGTAGACGATAATGGAGGGGATGTCAAGGTCATTTCAGTAATTTCATCTAGCTGGTGCATGTTCGGTTGTTGCGATGGCTGCGCCACCGTAAATTCTTTGTCAAATTATATTGTCCGGCGGAGGGGAAAAATTAAAAACCTCCGGCAGTCTCCAGACTGGGGCGATGCCCTTCGTATCGTCACATTTTTTCTCATCTCAATAGACAAAATTATTATTCCTAAATGTTCATATTTTATGTTTTTTTTATCAATGGAGAACCCACGGCCACTACCGTTGGATGCACAAATGCCAACTAGGTAAACCATAATAGGTAAGTCCAGTGTTATATACTTGGACCGAAAAAGTGTCGGCAAGAAAATTGAATTCATGATCTTACGGTCTCGAGCTCACCCTGCTCCACCAATTCATTTATTCTAAAAGAAGAAGAAAAAAGAGAGGAGATAAAAACAGAGCTTACAAAAAGTTCATTATTTTCATGCCCTTTAGTAATAACAAAAGTGTTGGTTATATGCATATTTAAGAGGAGTATCTTAACGAGGTGCGTAACCAGAGTTTTTAAATCAGATGGACAAAAACTTATATAATAGAAAATTAAGATGGCTTTGCCCAAAGGCAAGATACGCCCTGGTCTTAACCTACTCACCTCGGTTTCGTTAGTGTGTTAATCGAAATGCTCTGTTAATTGTTCTTATATGCCTTTGTGCTGGATTATCATAAAATCTTTCGAATAAATTTCATGTTTGAAATTCATTAAATTCACAATTTTTTTTTTTTTTAAAAAAAATCGGTGATACCATATTACGAATGTATTTGATTCAATATGATAAGTGTATAATTGTGGCATATTCATCAAATACTATCTACATTTTTTATCATCCTTTTTTTTTTTACATTGTTTTACTCGATCATATATTTATTTTATTTTCACAGACGAGTCAGTGGCAGCTCCTCAAATGTGCAACAAATTCATAGGATGCACTGTAAATATCAAAGTGTGCGAAACCAAATGCCACCAGGAACATCGTCGTGGTGTGGCGATGTGTGCCACTGCTGGTCGGCCGCCACCTTCTCCTCAAACGGACACTATGCTGTCCAACAAGGCAAGGAACGCATGCGCCTGCCGTTGCCATTGCAAGTTCCCCAAGAATGGAAAACAGCCTTGCTCGTCACCCACAAAATCAATTCTAAATGTCATCACATGATACCAATGGAAAATTAGCTGGAATAAAAGCAACTGCCAAATTATGGAATTGTGATCTATATAATGTAATCATGTGGCCTAGGCTTGATTGCTTCATTTGTTGTTGGTTTTAATAAAATTTGAAGTAATGAAAGTGTTTCTTTGATAGCGTTCATTATCGAAACCTCGAAGGGTTTCGAGTCATATCGTTTTTGTTAAAAACAATTTTTTCGAATTTATTTTTAATCCAAATATGTAAAATATGTTTTCAAAATACTATCAAATAATTCTAACTGAAAAAATTCATCATTTTATAAAAAATTTGAAATCTTTCCACACAAATACCAAAAAACAAAAAAATGATAATCATTCTAAACTAGTACAAAAATACCAAAAAAATAAATATCCGAAAAACTATATATAGTCTCAACAATTAAACAAAAAATGTGTAATTGTTTGCAAATACGTTATCCTAACAATAAAACCATTAAAAAAATAAATTATCAACAATATTAGCAGAGAGATATAAAAAATTAAACTTACTCATAATTAACTATATTAATTGAAAATATATTTGGATGAATAAAAAAAACATAAAGAAAATTTAGATATAAAGTAAATAACATAAATCCAATGACAAATGCAATAACTTGTTGAATCAAACTAAACTAATAATATAAAAAATAAAAAATATTTCTTGCTCTAACAGTTCAACATATGAGTTCAACATCATTTTTCGGTAGAGTTTTGATCTTCGTTTTGATTGCCAGTATCTTGTTGACTTTCAGTTGCTACAATATTCAAATCAAACAATGTAGAACTTCGTTGATGCAACTACACACGTCATAAAAATAAAAGTGAGATTAAATTTTAATCCATAAAACTAGTATTTAAAAATAAATAAATTACATGAAAATGTTATGGCAAGTCTGTACTAGATGTATTCCAAAGACGAGGAACTTTGAGTATTCTGTAATTTATAAAAACAAAAGTGACGTGAATAAGATAACCACATGATTGAACAGAAATAATTAAAATAGTTATTTAAAAAATATTACCTGATCAACATTTTTATCATAGTGATTCACAAAAGGTGTTTTATCTGTAAATGGTTTTTTGCTAGGATTTGACTTTCACTGTCTTTTGGCTTTTCCCAAAGCACTCATTGGTCGTTTCCCATATTTCACTCTTGAGCTTTGTTTAACTTTAAAGTTTTTCACGGTATATTCACTACAATCATCCTTTAAAATTTGTTACCCTTGCTTACTTTGCGACATAGGGTTTGTGTAAATGTTCTCTGTTTTCTAAACTTATATCAACTTCCTCTATCATCTTAAGAATAAGACCTCTTGCAAGTTCATATGCGTCTTCCATCGATGCAACACGTGTCACCAATTGATTATGATACCGACATAGCTCTTTGTAGCACATCCCAATCTTTACCTTTTCATCTACTTCTTTTATATAATCCAAAGATTTTTCTATTTTTTCAAAAGTCTCAGCAACACATTTTTTTCGCCTTTTTGGTCCACATTTTTTTAACATAAAACTCAGGAATTCTCACAACTTTTTTAAAAGTGACCACTTTGAGGGCATGCGAGCACATAATTACTGCAAACTCAAATTTTCTGCAACTACAATAAACTCTGTCATCGGAAGAATCATATGTAACAGTATGTTGGTACTGTCTATTAAAAGGTATGATCTTATACTGTGATATGGTTTCTGATTCAACAACCACTTCTACCTTTGAATTGTGCGCCTTGCTCAACTCATTTTGAAATAGTTGGAAAGTCTCATGTGTGTAAACACTTACTGCATGCTTAAGGATTTTGACAGGTAAAGATAGCACTGGTGTACTATGATTTGTCCTCAAATCAGCTTTCAGCTCTTCGTAGCGACGATTGTCAACCGGTCTCTTGAAATGTTGAAAAAACCGTAACAGATTGTGCTTATAATTAACATATTTTTTTTCAAAACACTATTCATGTTATCACTTCGCTGAGTTGTGGTCATATCCATACAAAATGTTTGCCTTCCATAGACAAGTGACCATTTTTCTTTAATTTTAAACATCATTTCCATCCGTTGGTTACTTTGAAGATTATGTTTATCCAACATTTCTTACCATGCTGCTAAAAAATTATCTTCCTCTTCTAAATCATATATACAATAACTAATATCTTTTGCAAACTTTTCATAACTTGAGAATACATGACTAAGATGGATGGCTGCATTTTGATAGATGTGCCAAATGCACAGGCGATGATATCTATCAGGCCATTTTTCTGCCAAAGCTTTTGACGTTGCTGCATCTTGATCAGTGAGAATAGTTGCTGGAGTTTTCCATGCATAGTTTTAGCAAATGTATCAAAAAGACACATGAAAGTTTGAGCAGTTTCATCATATAATAATGCATCACCAGAGACAACAGTTTGTTTGTGATGATTGACACCAACAAATAGTGCAAATGGTCCAAATGGTCTTCATTCTTTATTTTTCCTATATGTTGTGTCAAAACATACTATATCACCAAAATATATGTAATCGGCTATCATTTGCCCATCTGCCCAAAATATATTAGTTATTAGATCATCACCATCAACTTGAATTGCATAAAAAGTTCGGATCATCCGAGTTCATCTGCTGCAGATATTCAAGTACACCTCTCGTATCTCCTATTTTAATATCCATTGTTATATGTGAACGCAACTAGTTCCTGTAATCTTCAAGAATAAATCCAGTATTTTCACGTCCACCAACTTGAATGGCCATATAGTCCATACCTGCTTTTGGTGGTATCCCTGATCTATCAATATTAGATATTTGTATTGCTTGTCCAGTTGTTATTTTTCTTTGGACCTCAGTATGTGAGGTTTATTTGGACTAACCAAGTTATGTCCGCTATGATCAGCAGTAAAGCTAACAATTTTAAATTTACCCGTCTCACGAGTATTAACTTTCATCTCTGTACAACAACCACTTCTTGTTTCAGGGCAATGAGATTTGGTACACACATTTCGTTTATCCTTTTTTCTATGACCTTAACACGAACACCAAAATGTTCTATCAAGAGTATTCCCTTCGTTATCCTTGTGACATAAACGTCTTCTAATACTGAAACCAACAGCCCTTGCATAATCATTATAAAAGTTATATGCTGCTTCTTCACTCTCAAATTCCATACCAATTTGCGGAATTCATTTATTCGAAATATTGGTATGTCTATCATCATTTAAATTTTCACAAACAATTTCATCGATATTTTTATCTTCATTGTCTACACAAATATCAATTGACATATTATTTTCTTGCTCAAAGTCCAACCCACGAGATATAAGATCGTCTTTATTGAGATTTTACATTCTTTCTACCAAGATGATCCAGCGTTATTACTTAGTACATTGATGATGAAGTTTTTTTTGTTTTGAAGTGGATTTGAACTCACCCTTCATGGGAGATATTTATGTCACTATTATTTTTATTTTTTTTTTGTGATCGGGAAAGCACGCCGATAGCCGTTGGGTGCATACTGGGTATATTCTTGGGCTAACGTAATAACCTGCAAACAACGCCAACCAGGTAAATCGCACTAGGTAAATCCGATGGGAAAGGCTCGACCTAGAAATTTTTGATATCGAAAATTGAACTCGTGGCCAAAGTCATCCGCTCACCTACTCGATGACATAAACTACTTACCATTCTGAATCAAATTTTATAAGCAATTTTGTAAGAATTCAAATATCCATTTCTATGCAGAAATATAAATATATCTTATCTTCAACTTAAATCTTGATCTATGGTCACTCACAAATCACAATTACATTTTTGGAGCTACATGGACCCTATCCACTTTCTGTATTAACCATATAATGCGGTGCTGCTATTCCTCCACTTTCTGTGATTTCTATGCATTTGGCATCCCAATTTATGTTACCAATTGACACAACTCGTTTAATTTCACTTCATTAATTTATTGTGTGTTATTTAGCGCTTTATCAAGAGCATAGCCATGATTTAAAATTATATAAGATTGACAACACACTGAGTAGAGCTAAATTGCCAACAATATGTGAAGGTTGTGCTAAAAGACAACATTTTCGAAAATTCAAACTAATTTTTTTCTAATTTATATGGACCTGAACCCATCCGACAATTACTGAGATTATCCACAATAAGCACAGTAATTAATATTTCTCATCTATTCTCGTCCTACAGAAATATTAATTAATCCAAAATACTAAAAGAATTTAATACACACGCTTACAAGCTCATTAATATTGTCCAAATATTCCAATCCTAAGAAGGTGATAACTTTACATTCAAGACATCTTCCACTAGACATTTAGATTGGCTCTTCATGCCATTAATATCCATATATCGACTTTGATATCAATTTGTCATGTCTCGTGTAAATCTACGAGGTTGGAGCCTGCGGAAAGGAGATTGAGTACAATGAGGTCGGTAATATTTACTTGCATGTACAATCATCCCACAAAAAAATAATTACCACGAGCTGTTAAAAACGTTCATTGTATATTATTTTTCAAAAATTTGTTGTGGGCATAATATTATGTATTTACTAAAATCTCTATACATAAAAGATCATAAGACCATCATTACATGATTGGATTACGAAAAATATTTAGTCAATCTAATATTTTAGACCTTAATATAATTAGAGAGGAGAGAATACGCACCTGTTGACCTTTACATCTTCTTTGGCTTTTACATTTGTCTAATGAATGTAGTTTTCATGAAAATGAAGTTTAGAGTTGTAGTTGAGCTTTTGCTTAGTTTATAAATTTGCAGATATTTTTGACAAAATCATAATTGTTGGACATATGATTATTTTCTTATTCTAATCGGAGGTAATGACATTTCCGTATTTGCTGAATTATAGTATTCATCAAAGGGTTAGAGTATCCTTGTACGCTATTTAATTAGTTATTTTTATTGATAAAAATAATTTTATACGTATAAATATTGAATATATACAAAATGTATGTGTCGGAGAGGTTGGAAATTAACAAATTTATTGATACTACTTAGGTTCAATTGATTAATCAAAAAACTAATGAAAATAATTTATAAATTTATAATAATGTATAATATATGAAGTTAAACGTTATTATAAAAAAAGATTAACATGTAACAAATACCATGATCACATTGAATTTTGTGAAGAAGGGATGTGAAACACGTTGAAGAATTGTTTATCCCTATAAAATTATCTAATTTTTATTTATTATTTAATGCTGATATGTTTACAAGAAATTAAATAGTAAAATGAATTAATTATTTTGAGCTCTAACTCAAGCTAAAAAAATTCAGGTGTTTGAATTTGACTTCAAAAGTAAATTATCAATAAAAATTTCATGAGCTCATCAATAGAAAATTATCTAACAATCATTGACCTGGTTCGACGGGCCTGAATCATGATCGGGTTATATGTTAGTTCACACAGTTACCTATTGTTCAAAATAATTTTAATTTTTTTTATTGGTTTTAAATTGACATATAATGTTATCATGTAAAATTGAACTTCAAACCTTCAACTTAATATATATATATATATATATATATATATATATATATATATATATTATTGAGCGATTTTCTTAGTTTGTTAAAAGATCTTAATTTTTTTAAAAAAAAACGAATGGTCAAAATGAGTAATTGTAATCGGCGGTTTATGAACCATAATTGGAATCATCTACAAAGATTATGATTAAGCGTCAGGATATTTTGAACTGTTAAACCGGTGATTCCGAACCATTTCCATGTTTACTAAGTTAATCACTGCGTATATTTTATCTACTGTAATAGAGTGCCAATATACGATAATTAATTAATTATGCGATGCTGTTGATCCGTTTACCTTTTCCAAAGGTTCAAGCTTTTCGTAAGCCGCCCCCTACCCCAATCAGCTGCCTCCTCTGTTTCCCTCATGGATTATCTCCAGTCACTTCTCCTGCAATGCCATGCAGTACTCCCATTTTTTTATTAGCAAGAAATATATGTGGCTTTTTTTTATTAATTTTTTTTATGTTGCTAATTGCTGGTTCTCAATGGTGTTTTTTTAAAAGAAACCAGACATTACAGTTATTTGATTCCTAAGCATACATCAAATAAATTATGTCTCAATTACGAAAGAACCAGACAAGATATAGAATTTTGGTGACTTTTTAATATTATTTATATTAAGATAAATTAAATGTTTTATTATAGTGTTTAATCTATATATGATATTAATTTCAGTTTATACATAAATAACAATAATAAACTGACCTACCGATCAAAGGTGGATACACCACAAAATATGCCCTACAAATGATATCAAGAGTCTCATATAACTATGAGGTTGATCAGGGCGGATCCATGACTTTTTATAAGGAGGGTAAAAAATTTTAAAATAAAAAATGGATGCAACAAAAATTTAAGAGGTTAAGATATAATTTATGGTGAGCAAAAAGCTCCCAGCCTTAGTGTAAGTCTGTCCCTGAGTTTAACCCAAGTTTGGATTTATTTACATATCAATTCAATATGAGCAGTTTAAAATGATTGATATGTTAATTTATGTATTTTTATTTAAAAAATGTTAATATTATAATATTAAGTTGATATATCAATGAGCAAACCCTGAGTTTAACCCAAGTTTGGATTTATTTACATATCAATTCAATATGAGCAGTTTAAAATGATTGATATGTTAATTTATGTATTTTTATTTAAAAAATGTTAATATTATAATATTAAGTTGATATATCAATGAGCAAATTAGGGTGTATAGAATCATTTCCCATAAAACCCACCCACCCTAGTTTTTACCTAGTTTTATGTTGAACCCATCATTTGATTCACTGACAATTGACCTGCGCACGTGGCAACTTTAGAAAACGAAACCGGAGGGAGGGAGTGGGCTGACCCCGTGAAAACCGTTCATGTCTGTAAACCTTTCCATTTCTGATTCACCTCCAGAGTTCTTGCTAAAGGAAACCCTAAAATCAGAATCCCTATTCAACTATCAAATTATTTAATTTATAGGTCATTCTTTATTAGTGATTCCGCTAGTGAAGAACCCTGTTAAATTCAGCAGCCGCCTTTTCTATTCCCTAATATAGGATAAATTACTGCTCCCGAAGCTTACTTTATACTTCTGTTTGTATGTAGCAATCACGGCTTCAACACGTGTAAGTTGTTGCTTCAATTTTTATAAACATGTCAGGTTTTTCTGTTTTAGTATTTGTCAGAGAGTTTCTGCTTTGAGGTGTGTTTTGTTAACTGAGATAGTGACTGGCTAGGGGGGGAACTTATGAAATTTTTTTGCAAGTTATCTCACCTCTTTTACAGTGAGAAATATGGGGGATTTGGGAGCTTGTTAGGGTATGGCATGAATGAATTAAGTAGAAGCTAAATTGTTGAATGGATTATGAAATTTTAAAGGGTTTGGTCGTCTCTAAAGATAAGTTAAATGGCTTTAAATCCAAATTTTGGTGTGAAATAATGTTAATAGAATGCTGAAACGGCTATATGGTGATACTGATTGGGTATTTCTGGGCTTCCAGGTTCAGAAAAGGAAACTGTTTTATATTGTCTTGGATTTGTCCTGGAAATTTGCTTTGGTCAACTAGTTGAACCAGCAACTGAAATTGGCGACTTGTGTTTTTGTCAAACTTTGGGTCATATACCTGTCTTCTGTTTTCAATGGCCGAGGAAGGTCCATGGGCTGGCGGGCTTTCTTCCGGATTGGCTGTTGTGTTGAATAAAGAGGATAGGAGGGACAGTTATTGGAAATATCATCTTGTTTCATATTGTGATCATTTTGGTGATCAATCTGTGGAACGAACTCTTGAACATATTTTCGTTCTTCCCCAGAAAACAATTAATCAACTGACAGGCCCTGTTGACCGCACTGCCGTCCGCTCAATAATAAAGAATGAATTTCTCAAGTACCATCCACAATTAAATTTGGTCTTTAGCACAACAAGAGAAGGAGTATCTACAACTTGTGATAATTTGGAAGACCATGTTGTTAGTCTTGACAAATCTAGCATTTGTGGTGACATTCGAATTGTCAAACCGACTTTACTCATTGAGAGCCATGCTCTGTTCAGTAGTGCAAGGGCCAATGCCTGTGTATGGAAAGGAAAATGGATGTATGAAGTGATACTTGAAACTTGCGGCATACAACAACTTGGTTGGGCCACTTCTGCTTGCCCTTTTACTGATCATAAAGGTGTTGGGGATGGAGATGATTCTTATGCTTATGACGGTAAAAGGGTCAGTAAATGGAATAAAGAGTCTGAGCCTTATGGTCAGTCTTGGGTTGTTGGAGATGTGATTGGATGTTGCATAGATATGGATTGTGATGAAATATTGTTTTATAGGAATGGCATCTCACTTGGTATTGCGTTTGGTGGGATTCGAAAGATGGTCCCTGGATTGGGTTACTATCCTGCCATTTCCCTTTCTCAAGGTGAACGCTGTCAGTTGAATTTTGGGGGCCTCCCATTCAGATATCCCATCAAAGGCTTTCAGCCCATTCAAGCTCCGCCCTCCTTACAGTGCTTTGTTACTAACCTTTTTGATTGCTTTTCAAGGCTGTTACAAATTCAGCGTCTGGAAAGGGCAGAAATCGATGCTGTTGAAAAGCTTAGAAGACTGAAACGATTTTCATCGTTTGAAGAATTGTGTCATCCTGTCTCTGTAGGAATTTGTGAAGAGCTATTCTCTGCTCTCGCGGCTGATATTGGAAGTGCAGAATATATAGGACATGGTCCATTGTTGTCATTCATGATGGAAGTCTTTGGAACCCATCCACCATATGATCATAAAGCATTGGATAGAGTACTTGATTCCTTTCTCGAGTTTGAGGAGTCAAGATTATTGATTAAGCACGTATTAGAGGCACTTTCATCTGAATGTAAGACAGCTTCTTTGGTTCTTTCAGAGTATCCTTATTCCGGGTCATATATTTATCTAGCTCTGGCGTGCCACATTTTAAGGCGAGAAGAATTAATGTTCCTATGGTGGAAGTCGTCCGATTTTCATTTCTTGTTTGAGGGATTCCTTTCAAGGAAAATTCCGAACAAAAATGATCTCCAATGCCTAATTCCTTCCGTGTGGTGGCCTGGCTCGTGTGAGGATATATATAATGAGAATAGCATGGTGCTGACAACAACAGCTATATCAGAAGCAGTAAATGAGGTGTGCTCGACAAGCTTCTTGCATTTGCTTGAATCTATACTGTGTTCTTTTATTGTCCTCTTGACACCTGAGATGCCACTCTTTTGTTTAACCCTGTGTAATCACTGTTATGGTGGCTGCTAATCATAATTATTTTTGGTCTTTGGTCTCATAATTTTCATCTGAAACAACTTAAATCTATTCTTTTCATTGTATGACATGGTTTAACACCCTTATTCAGATAGAAGAGAAGCAAAGAGATCTCTGTCGCTTGGTTATGCAGTTTGTACCACCTGTAGAACCTCTTCAATTGCCTGGCTCAGTGTTCCGGACATTTTTACAGAATATTTTACTGAAGAACAGGGGTGCAGATCACAATTTACCACCCCCTGGAGTTTCAAACAACTCAGTTCTTGTTTCTCTGTTTAATGTTATTCTCCATTTTTTGTCGGAAGGTTTTGCTGTAGGTGACATTTATGGCTGGATCAAGGGGTCTGGGACTGATTCGGGTGCTGGTGTAGGTTTCCTTCACAGAGGTGGCCAACAAAGTTTTCCTGCTGGCCTGTTCCTAAAGAATGACTCTCATCGAGTTGATATTTCAAGACTTGGAGGATCTTATTGTCATATATCAAAGCATCATCCTGTTAACAATGATCTGGAAGAGGAGGTTATTCGATGGGAAGAAGGGTGCATGGATGATGAAGAAACCAGAGTAACACATTCTACTGTGAAGAAACCATGTTGTTGTTCTACTTATGATGCTGATATATCAAAAAACACGAGAGATCCCATAAGATATTTAGCAAAAGGTTCTCGTGTAAGTTGCAGCTCTATTTCAGAGAGACCTACTCATGTTACAGCTGAATGTAGTTCGGGAAATCTTAATGATGAGATTGCTGATAAACCCAGCACTAGCGACCACTCCGATTCGGAGTTTGCTTTTCGAACCATGCAGAACTTGAGGGTGTTAACGAGGGAGAACACATTGTCTTCAGCTACTTTAAAAGAGGAGGAACTTTTAGATGCTATGCTTTTGTTGTATCATTTGGGTGTAAAACCAAACTTTAAGCAGGTCAGCTAAATTTACGATGACTTTTGTTAAATTCACAAAACTTCCCTTTATAAATGTGAGTTGCTGAAAAGAATTTGAAGGATCTTATTTTTTATGTGCATTTTACTACATTAGATATACTTCATTTCTTTAGTCATGGTAAATAATCTGTCCATGTTTTGTGAGCCAGTATTAGTTTTTTTTCCTGAAAACAAATGCTTTTAACAGTTGAGGAGCTAGGCTTAAGGGGGAGGCATTAATTAATATGCTGACAAGATCCTTTCATATGTTGAGGAGCTCTGTATTGTTCGTTTAGTGTTTCTTTCTTTGTAAGTTATGTCAGTGACATTCCATGCCTTCGCTCCTCTATTGGGTTGGTTTGAAACTTGTGTACATGGGCTTCTGGTCTCTCTGTCTGTGTTGGGCATATTTTGCATTTTTTAATCCTTTACTCTCCCCTGTTACTCTTAAAACACGCAGTTATGCCAAACATAGTCACAGCTATGACAATGTGTAGAACACGTGTTTTTATATTTGTCTCCAGAGAAAAAACTTTTTTAAAGAATATCTTTGCATCATAGGTGTCATCTTTCATGTCTCGTCAGTCACAATCGATTTCACTGTTGGAGGAGACAGACAGACTAATCAAGGAGAGTATTTATGAGGACCAGGTGAAGCGGTTGAAGGAAGCTCGCAGTGTTTACCGGGAAGAGGTTATGGATTGTGTCAGACATTGTGCCTGGTACTAATTCCAGTTTGAACACACATTTTTTATGCATAATCAGTTAATTGTACTAATACTTTTCACTTCCTTCAGATTCCACATTTTATTTACTCATTTTTTGTACAGTTCCTTCAATTGTACTCTCTTTTGCTCCATCGGGATTTATCCAGATGATTGATATTTGTATCTGTGCAAGATGATTATGTACTAATTTGAGAGCAAAGGGAAGCATTTGATGATGTAATCAAAACTTTTAATTATTTATATAATGCGTTGGAAATTCAATAACACGAAGAAAAATAAGTAATATCAATGACTGAGCCGCTGAGGTAGTTCAAACTTGGGATAGATAAGCTACCTGCTAATTACTGTGGCAGGTAGAAAATTGAATTTATGGAATTGAAACTCATTTTTGAGAAATTATCTGAAAATTACCGTGGGGAAACCATTGTAATTAGATAAAATAATATGCTTCATATACCTAATGCGCGAAGTAATGCCATTTAACAGGTATCGCCTCTCTCTTTTCTCGCATTGGAAGCAGAGGGGGATGTATGCAGTATGCATGTGGATTGTGCAGTTGCTTCTAGTTCTTAGCAAAATGGACTCAATCTTCGTCTACGTTCCTGAATATTATTTGGAAACTATGGTATTGTGCCCGTGCCATTTCTTCATGTCTATTGACACATCTTCTCTTCTTTCTGTTGCTAATATAATTTATTTTCCTTTTTAATCATTAATTTTAGCATTCTATTCGTGGTTTGCGCTAAGACTAAAGATAAAGGTATTCTGTGCTTGGAAAGATTTTTGGGTGATTAGCTAGGTGCCTCAATATCTTTCATGACCTTGCCAGATTTAAAATATCGTGGCATCTAGAACTCCTATTTCCACCCTGAAGTTGAATGCTATATAATTGAATTGAGTGTACCCCTTGGTGTGCTTTTTTGGCCTTGGCTCGTGAGATTTTCATTCAACATTACTTTGCAGTGTCTCCAGTGAAATTTGAATTGTTGTATTAATGGTAAAATCATTTCTTTGCTTCTTGCAGGTTGATTGTTTTCATGTTCTGCGTAAGAGTGATCCTCCATTTGTTCCTGCCACAATATTAATTAAGCAAGGACTTTCCTCTTTTGTATGCTCTTCATCTCATGCATTCTCTTCCTTTTTTTAAGTGTTGGGGTTTGTTGTACTTGTTCTTATTCTCCCAGTTTACTCTACTTAAAAATTGGAGTTAGAAATATTTCAATGTAATGGGAAAAAGTCACTACACACTCTGAGGACTTATAATGCAGTTTCTTCTTTAAATTACTCATGCCACACAAGATTGCACAATCCTGAAAAACTTAGAGATTGCTGATTCTACCACTGAAAGTTAGTACTTTAGTTGAATTGTCTTTTAAAATCATGGAATTTCTGTTTCTCAGGTTACTTTTGTTGTTACCCATTTTAATGATCTGAGGATATCCAACGCTGAGCTTAGGGATCTTCTTCTCCAGTCTATTTCTGCATTGGTACATCATAAGGAATTTTTAGCTGCTTTTGAATGCAATGAAGCAGCAACCCTGAGAATGCCAAAAGCTTTATTATCCGCATTTGATAATCGATCCTGGATTCCTGTAACTAATATACTTTTAAGGTTATGTAAGGGTTCTGGCTTTAGGTTTTCAAAACATGGAGAGTCATCGTCTTCATCTGTACTATTTCAGGTAATTATGAATATCTGCCTTGTTTATAAGGCTCACGTACTATGTTGTTTCTGGATTTAGTCATCTCTTTTATTAAATGCATTATCCTGTTTCGATTATCTGTTAAACCAGAAATTGTTGCGAGAAGCTTGCACCAGTGACGATAAATTATTCTCATCTTTTCTCAATCGCTTATTCAATACTCTTAGCTGGGCCATGACTGAGTTCTCTGTTTCTATACGGGAAATGCAAGAAAATTACAAGGTCTGTTTAGTTGGTTTGATATCTCATTCCCTTCTCTTTTGTCTGATTTAAATTGATCTTTTGATATCTCATTCTTTTCTTTTCTTTTTTTTTTATCTGATTTGAAACTGATCGATGCATTGTTTCCAGGTGATGGATTTTCAGCAAAGGAAATGTAGTGTTATATTTGATCTTTCATGCAACCTTGCAAGAATATTAGAATTTTGCACACGCGAAGTACCTCAAGCTTTTCTGTCAGGAATCGACACAAATTTGCGGAGGCTGACTGAGTTGATTGTCTTTATATTGAACCAATCAATTGGTGCAATTGATCCCGAAGTTTTTGACACGTAAGCTTTTGGGTGAATTTTCTGACTCTTGCTTTATTCATGCACACGAAGAGTCTTTCCATTTCACTTTTTATATCATTAACGTGCAATGTATAATTTGATCTGAAATTGAGAACCTTTTACTTTGTATTGCTAATGTATGCTTTATTTCTCTCATTTACTTTGTAGAACAACCATGTGACATCTATGCTTCATTGTAATTTACAGATCACTTAGAAGACCTGGACAATCCTCTGAAAAGGTCAACAAAGGCACGATTTTAGCGCCTCTTGCTGGCATTATTTTGAATTTGTTGGAAGCTATTAGAGAGACAGACGATAGAGATCAAAATGATATTGTTGCAATGTTTGCTAGCATGGACTGTGCTGATATCATTCTCTATGGATTTCAGAGTCTACTTGATCACAACGGGGTACGTTTCAATTTGTCTTAGTATATTGACAATTTATTCCATCAATGTCATATTTTTTATTCACATGAATGCCTTCAGTAACTTGAAATTTTGATGTAAAGCTGTGTTATTTTGATGGCTCATGGTTCCATACTTCCATCTATATCTTATAAGACTCTATGGTTAGTTTTATCATTGCTAAACATAGTATTTTCTCATCACATAAAATTAAAATGATAAATAACGTGCATTAATTAGAAAATCATGCTTTGGGATCAACTAACAATTATGTCATATAAAGTGTGTTCAAACTCACAAAATCCCGTAAGAGAATCATAATTATTCCACTTCTCTGAGTTACAAAGGTGTGTGCATTAGGTTAAAATGATCATATTACCCTCCATCAATAATTTTTATTTTTTATTTTCCTTAAAATTAAGAATATATTATATGTTGAATTATCGTCTCATCTAAAAATCCAAAGCTTGTAGAGAAATTGACAATTTATTATTTATTCGGTAACACTTCCCATTTGTTGGCCTGTTTATTCCTCTTTTTTGGAAACCCATCAAGTGGATATTTCATGTGGGTAAAGTTGTTGTTTATGAGTTTTGAGCCTATAACCACAGCGTTTGTCAGAGGCTCTGATACCATATTGAATTGTCTTATCATCTAAAAGTCTGAGTTTGTGGGGAGATTGGACAATTTATTATTTTTTCTCTAACATTATATGACCACCAAATATACTTTGATTTGCCAAATGCCTTTTGGCCAATCACCACCCCATCTCTTCCAAAAGTGGAAGAGGCCAAGGGTTCCAATCATTTAAGCGCTTATCTCCCAAGCTAAAAATATATACATCTTCATTCTTTTGTACTCCTTTTCTTTCTTTCTTGTGTTGTAAAGAAAAGGAAATTGAATCAATTCAAGTAGTCTAGCTTATCTTATTAGAAGATAGATACTTTAGAAAATTAATTATATTTTTCTAATGAAAAAAATTCTCCAACATATTCTCTTCAGATAGAGTTTTTAAGAGTTTGGACAGATCTCAGTTAGATGCTCTTTTTTACCTTAATTCTTCATATCTTTGGGAATGTTATACCTATATATGTAGGGGGTGGGGCGGCTCTCATTCATTTACGGAGTAGCTGTTCCAAACTAATCATCTATTGTGTTGATTGTTCTGATGTGGGCTTCTGTTAATAATGTCGATAAATTTTCCAGGTGAGCTCCTTCAAAGGGGAAGATTATATCGAGAATTTGGCGAAGTTGGAGAATTTCTCGAGCCTTCTGATCTGCCAGACAGAGTTGCAAGCACTTGAGAACAGGATTCATGGGGGAGAATCAGAAACTGATGATCGTGTATGCTGCATATGCTATACTAAAGAAGCAAATGTTTGTTTCATACCTTGTTCTCATGTTTCTTGCTACAGTTGCATATCTAGGCACCTCCTCAATTCCCCAAGATGCTTCTTTTGCAATGCGACAGTTGTTGAGGTTGTTAAGCAAGACTCTAAACTTGTATGAAATCTCCCAAAAGGAAGGATTTCTTCAGTTTAAAAGGTGTAGTACTTTGTTATACATATATATAAAACACCTCGAAAAAGAGACCGCAGAGGGTAAGTTTGAAATGAAAATTATAAGGTCGTATATTTTCTTTTTTAGGTGCTGGCAAGGTGCATAGTGTGTTTATTGGCTTGATAAGGTGAATAAAACAGATGGATTTCTGAATTTTGTTGCCGAAGATGAGGGCATTACCTTGTAAATATGAGGTGTAATTTTTTTGTGGATCTTTTCAAGTCTCTCTATAGAGTTCATTGCTGTGTTGTGTGGCATCTACATGCGACTGGTTGCATAATCCAAAAGTAGTCGAGTTATCGTACGTCTTTGCATACCTTTGTGCTCTTTCAATAAATGTTTCATTTGGTCATAAATGTGAAATAGGCTGCAGTTCATTTGTTTATGCGGCAAACATGAGAGGAACCAGGAATAAAAGATTTGCTCTGTGCTTTTCCTAGGATGGTTTCAATATGTTTGTCTGACTCCTGTATTTGAGAACTTCTCTCGGAAGGCAGAGGATGCCATTGAGACACAAGAGGATCGTGGAAAGATGGCATAATTTTACCCAAAAATGGTTTGAGATAACGACCAGTTGCATATATCAAAGGTAAAAGGGGGTCACACTCACACCAATGAAAAAACTTGGGCTGCGGTAGGACCCCTCGGCGAGGAGAATTTATTTGATGGAATAATTTATATTTATTATGATTTTCTTAAAATCAGATTTGTATGATGCGTATGCTATGCACAAGCACCACATATAACTCAATGGCAAAGTAACAATCAAGTCAGCCTCTTTAATGTGTTTTTTTTTAGGCAATGCTTTCGATTGAACAAAATGGAAAAATCAGAGAGACCAATAGGAGGTCGTCAGTGCTAGTAGATTATGTTACATATTACCACCATCTCCTAACTTGTGTTAAGACAACCTAAAATTCATTATCTACAAATTCTTAACACCTAAATTCATAGCAAACAGTCTCCCACTGAATAACTCCATTTCGATTTAACCCACCATCTTCGTTTCAAAAGGCTTCAAAAAATTAGTTCCTGTAAAAACACAAAATTGACAACAATCAATTCTTATCAAGCTAAAGAAATGAAGTACATTTAATGTACATAAAAAATAAGACCCTTCAAATTCTTTTGGGTAACCCTTCACATTTATAATCGGAAGTTTTGTGAGTTTAAACGAATACCGAGGATTTGATGATAATTTACAATTCTCTTTTCTGTCTTTTTGGATGTGTTTGAAAGAAAGGGAAACAGAGATATGAACTCACATTATTCCGGTTTTTCATGATGACGTTTTGGGGAGCACGAACTGGAATCAAAGCCAAAACACTTGAAAATTGCTTGCTTCGCTAGCCCAAGATAGTTGCAAGGATGGTTTGGCTGTCTGAAAATCCTCGAGAACATTGAGTCATTTACTGAAAATTCTTCTACAATTTGATCTTCATCTCTACCAGTCCCTCCACTTGTTCCGGCATCCCTCCTAACCCTCATGTCTTCCACCTATCAGGATAGCAGCTTTAACATGGTATATCCATCGAATTAACATAAACAATCCACAAGAACTAGCATCTACTCATCAGTATAGACTCAGGGGGAAAATGAGTCGCCTTCTTGACGCGCAAAATCATCAAACTCAAACTAAATTTGTTCCCAATATATATATATTTTTTGTTCTCAGCCTCATGAGCCACTTGTGAACTTCACCTTTTTACAATTATTATATTATAAATATCATTAAATATAAAATGAGCTCAAGCCCTAGCATAACAAGCTGAGTTCGAACTTGAACTCTAGCTAGAGCTGGGTTCAATACCAAAACCATTAGTTTTTTAGCTACACCCGAGTCCGCTCTGATAAAATGGAGCTCAAATATAGCAGTATGAGTGGTGTTCTGCTCAATTTGACTTGTTTTTATCCCTAATTTAAAATCAAATAATAAAACTAACACCTCTATCATTTAACTTTAAAAGGGCACTCGAACAAATTCAGATCTATACACAGGCTAAAATGAAACACCAGTTTCAAGTACACAGCTCCTTTTAGCAAACATTAGCATCCGCCATCATCATTGCACAAGCTTAATCCTCCAAAAAGTAAACAGACAACATACATTTTGATTTCCTTAATTTGCAGAAAAAAAATTAAGAACCAAAACGATCTCAAAAAAACTAATTTCGACAAGGTACGCTACTTCGCTGGGCCCTTAGAATAGTGTGATGATTGATGAAAATCTCAAATAATGGTCAAAGTTGTCTTTTAAGGCATTTATGCTAGAGCATTACTTTTAGCAAAACTATGGTATTTTAAGCATCATGACTAGTACCCAGCAGTGCATTCTACTCACAAAAAATGAATGTTTTTCAACCCTTAGAACATAATATTTCTTCTCACTTAAACTTCAATCAGTTTTCTCGGAGAAACCCCGAAGTAAAGCAAATTAAAATCAGTAAATTCTCGTTCTTTCTGCTTAATTAGAAATTCATAGGCCGCTAGACAATCTTCTTTTGCATAAATATCACCAAAATAACAAAGAGAAGATTTATTTTATTTTAGCCGAACTCAGCAAGTTTCCGGAAAATGTAGAGAATTATTATTCTTGAGAAAGTAGATCCCTGTATCCATCAGTAACCAGCCAAAAGGTTTGCCAGTTTAAGTAGCTTCAAATAAGCTTCTTGAGTTTTTCTTGGAAAATATCCAATGAAGAATAAAAAATATGCTGAGATAATTGAACTCAGGATCATTCAAAATTCGGAATATAAGACAATGTTCAGTTCAGATTTTGCTTAAATTTAAGAACCATCATCGCGCAAACCCAAAACCATCGGGTCCCACTCTCTCACTCATTTTTGCTTTCGGGATAACATAACAATTTTGAAGAATCTCTCGTGCACAGCATAATCAGTAAGAAAACCTATCATCAAGTAACATACTTTTCTTCACTACAAATCAAGAATAAAAATGGTGGCCTCAAAATGTTAAATGCTCTAATGTTCACCCAACGCATCGTATAGGGTGCCAAAACAAAAGAAAAGGATAATCTTTCCCAAAAAAATTATCAAACATGCAAAAAAGCAAGCATAAATTTTACCAGGATTAATAAAGGAAACAGCAAAATGAAAACTCAGAGATCAAAGATTTCATGGACCAACTTCTTATTTACACTTTATTTGCATAGCTATTAATAAAAAAGAGTAAAAAGGAAATAAAGAAAACCACCAAACCTTGGATTTCTTCTGGGAAGAACTGGGTTTACAGAGATGGGCCGGGACGGCAGCGGCGGAGTAAGTTGACGGCGAAGAAGCGGTGGCGGATGACGGGCTGATAGAATCATCTGAAGTGAATACAGTGAACCCAAAAAAAAGGAGAATAATGAGAAGAGCTGTAACAAGAAGATGGATCCATATTAGCCATGGGATTTTGAAGCTTTCTATAATCAGTTCATCCCCAAACTGCGCCATTCCCCGTGCAACTCCAATAACTTCTGTGAATTTCTACACAATAAACAGGAAAAACATAGAAAAAAGAAAAAGGAAAAGGTAAATGAGAGAGAAGCGGAGAAGAGAAGGATTTGACAGTGGAGTGACCCTGGGGGCTGGGATTTTGTAATTCTATATTTTAACCCTTCATTACTTACTCTATTATTAACTATATTATTTGTTCACCAGATATTATTAATATATTTTAAGTTCCAATTAAGTTAATTAATTTAATGGAAATAAGAAGTAATTACTTTTATATTCGTAATAAGAAAGTACTTACATTTATATTCGTGGGATTAAAAAATTAATTAACAATAAGTTTTTTTTTGCATTCCACACATGTGTTTTTAAAAACGCATTCTTAGAACGCGTTTTTATTTAATTTTAAAAAAAAAGTACAAACTTTTAAATTTAGTTTCGATTATTATTTTTTGTTTAAAAAATGTAGTGGGTCACAGTGGTTACTTATGGCATAGGAAAGAATTATATTCTATAGCATAGAAAATCTTTTTGAGCGACTCCATACATATTTTATTATTTTCAAAAACATTATTTTATATACTAATATATCTACCAAATTATACACCAAATAATTATTCAAAAACAAATTATACATCAATTTCACAAAATAACAATAATATTATCAATGGGTGAGCATTCGGTTACCGACCGAACCAAATTGTGCTGCTGGGGGGCAAAGCCCCCACCATTAAAGCATATGGTCGCACTTGGCAAAATTGTTACTAATAAATATATAATAACCGATTTAACTGATATCGGTTTTGATTTTAAAAGTATCGGTTAACCGACTTAACTGATTTAACCGAATGCTCACCCCTATTTAAAAATGTAACACGTCTATTTATGTTGTATTTGAATAGAAGGATTTCGTTTCAACATTAGATTTGAATATTTGGATTTGAAATGACTTCAAAAACTGGGAATTTGAAATGCCTCGATATTGTTAAAAAAATGTTTTAAAATTGAAGATTGTGTATTTGAAATCCATGAATTTCAAAATTAGCCAAACAATTTGAATGGATTTGTATTAAAGATTTGAATCCGAACCCATCAAATCCTTTCGTCCAAATGGAGCCGCAATTATTTGATTTTATAAGTGATTTTGATTAAATCATTTAAATCATGCTCTCACAATAATTGATCGAATTAAAATTTATGTTAATGTTGAGGAGCTGTGGAGATTCAGTATTAGTTTAGACAAAACATCTGTTATTTACATAATTATAATATTAACTAATCATAATGCGTGATTAAGATATTTGATTAACGAGCTTATTTATTTCAATATGCATTGAAAATATTGTTGTCTTAACAATATAATATAATAAAGTAAAGTGATGGTAATTGAGGGGCAAACATCACCAACCCTCGCTTATCACGTGTTATCGAGATTTATATCTGATATTTGACTAATATCTAATATAAAATAATTGTTTTAGCTATTACCATGTCATAAGGTTATAGGAAAGTAATCGAGGGGCGAATCTAGCATTAAGTTTTCTTTTGATCGAAAATACGAAACATCTTCCAATGAAGATGTTGGGTAATATTTCACGTTATCGAAAAACTCTGTAAATCTTCTGAATCTGTTAAAGTCTATTCAAAATTATGGAAAATTACGATTCCCACTAAAATAAAGATCCACAATTGGAGAGCTATGCAAGAAGTACTACCAATTTGTTTCTAGTTAAATGTGGTGTTTTAGTAGATATTATGTGTCCTCTATGCCGTAATAGCTTTAAATATTCCGTGGCAATGTAAATGGGCACGTAAGATCTGTAAATTAACACCCTTTTTTTGGTCGTTGATATCTCAATTTTCTGGTTCATCTGTAATTGATCTATGGCAACGGGTGATTCGAGTTGGCGGTACACAGAATTTGGAAATGTTTCTATGCTTTCTTGGAGTTTATGGAATGCAAGATGGTATTGTTGTATAAAATTCATTGGTGTGTATCTTAGGAAAGTAGCAAGCAAAAACAACAAATGGCTTTGTATTATAAATGTCGAGGCGAGATTTAGAATCTCTGTCCTTAAGACAATATTGCCCCGCTACGGTGCTAACGGTTTACTTTGGCAATTTGTCTCCCAAGATACAACGACTATGATTTGTGATAGGAGCACTCCAAATCACAAATCCTTTAAACCACAAAGGTCTAAAAACGCTCAACCATAACAATCATAAAGACTCACAAAATTACTCAAATTTTGATCTTCAAATATGATGTGAATTTCCAAAAATTACATCTTCAAACGTGATGTGAATTACTCAAATTCCATCTTCAAATATGATGTGAATTACTCAAATTCCATCTTAAAACGTGATGTGAATTACTCAAATTCCATCTTAAAACGTGATGTGAATTACTCAAATTCCATGTCTAATTCATTCAAAGGTTGTTTCTTATATAGTATACCAAGTGGTGTCATCAAGAGACACAATTTGGAAGCATCCATCATGAAAAATTGCACCCCAACATGAATGGACACACCATTTAATTTGGAAGCATCTAATCATGAAACATTGCACCCCAACATGAATGGACACACCATTTAATTTGGAAGCATCTAATCATGAAACATTGCACCCCAACATGAATGGACACACCATTTAATTTGGAAGCATCTAATCATGAAACAATGCACCCCAACATGAATGGACACACCATTTAATTTGGAAACATCTAATCATGAAACATTGCACCCCAACATGAATGGACACACCATTTAATTTGGAAGCATCTAATCATGAAACAATGCACCCCAACATGAATGAACACACCATTTAATTTGATTCAAATTTCCAACAGGTATTTCATAATCGAGTGGAAAAGGCTACCACAGTCGTTCCTTGACGTGCAAAAGGTAACAGTTGTTAACCATTTCAATGTTTATGTATGAACCTACTACTTGGACCCCTCCCCTTACTGGATTTGTAAGATAAATGTGGATGATTCTTTACCACTGATTATAGATTGTTGAGGCATTGGGGTTGTAATTCGAGATGAGCACGAGGTTATGTTAACGGTGCACACTAAACTTTTACATGAAAAATTATCCGCCTTCACAACTGAACTTTTAGTTATCTAGCAAGACTTCTTCAATGGGTCGAAGTGTATTATTGAAATGAATGCTATTAATATTGTTAGCGCTTTGTCGGCATCCTGATGGCCCTGTCATTAATTTTATTCGCCATTTCTCCACTTTTGAAGCAGATTTTCAAGTTACTCATTGTCGCTTCAATGTTAATTCAGTTGCTCATTTGTTGGCTTCTCATACAACTAATATCCAACCTTTGTCTAACTCTTTTGACATATTCCTTTGTTCTTGTGTTAATTTGTATTTGAAGACAAGGCTGCTTTAAGTTCAATATATCAGATTTCCATTTTAAAAAAAAGACATATACTAATAAACAAATGTACATGAATTGCCATTATCATTATATAGATATTTTCATACGTGTATACTATATGTATATTTTTATATTACTTTATAAAATAATAGAGAGAACAAATACAAATCATTTTTTTAAATAATTATTGATCAATGTACTATTTAACTAAATATATATTTTTTAATACAAACTATTTAAATAACATTTCCATATTAAATATGCAAAAAATCGTATAGCAACAAAAAAATAGATTAAAAAAATTCGGACGTTCACGATGACTTTTTCTAGAAAGGATATATATACACGGAACTTTTTTTGATAGATTAAGATCTGTATAGATTTATAAACAACTTTCGAAAAAAAAAGTAGATTATAAACAAAAGCGGAAACACCAAGATGTAGATGCTTATGACTCATGGCCTGTGGCCTATGACCCGTGATACCCGTGGCCCTTGGCAATTGACCTATGTCTCGTGGTCCGTGGTCCATGGTCTTGGTAATTGCCCCAACGTCGTGACAATCGACCCATAACCCGTGTCAATTGGCTCATAGCTCGTTGCCCCTGACCCATGTCCCTAGGCAATTGTCCTATGACCATGGCAATTTCCTACGGCATGTGGCAATTAACTCATGACCCTTGGCAATTGACCCATGACTCGCGGCTCGTGGCATGTGAAAATTGGTACATGTCCCACGACAATTTGTCCATAGCCCTTGGCAATGGCCCATGTCTTGTGACAAATTTTCCATTGCTCGTGGCTCATGACCCTTGGTAATTGGCTCATGGCCCATGACAATTGACTCATTGCTCGTGGATTGTGATTACTCAAATTAATTGTTATTTAAAATTGGGTTAGTGTATCAAGTATGGGATGATTGTTGTGAGATTTAAATTAATGAGCATTGTAGTGTGAATTGTGGATTGGAAATTGGGATGAATAATCAGGTAAAATTTATAATGTCGACCAAAATTGAAGGGGCTAAATTGCAAAACTTGTAGAGAATAAGTTTGAACTTTGAACCCTTGCACACACTATCACAAAAACTCATCTTCTCACACACCCAAAATTGGTTTCGGTGCCCTACTCCTCTCTTATTTTGTTCTTGGTTTTTAAGACAGTAACTCTCCAACTTCAAGGTCAAGTTGGTTAATTTGTAATGGACAAGCTCAATTTATGTGTTAGTAGTAGTTTTATTTGTTTTGTTGAGTTGAGTTATGGTTTTATGGTTTTTCTTGAAGATACGAAATTTTAAGGTATGGCTTTGATGGGTGTGAAGTTTATGAGATTAGTTGAGTATGAATGATGCTATTTTGAGTATAAGGGTGGTATGGAGTATATTTTGAAATGGTTGAGGTTTGTTGTAGGTGGGAGTGGAATTTTCCGGACAACAGCAGCGATCAATCGATCGATAGCAACCTGCCGAGCGATCAGTAAAATACGTAGAGGAAGGTGATAATCAAGCGGCTTAGCGATCGATCGGTAACCAGTTATCGATAGATCGGTAGAGTGTGTAATTGGAGGTAAAATGCAGGGGTTTACCGATCGATCGATAGAACACTTACCGATCGATTGGTGAAGAGAATTTTTTTTTACAAACTGATTCTTATTCATTGATCAAGTAATCTACCAGTGATTTGTTGTTTATTACATGAAATTTGATCACATTATCGAGCATGAATACTTATATGAAAAATGAAGGTTTTATTTCGTATAAATGATAACACTGTACTGATATGAAATTGTATAGAGCCTTCACGAGCATCAGGACAAAGTGGAGGATAGCTTGCTCTTGATTCTGGACAATCAGGTAGTACGAGCATCAACGGTAATTGTGTAATTGTTGTCGTTTAAGTAGATATAGTTGAATGGTTGAAATGGAGTTGTTATAATAAAGCGGGTGTTGGAATCGAAGAGGGGGGTGAATGAGATTCCTTGGCTACTTTAGCGTTTTAAAATGAGTTTGCAAAACTAAAAGAGTTTGCGCTTGCGGAAGGCTTAAGTCAATCGATAAATAAAATAAATAAGAAGTAAACAAATAAATAAATACGTAAAGAAATAAAGCGGTAAATGACAAGGATATTTGTTATAGAAGTTCGGCGATGAATCGCCTACGTCTCCTCTTCCCGGTTAGATAACCTCCAACCGAGGTTCCACTAGAATAAATGATCTTGGCCTTGAGGGCTCCAAGTTAGCCACAACCCAACTCTTCCCGAGTTTACAAAGCTCTTCCCGAGCACAATACTCTTCACGAGTACACAAAGCTCTTCACGAGCTACCAACACTCTTCACGAGTCTTCTTGGCCTTCAGGGCTCCAAGGATAGCCACAACACATGCACCAACTTTACTTGTTGGCGACTTTACAATTTTCCAACTTGCTTTGGTGTTGGAGGACCTTTACAATGAATTAAACCAACAAACACCTTCACGGTGTACTCACACGAAGAAACACAAGACTCTAACAAAGAAGAAAATCACAAGCTCCAATACAACAACAATGTATGGAGATTATGATACAATTTGAACCAATAATTGATCAACACTTTGTATGAGTTGTAGACTTGTTCCTTAGCTTCAAAATGCTCCAAAGCATCAATATTTATAGTGTAGAAGGCCTCCAAGGCTCCTACTAGCCGTTGCTTCAAATAAGGCTTGAATCACTCCAAGATCGCCTCGGACATCGCCTCGGGCGATCACCATCGCCGCGACCCAACGGTCAGCAAAAATCACGGATCGCCTCAGGCGATCCAAGTCAAATCCCAATGCCGTAGCTTCAGCAGCCTGAAATCATGCATCGCCTCGGGCGAAGTCCACATCGCCTCAGGCGTTCCAGCTTATCGCCTCGGGCGTTCAGTCCATCGCCTCGGGCGGTCTCCCTGCGCGCATGCCCGCGCCATGCCTCAGCGTCGCTTCAGTCGATGTGCGGGGCGAAGTGCCAAATGGTTGCCATCGCCTCAGGCGTTGATCACCATCGCCTGGGGCGATCTTCCTCGCGTGCTCGCCTAGCCATCGCTTCTGTCGATGTGTGTGGTGATGCCCCTCCTGGCACCCATCGCCTGGGGCGATGATCACCATCGCCTGGGGCGATCCAGGCCAGAATATGCACACTTGAATTTCTTCATTCCAATCCACTTTTCATCACTTAATCTGCACACTAAGTAGATGCATTAGTATAACAAACACAAGTTTTGTTGATCATCAAAACTCAAAGATTAACCGGGGATAATTTAACGCATTAAACGCAACCATGCGTTTAAGGCTCAACAATCTCCCCCTTTTTGATGATCACAAAACTTGATAAACTTGAATATGTAATATGCATGAAATATGAGTAAACAAGATTCCCCCTTGACAATTGCATAGCACATACAAGTTATCAAGTAAATCATTAAACAAATAACTCTCCCCCTCAACCCATGCATACATAAGCTCTCCCCCTTAAACTATGCATGTATTAATGATCAAGTTTATCACAAAATTCTCCCCCTTTTTGTGATAATCAAAAAGCATAAAATTCAAATAAACATGGCATAATTTATATGTTGACATATAGCTTCAAATTACACATGTTCCTCATCAAACAAGATTAAATCATATAGAGGTGAATCATAACCATGTGTTTAAGGCACTCAACAATTAATTCTAAAAGTTGCAATGTGTGCATATGTTCATGCATTCATGCCAAAAACAAAATAATAAAAATATCAAGGCATTATAACAAATCATATACTTGCACATTTTCACATAGCATATTCAAATTTGAATGCAAAGCATATCAAGCTACTTACTATAAAAAATAAGCATACATCATGCATTTCAACAATTATGCTAAGGGGTTATGCATTTTACTCCAATGAATATTGAGCTTCAATATTTATTGATCACAATTAATTTGTGCCAATGAATTTTGAAATTGCTCTTTTAACATGTAAAAAATAAATTTTACCCTCAATGACAAGAGTTCGTTCTTGTCATAGGTCCAACGCCTCGAGCCTCTTCTATAGTTGTGAATAATACAAACTCCTCCTTTGAGTTGCTTGGCCCTTCATCCTTCATTCCATTCTTGTCCCTACAAGACAAATTTACAATTGGAGGAACTTTGGTACCCATTTGATTTTTGGGTCCTAGGGGGTTAACTTTCAATGGCACTTTTGGAATCCATTTCCACCTCTTATTAGGTTGGTATTGGATTCTAGCAAACCTACACTTATTTTTAGTGTGGCCATTTTTGCAACAATAATTACAAGTAGGAGAATCATGCTTTGCATTGGCCAACAAGCTAGAAAAAGTTTTTGATTTGCTTGAAAAACCTAACCCGGCTTTGTCAAAGCTACAACGTTGCAAGCCAAGCAATTCATTCATCTTTTTACTACTTTCACTAAATTTGCAAAATGATATCTTTAAAGAATTTAATTCATTTTTCAATGAATTATTTTCTTCATCTTTCTTAGCAATCTCAAGTTTGAGTAATTTGTTACTCATCTTGGTTTTGCCAAGAGCATCAATAAGATCATTATAAGACTCTAAAAGTTCATCAAATGAAGGTACCTCATTGTCACTTTCATCTCCTTCATCTTCAAGAGCCATTAGACATAGATTGGTGGCTTCTTCTTCATCGGAGTCGCTATCACTCCATGTGGCTATAAACGCCTTCTTCTTCCCTTTGTCCTCATTCTTCTTCCTAGGGCATTTGTTAGCATAATGACCTTTATCATTACAATTATAACAAGTTACCTCATTTTTGGATTCATTTTTGGTTGCACTTGAGGTCTTTGACTTGCTATGTTTGGTGAAGAGCTTCTTGAACTTCTTTGTGAATAGGATCATCTCCTCATCATCATCATCTTCTTCATCATCGGAGTGGTCTTTCCTTCCAACCAAGGCAATCCCATTTCTCTTGGATCTATCCTCCTCCTTTACTTCTCTCCTTGTGGCAACTTCAAGCTCATGAGTCACCAATGTGCCATGGAGCTCATCAAGATCATAGGAAGCACTTTCTCCTTTGTTGGACTCGATAATGGCCGTCCTCTTTGCATCCCATTCTTTAGGTAAGGCCCTTAGTGCTCTCCTCAATATTTGCTTTGGAGGGTACTTCTCTCCAAGTTGGGCAAGCTCATTTATGATAAGGGTGAGCCTCCTAAACATGGAATCCACCTCTTCTCCGGGCTCCATCTCAAAAGTCTCATATTTGAGTTGTAGAAGGTCAATCTTGGTCTCCTTCACTTGATTGGTTCCTTCATGACAAATTTGCAATTTGTCCTATATCTCCTTAGCGGTTGAGCACATTGAGATCCGGTTTGTTTTCCTTCATATCTAAGGCACAATGCAAAATATTAATCGCTTTAGCATTTTGTGAAATTAATATCATATCCGCTCTAGTGAAATCGTCCATTTCTTTGGGAACACTTATTCCCCCAATTTCCTTTAAAGGAACATGTGGACCTTTCACTATGATCTTCCATAGGTCATAATCTACGGATTGGATGTATAGAGAAATTCTATTTTTTCCAATAGCCGTAATTATCACCCGTGAAGAGCGGAGGGCGATTTGTCGGTTGACCTTGAGCAAACTCATTTGCTAGATTAGCCATAAAAAAGATTTGATTTAAAAACAAAAATCAAATGGCTCTGATACCACTTGTTGGAATCGAAGAGGGGGGGTGAATGAGATTCCTTGGCTACTTTAGCGTTTTAAAATGAGTTTGCAAAACTAAAAGAGTTTGCGCTTGCGGAAGGCTTAAGTCAATCGATAAATAAAATAAAATAAGAAGTAAACAAATAAATAAATACGTAAAGAAATAAAGCGGTAAATGACAAGGATATTTGTTATAGAAGTTCGGCGATGAATCGCCTACGTCTCCTCTTCCCGGTTAGATAACCTCCAACCGAGGTTCCACTAGAATAAATGATCTTGGCCTTGAGGGCTCCAAGTTAGCCACAACCCAACTCTTCCCGAGTTTACAAAGCTCTTCCCGAGCACAATACTCTTCACGAGTACACAAAGCTCTTCACGAGCTACCAACACTCTTCACGAGTCTTCTTGGCCTTAAGGGCTCCAAGGATAGCCACAACACATGCACCAACTTTACTTGTTGGCGACTTTACAATTTTCCAACTTGCTTTGGTGTTGGAGGACCTTTACAATGAATTAAACCAACAAACACCTTCACGGTGTACTCACACGAAGAAACACAAGACTCTAACAAAGAAGAAAATCACAAGCTCCAATACAACAACAATGTATGGAGATTATGATACAATTTGAACCAATAATTGATCAACACTTTGTATGAGTTGTAGACTTGTTCCTTAGCTTCAAAATGCTCCAAAGCATCAATATTTATAGTGTAGAAGGCCTCCAAGGCTCCTACTAGCCGTTGCTTCAAATAAGGCTTGAATCACTCCAAGATCGCCTCGGACATCGCCTCGGGCGATCACCATCGCCGCGACCCAACGGTCAGCAAAAATCACGGATCGCCTCAGGCGATCCAAGTCAAATCCCAATGCCGTAGCTTCAGCAGCCTGAAATCATGCATCGCCTCGGGCGAAGTCCACATCGCCTCAGGCGTTCCAGCTTATCGCCTCGGGCGTTCAGTCCATCGCCTCGGGCGGTCTCCCTGCGCGCATGCCCGCGCCATGCCTCGGCGTCGCTTCAGTCGATGTGCGGGGCGAAGTGCCAAATGGTTGCCATCGCCTCAGGCGTTGATCACCATCGCCTGGGGCGATCTTCCTCGCGTGCTCGCCTAGCCATCGCTTCTGTCGATGTGTGTGGCGATGCCCCTCCTGGCACCCATCGCCTGGGGCGATGATCACCATCGCCTGGGGCGATCCAGGCCAGAATATGCACACTTGAATTTCTTCATTCCAATCCACTTTTCATCACTTAATCTGCACACTAAGTAGATGCATTAGTATAACAAACACAAGTTTTGTTGATCATCAAAACTCAAAGATTAACCGTGGATAATTTAACGCATTAAACGCAACCATGCGTTTAAGGCTCAACAGCGGGGACAGCGGGGATAAAAGCCGCTGTTATAATTCAAACCGGGGACAAAGTGTCGTTATTTTAAAGTATAGTTGTGATAAAAAAAGTGGGGTCAAAGTGCCGCTCGTTGATAAAGTGTAGTTGTTATAACAAAGTGGGGACAAAGTGCCACTGTTATAATCAAAGTAGGGAATGCGTATTCGTTGTAGTTAATTGAGCAATGTCATGATAAATGAGAAATATATGAGATTGGAAATAATTATGTTGCATTATGATTATATGAATTTATGATGATTATCAATTGTGTCAACAGGAACAATAGAAAGAAAATACATAAATGCGTAGAATACAAAGTATTTTATATTTGCTTTGTTATGCATTATTATATAATCATTTTTATTGATTGTGAATATTGTTGATATGCTCATATTGTTGGGGGTTTGTTCCTGTAGGGACAGAAGACGATGGTAGACTTCTGGAAGGAGTAATGTGGGAATAGAGTCAATATGCTTAAGAAGTATCAGAAGAAATTTGGTTAGGTTACCATATTTTGAGAATTACGATGCAATCTATATGAATGTGTAATGGATTCTTCTTATACTAAGAACTAAGTACTAGTGGCACAAACTCTAATATAATTTTGACGCTTCTTGACTCTAATATCGCATAAGAGCACAATTAGATATGTGAGGTCTTATATTAGTGGTATCAGAGCAGTGTCTAGATGTCTGGGTTGATCAAAGGTTTAGTGTGGGGAATTGATATGAATAAGTGTTGATTTATGAGTATATTTATGCATTGTTTGAACATTGTCTGGTATACTGCTCTAATTTCTGTTATGAGCTGCATATGTTTGACAGAAATATGAGTCATTATGCGATATAAATTTTTTGAATGTTATTGTTAACTATTGTATTCCAGTATGGCAGCTTGAAAATCTGAAAAATCAAGGACTTATTATCGATTGGGATTTATTCAGGTTTTTGAACCAGTACTTCTCAGCTGCAGTTAGACACGCATAAGCATACAATTAGATACGTGAGGCCTTACATGACTCGTGACATAGCCTATGGCAATTGGCCATTGGTAATTGACAATTGGCCCGTGGCTCATGGGCAAATTGCCACGGGCCATGAACCAATTACCAAAGGTCATGAGCCAATTGCTACAGGCCATGGGCCAAGGTCAATGGCCATGGGCCAATTGCCAAGGCCATTGCCAATTACAATGGGCCATGGGCGAAATGCAACGAGCCATGTGCCAATTGCCACGAGCCAATTGCCAAGGGTCATGGGCCAATTGTCACGGGCCACGAGCCAATTGACAGGACCATGGGCCACGGGCCACGAGCCATGTGTCAATTGCCACGAGCCATGTATCAATTACCAAGGGCCATGCACGAGCCATGTGCCAATTGTCAAGGGCCATGGGCCAAGAGTAACGGGCCATAGGCCACGAGCTATGGACCAATTACAACGGGTCATAGGGCATGTGCTAAGGGCCACAAGCTATGAGCCAATTGCCATGGGCCAAATGCCATGAACCAAATGCCATGAACCATGTGTCAATTGCCACATGTCATTGGCCAATTGCTAAGGGTCATGGGCCACGAGACATGTGTCAATTGTCATGGGTAATGGGCCAATTGCCACGCCAATTGCCATGAGACAATTGAAATGAGCTACGGGCCTTGGGGCATGTGCCATCGGCCACAAACCATAAGGCAATTGCCACTGATCATGAGCCAATTGCTAAGGGTCATGTGCGAATTGCTACAGGCCACAAGCTACTGGGTCAATTGTCAAGGGCCAATTGTGGCCTATTGTCACAGGCCATGGGCCAAGGGCCATGTGCCATGGGTCATGAGTCATGTGCCAATTGCCACAGACCATTAGCCATTTCCAAGGGCAATGTGTCACAGACTACGAGCCATGTGCCAATTGCCACGGTTCTTGGGCCAATTTCCAGGGCCTTGAACCATTGGCCAATTGCCATGGGTCATGGGCAAATTCTGATGCCCGGAATTTTTTTCTTGTTATTAATTTATTTAGTTAAGGGAATTTATTCGGAAGAAATTTAAATTTGAGATCAGGTTTTAAATAATCGAGTGTGGGTTGAAATCATTGAACATTTAATTGTAAGAGGGTATGTGCAATTTTGGAGACTACATAAACCTAGTTAGTGTTCCCCCTCATTTTTCCCTTCCATAAAAAATAGAAAAAGTTTCTCTCTTCCCACTCCATTCATCCATGCGATTTGGAGTTCACTTTGAAGCAAGATTTGCTCAAGTTGATGATGAGCCTGCTCAAGTCTAAGGACATAGAGAAATGTAACGTATCAGTATCTCAGATGACAAGGTATATAATTATGTACGAGCAATAGATTTATATTTTGTTTATGCTTATTAATTGAGCGATAATAATATTTGTGTGATGATGTAGAATTATTGGAATGTCACGTCGTCACGGGATGAAATGGAACATCACGGCTTGACATGAAATTATTGGAATGCCACGGGATGATATGGAACATCCTGGGCTGATGTGGAATCATTGGAATGTCACGGGTTGACATAAGGTTATTGAGTATGTCACAGGTTGACATGGAAGTATCATATTGTTTATCAATGAAATGATTTAGGAGTAATGAAACAACATCGTAGTGTTGTTGTGGATTTTACATTTGTGAATTGTGGAAATGTATAATTTTGGAATTGTGAGAACATGAACAACACGAGAAAACTTATATTGTTTCAACTGATTCAGGGAGTACACTTTATAGATTTCCAATAACTTTATTATGACTTTATATATTGATATGATTGTGATTATTATGCCGATGCTTGCTCACCCTGTGTGAGTGTTGTTTCTGCTGAAATGGGTACTACGTTTTTTGGATATTGAACCTACGATTTAATTATTCTTATCTTTATTGAATTCAAATATTCTATGTGCATGATTTATGATCTTAATGTATTCAAGGGAGTAACTATCTTTGAATTGATATTAAATATTGTAATTGAGATCGAGGGATGATATTATACTACGAACTAGTAAATTATGGCGCGGATTTCAGATTGAGATTAGATATCTAGAATCAAAAGGAAGTAGTTTTCACGGAGCTTAATACAATATTGAGTTGTTAAATAAGTATACGTGCGTAACTTACTGCTATTTGATATTAGGTCTAATATAGCTCGAGAGAGTATATTTGATAAAATCGGAGAACTCGTCATCTAAGAGATATGATATTCAATCGATGGTCATATGAGATTACGTTGATGAACCGAAGTCTTGATAATTTTCTCAAGTTGAATTTTCTCGTTATCTTTGGTTTGTTTGGTTGGATCACTAGTAGTAGATTAATTTAGTTAATATTGAATTAAATTCATTAACATATGTTAAACATTATTTAAAGCATCTTATTTGGTACTTACAGTTAGTTCATGTGGGTTCGCCACTCTTACTTCTTGTTATCTATACTAAAACTTGACAACCGTGCACTTGCGGATTAATCGTTCACACTTGGGATTTTTGTTGTTTAAAAAAAGTGACGATCATCCATATGCTAATTGTCACGGTCCATGGTCTAGTTGCCAAGGGTTATGGGCCATGAACCAATTACCACGGGCCATGAGCCAATTACCACGGGCCATGAGTCATTGGCAAATTGCCACGGGCCATTGCACAATTGTCATGGCACATGGCAATTGGCCAATGGCTTATGGCAATTTGCCAATAGCTCGTGGGCTAGGCAGCTCAGACTATCCCTCAAGCAACCCTGAAAGTCCAAGGCATTCCCTAGCAAACCCTCCCCTGAATCCCTTGAATTACATGAAATTCCCATTTGTGTTCAAATGGATAACACCATCTCGATTCCTCCACATCATGCCAATAACTTAACCAATCCAAAATAAAAAATCCTCCAAACCTTTAATTAGATCGGACTTCTTAAATAATAAGAAATCCAGTTTCTTCAAAGGTGAGTCTAGCAGAAATACTATACTCCCTAAAAATCATTTTTTCCTAAAAATCAAGTTGGATATATCTTGTAGATAATGAGGATGATGTTCCTTTTCCAATATCGGATTGGATGGAGAAAGAATATGCAGACTATGTCTCATATGAAGAATTCCTTTGTGACGTCGAATTGATGGAAAGATTAACTGTGGAATACTTAGAAAAGCATGGACACAAGAAATCTCGAGAGCACTGATGCTCCAACGATGAAGATGAGTGATTTCCCAAGCACGTTGAATTCCAAACGTAAAAAATAACAACTTACGGTTTCGTCCACTCAAGAGAAGGGAATTAATTTATATATATATATATATATCTATACTATATTATAATGTTTAAACCCCTTATAAAAACTAACTTGGTATGACCATTTTTACATTCAAAAAATTACCCTCCTTTTCTTTTTAAAATTACCAGTATCTAATTACACTCATGCCCTTACCAATCTTGAATATTACCATCACACTTGCCATCTATGCACTAATCAATTTACATTATGGCATTCACAATCATACAAATTACAGTCATACCTATCATACAAATTATCATATTATCTTAAAAATATTATTAAATTCCAAAAAAAATTAAATATAGAAATACTGTATAATCATTTTATAATTTAAATCAAAAAAAGCTAAAACCAAAATAAAAAAAACGACGTTACAAATCACAACAATTTACAAAAAAAATGTATATGGACGCAAGACGTGCAGAGACTAAGTATATATATTATATACAGTATCCAAACTCCCAATACACAGTAAACTTTTGTCCTTACTGATTCCACCAACCAATTCTACTTCAATGGCGATTCGCACCTCTTTCTCCCTCCTTCCTTCATCTATCTCCGCCCCTCCGAAACCATCCGCTCTTTCAAGTAACGCGAAGCCGTCATCCAAAGTTAACTTTCAAAACGGCGGCTTATTAACCGTCTCTGTCGGCGAGGACTTGCCGCTTGACTACGAGACCTGGCTCCCCAAACAAGACCCCAAGAACCGGAGGAGGGCGGGAATTCTCCTCCATCCGACGTCGTTTCCTGGACCTTATGGCATTGGCGATCTCGGTCCCCAGGCCTTCCTGTTCCTCGACTGGCTTCACGATGCTGGCTGTTCCCTTTGGCAGGTCATTGAAATCACTTTGTTTTCTTCATCTTTTTGTCTATTTGATACCTTGAAGTCTGGATAATTGGAAGATTTGTTTTAATTGTTGTTCTAGATGTTGTGATCGATCTGTATAAATCATGAACTGCATTATTTATTTTTTTCACTGTCACCAAGTTATTAAAAGCTCCTAGGATCGATCCCAAAGGGTTTGCATGTTCCGAAGCCAACCCTTCTAGTAAAGCTCGTTCGTTTACAGTGAAGTGGGTGCTTTTGCGTTCCTCGAGGGAGACACCTACTTTAAATACTGGGATTGTGCACCTTAGGTCTTTAATAACCGTGCTCATTACTTTCGAGTACAATCTGAAGGAACTAGCTTACTACTACCAGTTAGGTGACATAAACCATCGGAGGAGTAATGCCAGTTGTCCTGGCTGAAGGACTTTGTTTATTCGCATTCTTGCTTTGGTGTTTCTGTATGCAATCCCGCATGCTTTATGAAACTTGGGAAACTAATGTCATTTCTTCTTGGCCTATTATCTAAATGGGTTGGTTTTTTGCAGGTTTTACCTCTTGTTCCACCAGATGAAGTGGGATCCCCTTACTCTGGACAGGTGATATTATTATCTTCCATATTGTTTTCCACGAAAGTTTCCTTTAAGGTGGAAACGGGTTAAATTGTAGGTATACTTTAAGATAAAAAGAACATAGGAGAAACTTACAATTTAAGAACCGAGAAACTATTTTTGGTGCCAGGTGCTAGTGTTCCTGACGATTAAAGTGCAATTCAATCTCTTACACTATCAGTTTGTATAATCTGAAATATTATTTGATGACATTTGATTTCAGGATGCTAATTGTTGCAACACCCTTTTGATTTCTCTTGAGGAACTTGTAGATGATGGTTTACTTGAAAAAGAAGACCTTCCAAAACCTTCGTGAGATTATTCACTTTGATTGCATTACACTCCATGAGGTGATATTTATGTTACTTTCCCTGTAACTTGTGTGGCTACGTATGTGCAGAGATGAGGATCATGTGAATTTCTCAGCCATTGGTAACATTAAGAAACCGTTGATAGCTAAGGTAAAGTATGCACTGATCCGTGCAATTACTAATATGAACAAATTCTTAAAATTAGTTCTCTATGTTGTTATTCTCCTGAATCCGAGTTGATTTCCTCCAGAAATATGCAACTGAAAAGTTTGACCTTCATATTTATGGCTTTCTAGATTATAAAATTATTGTGAGGATAAATGAAATGCATAAACTAGTTCAAGGCTCTTTTAAGCTTATTGTTGCAAACACACCTGAAAAATGTAGGAGAAATTTAAGATTTCTTTGATGCTGGATTTGCACATCGTTTTTCGCTATGCTACATATTCAAGATATGCATATGCTACTGAGGAATTCAAGTTAACTTGTAACTATTCGTGTGAAATGAAGATTCTTTAACTTAGATAATGCTATAGAAGTTGTCTATTTGGCCTCATTTGGTTGGTTTGATGGGATACAAAGTGATTATTTATTGAGTGTAAGTAATATGATTTTATGAGTTAAGGAGTAATGTGCAATAATTAATAAAGCATTTGGTTGACTTTCTTGGAATTGATAATCTTTCCCTCCTAATCCTTGGGGTTTGGTAGCAATAATATTTCATACTAGGCTCCAAGATTAAAAATGGGCTCAAATATATGGAACCAAACACAAGATTACGTGGGATAAAGTGATCTATCGCTCCTTATCCACCATGTACAGTCTATATTCAGTTCATGTAAATTTTTAATCCAAGGTCGTTGCTCATTTTAATGAAGAATCCTTGCACTTCAACATGAGATTGCAGAAAATAAAGGCATGGAAGCTTATGTCTGTGAACTTGGTAAAATGAGTACAATGAAATATCTTAATGATTGTTATTGGCCAAAGATATAAACACCTGACACTGAGCATCTGGGATGTGTTGTGATAAATGAAGCTTAATCCATTCTTGTAAGTAATTCCTGGGTTGAACTGCTGGTTTAGGCAGCAAAGAGGCTTATATATAGCAAAGGGGAGTTGCGAAATCAACTCGAGGAGTTCCGTAAAGATCCAATTATTACAGGTGATAAACAGTGTTTCCTTTCCTCTAGTTACTGTTACTATAAATATAATGTTTAAAACAAGTACTTATTCCTAATAAAATTAAGAATCAAATTTCAAGTGGGTATCTATTCAATACTTCTGATGCTGCTTGTGATTTAGATGTTTATACTACATCAAGAGCAAGTTGAATTAAAAGTGTTAATATTATGATAATTCGGTGTTGCTCTGCTATGGAAGGACTCTCATGGTTGTTCTCATCGTATGTTCAAACAAGGTTGTGGCCAAGTGTCACATTTATGGTTCTCATTATAATACAGTGTATATGTGACTTGGTACTGACAATGCATTCCTGTAAAATGCCCTTGGTGATTATTCTGGGAATTGCGATGCTATTGTATATTCTGTTATATTCTACTATTAGTCATCCTGAGCCTGACCTCCTCTCAGCAATTTACACAATCGAGTACGGGTCGACGACTTTGGTCAGGAGGCGGAGTGAGTCAATTTAATGTACTTTGGGGCGGAAATTTTGTTCTTAGAAAAGTTTGAAAATATAATTTTTTTGAAGAAGGGGGATTGCCACTTCTTACCCCTTTACTCAAATGTCATTAGTTTTTTGAATAATACATGGGCACAAGCCTTTCATGACAAATTATATTCCATGAATATATAAAATAAAAACATATTTTTCCTTTTCATGACACTTGCCTCCTTTTTCCATAATCAGTGCCTCTCAAGTGCTATTAATTGTCATAATCATGCAGGTTGGCTTGAAGATGCAGCGTACTTTGCTGCCATTGACAATTCTTTGAAAGTATTTAGTTGGTATGATTGGCCTGAATCATTGAAAAATCGCCATCTTGCTGCTCTGGAAGAAATTTATCAAAGCGAAAAAGAATTTGTAAATTCTTTCCAACACTTTTTGGACTTGTTCTTCTCTTTGTCTTGCTTTGATGCTAGAATACCTGACTTGTAAATCTCCTTGAATTGCACAGATAGATATATTCATCGCTCAGCAATATTTGTTCCAGAGGCAATGGCAAAAAGTTCGTGATTATGCTCGGATTAAGGGAATCAGTATAATGGGAGATATGGCTATCTATGTTGGTTACCATAGTGCAGATGTGTGGGCTAATAAGAAACACTTTTTGCTGGTGAGCTGTCCATTTATTAGCTCTTTGTTTGCTATGCTCCAAAGATCATTTTTTATTTGACCTTCCACTTACATGCCCTATAGAACAGTAGAGGCTTCCCTCTTCTAGTTAGTGGCGTTCCTCCTGATGCCTTCAGTAGAACTGGTCAACTTTGGAACAGGTAAAAACTTTTGTATATATTTAATACTTATAACTATTTGGCGTATTTAATACTCGTCATTGGAAGTTTCTGCACCACAATGCTATTGAGCCAGATAAACTGAAACTTGCTGAGAAGGCAGAGAGAGCAAATATCCAGAGAGAGAAGATATAACTAGATGCATAGAAAGAGATTTTCACCCTATAGCTAATGTAATATCTTAAACGTTCCGTGTACAGTGATTCTTGATAATTGAGAAATGATTATGTGATTTATTTTTATTTTCCATTATGTACTTTGGCGTGAAATTTTTGGTTGATACAAGTATGGTAAAACCTTATAACTATATATGAGGTACTTCTTTTTGCTCGCCTTTTCTGTTTCTGACTGAGCTTTTATCTTTGAGAAAAGCCCCTTGTATGATTGGAAGGCCATGGAAAGAGATGGATTTACATGGTGGATACGGCGTATAATACGCGCACAGAATTTATTTGATGAATTCCGGATAGATCACTTCAGAGGCTTCGCTGGCTTTTGGGCCGTTCCTTCTGGTGAGACAATCTCAATTAGAAAAGAAAACGCAAGATTACTATTATAAGGAACAATAATGTTTTATCCTATTAATTGTAGAAGCAAAAGTTGCAATGGTGGGACGATGGAAGGTCAAACTACTCTTTTTTCGTTTTGAAAGTTTGACAATCAATATAAAAAACACATTCTCTAATGATTTCTATGGAACAGTAGGTGGGACCTGGAAAGTCTTTGTTTGATGCCATCTTTGGAGCCGTTGGGGAAATTAATATTATAGCAGAAGACTTGGTATGCTCTTTCAAATAACACTGCGTTTTTTCTGAAAATTTTCTTATGGAATGTGGTGGATGATTTTACTTTTCTTGCTTTCATATGCATTTCGGGAAACTTGTAATATCACCTCAAATTAGATTATAAATATCTGTTTTTCTCTGGATGTCCACCCTTCTTTCCTTTTTTACTCCTTTCCCTATTCATCCTTTCCTTTTGGGGCATAAGGTGCTGGAGCTGTACATCATTTCTAAAGAGAAATGTGAGATTGTGACATGTACATTGTTGCTCATCTCCTTTCACTTCTCTCCTTTTACACGGTCCCATGGGTTCACTTGCAGATATCTTTTCCTTTATCTCACTTGCTTGGCTTCTGTTATCAGTTTGCCTGACCTAAAAGTTTATTTCATATGTATTACATGACAGGGTGTAATCACTGAAGACGTAGTGCAGCTCAGGAAATACATTGGGGCACCTGGAATGGCTGTCCTTCAGTTTGGTAGCTTGTTGCTCTGTTTTATGTACTGTCGTACTTGTTAGCATCTTTGAGAGGATCCTTTCATTGACTGGTTAGCTCTTTTTTTGGTTCTCATATCCAGGGTTTGGAAGTGATGCTGAAAGTCCACATCTGCCGCATAATCATGAAAATAACCAAGTGGTTTACACTGGCACTCATGATAATGACACAGTATGAGCACTGAACTGTTCACCAACTTCTCATGATTTACCTTGATAAATATCTATTTATTCTCGGTGGGAAATATGATGGGCAAAGCATCAATATATGATGTCTAGTTGCGATTTTGATTTCCATAGTATCGTAGGGCAGCTGTAATTCTCATATGAAGTAGGTTTTTGAGTATCTCTACTTTTCCGGCACCTCGTGGGTTGTTTTTGGAAGAAACTATTAAATTACCATTTTTGAAATTTTTTAATTCTTATTTATTTAGATCCGAGGTTGGTGGGATGTTTTGCCCCAAGAAGAGAAATCTAATGTGAGTGACTTACTCCCTCGAGTGAAAGCTTATGCATATGACCAGTACAAAAGTTAAATATTCAACTTGATTTGTTGTGTTTCTCTCCAATATATCTCTGTATCAGGTGATAAAGTATCTTGGTAATATTGTTGAAGAGGATATCTCGTGGGGGCTAATTCAGGCTGCACTTTCTTCAGTTGCTCAAACCGCAATAATACCCATGCAGGATATACTTGGGTTGGGAAGTTCAGCTAGAATGAATATCCCAGCAACTGAGGTAAATGGCTTCACACGCAAATGCATCACCTGTGTGCCTATGTATCCTTGTGTCATTTCACACATCTTGGATTAGACTGAGGTTTGCAAACAATTATGAGTTTTAAATATAAATCTTATTTTGATAATCCATTTTCTTACTCTTCGGTGCATGTAGACGCTCGTCCATACACCAAATATGCAATTGTGTGTTATTGTGTGGATCACATTTTTGTTTACGGATAACATTCATGTAATATTGCTAGTCGGTTTTGATTTATATTGCCTTGATACTTGGCTCATCGTCCTTGAAGTCTTGGTATACTTCATGATCTTCAAGACTGCATACTCCTATATTAGGTTTGGGTCCTATTTGTTTGATCAAGAAAAACCAATTTCTTTCTTGCCATTGTTGTGGAAAAACTAACTGAAATGGTTAGGGGGCGTACAATTTTGAACATTTGATTGTGAAAATGATTCTGGAAAATATTTGAATGATTTTGAACAATTTGCAGAAAGGAAACTGGAGTTGGAGGATACCCAAGTCCAGGAGCTTCGATCTGTTGACAACAGAATCAAAGAAACTAAGAGACATGCTAGTCATGTATGGACGGGCATAACATCAAAAGACTGAGCTGTAAGTGAATTCATTTTGCACTCTATTAGATAAATGATATTTGTTCATCATGTCATTTTACATAATTGCAACATTTGACTGATTTGAATTACTAATAAATTGTGACTAACCATTAGGTCAATCGTAATAAGGATAAGGACGAAACAACTGATCGAATATTAGCCTTTTTTCATATTTGAGCTCGAGTTTGAACCTTTCTAAACCAATTTCAAGCTAGCTTTAAGCCCGAAAGATAAATATCTGGGGCATGAGTTCACTCATTTCAGGGTTCGAGTTTGAGCTTGATTTGTCTGATTCAATATATGTCATTGAGCCTTATCAAGCAAAACCTCAAACTATGGTTCAAGTTTGTTAGTTAATTACATTCGAGATATTTATAATTTAATAGTAAGTACATATACATTAAAACTTGCAAGCTATCGAACATGATAATACGTGCTCGAATTCAGCCTGAAACATGTTCTCAGGTTTGATAAGTTCGAACAATATCTCAACGATTCGAAAAAGCTTACGAGTCTGTTCGCGACCCTAATTGTGGTGAAGTTGGTTTTCTAAGACCATGTTTCGGGTTCTATAGTCGTATTTATAGCTGGACAAAATACAACTAGGTGTTATTTCTTATGCTTTCGTTATCATCTCCAAAACAGAAATAGATAACTGATTCCACCTGTCTTATATTGGTCTTCCAGGTGTTGGACAATTATAGCAGAAAATAACACACACAAGGGATACATACATCAGTCCTTTTCTCTCGACTTCGTGGATGGCATGACAAGGAATTCAAGAATATATCAAATCGCATCGCATAATGCAACTTAATTTATGTAACTGTTCTCCCAAGTCCCAATGCTTTGATTCAAAATGTAGAAATAATTAAACGTCTGTTGTTGTTTGACAAAATTAATATGCATGATTTATTTACAGAAATCAACATCCAAATCTCCAGTATATATATACATACACACACGAACACGTAACATAGGACACGCATGCCATTACCAAATACCCCACCAAGATTGTCACCTTAATATGCAAAACTTGTAAAATTCCCGGCTAAAGGCAAATGAATTTTAGGGTAAGATATCTGGAGAGTAGGAAAACCCAAATTTTGACATATTTTCATGTTTCTTACGTACTCCAACATTTCAAGAATACTTAGGGGGTGTTTGCTATTGTTTTTCAAACTGTTTATCTGCTATTCAGATAAAAAAACAGATTTTAAATGTTTTATTTTATTGCTTATCCTATTATTGCTTCTCTAAAAATAAGTAGGTGAAAGTAGAGGTATAGAAACATGTCATGTGATGTTTTTTTTTTACTGTTTTTACTTGCGTGATGACAATTTTGTAATAATATAAGTTTATTAAGATGTTTTTTATTTATTTTAATATCACACACTTAATGTTTTTGTTTAAAAAACAATTTTTTTTCAATTTTAAGCAAAAATAACATAAAAATATTTTGCATAAGCAATTACAAACATGCCTTAAGCTACTACAACCGTAAGTTGACTTTTAATTTATTTTACCTTTTTTAGCATATTTATTTAGCCTTTTTAAAATCATGGTTTCTGTATTCAAAGTTTGGGACAAACAAGTTTTCGATTTCGAAGTTTGAAATGATGAGATTACTGACATCTGAAAATCCAAAACTTAGCAGTAAATATTTTTTAACTAAATGCCAAGAACATATATATTTTTTGAATTGTTGTCTTTATAACTGTGATGAGTGGGTAATAACCATCATTTTTCCCAAATGTAGTGTTGTTTTCATGTTTTTACAATTAGGGCAGTCACCCAACAGTTTGTCACTCTCTCCAATTGTATGAACTCAAGTTCGAATCCTCTCAATAGATAGGTATAAAAAAAAATTCACAACTTCCACTAGTAAATGTGCTATATAAGCATCATATATATATATATAGTATACGGCAAAAACCATGAGATAAATTAGAACTAAACCATGCATGTATTTAAAGTTTGTTAGCTTAATTTAGTTAGATCCATATAGCATTGGCCTTGATGAGCAATGGCTTGAGCTTGCCCTGAACATTAAGGCTCATGATCTCATTAGAACCACCCACAAACTGTTTGCCAATGAACACCGCCGGCACGCTCGGATTACACCCCAATGCTGTAGTTAGTGCCTTCTCAATTTGCTTCCCATTCGGAAGCCTATCAATCTCGTAAATCGTAGGATTTGCCCCGAAGCTACATATCAATGTCTTGATTGAATGAGACATGCAGCAAGTGGTTTTGGTGAATATCACCACAGAGTTTGCAGCCCCTAACATCATCAGCACGTCCATTTTTATCGGCTCAAAATTTGTTGAAATCTAAAGTCTATTACTCTATGAAAGGATAGTTGTACAAATACAGGAGATGCTATGAAATTTTTTGAAGCTGGGCCTTGAGAAAGCAACGTTTGCAAGATGGTGTATATATATCAGCAAAAAGTGGTAAGGTTTTGCATGTAAAGTCATGGGGATGCATTGTGCTAAATACGCTGTGATCATAAGATGATTGTGGGAATGATATGTCACTGGTATAATACTAAATGGCAAGTTGCGTTGGAATTCAATGAACAAGACCTTTGTGATACATATATTCGGGAATATTTTTTGGAATTGAGAAATGTTGAAATACCAATGTGACTAAATTTCTAGAATGGAAACCTTTTTTTTTTGCTTTTACCCTTTTAAATGACATAATAATATATTAAATTTCCGAAATTGCCAAGAAAAAAAAAAACTATGAAAAGGATATTTCGAAAGTAAAAGTTTGCTAAACCGGTCGCGCTCACCTCTCCAGGCAGCGCGAAAGGAAAACTTTTGTTTAGAGGAGTAAAAAATAATAACATAAAAAATGAGGGCAAAATTTTTTAAGAGGGTTAAACTATAATTTTAGGGAGGGGCAAAATGTAATTACTGGGGGCAAAATGCAAATTTTTTTAAAATAATAGAAAGAAATTTTTTTTGAGGAGGCAGCTGCAATTTTTAGTTGTTTTTTTGCCATAATGCTAGTTTGTTAACAAACATGTAAGCATGTACGATACTTATGTTAGTACTCCGACGAAAAAAAGGACTAAAACTACAAATAATTTATTGCTCTAAACCCAAATTTTAACTGATTATAGGACCAAAACAAGTAATGCACAAAACAATTTTAGACATTATTTTAATCTAATATTTAGTTGTTTTTTTGTCACAAAATTATCTCATCATATTTATCTCATTTTTTTCCAACTTTGTAGCAAACTGATATATATGTCATTTCCTATATTTTTTTACTATTGCAAAATTTGAAATTCCTCCAAGAATTCGACTTAATTCCAGAAATTTGAAAATCCGTCAAAATTTGAAATTCTTTCCACTATTTAGCGAGAGTATTTTATATATTACAACAAATAATAAAATCAATTCACCATTTTAAAATCATATCAAATATCATATAACTTATCACACTATATTATTTATCATCGTCTCATAATTTTAATCGCTCTCATATTTATCATATCCTTAACTCTACCTTAACTAGAATCTATTGGCCATTATAGTAGCAAATGGAAGTTAAAAAGTTTTCAGTGTCTACAGAAAGAGCACATGAGAATTGTGATACATGCTTCAAATGATAATTAGTTATTCGCCTAATAATAATAATAATTTAACTAATCAGGCAATTGATTCCCCTGATTTATCCTTTATTTAATTGGGCTCATTATCGTGCGTACGTGTTCATATATATTAAAATTTAAGCTGATTAAAAGTAAATTTTTTCGATTATTTTCGATTATTTTTTAATAAAATATATAATACATCATCTAGTGATTAGCCTATTTTATAACATAAATATATTATTTGAACTCTAGTCATTTTATATGATTATATATTAAATAATAAAATTAATTTATGTCAACTTTTTTTATTTAGAGGAATGTATACACATATATTAATTAAAAATTTGATAAGTTAAAATTGATTCTAAAATAACAATTTGTTAGTAGTCATATCATTGTGATTATTAAAAAAATTAATTTTTTAAGTTAAATAAAAAGGTAAGGAATAAAATAGTAGCTTATTTCATAAATAAAATATAAATTAAGATGAAAACGATAGTTACAATTAGTTAAATGGAAAATATTTTTTAGATTTATTCTATTTTCTACATTTAAGAATACTGAAAATTTTAATTTAATTTTTCGAGTAATTAAAATTTTAGACAACTTATATTAGGAATCGAGACTAATAAATTTACTAAAAATAAAAATAACCAATTAAAGGGTATTATTGTCAACTGATAATACAAAAATTAAGGAATGTATTTTACAAAACTGGGAGGGTAAATAACAATACATTTCTTTTATGTATTTGTCATCAAGTCAAGAAAAGTTGATACAATAGGAGCAGAACCACGTTTATAATTTGGGGACTATATTTTTTTTAAACAAAAAAAATCATGGTAAAACATAACTTTTTTAAAAGCAAATTCTATATAAAAAAAAAACACTAAAAAAAAAAATTTGAGGATGCAGCTACCGCTCCGCACCACTACCCCTCCCTCCGCCCGTGGTTACAAGGAGGGGGTTAAAATAGACCAATCTTTTCAAAGATCAAGTCAGCTCATATTTTAATCACGTTAAATATTCAAGCTCAATCTCAAATTAGATTTGGTCGGCATAATTTTTAATCGGTGGCAACTTTATTAAAGTGGTTCCACAAAGTTACATTTCCCACATAATTTTATATTTATTTTGCTAAAAAGGGTCATTTTTTTTATTATTTTAGATTTTTTTTTTGTAATATTTCATTTAAAAAAACCCCATTGAATCCCTGATTTCTTTGGGACATTGAATGCGTAATCTTAAGAGAGATATTGTTCCACCTAGAAGAAGCATCTTTGGTATATAAAAATCTCGTATCATAAGATTTAAGAAATAAATAATGTCTCTAAATCATGCACTTTTACATTACCAATTCCAATAGAAAGTTTTAGTAAATTCTAGTGAGTAGTAAAATGAAGAGCTTAATTTTAGTGCCAACTTAGGCCATGTTTTCGAAAGAAAATTGAAAGAAAAAAAAATAGTTTGTATTACAGGGGCGGCTCAAACTTTTTGCAGGCCTTAGTCATAACGTCTATAACTAATACACCTAGCAACTGAAGACCTTATTGGAATTGGAGACTTAAGACAAATGCTTTATACGCTTAGTGGTTGAGCCATCCCTGATTGCACGAAGTTTTATATATCTTGTTTTGTTATTTATTTTAAAACTTATATCTTGTTTAATTTTAGATGAACTAATACATATTTAAAATTTACTTCAAAACTTGGCTTCTAACTTTCAAAAAGGTAGTACAAAATTTTGATATATTGCGTAAAATGGTATCCAATCGAAGTAAATTTTGGGTTAATAAAGTATGCCAAAGATTTTTGATACTTTCATAATTTTATATACTACAGGATCGAGTCTTGGCATCCTAATAGAGCTTTCTATGCTTTTTAAACTACAAATTGCCAACACCAATGTGTGGAAAGAACAAGACAACGGAAAAAGGAAGCTTACTAGATATAAAGAGATTCTCATACATATAGTCTTACATAACATCAAATTTGACCACATTTTAATTATATATATCTATATGTACATATACACACGTACACACACATATACACACACAGTGGTGGACGCAGGATTTTGTGTTATTATTTTTTGTCCCGCTGAAAAAATTCTAAATCCGCCCATAAGAGTATGAATGGATTTGATTTCAGATGTGGTTGCATATATCTCACTAGGGAATAAATTGTTACAATATCAAAATAAGTTCTTGGTCGATAGGCATTCAGAGTAGAGATGTATATCAATATAAGCTCGCAAGAGACTTGGTTTTGGTGACATATCCGAAGTTGGGTGCGTTATATTTCATCGGCATTGACACGGAGAAAGCAACACAAATAAACAGGGATTCCTATGTCCATGGGTTCATTGAAAAATAAAATAAAATTTTACACAAGTCAAGAAAACTAAATTTCAATGTTCTCCATTTCACTTCCTACATTTTTGCAAAAACTAGCCGAGCTCGTTAGACGAGGGAGGGAGGCCATGGACATTTAGTCGCATGTAAAATTCAAAAAAACAGTGATTTTCAACATATATGCTTCCATCAATTTCAAGCTTTAGCACAACAGTTGAAGCAACTGAAGAAACTTCTCCTTGCCTGTGAAAGAGAGTGATTGACATGAAAATATGATTAAGAGAATGAAATGCTAACTTCAAAAACTTGTCTTCAACTCAAGGGTGGACAACACTAGCAAGAACAGACACAAAACTTTCGAGATAAATTCTTATAGTTTGGATATAAAACAAATGCTTTCAGAGAAATTAAATATAAAATGTTGGATTACTTTTTTAATTTTGCGGGAGGGTAGGTGGATGGAGGGGTATTCACCCGTTGTCTTCCCAACCCTTCAGCCCATAAATGTCGGGTGAGATACACATCGTGCTGTGTAATAAATCATTGAATCTGGCGGTGTATTAGAGACTTAACCCTTGAAAAATAAGATCATCCTAAGCTGCATTTATTTCCATAATAAAAGGCCCTTACGTCATTGAATTCAATGCATATGCACAAACCATTTCACTAGTAGGGTTCTTCAGAAATAGATAACTTTACAGGAACAAAATGTAACTTTCTTCATGATAAGCACATTTCTATCCTCTGCAATGTAAGAATAATAATTTTATTGTGAAAACTTCTTTATTTCACTAAGTAATCCTCCTTTAAATACAATTACAAGATATAATGAATAAGGAAAAGATACAAGATTTACTGGAAAGAATATCGATTGAGGTAATCTTTTATCAAAGGAAAGATTGAGGTAATCTTCTATCAACTAGGAGAAGATTGAGAGCAATCTTCTCTAGGGTTAATACGCCCCCGCAAAATTGACGTGACATCAACAACGGAAATTTTGGAACGCATCAATTGAAAGCGATTGCGGGGAAGTGGTTTGGTGAGAATATCAGCAAGTTGATCAGCAGTATTCACATAATGGACATTGAGGAATCCTTTAGAAACCAGGTCACGAACAAAGTGAAGATCAACAGAAATGTGCCTCATGCGAGAATGTTGAACTGGATGAAAGGAGAGACGAATGGCACCAGCATTGTCACAGTGAATGCGAGGAACGTCTTTTAGTGGAAATAGAATTTCTTGAAATAGATGCTGAAGCCAACGAACTTCTGCTGAAGCACAGGTTAAGGCCCGGTACTCTGATTCTGTAGCTCCATGAGATTGGATTATCACCAAGAAAGATAATATAAGCAGACGTGGAAGCACCAGTTAAGGAGTCACCGGCATAATCGGCATCAGAGAAGGCACGGAGAGTAAAGGATGTGGTATGGCGCAGTAATAAACCATGAGACATGGTCCCTTTAAGATACCGTAGAACACGCTTAAGAGCTACCCAATGAGCTTCATCAAGAGATGACATTCGTTGGGCCAGACGATTAACAGAAAATGCTATGTCCGGCCGTGTGAGAGTTAGGTATTGTAAAGCACTAATAATACGACGAAACTCAGTAGCATCAACTGGAGTGGAGGAAGATGGATTAGAGGGGTCAGCAGCCATAGGAGTGGCAAGCGGCTTGGCACCATCCATGCGATGACGTTTAAGAAGGTCTAATATGTATTTTTGTTGAGATAAGAAGAGACCTTCACAGCATCGAATGACTTCAATTCCGAGAAAATATGTCAGAGGGCCAAGATCTTTGACAGCAAATTTGTCACTGAGATGACGAATGACATTAGAAACCATATGCAAGTCACTCCCTGTGATAATAATGTCAGCAACATAGACCAAGATATATAGGATTGTAGAGGCACGACAATAAACAAATAAGGAGGTGTCCGACTTGGTCTGAGTGAAGCCGAAGGATAATAACGTAGCACTGAGAGCATGATACCAGGCACGAGGAGCCTGTTTAAGTTCATAGATGGACTTGCGAAGATGACACACATGAGTCGGACAGGTAGTGTCAATGAAACCGGCAGGTTGAACCATATAGACATTTTCTGAAAGATGCCCGTGAAGAAAAGCATTACTGACATCAAGTTGACGAAGAGGCCACTTATGCATAGTCGCAATATAAAGAATTGTGCGAACGGTGGCAGGCTTAACAACAGGGCTGAAAGTCTCCTTGTAGTCAATACCGGGGCGTTGATGAAACCCCTTGGCAACAAGACGAGCTTTATACTTGGCAAGAGACCCACCAGGGTTGCGTTTGATACGAAAAACCCATTTAGAACCAATGACATTCTGGTTGGAGGAAGGTGGAACTAAAGTCCAAGTACCATGCCGAACAAGAGCTGTAAATTCATCGGCCATGGCAGCCCGCCAGAGGGGGTCTTTGAGAGCCTGTGAAGCACAAGTAGGCTCGGTAGGACTAGTTACCGGGTGTTTTGTGGCGGTATGAAGGACTTTGGGCTTAAAGATTTGATTCATCGAACGGGTGGTCATAGGGTGGGCTCGAGAAGGAAGGGGGGTTCGAGATGGGTATGCGGATCCGGAGGTTGATCGGGTGGTAGGGGTAGAGGAGCAGCAGGTACAGGGGAAGGTATGGCAAGGGATGGTGGTGCTGGAGGCAAGAGGGACAACGGGCAGCACTGTTGGATGCTATCGGAGGAGTGGGTGGTGTTTTCGACAGGGTTACACACAGCAGCATATGGGAATAGATCCTCAGTAAAGCGAACATGGCGCGAGAAATAAACTCGTCCATCCTCTAAACAAAGACACTTATAAGCATTTTGAGTGAGTGAATAACCAACAAATATGCATTTACGAGACGGAGGCTCGAGCTTGTTGGAGGTGTAGGGGCGAAGCCAAGGAAAACATAAGCAACCAAACACTCGAAGCTTCAAGTAATTCGGAGATCGCTTAAAAAGGACCTCAAAAGGGGATTGGCCCTGCAAAACTATTGTGGGCAGCCGATTTGTGAGATAGACAGCTGTTGAAAATGCAAATTCCCAAAATTCGGGAGGCAGAGAAGCATGGTGAAGTAATATGCGGCCCATGGCAACAATTTGGCGGTGACGACGTTCAGATGTACCATTTTGCTGCGGCGTATGAGGCGCAGTAGTGAGCCAAGTTATACCATTGTCAGAAAAATATGTTCGGAGAGCTAAGAATTCACCACCATTATCCGAATAAAAGTTTTGAATGGGTCTGCGGAACTGTTTCTCAACTAGCAATTTAAATCTTTTAAAAATATCACACACTTGGGATTTCAACTGTAGAGGAGAAAACCAACAATATTTGAAATAATGATCAACCAACACAAGATAATATTTCGAGCCACTTAACGAAGTAGATGAAGCAGGGCCCCAAACATCAGCATAAATATAATGCAAAGGATGCGTAGAACGTAGAGATGTATTAGAAAACGGCAACTGATGACTTTTATTTAATAAGCATGAAACACAATTCTGTAAGGAGTCAACAGACCGTTCAAAACTTGGTAATTTAAATGTTCTAATAACAGAAATACTACTCTGCAAAGATGGATGCCCTAAACGACTATGCCAGCAGGTTGGACTTGCACGCTCACCAAGGCATGCCAACACAGGAAGACCAGAAGGACTGGCGTGAGATAAATTCAGCTGATAGACACCATTACTATTAGTGCATACTCCGCTGGCTAGTTTCACCCCCGAAAGTTGATCCTTCACAAGAAAGTTAGACGGATAAAACTCAATGAAAACACCATTATCTTTTGTAAATTGATGAACTGATAAAAGATTTCGATGAGCAGAGGGCACACATAAAACATTGGATAAGGTGAATGTTCGGGACTTGGTCGGAATAATAGAAGAACCAATATGAGAAATACGCAAACCTGAACCATCAGCAAGGTGTACTTCATCCGTACCATCATATTCAGAATGAATAGACAGGTTTTGCAGGTCAGAGGTCAAGTTGTGTGAGGCACCTGAATCAACAAGCCAAGGACTCTGAGGAGCAGGTGGAGGGGGCGCCGGTGGGGACATGGCAGAGTATGCGGTTGGGAATTTCCGACAAGTACGCGCACCATGACCTGGGATTCCACAGAGTTGGCAAACAATATTCGCAGGTGGCTGGTTATTGGACGAACCAGAATTGCGAATGGTATTGCGATGTGGATTGCCGCGATGACGATTCTGAGAGCTTCGATTAGTGGAATTGCGATGCTGAGGGCCTGAATTGTTGGCAGTGGAGTGATTCGAACGATGGGAGGGCCGATAAGATGCCTAATTCGCTGTGACCAGCAGCGACGATTGTGTGGTTTCAAGACGACGAAGATAAGTTTCGTGGGAAACCATCATGTCATGCAATTCTTCAAAGCGGAGAGAGGTCTCTCGATCCCGAATTGGGGCAGCTATGTCACGATAAGTGACACCAAGACCATTGAGCACATATAAGGTAATGTCGTCATCCGACAACGGACGATCAATCAGGGCTAACTCATCAGTTTTGGCTTTCACGGACTGGAGAAACATAGTAATGGACTAAGAGGCCAACGTCATGGAGGAGAGATCATCCTTCAATTGCATGACGCGTGTACGAGAACGATTAGCAAACAATCGGGAAAGGATCATCCAAGCATCAGCGGAAGAGCTGGCCGAAGAAAAAAGTGGAACAAGATCCTTAGAGACGGACCCAAAAAGCGCAGACAGAAGCAGCGAGTCCTGGAGGAGCCAGTGTGTGCGAGCGGCAGCGGAATCAGCGGGAGGACATGGATGAGAACCATCAAGAAATCCCAGAAGATCATAACCGAACAAAAGAGTTCGAACTTGGGCACGCCAAGAAGGGAAATTTGAAGCCGTGAGTTGGAGTGGGAGTTGCTGATGTGCGTTGATTGGAACAAGACGTTCACCAGCAGAGCTAAGAAGAGACTGCCCAACGCTGATGCGAGGAGGGGCAGAAGAAGGGTCTGTGGTTGAAGAGGACGAGGCGTTGGAGGCCATTGGATCGAAGGGTTAATATGCAACTCTTTCGAATATATATCAGAGCCATATTAATAGTACTTTAAAATTGAGGATAAATTCCCATTTAAGTGCAGTGAAAAAAGGTCCTCTATCGCGATCATTACCGAAGGAAATGTAATAGAAAGCCTATAGTAAGTTAATTAACCTACTTTACCAGAATATAATGTTAACCTAGACCAACCAGTATGAGCTCAAAGTTCAAACCAACAAACGAGAAGGGGAGGAGGCTGTTAGTTATCAACTTTGAAGATCATACATGGCATTACACAAGTCTATTGGTCCCCCCTCCACCCACTTTTTCCACCATTTAATTTAAAGTACCAATAGACTTGTGTAATGCCATGTATGATCTTCAAAGTTGATAACTAACAGCTACTCATATCTAAACTCAGCGTGACAAGTAAAAGCAAGTGATGAAATAAATTCTTGTAAAGGTACATGTAGTAGAAGAGGATACCGTTGGAGAGTGGTTGTGATGATAATCTCGATTATGTTGGGCATTATTTGACTTTGTGGTGGATGAAGAGACAAGATCTTCCTCGTTTCCAAGACTGGCTCTCGATGGATCCCTCTTGTGCTGCTTCCTCATTTCTCTTATTTTTGTGAAATCCATTGAGTAGTCAGGCAACTCTCCCTTTTGGTCCCAGTCCCCAAATTGCGGCACAGATAGCCATGGTGCATTCTTCTAAACAACAAAGAAATTACGTCTATTCGACCAAAAGTGATCATGAACTTCGATATCATCATTTAAGCAAATATCTATTCCTAATGATATAACGGCTTCAAATCAAGATTGTCATACTTGGCTTAAGATAAAAGTATTGTTGGACCTTGCATATTTTGATGTATAAAAAGCTATTAACGGTGTAACTTTAACATTAAACTGAAGTAGCAAATTTGATGGTTGTGCCAAAGTTGCAGAACCGATAAATGGGGTTCCTCACTCTTCGACTTTCCTGTACAAGTGTATGTCCACCACTTTTACTTTATGTCTTTCGATGTTTTCTATGTATATGCATAGGTTTAAATGAGGATTCTAGTTTGAATTCGTGCCCTCAGTATGCCCCATTTCTGGCTCAGCCACAATTTTTGTTATATAGGTGTCACATAGATTAGCAGAAGCAGTTGTTGCTCTCCAATAATCCCCCCTAACAATTGTATCCACTTGTGACTAATGAGATTCAAACATGTGAATGTATATAAATTATAGGATCAAGTGTCTTACATAAGCCGAAAGCTACAAATGATGAAAAAAGTGTAACTCAAATGTTTCAAACTATACCATAACCATAACCCAAACACCACATTTTGAAGATTCAACATATGAACAAGAATAAGTCAGAGCTTCTAGTTAAGTGGCACCGTTTTGGCGAGCCGGATGTCTCATGTAAAAAAAGAAGAAGAAGAATAGCTGAAGCTTGAATACAGCTGTTGAAAATGATTGCTCGAGGACTATTTCTTGTTTGGAAATTACCTCTCAGGCCCCATATTATCACTTACTATTATCATACACAGTCGCCATCGATTAGTTGACTTTTGGGATTTCCGAAGAATGCGGGTGCGAAACGAAAGCTCGAGAGATGACATTTTCAAACAAATAAACCCACATTCAAAGAAAGAAAAATTAAGCAACTTTTCCAATTATTCAACACAAATAATAATTATAACATTAAAGTTAAGATATCTCTCAGCAAATTATAAATTAATATTTATTACTTTTTCCCCCATATATTTCTTTACGTGTATCACTGTATACACCATGACTCCATGAGCAAAGGAATTCAAAATTTTGACCATAACTCACCAGGCTTGCATCATAGGTTCAATATATATATATACAAACAATCCCAAAACGAAAAATTAAAAATAACAAAGAACCAGATTTATATTGTACATCTCAAAGCATATACAAAGCCGCTCAGATCATGTATAACTCGAACAGGAATAACGCTTCCAATACGTTGTGATCGAACAAAATTTGATCTTTGATTTAATTTTATAAAAGCTAATATATGCAAAACAAGTGATCAAGAAAAAGCTCCAAAAACATAAGAATACAGCAAAGAAGCTTAAATTTCAGAAAGAAAGTACTTAGCCGGAGAAGACTTTACCTCTTTGTGGTTTTCCATACTTTAACTGCAAATTGTTGGCTTCTCTTCGAAGTACATATACCCGTTTTTTTATTGAAGAGATATAGACTTCACTAAAAAGAACTTTTTTCAAAAAAATAATAATGATTTCTGAACATCAATAATGAGTATTTATAGCGAGAAAGAGAAAAAGTGGAGATACTGGAAGATGACTTTATAGATTACAGAGAGCGATGGTTATCAACTTTTCTTGTCTTTGTTTTTTCCACTTTTTATTTTATTTTTAAAAGTTTCGTCAATATTTATATTTATGACCCCAATTTTAAATTTTAAAAATGAAGTCACCAATAAAAATTTGCATGGACGGTTATTTTGATGTTATATTTAAGGGCATGTTTATACGATTGGAAATGCTATTATGGGTAGATCTTGAGAGCAGCATCAAATATTCATCAATGTACAAACAGTGTGAAACACAACACTATGATGCATAAATACAATGAGTCCGTGATTATTTATCTTCGTGATATCGTTAATATGTATTTTAACTCATGTACTTTGTAAATAGACAATTTACATCATGTGGTTTATATAGTTTACCTAATGAGATTTTGAAAATAGGCTTTTACCCCTTATGATTTGCAAAATATAGTGTATTGTCCCTTATATGAAGGAGACGTTTTGTACTTATTCACAAATCACACAGGATAAACTGTATAATTACAAAATACGAAGGAATAAAATACTTATTTTGAAATCAAACTCGATCCATATAAGAATTTTTTTTGAATGTGTTGGTGTTGGATTGGGCACACCCATCCATGCATTGAGCGTAGTACGGTTTCTACTCTTTGTATTTGATTGGTTAGGTGGTTCAACTGTTTTCTGGATACTTCAGTCAACACTGGCAAGGAAAAAGGACTTTAAAATTAAAAAATGCACCAGCCGGGAATCGAACCCGGGTCTGTACCGTGGCAGGGTACTATTCTACCACTAGACCACTGGTGCTTGGTTGTTACTAGCTGTTAAATAGACTATTTTATACTTTAATAAGTTTCTCATGAAACAGGTATACCTGATAGCGATTATTTTTGAATTTCAAAATTAATGTTTTGAAATGAAATAAAATAAAATTGAAAAATTAAAAAACTAAGTTATATTGAAGTCAGATAAAACTTTATAAAGCATAAAGATACGATGATACTATTGCATTTTATTTTTCTTGGTACAAAGGGTCCTTCCAAAACTATAGACATTTATCCAATGTTTGTACAAGCTTTTTCTTTTTTGACTTGGGGAGGGATTAAATTGTTTTTTTTTTTTAAGCAAATCACGACTCAAACCCGAATCTACTCAAGGTATGTCACGTCTCGAGACCGGGGTCAATAACACCGGCATTGATTCCCAATAACAACTTGAAATCAATAAGACTCGTAATACCGTATTCAACGAAAAACCAGTCTATATTCCATAAAAATAAATAATCGTCTTTACGATCGAAATTAAAATTTCATAATCAAACCCTAAAAGTCTTAAAACGGAATAACTTAATGAAATCCTAAATAAACCAAAATTTATGTCTTTAATTCATAGAAACGCAACGGATCACCAACCCCAAAATTGGTGTTGTTCTTCGTCTTCAATATCTTCCTCGTCTTTAACTGGGAAGGTAGAGTAAGTGGTGAGTATTTTGGAAAACATTCAGCAAACGGGGGCCAATCGATATGACAATATAATAGTTTTCATAATTTTCCAAAACATATATCATAATTAGACATAAACTGATATGTATGCATCTTAACATAATTGCTCCCATCGAGCCATAAATTATCATAATTGCTCACATCGAGCCATAATAGAACATATCATATCATCAATATTTTTTCATATACATTAAGCACAATAAATCCTCTAATTTCCTCTTGGTACTGATATCAGTCTCTAGACTTAATCCTCATAGAGATGAGGTCATGACATCGGCTCACCCACGAATAAAGGGTCTGGACATCCCAGAAACAATGGTTAACCACCGTATCAGGTCGTGTAAACGGTTATAATCCCACCGTATCAGGCCATAAAACAATTCCTCCCAATCAGATTTCGAAGTTTAAAGTGCTTAAAAATTAATAATTTTCATCGAAACATGATAGTTTTCAATATAATTCGCATATCGATTGAAGTTTCAAAACATACTATGATTTTTCAAAAACGAAAGGAATAATTAACAAAAATCCACTTGCAGCGATTATAGACGTTTTTGAACGATTTAGGGTCCGAAAACGACGAATTCTTTGCTTCCTTATTACTAAAAGTGCTCGGTTTGTACTGTGTGAGATTGAGTGAAATTTTTCGAACACTATGTTGCTGAATGGGAATTCAATGGCTAGAAATCTTGACAAATCACAAGGTCAAACCTTCGAAAATCTCATGCTGATTGGAGAAGATTTTAATGGTTGTAGGGTCAAAAATATGGTGCAGAATATTTGGAATCTTGTTGTTCAGATTTTTCGAAACAAAGGGCTTGAATTTTTTTAACAGATTTATGCTGAAACTTTCGGCTTTAATGTGTTGAAAAGTGATTAGCTTTGGTCTTATTTATTAAGTGTAGATTAGACAAGATAGAGATAACATGATCCACTTTTATCCCTACTAAAATTCTTAATCATCTTTAGAGTTTTAATCATACTAAAATGCTTAATTATCTATCTATTATTTAGAGTTTTAATCATATAAAATACTTATTTATCTAATAGGTGTTTTGTATATTAAATACTTCTCTATCGAATATTTTGTATCTTGGATAATTATCTATCAAATATTTAGAGTTTTAATCCTACTAAAATACTTAATTATTAATCTAGTAAGTGTTTGACTTGAACAAGTTACCTTAAGTAATTTGATGACATCAATTCTCGGGTTTTTACAAGGTAGGCAATGAACCTTATTCATTCCGGCAAAGCCGGAGGCTCGCATTAGCATTTTCTGATTGTTCTCAAAATCTCGGTGTTTTGGCATCAAGCCCATCATTTTGATCAAACACTATTATCTCTGAAGTGATCCTTGTTTCTCTGTCTTGCAAGCCTCGCCACTTAAAAATAGCAATTTCAGAAAATTAATAGATAAAATAAAATGGGAATTTACAAGTTCAGATGACAAAGAAATGCAGCAATTTGCCTTACAACAAGTATGTTAGTGATCGAGTATTTCGGGATGTGCTTCCCAAAAGCTCGACTCTATAATATTGCAATATTCAACCACAACTTTTTCGCCTAATTTTTCTTCCTTATCACCAATATTTTTCTTCTCTTCCTGAAAATAAATCAAATTTTTCTCTGTTATCTTCTTGATTGTTATTTGATCACCTAATCAATTTTCAAAGGATTCTTGTTGGTGTAACTTTAAGACCATATTCCCCTCCAAAACCTTGAAGTGAATCCGGAATTAGACTCAAATTCGATGGTTAAATGGAATATAACTCCTTCTACAAATTTATTAGCTCCAAATTTTTTCCGAGCTTCAAAATTGAACATTTAAGACATTCCTTATGGGTATAAAATATCTTTTTAGTTATCTTTTTCGGTAGTTTTGGTGGTGAACATGTTAGTAGGAAGTGTACCTTATTCCGGTAAACAGATGACCCCAGGCGGAACATTGGTGGTAATTTGTTGTAATAATCTGTAGTACCGGATAGCTGAGCTAGCAGTTCATTTTTCTCTTGAACTTGAGTACCCTGCAGATCAGCAAATTAAGAAGGATAATCTGGAAATCAAACAGACAACAGCAACCAACATTTAAACTTGGCAATAATATCATAAACACATACCAGCCAATAATATATGAATCACGAGACAATATTTGAGATAATATTTAGTTGATGTTACAGAGGATGTCGTACTGAATGTTGCAAAATATTTGCAAGACACTAGGAGGCATAATCTATCCCTTCAAACTCAGCGGAGATCAACGCTGTTAATCTAGAATGTAGAAAAAAGGAAAAGACGCAAGCACCTTCAAATAAGTTCGAGCTTCACTTTTGGTCTTTCCGGACTTCACAAGCATCCAGAAACAGGTATTGTATTGATTGTTGATGTGGCCTGCAAATTTATAACATCAGTCCAATACATTTTCAGATATTTTTTATCATCGTCAATTAAGATGAGACATTTCCTCAATTTCTGTTATAGTTATATCAAAGCCACTAAGCAGCGCAGATATCACCAGTGGATATACCTCCAAGCAAGTATGAAAAATAAAATAAAACAAACTCACAATCAACTTGTCTCCATGACAGATAATCTCGAAGGATTTGAGAGGATGGGTAGCAAACAGCACGGCCGTCAAAATATGGTGGGTACATCATCTCCTTTTTAGGGAAGAAATCCTTCCGTTTCATAGTGTACATCGATGAAAAATAAGAGACTATTGCTGAAACTATTTCACTGCAACATGATACAAAGCAAAAGCGGCGGTGAATGTAAGTCTTTAAGCTGATTTAGACGACCGTTAATATGGTTGTCTCTTTGTGCAAACTCCTCTCAAGATTGAGGCAAGGAACCAAAAGCCATGGTTATTAAAAGCGCATAGTGCACTAAAGCGCAAAGGGGTCCTGGGGCTATAGCGCATAGCGCAACGCGAAACGTGCGCTTTACTAAATAAAGCGCAATGACTTGTATATTTTTAATATATCAAAATATCTATAGTGCATGCTGGAAACCTCCACTACAGAGATTTTTACACTAACAATATCATATTAAAGACCAACAATCAGTACTAAACCTTAAAACTTATTGATCAAATATCATATTTAATCAAACTCATACAAATCAAATCACAAAATCGAATAAACCGGTTTTTCAAGTTTTAACTCTACCTTGCAGAAGTTCGGGGCGGCGGCTGAAGGGATTGGGCAACAAGACTTGAGCAACATAATGTTTGGGCAACAAGACTTTAACCATAAAATTCTCTGACTTAATGCTAACATTCTAGGATAACGCTAACATTCTAGGCTTATTTTTAATAAGCCCAAATTTACATTTAAAGCCCAACTAAACCTTAGCAACGTGATGTTTGAAACAGAACCTGAAAGCCCTAATTTTCAAGCCTAAGCAAAGGCACACTATAGCTTGCACCTTGGCTAATTGAAAAAGCGCAGATAGCGCAGCATAGCGCGCGTTTTCCCAAAAACGGGCGCATGGAGCTGCGAGGCGTAAGACCTAACTATGCCAAAAACCGATCATGTAATTCAAAAACTATCTAATAATAAGATCCGTAAAGATGCTGTTTGTCCACAGACAAATATCCAACAAAGGTCCTTGCCAACTGCTAGCCGTTATGATAATTTTCAGATACGAGTGATACCTGGCACGCCTTCCATACAGTAGGGACTCTTTCTTCAGCACAAAACTGTGGGTTACCAAGCACATGTCAAGCACGAGTAAAGAAAAATTCGTATATACTCATGGTAATATGCTGTGAAAGTACCTGTACTCATCACTAACCCCATAAGAGAAGACAATATCGTTAAACTCTTCTAGCACGCCGACTGCACAAGAATTCATTAGGTTGAGAGCTGCTTCATCATTTGGCTTCTCAAATTTATGAACTTGGGAAAATCTAAGATAATACCACAAGAAAATTTAGAATTGAAAACTATTTTAGAAAAATAAAACACCCTAAGTAGATAAAAAACCAACAAATTTATATTGATGCTTACAAAAATAATTTTACATATCGCCAACATGTTTATTTCATTGTGCACTTATGTAGTTAATCATTTCTTGTAACCGGAAATGGAACAAAGCTCTCTTAGATGGAAGATGAACATAATTGTCTCAGCAGGAAACAAAAGAGAGGTGTTGACCTAAAGGGATGAAACCAGCTAAGACAATATCCAAAAGAGATGGAACCAGCTAAGGCATATCAAGAAGAGACAAATCTAGCACAGACACACATACGGAAGACACAAGAACTTTTCTAACGGCTAGTTTTCTTTGTCTTACTCTAAAGGCTAGTTGTCTTAATGCAGTAATATACACATATCTCTCGTGAACAAATCAAGTATTATCTAGCCAAGAGAGGTTAGAGCCAAAGTAGATAGGTTGAGAGTATATGAATAACATTACAAGGCAAGCAACGAGAGTAACAATGTCAAAATCCTTCACTTCATAATCAAGAGTTAAATAACTCTTCAGATCTTCGAGAAAGCTTCGACGAAACACCAGAGAGTGATAGTCAGAAGGCAAAATTCCAAAAGAGTGGAGGTCTCAGACGCAATTCCAAATAGTGGTTGTCTTAGCCATCAATAAAGTTATTCAGACAATATAAAGACACTAGAAATTTTCTAGTGGATTCCTTCCGAACCGAAAATGAAAGGAGTAGAAGGACTACACATTGGAAATTCAGAACTTCTATAAATACTTGTGTTATTTACTTTCTACATTTTACATTTCAACTTTCCACGGTTACTTATTTATTTATTTCTCTGTTCCACTTATCTGATCGAAACACTATTAAAATGTTTTAAATTTATTATCGGAAGAAACGTTTTTTTCTTATTGTCTTTCTACTGACTTTCAAATTTGGTTTTATAGTTCCGTGTAAACAATTTTCCCACCCAACCATTTTTCAGCCAAAAACTAAAATACTGCTTTGACTCTAGTAATCACAATACATATGCCCCGCTTCTGGAATTCCAACAACTTATTATAGTTTATCATAAGTGACGATACCAAAAAATTAACAACTTTGTCAAATAATGATCACTATGGAGCTTCTGGACACAGTACATCATTAGCATCATTCATCATAGGATATGGATTGGTAACTATGAGAGGGAAAAAAAACTTACTTGCAACTTTAACTTTAATATCCCGATTAATTTAAGCACTTGACTGAAATCATAGATTTGTATAAAAACAGTTCTTCTTAAAGAAGCTCAATAAAATATTGGCCCATCTAATCCAAACAAACGCCATCTCACTTTAACTTTAATATCCCGATTAATTTAAGCACTTGACTGAAATCATAGATTTGTATAAAAACAGTTCTTAAAGAAGCTCAATAAAATATTGGCCCATCTAATCCAAACAAACGCCATCTCCAGAAGTCAATACCCTTAATGCCACGAAGAACAAAACTATAAATAAGCATAAGCAGGCATACCTATGAAAATGGCAACCATCAATGCGAATAACAATCCAAGTAGACAACAACAGCCTGCTCTCATATTGAAAAGACTTGAGATACTCAATTTTGGTTTTATTAACATCTTCTGAGAAATGACCTAGCTCCTTCAAAAGATACAATTGATTATTCCAAAACCGTCTCGATGCAATATTTTCCATATGAAATATGATGACCTTCCTTTTTGATCTTTTAATGGGACAGCCATCATCTTTATATTTCACACTAACTTCAACCTAAATAACAAGAGGATAAATATTTAGACAAGTTTGATATTGCAAATAGCATTTTACAAAAAATACCAAGTAGCATGTCGTACAGACAGGAAAGATAAAATTAAGTACTTCAACAGACATCAACAAACAAACAAGTCAGGTTCAGAAGCTATGTTGATTATCAACTCCACAATTCTATACGGAGATCACCATAAATCCATAAGCCACTGCCTTGCAGGACATATGTGAGGCATAGAAGGGGTGTTGTTTGGGCTTGGGGGCGTTGTGGGTGGGGGGAGGGATACCTCTGTCTTTAGAGCACATGTCCCTTGTCGAAATATCTGTGGAACGCTTTTCTTATAGTTGATGTCAAAGCATTGGAAAAGCAACTCATTTTTGTCTTGCTTCTGAGATCCCTATGAAAAGCAATTAAAAAAAAACCACAAAAAAATGTCAATTAAAGCACTGTGGTTCATTGATCAATGAAATAATAGGAATTATAAACCTGTAAAAAAATAGATTAGAGTGTACTTTCAATCCATCATATTCATAAACATGAAAAACAGTAAAATTTTGACATAAAGAAATAGTTTTGCATAAGATGATGCAATGGAAAGCTTTAGCCCATTTAGCATGTTTGTTGTATGCAGAAATAAAAGGTTCAAAAGAACATTTTAGAAACCCCCGCCCCAAGATAGAAGGAAGAAAATAAAAATATTGACATGATGAAAGCATTGTCAACAAATTAATGCAGCGAAAGCCAATTCATGACATTCATTTATTTATGAAACAGCAGATTCAAAAAGTATTATCTGGAATTTCCTCCCAAATTAAAACCTTCTTCATAGTAACATGAAATTTCACTTGCCATTTAAACTAAACACAATTGGTCACTTATAATTCATCTTCTATGAGAAAAAAATGTCATAATGAACAAAAAAATTAAAAATAAATGGAAAGGCTTACAGCCATTACTCATTTGCCCTGATGAGCCCCATAATACCTAACAGTTTTATATAAGAAGAGTCATAGCTGGCTCAAAAACTATACCATAAAATTGCTTTCGTCACCTCAGGCATTGATTTAGTTAGATGGATAAAAATATAGCCTATTAGAACAATAAAATTCACCTTAAGCATTTCTTGTGCTTCCTTTTCTGGCTTTCCACTCTTAATCAGCTGCCAAAGACAAGTATCATACTGGTTACTTAAGAGGCCTGCCAAAGGAATAGTGAGTTTCAAGTAATCAACGCAAAACCCCACTCCATGCTGAAAATTAAATGTCATTTATGGCTTACATTCATTTTGTCTCCATGCAAGGTATGCTTGAAGAACCTCAGCAGATGCACATGAAATAACACGTACCCGAAATGAAGGAGAATATCTCAAATGCTTTTCAGGAAAGACTTCCTTCCACTTAGTGACATAAACAGATGTAAAGAATGATACAATGAGGGAAAGGATTTTGCTGCAAAGACGTTTACATTCAGCTAACATAATTCCAATTCATGTTAAAAAGGGAAGCAGAGTAATCAGATATCATGCTTCTCCTTTCATAATTAGTAAAACACAATAATAAAAACGGAAAAATGAAGAGCATAGTGTCCGCAACTGGAAAACCCCATAGTTTAAATTGAGTTATGGGTTTATATAAGACTGACATTACCCAAATAGGAGCATAAAAATCTTCGGTTTTCAACAATGTGTACGGCGGGATGCATATGAATATAATAAAAGCAGGAATGTCATGTATCCCATAAAAATCAACAAAGTACATAATATTCTCCACATTTAAAAGCAGAAATAGTGTCACTTAAAAGCAGACAATAATTTCTAAAGATACCATCGACACACACTGCTTGCAAGCATCAAACAAGAGAAAAGGAGGCCAGTGTTCTTGAAGTTGATATTGATGCAAAAAAAATTATCATTCCAACAATGAATCGGGGAAGTCCTAGGGAACAGTTGGATGACATCTACAAAGATCCGGAGACTCGTAGGAACAGCAGTAAATAGCAACAAAAAAAAATTTACAAAGAAAGAAGTAAACACACGACATAAACTTTGTTTTGCCATCTTTTATAAGCTTAAGAATGGATATCTGAAACAATGAAAAGGTGAGAGGAGAAGCAAATATTAGACTCGAAGAGAATAGGAGGGAAGCCAGATTAAGTTAAACTCAAGTAGTCAATAGGATGACTCATGTGATTTTGGGATCACTAAAAAGATTAATCTCAACCATGGTAAACGGAGAAAAGAGATTTAGGGACCCTTGTGAATTGTGATCTAATAAATCATTTGCCAGGAACCCCGTAAAAGCATCATTCTAGCTCACTCTAACATAGATGCTCAAGCCTGTGGAGAATTTAAAAACTAAAATAAAAAACCAAGTTGATTCTTATCACCTTGGGGACTCCTCCAACTAAATTGAATTCCAACATTTGCAACTCTTTTAAACATCAATCAATGCTATGAGAAATTTAAATGCTATTGAAGCAGGACTTCTGCTAGCAAGTTTTTTGAGTACATTATTCTATAATTCAAACTTATCCAACCACCAACTAATTTGCTTAGCATATAGTTGATAGTAGATCAAGCTAATTCATCATTTCTAGTTTTGGTAAAATGATTTACAGCCCATACCGCTGTGACAGCTGCTAGTTCATATTTGTCATGTGGTCATGAAAGGGCTTCTAACACACATTTCCAACAGATAACACTAAATTTAGAATCAGCACACTTTAAGGAACGAATCACATATTACTCATGCTACCCTCGTTTTTAATTTCTAAACCGTACTTATTTTAGCTTCTATTTTCGAATGATGATTAATAACTTAGGGCTCTCAAAGAAATCGAAATTGGAACAGAAATTAAATAAAATCTGCACTTTTACAATCAATGAAGCACTTGAAAAGTAAAAATATGTGAAGTGAACTTGCCATTGCTGAACTTAGTTTTTCTTCTCCTTGTTTCTCTTTATTAGAAATGCTTAAGAAGTTCAAAATTAGGATGCCAACAACTCTAGACGGGACATTTAGCAACTCCAGCAATCTTTAAAAAGCTAATACGAATATACAATAATGACCAAATAACTGGAATTGAGACTGCTTCCAAATTAAGCTTCAACAGCTACTACAAAGTTGACAGCAAAATCTTTTAAAAGAGAAATTTATTCTGCATGCATAGATAATCAAATCAAAAAACTTAAAGGTACAATAGAGTGAGGCATCAACCTGGCCCGTCGCTGGTAAAACTTGGTTTCCTTCTTGAATACAAAACTGAAACCAAAGAGCAATGGATCACCCGACTGTATTAAAATCCAACATTGAACGCTTAAATTTCCGGAACAATTCGACTCTCAACCTGAATTCATCACTGTAACCATAGGAGAACGTTATATCTGAGAAGTGCTCTAAAACAGCCCTGGCGCACCCATTCATCAACTCCAATGCTTTCTTACAACTTGGTTTCACAAACTCGTGCACTTCAGAAAATCTACTCAAACATCAGGAATCGCGCAATCTCTACATACTTGTCTATAAATGCTATATTGCGGAGTACATGATATACCTGCAGAAATTTCTGCCGTCAACACGGACAACAATTATATTAGGCAACATGACTTCATCCTCCACCTCATACAACTTCACGTACTCGTACTTGCTGTTTGCCATTTCGATAAGTTATCCTGGCCTTGCTGCGGCAGCCCGCGGAGTCTGAGGCTAAGAAGGAGACAGCGGAGGCGGCGTAGCCCCGCGTCTAAACTTTTAAGAGCGCAATAAAAGATTGTAAATCGTTTGGTAGAGGTAGAAACGACCATGGTTCAGAACCGTCGGTTAGACGGTTCAAAAAACATCGACCCTTAATTTTAATATTTCTTGACGGTTTCGGTTACGATTCCGATTACGGTTTGACCCTTACTTTTTAAACAAAATTTAAATATTGTTAAAATTTGAAATAAAGTGTAAAATATGTTTGAATGTGTTTTCATCCATGGATTAAATATAAAATAACGTGAAATAAATTCAAGCTCAGATAATTAAAATGTGTAAGATATATTTGTTTGGTTAATATATATAAATTATAACACTATATTTAGATCAATAAGGCTCTTATAGCTTAGTGGTTGAAGCAAATTATTGGTCATGAGTTCAAATCTACACCATAACATATATTTTAAATTTAAAAATGTAAAAAATTTAAAATAACCTTTGAACCGCCGGTTCACGGGTTAGCAAAATTATGACCCTTAACCGGCCCTTCTATAGACGGGCCGGTTACTGGTCCGATCCTTCGAACCGTTGACCCGGTTAATCGGCCCGATGACCACGGTCCGGTTCACGGTCGATGATGACCCTTGGTCGGGTCTAGGTAGAGGAGAAAAATATTATTTTAGACAACATAAAAATATTATTTTAGAAAGTTAATATGGATTTACAATTTTTTGTGATTAAAATTAGATTTTGGTCATTAAATACATATACACCTATATTCAAGTCACCAAAAAATATCAATAAATAATCACACCTACTATCTCATAGGAAATTTCAATAATTTCTTGGTTTTTTAAAAGATTTACTAACATTTATTTAGGATGAAATTTTCACCCCAAAAAAACTACTTATAAATTATACTAGCATTCTTTAAATTTATCAACAGTTTCCATAGATATGACTATTAAACAATCGTCACATGTTAACATGACCAACAAAATTGTAAAGAACTATATCAATACAAAAAAAGACAACCTTAGTGTTACTCAAAAAAGTCTTCGACAATGGCCAGCGGAGAAGCATAATCTCAAGATCATCCGATCTACCATATCCAACACTCTACGTCACAGTGCATAATTACTCAATATTTGACCACTTAAACAAGAGTTCAAAACGCCATGGACTTTGGGTGTCAAACCCCAAGGCATAACAAATTGTTTCCTTCATTACCAAATTTGTACGGTCACAATAAAACCCGAAGTCATTGAGGAATATACTGAAATGCATGTGTTGTGCAAGAATTGAATGAACTAATTTGGAGCCTGCACTATAGAAATCCAATGGATGCTAATCACTTACTTGATTTTTAAGTCGAGCAAGAGATCTAATATACTCCAATAAAATAAGATATCGTCGATACAATTATGAATCAATCAAATGAAAATGCAACTGAGGTGGATGATGATGATAGTCATGAGATACCTAAAATCTCGGCATCCAGCGTTTTTCAAATGCTACACTCGATTGATTACAACAAGACAACGATCACAATAATCATTTGAAGACGATTCAGAATATGAAGGATGATGTAAAATTATCAAACAAGCAAGCAGCACAAACTAACATCTTAAAATATTTTTCAAGTTCGTAAAATATGTAAAAGAATATGTAATGATTCGAAAATATCACTTTATACGAAAGTTTGGACCGAGATTTAGCATTAAGATTTTCTGAAAACATATTAGTTATTACCATAGATGGGTTATTAAATTTTAATACTGGTCTCGACTTGGGACCAAGATTTTTTATCAATTTAGAGAGGTTATCAATTTAAAGATGATCACTTTAGAAGGGCTATATAGTATAAGATAATTAATGTTCCTATTGCACATGAAGATATAAAGGTATATGTTTGTAATAAAAATATTATTGCAAAACGCATTTAAAACCAATTTGAATAAATTGAAACAGGGACATTATGTTAATTTTACAAATTATACTAGTTTTTTTTTTTAAGACAGCGAAATCCAATACATTGAAAAATCTCGGGCTAATGCAGGGATGTCAAACGGAGCGGACGGCACGAGGCACGGCACGGGCACGGCACGACGCGGAGCGGCACGGCACGTCACGTTTTGCTACAGTGCCGTGCCGTGCCAAGCACGGCCCGGAGTATGGGCCGTGCCGGGCCAAGCCATGCCAGCCCGTGGGCTGGCACGGCACGGCACGACACTGTTCCTTTTTTTTTTTTTTTTTTTTAACCAGGCGATCGATCGCCATTTATGTGGCGATCGATCGCCTATAGGCAGTAAGCAAAATACAGGGGTGGCGATCGATCGCCACAAAAAAGGCGATCGATCGCCTAAAGGCAGTAAGCAAAATGCAGGGGTGGCGATCGATCGCCACAAAAATGGCGATCGATCGCCAATGTCCAACGGTCAAAAATATAGCCGTTCAACGGCTTTTTAAAAAAAAAAAAATATTTTTTTGGTTGTTATATATATGTGTGTGTTGAGAAAACATTTTATCCTCTTAATCTGTAAGCTCTATATACTTGAGACGCTATACTCTCAATTTGTTCACAAGAAGAAAGAAATTCGTCTTACGTTTGCCAAGACAAGCACAAGCAACAAAGCCAACACTCCTCCTAGCAAATATTTGGTAACTTTTATATTTGTTGCATTAGATAATTCATAATTGTAGTCTATATACATAATGGCCGATTCATCTTATAATGTGAATTCTGATGATGAAATCGATCAATTCCAAGAAAATGAAGAAAGCACACCAAATATTCAATCATCAAGTAGAAGAACTTCAAAAAAAAGAACTAGCAATGTCTGGCAACTATTCGATGTAGAAATTGTTGAGGGAAAGGGATCAAGGGCAGTTTGTAAAAAATGTAAAAAAGATTATGTATATGCTTCTTCTGGTGGTACAGGTCATTTACTAAGACACATGGCTAAACAAGAAAAAGAACCAACTGATGGTAACCAAACTATTCTTTCACAATTCGGTACTGGTAGTAGTAGTTCAAGTTTAGGTATTTTCACTTATAATGTTGAAAGAGATAGGAGAGAACTAGCAAACTACATCGTATGGGCGGAGAAACCTTTTTCAATGGGGGCGGACGCCAAATTCACTAATTATATTCATTTAGGTTTGCAACCTCAACATAAACGATTTTCAAGGAATACTATTAAATCGGATGCATTCACAATTTTTAATGAATATAAAGCAAATTTAATTACGTATTTAGATAATCTTTCATCGAAAGTAGGACTAACAAGTGATATTTGGACAACTTATCTTGGCAATGCATCATATCTCTGTGTTACAGGACATTGGATTGACGATAACTGAGTGTTACATAAAAAAAATTTAGGTTTCACAAAAATTGATTGGCCTCATACGGGTGGAGTTATTTCCAATGCCATTATGCAAGTTACTAATGAATATAATATTAGTAATAAAATCTTCTCTATTTCATTTGATAATGCAACTAATAATACTGCTGCAATTACTATATTAAAAACTTATTTGAAACCAATTTTAAATGGTGATCTTTTTCATATTCGTTGTGCATGTCATATTTTAAATTTGTGTGTGCAAGATGGATTGAAACCACTTGAGCTTCATTTAGAAAAAATAAAGACTACTCTTAAATTTCTTAATGGTTCAGTTGCTAGAAAACAAGACTTCAAAAGTTTATGTATTTCTCATGGTATGAATTATAAAGATTTTCCTTATGATGTTCCTAATAGGTGGAATTCTACATATTTAATGTTGCAAGCATGTTTACCTTATAGAAATGTGATCACTTTATTTTTTAATGAAAGGATGGCCGAACATTTTCATATTGAAGAAACTGATTGGGAAATTGCTTCTAATATTTGTAATTTTTTAGAACCGTTTTACGATGCTACCAATTTATTTTCGGGCTGTTATTATCCAACTTCTTCAATATTTTTGAATAAAATTTATGAAATTAGTGAATGTTTTGCATTACATAGATATGATCCGTTTTTTACAGGTATTGTCGAACCAATGGAGTATAAATTTAAAAAATACTGGAAAACTATTCCTATGTTGAATTGCTTGACATCAATTCTGGATCCTAGATTAAAATTATATAGTGTAGAAATTATAATAGAATCTTATTACACCAACATGGCTTATGAGAATATTAATATTAATCAAGAGAAAGAGCGCATTAATAAATGTTTGTTTGCTTTGTTTTCTTTATATGATTCGTTACATAATTCTAGAGCAACTCCAGTAAGAGAAAGTGGTAGTAGTGGTGGTAGTAGTGGTAAGGGTTCTGTGTGGACAATGTTAAGAAGAAGACAAGACACTACTTCCGCTTCTTATAGTTCTAATACATCTTCATTTACTGAGCTTCAGTTATATCTAAAGCAAGTCATAAATTTCAGTGAACAAGAATTAGAAACTTTTGATGTTTTGGCATGGTGGAAAGACAATGCTAGACTTTGGCCAGTACTTTCCATAATGGCACGTGATCTAGTAACTCCTCCGATATCCACAGTTCCATCGGAGTCTTGTTTTAGTGCAGGTGGAAGAGTCATTGATGAAAAAAAAAGTAGAATGAAACCAAACACTGTGGAGATGTGTATTCTTTTAAAGGATTGGTTGGATGCTGATAGCCGCTTACAAGGTTTGGGAGGACATGATGTTTCTTCGGATGAAAATGAAGAAAATTAGCATATTTTTTAAACTATTTCGTAATTTATTATTTTCTTTTGTTCAATGTAATTTGTAGTTTTTCAATTCGTAGTCAATAATTTTTGATTTTATAAGTATATTGTGCTAATCTATATTTAAATATAATATTATTATATATAAATAAATAAAATTAAACAAATAAAAAATAAAAAAAATGAAAAAAAAAATAAATTGATTTGGACCGGGCCACCCAAATAAGGAGACGGGCCGTGCCTGGCACGGCCCGTCTCCTTAAAGGGCCGTGCCAGCCCGGCACGGATTTACGGGCCGTGCCGGGCCGGCACGGCCCGTTTGACATCTATAGGCTAATGTAGCTTTAAAACCACATCAATCATGAAGCGGCACTAGGCAATTCGGTGCGATAAACTCAGATCCCGAAAGTGTTCGTACGAGGAATTACCTTACGATCCCGAACTCAATCTACTACACCAACTGTCGGACAGGCACTTAGGGAATTATATTAGTTTTACTTTTAGTTAATGACGCTCTTCTATAACTAAAAATTTGATCTCATTGAAAACAATTTTTTCCCCAAATTTTAAAGAACCTAACGCAGCGTCGCAGCGGCCTTAAAATACAGGACATATGTTTACATTTGGATAACCGGAAGAATCTACACTTGCAATACCTACCTCTCCTACGCTCTCGCTTTTCAGTAGGTGCTCTATCTCACTACTCCTCTCTATATAATTGTGTATATATGCGCGTGTGTACAGTGTTAATTTGTGAGAGTTGTGCTGTTGGTGTGTTTGAATTCACGAAATTTCTTTCTTCCTTTTCAATATTTCATCTGAACGATATCAAGCTAGGTGTTGATGGGCCCGTTTACATTAGCTGTTGATGCGAAGAGCTCGTCTGGATTTTCGCCAGGTAATTTGAATAATTTAATTTACTTTTTATATCTTGAATATTTGAAACTTTTCAGCTGCTCAAAACTGGCTCTAGTGGCCACAAGTTACAGGAATCTGTTGCGATACTTCATTTTTCGTGGCGCCATTCACACTTCTAATTTTTCTAGTAGTTTTTTTTTTAGAAGAAAGAAATTTGTTTTTTGCTTTTGAGTTTTTTAAAAAAGAGACATTCTTATTTGTATTTCCTACTTATGTTTGAATTCAGGTTTGTAATGGCGGATGGTAAAAAGGAAAAGTTCACAATTTCATCTAGAGCAAAATCAATCTTTACTTTGAAAATGTTTTGCATGTGGATGGTTGCAATAATATAAAATATAAATAAAAGCTTGAATAGAAGTATAATTATAGAAGATAGACGGTTTGATGTGTTAGTAACAACATTTCTTCAGTGTTCCCTTAATAAATGTTTTCTTAGTGTTTCTAGTGAGATCCGCGATCCAAACAAAGTGTTGATCAAAAAGTAGAAGGAAAGGATGCCTAATAAAATAAAATTTCATGTTATTATTTATTGCCTTTTTATATGGGAATTTATAGGATTTTGTTGACGATGTGATCTGGTTTTGCAGATGCATCCAATAGGAAAATGAAAAACCTTCAGTTGCAATCAAATAGGTTTTTTGCCTCTGTCAGTGTGAAAGAAGAAAAGCCATTCGATTTTTTGCGGACATTATTTGGTATGTCTGAAATGTATTCAACCGTTTCTCATATATCTTATACCTGAAGCTGTATGCAAAGTTTAACGTGTGAACAACAAATGGATTGGTGACAATGGATAGCTTTTTCTATTGTAACGCCTTTTTTATCTTGTGTGTTCTGCCAATTTTAATTTGACGACAATTTTTAATGTAAGGAATCTGGATTTAGAGGCAATTTAAGGCAATATTGCATGGGAAAATTCCTAAATTCATCTAATGAAATAGATCATGAGTTCTCATGCTTGGATTTCCATGTTTCGTCTACAATAATTAGTTGCATTAATATTTATGAAATGACTCTTACAGATGGTATTATAGCTGGTGGCACAGCTGGTGTTGTGGTTGAAACAGCTTTATATCCTATTGATACGATAAAGACACGACTGCAGGTCAGTCTTCATTTGTTATTGTAAAAAGTCAAAGTCTAAGGTCCGAATAGTCTGAATGCTGAACTATCAGCTTGCTCAGTATTCTTCGCTGTTCATGATTCTAATGGTTATAACCTTCTATTAGAATGGACTATATTGTCCAGTCTGTCATTTGTTCCAAAACTGCCCAGATACGTGTTTGGTGTTTCACTTGAGGAGAAGGAAAGAAAGGGAAGAGAAAGTTAGTGAGGTTGATGGTGCACTTGCATGGAAGTTCAAGTTATTTTTCTTGTCTGAACATTGCTTTCTATGCATGTGTTTGCTTGTAAACAGATAAATGCTCATAAAATTTTAGAATCACTCTTCCGCTCTTCCCTTCTTCATAAAATAAGAAAAAATGGATGTCTTTGATTCATTATTCAAGCATTATCCGCCAACTAATATCCCTGACATCTTATGTGTTCCTTAGCATTTCATTTATTTTGTAGGCGGCACATGGTGGGGGGAAAATAGTTCTTAAAGGATTATATTCTGGACTGGCTGGAAATCTTGCTGGGGTCTTACCGTAAGTGCATGTTTAAATCCATCTGCTGTATATTTCTTTAACTTTGAATAGTTGGTATTCTGCTTAATTTAGTGTAGCATCTGACATTCTGTTGTGGACTTTTAAAATGTTATTTTAAAATAAACTTATTCCACTGGCAAAGTATTCATGAATGTTTAACTAGTATTGAAATGCTCATGCGTAATTTCTGCTGAAATTGCATAGATAATGTTTAGATTCATTTTCCAAACATCCTTCTCCATTCCATAAAATAAAACCAAACCTTACACTCTTTTTCTCCAAAAACAATTTTTTATCGTTTTATATTTCTTAATTTGCTCGACATCTCATCTAAAAAATCTTTACATTATTTATTATTCTAATAAATTAGTTTTAAAATACCTCATACAATTAAAAATGTATAACTCTGATGTGATATCACCTATGATGCACGGACACTGACACGACGATACTGACACGGGGACACGGATTTTCAAAATTTTCAGGATATGACACGACTGGGACATGTATATATATATTACATATTATTTTACAAATACTAGAAATTCACATTTTTTAGATTCTAAAACCATGTAAAATTAACAAAAATATTCTTACCAAATTCAAGAAACATATCAATAAATGCATGTCACTGGAATCATCATAATATCACTCATACTAACACCAAATACATATTACTTTAATTAATATAAAGTTTAACAAACACGTCCAAATAAAATATAACACCAAAAATATTATTACCAAATTCAAAAATAATATATATATAAATGTATGTCACTGAAATCATCATATTATCACTCATGCTAACAACAAATGTATATTACTTCAATTAAATAGAGTTTAACTAATACCTCTAAATTTTATTTTAGCCAAAAACGTTTTAAATTGTACAATTATCACCCAAAAGTGTCATTTCTGTGTCGGCCACGGCTCGGACACGCCCATCAGCCATGTCCGACACGTGTGTCCGATTTTGAGGGTAGTGTCCGACACGGGTGTCGGTGTTATTTTATTAATAATAATAAAATAATAGACATGCCACGTGGTGTGTCCGACACTTGTCCGAGGCGTGTCCGGCACTGCACCGAATGATTTTTAGGAGTGTCCGTGCATCATAGGATATCACTAACTCAACATATTCTTACACGATATGACAATGATAGTAATCTCCTCCAGAAAATAATACCAAATATATATCACATTCTTTAATACATTTTCCAAGAACTATTTCCCAAATTCCAGGAAACACGGAAAACCAAACCAAACCTATCCATATGTTTTTGCTGAAGTGTTGGGATCCCCAACTTTTCTCCGATTCAGAAGCAACATATTCATCTAAAACTTGGAAGAGAGGCAACAGAAAAATAAAGGACTATCACGGTGTTCAGATCTTTTTGTGACAGTTTCTTTCTTTCCCTACCCTCCAACTGCATACCTGTTTCCCTCCCCTGGGATGTGTTAAAACAAAAAGAAGATTTTTTTTTATCTTCCTTGCAAGGTTTACAATTGTTTAGTAGTTAAAGTGTTCTTGGCTTGTTGTAATCTATCACCTTAGTCTTCGGTGATTAACTTTGTGGGTTCAACACTATCAAGTTCCACCAACTACTCAAGAAAAATACACTTATACACTGTATTACTAAACATAAACGTAATTGTATGAATTTAGCTTAACCATTTTACTCGTTATTACTTAGTATGTTGGTCCTGTTTCATATTAATTTGTTGTAGCCTATAGATTAGGACCTTAGAATCAGTGGATAAGGGTATTTTGAATTTAATATGCGTTATCATTTATGTTACGTTTTCGGTCCATATGAAGTGTATGAGTTTAGGACTAGTAGACCCCAACAAGACCGTTACAACATTAGAATGTAGCTGAAGTTAAAAAAGTCTTAATATACATCGTATTGATTATAAAAAGTCGTCAGGAAAACTGTTGCAGAAATATGGATTCTATAGGAGGTCACTTTTAGAAAATATCATTTTACGGATGAATAGAAGTGTAACCCATTTTATTGTAAAAGTGGTCAGTGAATCCACGTAATCTTAGTAATATGAAATTTGGTATCTTAAGCGGAACTGCTACGTCAGCTCTTTGTTAGTCGCATGAAGTCGTCGAAGCGTTTCGATGATTTTTGCGACCTGTACGGATATTAGATTCAATGTCTCTTATGTCCAAGAAGATTATTTGTAGAACAGGTGTTTTAGATTGTAACTGTACGGTCTAGAAATGATGGGTGGGTTGATTGATAAATTTTTATAATTACAGGGCATCTGCTATTTTCCTTGGTGTCTATGAACCTGCCAAGCAGAAACTTCTAAGGATTCTTCCAGAAAATCTTAGTGCTGTGGCTCATCTGGTTAGATGATTTCTCTCACCTTATTATTGACTTTTAAAGTTAGTAGCAGATTAGGTTTTGGCCTTAATGTTTAACTACTCAAACAATCAAACACTCCATTATCCAACAAAGCCAACCAAATGCAACATTCAAAATTTATCTGGTTAGTTGGTAATATGTTTCAACTTATTCTGATCCTATCATGTTAATAGATATATACTTTGTAGGAACAGATACAGTGTCACTGATATTTCCTAAAGTGACCCATTAGTTTTTCTTACACCTCATGCCAGGGAAACTTACCAACGTGGCACCTGGCATAATAGTGTGCCATCTTTTAGGTTCATTACAGGTTCTTCCTCGACTTGGATTTGATTCAATCCCAATCAAAGTCTTTTCCACTCTTAGTATCTTTGAATTATGTTAATCTGAATCACATGCTTTTTTCGTGATGAAAAGCACATCCCCACAACTTAAAATCATTTGAAAAATCGGCAGTAGTGATAAGGCACCATGTTCTTGAACTTGTTTTTCTTGGATCATAACTCTTAGACACCTTCTGGGAAATGTACATAGCGATGGCGCCAAATATGCCTTATTCAGAATTGAAGCATTTTGCAGGAACTTGCTCAATATTTTGTTTTCTTCTTCCTTCACATGGGTCTCTGATTTATACATAGACTGCAGGTGCCCTTGGAGGCATTGCTGCTTCCTTCGTTCGTGTTCCTACGGAGGTGAATATCTTTCGCTTTCTGTGAATCATTCATTCTCTTGTCAGGAATCGGCCTGGATGTTTTACTTGTTAATGTCTTCAGTCTCAACATTTGCTTTTGGTGTTATTGTCGGTGTCTTTTTTTACTTATCATTTTTCTTGACTATTAGGTAGTTAAGCAGCGGATGCAAACTGGGCAATTTGCTTCTGCCCCTGAAGCTGTGAGGCTCATTGTCTCAAAAGAAGGCTTTAAAGGTCTTTATGTGGTATTATATCTTTCCTTATCATTTATTAAAAACTGATTTGTCCTGTTTTTACCAGAGAATTGCTTAAAGAATTGCTACCTTTTCTTTCCACCTATCCCTCTCAACTGTGTTACTGTTGACATTATGTTTTTTGTATGCTTTCTACGGACTGAAAGTAATGCTTTGTTGTCAATAACCAGAAAAACTGGTCGATAACAATGTCATTTTCTTTTCGATTAGCACCATAAAACATTCTCACCATAAAACATTCTTAACATTTGATTATGTTTATTTTATTTTAGGGATATGGATCATTTTTGCTGAGAGATTTGCCATTTGATGCAATTCAATTCTGCATCTATGAACAACTTCGAATAGGTTATAAACTGGCAGTAAGTACCCTTTCATAAACGTTGCATGATATTCATTGTATAATTGACCCGATGAATGTTATGTGAAAATATTATCGGTCCATGGTTTCGTTGTTCTTCCCAACATCACTCGGTATTTGTATTCTTGCTTACTAATTGATGATAATGATTGTACAACTGAATATTGGGCATCATTATTATTAGTATTGTCTTACCAGGCAAAGAGAGATCTGAATGATCCTGAAAATGCTATAATTGGTGCTTTTGCAGGTAATTTGACTTTCTAATGCATTCGATGATCTTTCACGCTTATGTTTTCTCCACATGAAGTGAATTTTACTAAATTCATTTAAATCAACATTTTACAAGATCCTCTAACCTTTTGGCTCGCAACTTTTCAGTATTTGAATGAATATTATTTTTCATACTCTTGTAACTTGAATGTTCTCATGATGCCTTTTGTTGGGCGTCTCACTTGTATTTGAATTCAATATGAAAAAAAATATGGAACTAACAGAGAAAAGAAAGATGGAAGTGCATGTTGAAAATATGACTCTTTCACGAGAGACAATACACATGATAGATGAGTAAAAGGAATGGCATAGGCTTGTACCAGTTTTGTCGGGTTAAATTACCCAAAAACAGGAAAACCTATAGTGGTAGACTTCGATCAAAACGAGAAGTAACGCTGTAAAGATCTTTGGATTTGTTTAAAAACTTGGAAAAAAAATTCGTGAAAGAGAAAAAATCATCAAAAAGATCTGAAATGTATAATTTTTAACGTGTGCAATTGTCACTTTCTTGAACCCATTCTATTATGTTTCTTCATCTGATTAAAGATGTTGTAATGCTGGGCTTCTCAGATTTTATTGCACAAATGAAAGAGTTTGGATTGGTAAAATCATGGTTTTGAACTGTTGCACTGTTCGAGGGATTCAGACCGTGGATGTAACTCTTGTACTTGTATTCAATGTCTTTTTACGTCTCATATTTCTATCACACTCGACTGGTCTATCTTGCAAGCACTTATCATTAATATAATTACTGAGATGCTTTATTTAACACTCTATTTCGAATGGGAACTAGTTTGGGTTTTAGTTTGGGTTTCTAGATTCTATTTATTGTTTTGTTGGGCAATATTGATCCTAATACACACGGACTTCAACAATAATCTTTGGAAGCATTGGTGGTGCTAAAAAGTCGTGTTGCTTTCTGTAGAGGAAATTATTGCTGTTTGCTAAAATGAGAACTCAAGATTAATTCTATGTCATAGTTATTAAAAGTCCGCAAGGTGCGCGCCTTAGCCCAAGGCGCACGCCTCGCGCCTCGCAGCGCCTTGTGCCCCTTGTTTCGGAAAGCTGCGCGCCTTTGCACGCTTCATGCGCTTTTATTCATAACCAAGGGCGTGCCTTTGCTAAGGGCTTTGAGTGTACGCGGTTGCTAGTATCTGTTAGTGATTATGGTTTAGTTGGAGGATGTTATGGTTTATCTGTTACGTACATTGTCCTTTGTTGGCCATGCTAGAGGAAGAGAATGATGTTGAGCGCTATAAATTTGGTGATAATACAGATAATCAGGATGACACCGATCTTGAAGATACGAGTGATTAATAGATTAATTTTTTACTTCGAAACTTTTGGTAGTTTAATGTGGAAGAATTTTTCAGAATATTTAATTTAATTTTGTTATTTGATGCTTACTATATTGCTTAATTGTGTTATCTTTAAGTTTTTTTATTTATAATTGTTAAAGTTTATGGGCATTTTTGATATATTAAAAATATATAAGCTAGTGTGCTTTACTTTAGTAAAACGCGTGCTTAGCGTCGGTGCTATGTGCTATAGCCTCAAGACTCATTTGAGCTTTAGTGCGCTATGCGCCTTTAATAACTGTGGTCCATGTTGAACTTTTCTCAAATCTACTACTTGTTTGCACATCCCCCAACATATTCAACAAAAAGATGCAAATACGTTGTCTTTCGACTTGTATTTTATTGAAAGCAGAGAACCGTAAATATCATCAGCAAATTTTCTTATCAGTTTGAGAAACAACAAAAAAACAGTTGACAAAGTAAGTGAACTTTCTAATTCTGAGAGAAACTACATGTTGAGCAGAATTTCAATTTCCTTTGTTTCTCAGGTGCTCTGACTGGAGCCATAACAACTCCTCTTGATGTGATTAAGACCAGGTTGATGATTCAGGTATAATTAAAAAAAAATCTTCGACACATGCGTATGATTTTGCATGTGTGCTTGTGTATCTATGCTAATCGATTTAGTGAAGAGAAATATAACATATGCACATCCATACATCAAACATCTGTTTTCAGCATTTTGGCTGGTGAACTTTAATGTCATGTTTCTATACAGGGATCAACAAACCAATATAAAGGCATAGTTGACTGTGTCCGAACAATTGTAAGAGAAGAAGGCGCCCCCGCTCTACTCAAGGTATACTTTCATTGCCACATTGATCTAATTTATTACTCCAAAAACCATTACCGAGTCAGGCACTCAATGACAAGGACAAAAGTTTGTGCAAAGAAAATTGTGTAAACTTTGGTTTCATCGCAGGGAATAGGGCCGAGAGTACTGTGGATAGGCATAGGAGGTTCTATATTTTTTGGTGTTCTTGAAAGAACGAAGAGATTGCTTGCAGAGAGGCATCCCAAGAATCAGCAAAGTTCGAAATTCAAGTCCGAATTGTAAGCTTTTGGGTTAAACTGGAATAAGTAAATGCATTCAAATGCCAGCTTGTAGGATGAAAAAGTTGAGAAGTATTAAAAATATTTCTTAAATGCTTGTTTCATGTTTTCGGAAACACAATTGTAACTCTAATCTGGGACAGTAGTTGGAGGTCGGCATTCTTTTAACTTTAGTTTATTATTGTTTGGTTAAAATTCACAGTTATGAGCTCGCAAGTTTGCATCATGATTAGAACTCTAATTTGAGTCGATTCAAATTTAGTTAAGCGCAAATATAAAAATATAAGTTATATTTGGCCTAGCTCAGACTTCATTCCTTTGCAACTTAAATTATGAGAGTCGGGAATAACCTTTGTATACGGCAATGCCTGGCTAAGGCTATTTTCAACCCACTTTATACACAAAAGCACATTTTACTCCACAAGCATGCAACATGAGGAAACCCCAAAACTGGCACCATCGCATTCGTACAGCATGAACATGATTTACAAAACCTTTTCTCCCATACAGGACAAAATTCAAACGTGCACTCCAGACTGGCTTCAGTTTGGAAGTTTTTTTTTTTTTTTTTTTAGTATGTGAAAAATCAATTATTTGCGTTAAACGTGGCTCGAATTCGAGTCTGCCCAAAATACATGAGCTCTTATCCATCCCGCAAGGTCGGGGAGCTTAGTTTGGAATATGTTTAATAAAAGAATAAACACCAGCGACAAATTTAGCAACGAACTGCTTGGTAAGCTTGGTAAGCTCAGGGTTAAGTAGGGATGCTTAATGGGCCGGGTCAATCCGGACCCGGCCCAGAATCGGACTGGTTAGCCCGGTCCGGAACCGGAACCGGGCTAACCGGTTCCGAATTAGTCCGGAACCGGTAAGAACCGTTCCCGTCTGAACCGGAACCGGATCCGTTATTTTTAAAAAAATTAATTTTTTTTTTAAATGTAGATAAATATATTTGATGTTAGTTTACAAACACAAAGGCCCATTAGCTCAATTGGTTAGAGTTGTAGAGTAGAAGGCGATGGTCGCCGAATCCTCTAAACAACAATTTGCCTTGATTTTTCGGAAGAAAAAAATTTCTAAAAAACCGGTTTCCAACCCGTAAACGGTAGAACCAGAACCGGGTCCGATCCGTTCGGACTGGTCCCGGATTCACACTTGCATTAGTTTCAGAAAGATCGAGCCGTTTTGTATCTAGAACTCTTATCTGTTGGGATACAAGTGATGCCTGAGCACAAGCTTTGCAGGTTTTGTTGCCGGCATCAATAGAGAAGTGAACTTGAGCAGCTTTGATGAAATAACGCATGGATTCAATGAGGCCCTCATTTTTTGTCCTTGTCACAACGGAGAAACCACTGCTGAGAAAATTGCTTAGCACGCAACTTCAGAAGACTTGCAGTTTCACTGCTGAGAAAATTGCTTAGCACCCAACAAGAGTTTTGATATCTTCTATTTGTTTGGTATATGATTGTGAAAACTCTAAAAGTGGCCATTAGTTTTGAGATGGAAGTTCTAAAATAGTACTAGATTAGTCTTGGAGTGGCCATGGTGAAGTCCAGATGCTACTTTACTCCCGGTTCTTAAATGGCATGATCATGTTGCGTGTATGCAGTCATAAAAAAGCGTATGCAGCTAGTGCAAACATCATCTCTCTCAAGATACGACGTTGAATATCTTTCCACATTGATTGCATATAACCTTCCTGTGCATGAGGGTAGGGGAACTATCAGCTATCTACCTGTCATCAATTTATTTAAAGATTAATAAATATTAATCTCAAAAAAAAGAACGAACTGACGCGTTATTAGACCATCTTTCAACCAAAAAACAAGTGATTATATCTTCAGTTGAAATGTAATAGGACAGCATTATAAAATATTTAGCAAGCATTCGGAAGGAAAGATACGAATGTAATGAATACTTGAAGGTAAGTACAAATCAGGTTTCACCATATACTCTCACGGTGGCAGAAATAAAAAGATAACATGAAATGGTGTATGACAAACTTCTGAGTTCGGAAGATATTTCGGCAAAAGATAGAAGATGGGATATACTTAACCTGCATCTCAGTTCCACGATTGACAGTAGATTTCCAACGTGATTCACCACTTGCCTCCAACTGTTGGGCCCAACTGCGTGTGCCTGTTCCCAATACCCATTCTTTTCTAAAGCTGTTAAAAGTGAAACATCATCTAGTGTTTCGTTTTCCTAATAATGGAAAATCATCACTCAGAAGATCCTCCATCACTAAAGTCTGTAGCGGAAAGGAGATGTAGCAAGAATCTCTTTTGATATGGAGATGAACATCTCGAAAGTATTCCATCAGCATCCATGAAATTTCAATTGTTCTCTCTCTTTCACGGTATTTTTTGTTGTATATGAGGAGATTCTTCATTAATTCTGGTAGAAGAGGATCCTAGATTTGCTGAAGCTTCCCTCTAAATTTTTTTTTACCCACCATTTTTATGTTATATTTTTAGCCCCTTCTATATATTTTTTTTGCACCCGCCACCGAAGCCTGGAAAGAAAAACTTAGTCATATTATATAAGGGGCATGCAACATTTGCTCCATCAACAAAAATGAGAAAGGGAAAATTAAAATCACCCAAATAAAATGATTTTAACAGGGGAAAAAAACACAAGGAATTTTTATCTTCTATGTCTAATACTCCCCTCAATTCACAGGACATATTCATATTTAACCTGCAACGGCACGGAATAACACTTCACGTATAGGCAGAAATTAAAGCTAGTAATGCGGCAAGAATGTGCAGGAGAAAGTACATGTTTAGAAAAAAAATTGATATGACTCTTGAAATTTTTTAAGGTAATAATATAGATTTTTTAGGTCCAAACTGTATTTACAAACAAAAAAAAAAACCGGGATTTGATTGGATTTAAAGTCTTTGCTGAATTTGAAAATCTTGTCTTTTTCAGAATTTAATTTTGAAACTAAGAACTTTGAAATTCAAAGGATTTATCATCCGTTGGTTTTCTACATTTTGATTTTTTTATTTTTAAGGAAACAATTTGATTTTGCTCCTTCCACACATATCTACTTTGGAAGCTGGGGAAAAAAGTATGTGTATGTGAAACAAGCAACTTTAGCTTTCTGTAAATTGGAGTTTCGGCGCATCCTTCAGAGCCTCAGCCTTGGTATTATAGATAGTAGGTTGAACAGCGGTGATATTTTTACCATCAGTAATGTATTATGATGCACAGATACTCCTGAAAATCACTCGGTGCAGTGTCCGACACTTCTAGGACACCGATACCTATCGGACACCCCTCGGACGCTTATCAGACGCCACATGGCGTGTCATCAATTTAAAAATAAAAATTAATTTGGACACCCGTGCCGACATTTCCTAGAGACGTGTCGCACACTTTCGACGGACATGTCCGACTAGAAAATGATACTTTTGGAGATTAATTATGCAATTTAAAAAGTTTTGACTAAAATAAAATTTGGATTTGTTTGTTAAATTTTATGCTAATTGAAGTAATATGCATTGGATGATGGTATCACTGATACTATAATGATTTTAGTGAAATTCATTTATTTATGCGTTTCTTGAATTTGGTAAGAATATATTTGGTGTTTTATTTTATTTGGATGTACTTGTTAAACTTAATGTTATTGAAATAATATGGATTTGATGTTAGTATGTGTGATATTATAATGATTCTAGTGACATGCATTTATTTATACGCTTCTCGAATTTGGTAAGAATATTTTTGTTGTTTTTACATGGTTTTAGAATTTAAAAAATGTGAATTTAATATTTTGTAATATAGTACATGCATAATATCTATAAACATTGTTAGGATCGGTGTAGTGTTTGGAGGCGAGTTGAATAAACACTAGACCCAGTTTCTCAATTCTTCGAAATACAGCATATTGTTAAGTATTGCAGTAATATCTCAATTGATAGCAATTCAATAGACAACTAAAATTAGTGTGAAAGGTGTCTACTGGACTTGTGAGTTTAGAACTGATCGGTAGATACTAGAAACAGTGAGATAAGGTGCAGAAAGTAAATGACACCAGAGTTATTTCTAGAAGTTCGAAGCACAAACATTTATACGTCTCCCCTTCTTCATTTGCAGGAAGGTTACACTAAAAGATTTTGGTTTACACTTCTCAGTATACAACCTACTTAGACACCCACACAGATTTGCCTAAACTCCTAGCAATTCAACAATCACAATTGTTACAACTTGATTTTACAACATTCACACAAAATATAAAACTTTGATCTTCACGTGTTATTGAGCAGTAGACTGATTAGACTTTGATCTTCAAGATCTCAATAGCGCTTGGATACTGCTCTGCAAAACTTCAGAATATTTCAGTAAGCGTTTTGAATGTTTTGCTTGTTTTCGAATGAAGTTGATTCAGGATTTCTGAGTGTTGAGAGTTTTCTTCATTCTTCTCTTCGATGTATTTATAGACTCGAAAGTCTAACGGCAACTATTCTTCAAATGGAAAGAACCGCGCAAAATTAGCTTCCTGATTTTCATCGAAATTCTTTTTGTCTTCTTTCCATTTTTGTTAATCAATGGCTAGTTCATTCTGACGAGATTGGTGGTGCTGATATGGTAGTGCGACGCTCTATTGGTACATAAAATTTCTTAGAAAGAAAACCTAAGTTGTCTTCAAAGTAATCATCAGCTCAAAATAACCTGTCTTCCCCCTTTTTTTTGTCATCACACCTCGTTCATCTGCTTATGAGATTCTAGGCTGGTGAGACACAGAACACCAAAACCTGAATGTCGTGCAAGAACTAGGCAGAGGGGTGATAGATAAGTAATCAACCACGTCGGGTTGAAGTAGATAATAATAAACACACGAAGAAGGATTGCAAAATGTTGCAAGAATTTAAGCTTAAAACGATATTTTGCCATGCTTTAGAGTGAGTATATGTGAAGCAGTGAATGTGTTATTTATAGCCAAAATGTGGCAATTGTAGTTACTGTGGATTGATATGACACAATGACCCGTGTCATTCAATCCTGAAATAAAGTGCAGAAGATAAGGATGGAAAAGTAGTCAAATTATTTTATTAAATAAAATTTAAATAAATAACAGTTCAAGATAAAGATACATTACTAAGGGCACCCAAACCAAGGTCTGGTGCGGTCAAAGTCTTCTGGTGTGTCAAAATGGTGGTTGTCTTGAAGATGGTGTCCTCTGCTGGGTTAAGGGTTGCGGTGGAGGTTGAGATATCTGCTGGCTAGGTTGTCCTCGTCCAGCAGACGATTGCCTCTCTGGGACTGAATCTCTTCTGGTCAGCTCTTGTTGTCTGCTGGATGTCGGTAGCTCTGGTCCCGAGCGTCTAACAATTGGCATACTGCTATTCAAATCTTGCAATTGGGACGCCAAGGCTGCTTGCAAGTTGGTCAACTGTTCTGAGAATTTCTCATGAATGTTCTCAGTCTTTCCTCCAAGCTCCGGTGTAGTAGCAACATACAAGGATTCATTTTACTGGCTAAGTTCTAGCTTTGTTTGACCCAGCTTAGAGAACGAGTCACTACAAACTGTTGGAATCTTGTAACCTTCACAGAAATATGTCGCACATCTCTTGTGATTTCTGAAACTGAGCGTGAGCATGTCTTCGTAAATTTTCAATAACATGACTGGCGTCTCATTCTTCGTGCTTCAATTTCTGAACTTTGCCAGCAAGGTTGGATATAATAGCTGTCAATTTATTCAGCTGATCAGTCATAAAAGGAGGCATATCGTCGACTTCAAGATCAGTAAATTCAAATAAATCCTCAGGTTGATCAGTGTCGATTGTCTGAACATCAGAAGAAACAGCAGCTCTTTCAGACTCAGTGGGAACAGAAACTGGTACAACAGTAGTAGTAGCAATAGATGCATCGGCATGTACAACAACAGTCATAGCAGTATATGCAGCAATCTCAGCAGGAGCAAAATTTGTGAACAGCACCTCGACAGGGATCTCCAGGCAGGTAGGCATTGGGGATATATGAGGAGTTGGTGAAGGAAAATTTGTAAAATCAAAATGAAGTATGTTTATGGGTTCTATCAGTGGGACGGAGAAAAATTGGGCAATAATGTGTTCAATAATGTATTAGGGTTGTCCGGGTTGAGAAGGATGAGAGGGAATGAGAGCTAAGACATTGGTTGAGGAAGTCATGTAAGTCAATAGATTCATCATCCTCTGATGTGAGGTTGACTTGATGAACGACTGACTCAATGACGGTATCTACGTTTAAAGGATCAACACCCGATAGGTTTGGATGTTGACTGGACATAGAAAGGGGTTCAGTAGAGGTAAGGGGTTGTTCTGCAGCAGAGGACGATTCGTCGACTGAGACTACAGTAAGGAAGTTTACCATGGAAACCTCTGCCGGAACCACACCAACCATCCGTCGGTCAGTAATCTCCATTGGAGCTACAATTAACTGATGAGAGCAATAGTGTAATCCCAAGGTAACCTTGAGATCATGGGGAGTCTTCTCGGCCAGAGTAAGTCGAGCTTCCAAGGAGTGAAGGACCGTTATATCGTGGGTAGCGGTGTCGTAGGTTGGATCAAACTCCTTATACCTTGAGTTCTACATAGTCTTTAGCCCGCTGATGTAATGCCTAAGCGGTAGACTTCTCTTTGACGCAGACCCTCTCTAGCATCATGGGTCTGTAGGAACTCAAGAATGAGATTCTCATCTCTCCTGGCTTGCTTCAGGATCTTGTTGAAGTCATTCAGTCGGATTTCCATGCGAGTCTTCACCCAATTATCAAACAACTCCAGTTGCTCTTGAACACGTGTTTCCACTTCGTCAAGAACCAAAGTGATTTTTGTCGACACTGGAGTGGATACTGCTTCCTTATGATCTTTTCCTCTTTCTTCGGGATTGTGATGAGGAAAGCAGTAGGTGCAGGCAGTCCTTGGAGTCCTTAGACTTAGGGCAAAAGATCCTTGCCCTCTTCGAGTACTGAGTGGTAGCTCGGCAGAGGACGATACAATTGGTACTAGTGCAACAGTTATGATGTCTCTCGGTGCCGGAGGTGCAGTAGAGGGTGCAAATATTGAACTTAGAGGATCAGTAGGCTCGTCATCAAGTCACTCTGGAGCAGTAACTTCAACCACTTCCACAGTTGGAATGATTTCTATACAAGTAACGGGGTCAGCAAATGTTGCATCTGCTGTTATTGCAGTCTCAATAAAACTGCAGTTGTTTTACGCGAGGCAGCAGGGTTCCTTTTCTTGGTTCTTGGTTTCTTCGGTGGAGAAGGGGGAGAGGACTCAGCAGATTCTAAGATGATTTGTTCAGAATCACTCACTACTTTAGGCTTCTTCCTCTTGGTAAGAGATGTCTTAGATGGGCCTCCTTCTCCATTGATTGTTTTTCGGTGCGTCAAAAGGTACTTTGCATTGATGAGCAGAGTTGGATGAAGACTGTGAATAGTACCCATCGGAACATTCATGCTTCCTAAAATACGACTTAGTGGAAGAACGAAGCATGAATGATCCTTGGCTGATTCAATCATCCCAGTAAGCACTTGAAACAGGATCACATACCAGGTGACTGCAAAACCTTTGACGATGGCACACATCACTTCAAATTTCTCCGGAGTGGTGGCGTCAAAGGAAACAGCTTTGCACAGCAGACCCTTAGCAACAATGTCTATCAGCACTCTGAATTGATTCTTCATCAAAATCTTCTTGAACGGAGGGGTTCGCAGCCGGTGGCCAGACTCGGAAAAAAAAGTACTCATCTCATCTCGAATGGAGATGGAGATGGCAGATAAATCAGTGAGCCCGACAATGAGAAGGCTCAGTTGGGTAGTGAAATCCTCTTGGGTGACCGTCACTGATTGGTTTGAAACAGTGGCCACCACTGAGTTGTTGACCACTTTCGCTAAAGCATAAAATTCCATTAGGGCTTCCTTGTAGAATAGGGGAGTCAGGTTTAACATAACCAATAGCCCCGGGTTTTCCAGACATCTGAATATGCTTATCATTCCATCATCGGAGCTTGTGTAGACTGAAAAAGGTTTCTCCGCCATTACAATGTATTTAGCTAATTCTCTTATATTTCTTTCAACATTATAAGTGAAAATACATAAACTTAAACTACTACTACCAGTACCGAATTGTGAAAGAATAGTTTGGTTACTATCGGTTGGTTCTTTTTCATGTTTAGCCATGTATCTTAGTAAATGACATGTACCACCAGAATAAGCATATGCATAATCTTTTTTACATTTTTTACAAACTGTTATTGATCTATTTCCCTCAATATTTTCTACATCGAATAGTTGTCATAAATTACTAGTTCTTTTTTTTAAAAGTTCTTCTAGTTGATGATTTAATATTCGGTGTGTTTTCTTCATTTTCTTGAAATTGATCATTTCATCATCGTAACTCACATTATAAGATGAATCGGTCATTATGTATATAGACTATGTTGGAATCGAAGGGGGGGGTGAATGAGATTCCTTAGCTACTTTAGCTTTTTAAAATGAGTTTGCAAAATAAAAGAGTTTGCGCTTGCGGAAGGCTTAAGTCAATCGATAAATAAAAGAAATGAAGAAGTAAATAAATAAATAAATGCGTAATGTAATAATGCGGTAAATGACAAGGATATTTGTTATAGAAGTTCGACGATGAATCGTCTACGTCTCCTCTTCCCGGTTAGATAACCTCCAACCGAGGTTCCACTAGAACAAATGGTCTTGGCCTTGAGGGCTCCAAGTTAGCCACAATACAACTCTTCCCGAGTACACAAAGCTCTTCTCGAGCACAACACTCTTCACGAGTCTTTTTGGCCTTAAGAGCTCCATGGATAGCCACACACAACTCTTCCCGAGTTACCAACACTCTTCACGAGTCTTCTTGGCCTTAAGGGCTCCAAGGATAGCCACAACATATGCACCAACTTTTACTTGTTGATGGCTTTACAATTTTCAACTTGCTTTGGTGTTGGAGGACCTTTACAACAACTCAACAAACACCTTCACGGTGTACCAACACGAAGAATCAAAACTCACACAACAAGAAATGAATTACAAACCCCAATACAACACAAATGTATGAAGTTTGCAATGCTAAAGTAATTTGAATTGATCAAGACTTTCTTGTAGTTTATAGTCTTGTTTCTTGTCTTCAAAATGCCCCAAAACATCAATATTTATAGTGTAGGAGGCCCCCAAGGCTCCTACTAGCCGTTGCTACACATAAGGCTTGAATCACTCGTGCATCTCCTTGGGCGATCTCCATCGCCACGTTCTAACGTTCAAATCTGGCCCAGATTGCCTTAGGCGATGTCCCCATCGCCTCGGGCGATCGCCCTTTGAAAAAATGCCGTAGGAAAGTTTTTGGATCGCCTGGGGCGACCATGACATCGCCTGGCACGCAGCGTGCCATCACCTGGGTTGATGGTGCGCGGCGTTGGCACGCATGGTTCGGATCGCCTGAGGTGATGGCCCGGATCGCCTGAGGTGATCTGCCAGATTTCAACACTGTCAAACTTTGCACTATTCGACCATCTTAAGCTAATGTTTGGGAAAAGTGGTAAACATGAAAGTTGTAGCCCTTCCTCTTATCTAGGTGTGGACAAAATTTCATTGCATTTCATTAAGGTATGAAGAAGTTACGCCCAAAATTCTACAGCCGCTCAAACCTTGCTACAATCTGCACTTGTTATGACTTCCATGCCATTTTGCTCCATGATGCAATCCGAATTGGACTGAGATGTTAGAATATTAAATCTAGAATATTGAGTTGGCTTTCCAACCTCTTTGTATTCACATTATTTGGAGCATCGAGCCAAGAAATATAATCAAAAAATTGCACTGCGCTCCAATTGGCTTCTATACGAATTTGCCAACCAACACCATTGGTTTGTGGGTCTTCATCCCATCATAAGAAATTGTTCCAACATCATTCCACACATGTTGAACACTTAATTTGGTTATTCATAGATCTCCTTCCTTCGCGTCCAAGCTCAATAGATTCCTTGATAAAAATCACCGCTTGTCCTATGAACTCGCATATGTTATTGTATAACTTGGGTTCTCTTCCATTGGTCTTCCCAACCAATTTATCAATCTAACCATGTACACTAAGTAGACATATTAGTACAACAAATGCAAGTTTTGTTGATCATCAATACCCATAAATAATTCGGAGATAAATTAAGCATTAAACTCAACAATGCGTTTAAGGCTCAACAGACTACAATTATCTAATGCAACAAATATAAAAGTTACCAAATATTTGCTAGGAGGAGTGTTGGCTTTGTTGCTTGTGTTGTATTGGCAAACGTAAGACGAACTTCTATCTTCTTGTGAAGAAATTGAGAATATATCGTTTCAAGTATATATAGCTTAGAGATTGAGAGGATAAAATGTTTTCTCAACACACACCTATATACAACAACAACAACAACAAAAATTTAAAAAAGCCGTTGAACGGCACTTTTTTTTTACCGTTGACCTTCGGCGATCGATCGTCGGTTATGTGGTGATCAATCGCCAAGCACGTGTATAACCTACTGCCACTCTGCGATCAATCGTCAATTATGTGGCGATCGACCGCCAAGCACGTCTGTAACCTACTGACACTCGATGATCGATCGCCAAGTAGGTGGTGACCGATCGCCAAATAATTTTTTAAAAAAAACTACAGTGCCTTGTCGTGCCAGCCCTTGGCCCGGCACGGCCCATGTTCCGGGCCGTGTCTGGCACGGCACGAAACTGTAGCAAAATGGGCCGTGCCGTGCCGCTTCAAGTCGTGTCGTCCGCTCCGTTTGACATCTCTACATAAATGTGTTCAACCATGGTTTTTATTTTATTTTATGTGTTCAACCATGGTTTATCATGATCGTTGACAAGATTTTGTATATGTCGGTACATGGAGCATGATCATATCCGCAAGAATTTCCACCCAGAGATGATCCAGCCGATTAATCCCTGGATAGTAGAAGTTTCTATTCAGTCTATTTGATATATAGTTTTAAAAATTTCCTAATTTTGAATATCCAACAAGAGGAATCCAAGTTGTAGAGACGAAATTTAATACACACTTATAAATTGTAACAGGGCCCTCTAACATATACTTTATAAATTCAATAAACATTCAACAAATTAAATTTAGATCCTGCAAACATGATGACGGCCACCTTGATGAGCAGAGACCAAAAGAAATGATGAATGTTTGCCAATGGAACACTGTCTGTATCGCATCTTTCACTCAAGTATATATGTATACATAGCTAGTCTTCTGTAGATGATGCCAAAGTTGCATATGACATCATCCACACGCACCTCTAACGTTAACCAATGTTCTACTTTCAGTCACATTTTATTTTACTTATCGAAACATTACTTACACTTTATTTCATAATAATTTCTTTTAAACTACTTTATTTCATAGTTTTTAAGATTTGTACAAACCATTATTGAAAATTATCTTGTTGTAGTTCATAGTTCATACTAGAACCTCATGGCACGCTATATGTACTATACATTATTTTTTTGTGTTTAACTAATTTTTGTTTAAAATATTTAGAGATTATAGTAAAATTAAAAACTATATTGATAATTTTTTTATTATAAAACTCATGGTGTTTTATAATAATTATTGGATGAGAAAAGATATGGTTATTCAAGCTTGGATAAGATTTAGATAATTATAATAATAGAATCTTTTTTCCAACCCTTTATATGAACTTACACAATGTTGATCATATATTTACCATATGTTTATTAAAATTTTACAGCAAAAATTTTAAGTCGTGCAGCAGCACAACACCACGTTTCGATCGTTCACATAATCAGAGCAATTGTTGTACTCAAGAATATGGCAAACATTCATATAAAGTTATACATGAATTTAACAATTAACAAAAAAAAAATAAAAAAACACCAAGAATAGTGGATTGTTGAACAAAAATAAAATGAATAGTTCTTGAATGATGAAATGAGATAGCAAGAATTGCTTCATCAATGGCTAGTTTCATGGAATCAAATGAATGATAGCATTCACACAATTTGGCCCCCCACCAATAATTTTGCAAAATAAAGTTAACCTAGATTAATATGAGTAATTGAAGAGATCATAACAATATTATTAGGGTGGTTTGGAACTTGGGAAATGGTGGGTATAAGAGGGGGTTACAATATTTAAAAGGGGATTAAAAAAAGAGGAGTGGAAAGGTAACAAGCTTTTTTTCTCAGCCAAAAGTCAAATAGGCCCTCCAAGATAAATAAATTAATGATATAAAATCAAATATTCATGATGATATCTTCACCTTGGATGTAGATAGGTTGAGATATGCAACCAAGATTTAACATCATTGCCGATCAGTATATATTATTTTTTTTCAAATTTTATTTGGGGACAAAAAAGAAAAAGAAACCCTAGAAACTGATACAAAAGAAGCCCTAGATTCATATGCCCCTACCCTTTTTTCAAAAAAGAAAAGAAGATGTATCATAGGTGTGTATAAATATGAAATTGCAGGTATTCACCAAGATATCAAAAGTATGTGTGATTTATGTTCGAGTATTCGTCCCACTCTCCAAGTAGTTGTAATAATTGCTCAAAAAAATCTATGTAAGCTTTTGACAATGTTTGGTTTCATTTCTTTTGTGTCAGTAATTAGTCGTATACATAGTTAGGTTTTTAATGTTGTGTGTGATATTAATTTTAATACTATCAACAAATTAACAAAAGGTTTTTTGGAGACTACATAAATTTTATTAAACAATACTAATAATATTTATGGTACTAAAACTAGGTGGGAGTCAAAAATATAAAATGAAACTCTCTCTTTCTCAGAAGCAAAACATAATATTTGATAATTGAATACAAATATTTGTTTTTCGTCTTAAGATATTCAAAATTAAGTTTCATATGCTAAAATGACAGCTTTTCAAAAAATGCACACAATATCACGGAATATTTGATGCTACGAGTAGTGCATTGGGTTGCATCAATCATGCATTGGGAATATTTCAAATGGAATATTCCCAATGTATGGTCGTATCATCCCTAAGGACAATGCCTCATACATCAATGATAAGTGCAATATACCTTATTATACTTAGAAATACATGCATAGACATATATATATATATATATATATATATTAAAATGAAGAACATATTTCTAACATTTTGTTTATACAATCCTACGTTATTTGGGGATGGGTGTTAAAGGGAATGAATCGGATTTGAGTCCATCTGTGACAGATAGCACATTGGTGCCAACTAAGTTACAGGTAACGAATTATTTTTAGCATTTTATTTTCATATCAACTTCCTGCTACCATATCCCATAGTATCCATGAAACATGATCAGCAATGAGTGCATATAGTGGATCATGCAGCTCACATAAGAAAGTTATCAAGCCATTTGCAGAAGCAAACAAATAAATATTAGTAATATTTGACAGTTTAGCGCCTGTATATAACATTTCTTTATGTTTTTTGACTAATAAGACAGGACATTTCATGACAGCTTAGGTTCGAATTAAATGATTTAGAAAATACATATCTAAACATAAACTAAATTCGCTAAAACAATATTGAAAACCCCAAGCTAGCTTAGATTTGAGTCTGTCCAAATGAACATGAGCTTTTATACATCCAGTTAGGCCAAGGAGCTCATTATATGTTCTATTTTAGTTTGGTTAAACAGTAAATAGTAACCACTTTTCTAAATTAATTGTGTTGTACAGTTACATAAATTACAAAAACAGACTTTAATGTTTAAAGCATTAAAAAGGTGGGATTAATTTAACTTCTTGTTTTTTTTAAAGAGAACTATGAAAGCTATAAGTAGCTTAAGTGCCCAATATGTTAGCACACTTTTCAAAACTCGTAGCCTGAATTTATTTAGTAGACTTGATGGATTTCGACCTTTTCACTAGAATAAAGGATGACCAAAGAATATGTGGCTCGAACTTATATATAAAGATTTGGAGTCCAAAGAGAATCAACGACTACATTCTGGTCGAAAGAAGCTCTTAAAAGAAACCGACGCATGTGCATGACCTGATTTGATATTCTTCTATTGTTCCCTGTATCAAATTAAAAGGTACAGACAATAGTGGAAGACGAAAAGGACCGGTCTAGTGTATATTTGGTATCCAGTCTCTTTCGTACCAAAAATGCTTCATTCATTACATAAAGACATATATATACTCAATAAATTCGATAGAAACCCTAATCTTTACTCTTTTAATGAAGTGATACTCCTCTGTCAGTATTAAAGAAAACCATATATTTCTATTCAGAACCCTTTAATACAATTTCTTCAACCCCATAACCCAAGATATTCTCAACAGAAAATAACAAACCGACCTTTCTTTCGGCATAATCTCAGGCAGATATGCTGAACCAAAGTATATTTGAAGAACAAGATCATGTGATAATCTCAACACAACTTGCAGGGTTTTTCCCTAGTTTCAACACAAACTTTACCTCCATTCCATTAGATTTCCCTGTTAATCATCAAAGCTTTAAAGCCCTTGCAACAAATATCAGTACGCCTCTTCCTTCACTTGAAGCTTCAGATCAGCCTTTACTAACAAAGCAAAAGGATGAATTAACAACCCACTTTGCAGGATCACAGTTGCTTTCTTTGCAGAGATCTCCAGTAAATTCTTGGTAAGATACGAAATAAGATATATATGTATGTGTCAGGTCTGATATCAGTAAGACTATGACGTAATTTATTTGTTAGAAAAATATAGGTGACTATTGTTTTTAAAATTAAAAGAGACTATATATCATTGATATTTAAGTGAGATGATCATTCTGTTCTGTTTTAGTATAAATTATCATGCATTATCAATATCATTATCAATCCCCGTCATCTAGAACTGGTGTGACTGGGTAGTAGTCGTCTAAAATAACAACAATTCTTATGTATATTTTATGAAGAAATGTAACTTTCATACCTCTAAATTTATTCATTTCTTTTCTTGATTTTGAGATGATTATTTATAGGGCATGGGAAGAATGGAGCGATTGCATGAGCATGAAGAGAAGCGGACAAGGAGATGATAATCATATAGGGGTACCACCAATCAAGATGAAGAAGATTTACAAGGGAAGGAGAAAGGTGAGAGAGCCAAGATTTTGCTTCAAAACAATGAGCGGCGTAGATGTGTTGGATGATGGTTATAAGTGGAGAAAGTATGGACAAAAAGTTGTGAAGAACACCCAACATCCTAGGTATGGTTTTGATTTCTTGATCCTTACTTTCTTGTTCAATTCATATTCTTTAAGTTTATTTGTTTTGGGCAAATTACAAAGAGGGTTTCGCTGATCTTTACAATAGTAGTCCAAACTTTTAATACTAAATAAATAGTCTCATAAAAATTATTTTTTTAACAAAAGTTGTCCCACATAAATTGTTATAACAAATGCAGTCCCACAAATATTATTGTTTAACAAAAATGTCTCAAGACCACTTCTCATTTTAAAAAAACGAAGAACAAATCTATCATGTTGGTACATGTCCGTTCCATTTACTTTCAGCTGAAGGTGGTTTTGAAACCTTTTTTTAAAAAAAAATAATTTATGTATGATTTACTCATAAAAGTTTGAGACTACCATCGCAAAGAAACTATTTAGTGAGACTATTCTTGTACTTTACCCTATTTTGAATTATAGGGTGTGCCTTAAATATTATGCATCATCAAGCCAAAAATAATAATAAAGTGAATACTAATGATATAGATATATACTAAATGTAGAGAAATTCAATATAATGATGCCTTTTTTCTTTAAATTCTAAGATAGTGAATAGAGTAATTTAAACCATCATTCCAAGATAACCATTATTATCCTTTCATCACCAATCACATAGTTATTATTATTACTGATAATAATAGCATATGGAAAAGCAAAAGTTAAACCATAATTGCTCTTTTCAAAATTTAATAATTATACTTGCTAGCATTGAACTCCAATGCATTATGCTGATTTAACTCCTATAATTCTGGCATATTTTTTTTAAAATCCTAGTGAATATAGAGGAAATGATTATCATTTCTCCCTTTATTATTTGTGTACGAAAATCTATTCTTTAAAAAAAAAAAGGCTACTGTTTTTATATCATGATTCCAGCCATTGCCAGTTTGCAATTGCACCACCCTTCCATATTGTCATTTCAATTCATGTTTTTTTTCTAGCCTGGTGAAGACATAATTTATCCACAATGGCCTACCATAATATAAGCTAATTGATTTATTGTGTCCTTTGGGCGAAACCATGAATTTATAGATGGTGGGCTAAATTAAATATAAAATAAGAAATTAATTCGTAAATATACATAATAATAACATACCAAAATAGATAATATTTGAAACAAATTGACAAATGAATAAGATAATAAAATAAAAATATATGTAAGACGATATAAATACAATTGGAAAATTTCAATATTATATTTTATTTTATGATATTTCTAATCAAAATTCGTCAGTTATGAATTCAAAATCTACTGAATCAATAGATTTTCACTTGATATAATAACATGTGGTTTATAGTAATTTTTATTACTAAATTAATGAAACATATCTAATTAGTTAGTACAATGAAAATTTAGAACTCTAATTTTCTGTCTAATCTGGAAAACGAATTAGGGTATCTACAAGGCTAAGTACAACTATAACTACCATGAATACAAAATCAAATAAATATACTTCATATTTTAATATTTTATTGGACTATAAAAGAAAATCCAAAAATTATTCTTATCTAATAATTCATGTACTATATAGATTTTTACATCATAAACATTAATGTGGAATACAAAATCCATCAATATTTCAAATAAGCTAATAAATGAAAATATGAAAATCAATAGAAAAAAGGACCAACTAATACTAAATCAAATGATAACAATACTAATTGTTTTGAATGTTTGATGATTGGATTTAATACATAAGAATCAAATAAAATTAATTTTAATAATTAATGAGGAAAAATTAAATATAAGTAGTAAAAAGTGTTGGGGTTCAACAATTGTATCTGCTTTGTGTTCGGTCGAACACGTGGCGCTTGTGCCAGTGTATGGTTGAAAAGATTGATGTTGTGTCATTACCATTAACTATAGTTATTGGTAAAGATATAAGCGTTCGATCCTACAATTGGTATTAGAGTCAAGGTCGTGTTCGATTTCCATGAGTTGCAGAGAGTGCAATTATTGGGGGAGGCATTGTTGGGGTCCAACAATTACCTCTGCTTTGTGATTGATCGAACACGTGGCGCTTGTTCCAGTGTATGTTTGAAAAGATTGATGTTGTGTCATTACCATTAACTATAATTATTGGTAAATCGGTAAGCGTTCGATCCTACAATTGGTATCAGAGTCAATGTCGCGTGTTCGATTCCCATGAGTTGCAGAGAGTGCATTTATTGGGGTAGGAATTGTTGGGGTTCAACAATTGCCCCTGCTTTGTGATCGGTCTAACACGTGGCGCTTGTGCCAGTGTATGGTTGAAAAGATTGATGTTGCGATATTACCATTAACTGTAGTTATTGGTAAAATTATAATAGCTCGATCCTACAAAAAGTTTTTAAAAAATTATAAAAATGTTTGGCTGAGTTTACTTTATAGAGAGATAAGTAACAAGCTTGGGTTAATTTAAAAAAAAAAAAACAATTGGTCCAAGCCCATATTGAGATAATAGTAGGGTTTGTTAAACAAAATGAAAAATAATCTTGCCCAAGAATAATCTCTTTCTCCTTCCTCTTTCCTCATCCACCTTTGCACCTGTATTTGCAGCCATGTTAATTATTTACGGTCAGGGGCAAAACTAGGAGCTAGCCACCCCCTAGTTTTGCCCCTGCCCTTGAGTAAGCAAATGAAATCAGTAGACAAGCGTAAAGCTTTATTTATTAGTTATTTTAATTCGTATTATTTTGGATTTTTCGAAAAATCGATCCAATAATAGGCCATTTTACTCAATTTTAAGTATTTATTTGTGCATGCAGGAGTTATTACAGATGCACACATGATAATTGTCGAGTAAAAAAACGTGTAGAGCGATTAGGAGACGATCCAAGAATGGTGATAACTACATATGAAGGAAGACACATACATTCTCCATCCCATGACAATGATGATGAACCTCAAGCTTCAATATCTCAACTTAAATCATTTCTTTGCCTAGGATCTCAATATATGATGTATTGATCCTCCATCATGCCATGGTATGGCACATCACATGTGGATTTCCTTGAAATTAAGAGAAAAAATACATTCCATACATATATTGAGTATGGATTATGCAATGTTATTTGTGTGTATCTTTGTTTCTATGCCCTTATTTTGTTGGGCTTGTGGCTGTAAAATCAGTCTTTTCATGAATAGCTATATTTGATGCGTGAATGGAAAATTCTTGTATATATCGAGTGAGTGCTGTCATACACCAACACAAATGTCACGAAATTAAGAATTTTGATTTTGTATGATAACTTAAATCATCGTATAAAATTCACATATATAAGAAAGTAGACATGAAGTGTATGCATTATTGACCTGATTAATTAAATAGAAGTGATCACCCTCTTCTCCAGTTTCATGGATGCGTCTCATTAAGGCAACAATGTTGCAACAAATGAAATCCACTCGGTATAGAATAATTGTCGGATCATACTAGGGTTGCTTAATGGGATGGACCCGACCAAAAACCAAACCGGTTAGCCCGGTCCCGGTGCGGATAGGTTCTTCGGTTCTGGAACCTGTAGACTACCGGTTCCGGGTTAACCGAACCCGGTTCCGGTTAAAAATGGAACCGGTAGTTATTTAATATATATATATTTATATAAATATATGTGAGATCAGCTTATAAATGTAGATGCCAATTAGATCGGTTGGTTAGAGATTCTTGTTCAATCAAGCGAGGTCGCGTGTTCAGGGCCTGCTTGCACCCAATTTTTTGCATCAAAATTTTAAAGAAAATTCTAATTAAAACCGGTATCGTGTTGAAACTGGTCCAACCCGAAATCGGTGGAACCGGTTCCTTACGGATCGGACTGGTTCCGAAATTAGCAGATCCGATTTTGGACCGGATCGAATCAGTTCGATCCGTTAAGCAGCCCTAGACCATACTCTAATTACATGGATCGTAGGTATTGTTTAAGTGGAACTTATGTGCATACTACATAATCAAATGGTTTAAATAACATGAGAATCTCGTACTGCATTAATTGTAGTATTGGGCCTTTTTATAAATGCATGGCCCATCAACAGCAACAAGTAATTTATTTGGGTCATGAGCCATTAAAAAAGGTTAGCAAATGAAAAACACCAGCACATTATTGCCATCTTTGGGTAGTAAAACTGAAATAGAAAATTACCAAATACACCTTAAAATAAATGGAACTAAATTCGAAACCAAAGTGAAAATCAGTTGGTTGCGAGGTAAAAGGCATTGATGGATGTTTGTAATTGCTTATTCAAATTATTTTTATGTTGTTTTTGCTTAAAGTTGAAAAAGTTATTTTTAAGCAAAAATATTGTGTGTTTGCTATTAAAATAAAAAAGCAGTTTAATGAACTTCAAATTATTACAAAATTACAACCACAGAAGTAAAAGAAGTGAAAAACATCTCATGACTTGTTTCTCTGCTTCTGCTTTTATATGCTTATTTTTAGAGAATCAATGAAATTAAGCACTCAAAATCTGTTTTTTTATCTGAGAACGGATAAGCAGTTTTGAAAAGTAATCACAAGCATCCATGAGCATATCATGCTTAAAAAACCAGGTTAAAGGGACAAAAAATACTCTTAAAGTTATAGAAGCACAAACAATATTTATGTAAAGATTTGTAAGAATTATAAATTCAAGGAGCCAGACTACCTTTCCTCGGTCCAAGAAATTTTACATATGCTTCTCGCCTTGGGTAAATATACTCGTACTACTTATTTTTTTGGTCCCAACAAATATTTACTTCGATAAAAGGGATTCTCCTAAATCTGTCCAGTTTTTAACATATTCCATATTTACGACCAGTCAACTAAAAAAAAAAAGCAAAATCAAAAGTACGACCCACCACGAGAGCCTCGGTCTTGCCGGAATAGATGAGAGTTCATGCCCATTTTAGGCAAACTCGAGTTCGAGTTGTGCTTTGTACACAAAAATTGATTTAGTCCAACCACACTAAAAAAAATACGATCCACCACCCAGACATGATAAACAGAATTGAGTCAATTTTTAAAATTACTAAAATTTAAGGTTGTGTTTGGATCGAAAGATTTGAAATGAGTAGATTTCAAATTCATCAATAAAATCTATCATTTATGTTTGAGTAAGAAATTGAAGTGTGTATTGCAAATTTCTTGTTGTTTTTTCAAAACTCCTCATCTACGTTTATTAAGGATTTGAAATGACAATATATTATATGTCATTTAAAATCCTTTCCAAATCCTAAGCCTTTCATACAAATGGATGCAACCTAAGACTTTTGAGTCATGTATCGAATTTTTAAAAAATAAAAATAAATTAAAATTGGGCTTAGATGTTTATTTAAGGATTAAGTCTATATATATATATATATATATATATATATATATATATATATATATATATATATATATATCATTGCGTGTAATCCCATAAGGTGTTAGAAAAAAGATAATGAAATAAGGAAAAAAGCAAGAGCACGTGAGGTTCTAGTAATTTCAAGGATACTTTGGATAAATTATGGGATTACTCACAAACTTCCAAAATAAACCCTTGAATGCACCACGTGCTCCCACGTGAGTGTCACGTGCGCTACCCCCTAATTTTTAGGCATTCCGTGTATTTTATGCTTACCTTTTTATATTATATTAACTAGTTTAACCTTGTCTGTGGTGCGTGTATATATAATATTTTTTTAATACATTAGTATGCTTGCATGATATTTTTTTGTTATGTAAAAATTGTTTTAGTACGTTAAATTGGATGTTTGATTTAAACTAAAATCAAGGTATCATTATGGTTGAAATCGTATTGATTCGTAAATTAATACACACAGCTCATATCGAAATGGACTTGATATGGCCGTCGTAGAATTGCTCATAGGAAATAACCCACTTCAGGCCCAGTATTTATAAGTATTGTAAGAGTATTTATTAGTATTGTAAGAGGTATGTTGGTAAATAAATATTGGTCTCAAGGATAATTTGGTAAATGCACATTATTATCAAGCATGTTGGACCAAATGTCGGTATCAGTACTCATGATTATTAATAATTATTTGAGCGCTGAGGGCAAATGGAAGCGTTAGGACATTTTGAGGAAGATAAAAAATTTGCCGCACATAGTTTCGGAAGGAAAAAAAAACTGATGAAAAATTGGAAACTAAGTTGGGAAGTTAATGGGTGATCTTTCGATATTATCTATTTGTCTCATGGTCTCATGGCTATTACTAAAGCAAATAGAGAGTATTTTTGAAATTTCACAATAGTCATATCAAAGTGGTTGCTCTAAAATACTTACACATTATAATATAGTATAGTATATATTATTTGAGCGCGGAGGAGGGAAAATGGAAGCGTAAGGAAATTATGGGGAAGAGAAAAAAACTGCCGCCCATATTTTCGGAAGGAAAAAAATTGATGAAAATTGAAACTAAGTTGGGAAGTTAATGTGTGATCTTCCAATATTATCCATTTATCACATGGTCTCGTGGCTATTACTAAGGCAAATATAGTGTATTTTTTTAAATTCACAATAGCCATACCAAAGTGGTTTTCTAAGATGCTCACATATTATAATATAGTATATTAGTATAATACAAAAGTGGTTACTCTAAGATGTTCACTTATTATAATATAATAATATATTATAGATTTGTTAGCCTGAACTCAACTCCAACTTCTATGAGGCAAACTCAATCTTAGACTCGACCAAGGGTCATAAATGATATTGATCTGACTTGTGGTCAACAGATCAGTTAATCGGACCAACGGTTCGATGGGTCGGACCCATAACTTGCCCGTCTATAGGAGGGCCGATTAATAGCATAACTTGCCCGTCTATAGGAGGGCCGATTAATGGTCATGGTTTTCTAACCCCGTGAATCACCGGTTAACCGGCGGTTATTTAATTTTTTTTATATATTTTAAATTTAAAACATATGTTATGATATAGATTTGAATCATGACCTCAAACTTGAATAATTAGGTCAACCACTGAGCCACAAGAGTATTGTTGATCTATAGCGTGTTATAATTTATATATATTAATAAGCCAATATATCATATACTTTTTTTTTCAAAATTTAATAATATTTTAAATTTTGTTTTAAAAATAAGAGTCAAATCGTTTTCGTAATCGTTGGTTAACCGTAATTCGAACAGAACTGTATCGATGATTCCTGAACCGTAATCGAAACCGTCAAGGATCGTTAATGATCGATGTTTTTTGAACCGTCTAACCGACGGTTTTGAACCGTGTCTTACACCAACTTAGTAGGTGTTTGCAATTGCTTATGAAAACTGCTTATCTGCTTTTCAGATGAAAAAAGTAGTTTTTGGGTGTTTTATTTGTTTGCTTTCTGCTATTGCTTCTCTAAAAATAAGTAGAAAAAAGCAGAAGCAGAGAAGCAGTTCATGACATGCTTTTGACTGCTTTAAGTTGTTTTGTGGCAATTTCATAATTACTTTAAGTTTATTAAGCTGTTTTTTATTTAAATAACAAACACAATGCTTTTGCTTAAAATCAACTTTTTCCAACTTTAAGCTAAAGCAACATAGAAATGCTTTGAATAAGCAATTGCAAACACACCTTTACCCCTACATAATAAAGGACTTGTGGATTTGACATTTAAGATTTATATTTGTATAGCCGTTACCAGTTAAAAGAAAATAAGTTGTGAGATATTATCTAAGCATTTACTGTAATACACTTGGATTTGATATGATATTTTAAAAATCGATCCTTAAAAGAGAACAAAAGGTGGGAAATATGCTCATGGATTCGGTTTGGACCTCATTTATCGACCAGTTCAATATGATTGATCTAAAATAATTGATATGTTAATTTATATATTTTTGTTTAAAACATGTTACATTTTAAAATTTAGTTGGTGTATAAACGAGGTTTATATATTGACGTTGTTAATCAAGTGTAGCATGGTGTGCGGTAGACCCGGAAATTAGAACTATCAGTTATCCATACCGCCTTAGGTGGGTTTTGTTTGCTTGTCGTATTAGTATGACTAATGGCCGAAGCATATATTATATTACGTATATGTATTGAATTGTTGTTGATATTTTCAATGACCTAAAAATTACATATTCCATGTATATTTGAAAAAAAATATTAATTCATTGCACATAGATAATTAATTTTTTATATAAGAGGAGAGAGAGGAATATTTTTCCGCCATATGCGAGACTGGATATCGAGTCACTACAAAAAAAATAGAGTTGTTTTACCAAATGTGCTAGACTCGCGGCTCTAAAAATTATCGTGATTTGTTAATTGCACACATCATATAAGGGGCCATCCATATGACGTGGCGCCACCCCTATGCACCACTCCTCTATTCAAATTTAGTATATGGTTACGATTTGCTTTTCTAATTTTCAAAACTCCATAAATGATATTTAAATTAATATAAATTTCTTGGTTATATTACATAATATTTACCATTTTTCTCTTAACTTATATTTACTTAAAAAATAAAAATTTAGATGAAAAATTATTATAATCTCGTTATTATCAGTGATATATTATATGATATTCTCTTTATCATTAGAGTTTAATCTTAGTTAGATATTAATTAATTTTTTTATAATTTTATTTTTTTCAATCGATAGGATTAATCATTTTCGTTGAACGGATAAATTGAGACTAATCAACTACACTCCGACAATTTGTGGTTCAAGCCGACATTGAATTTGATCGAATATTTTAAAAGCAAAAGATTTCATATAAATTGTATAAATAAAAATTGAAGGCATTAGTTTATTATTTAATAAATTTGTAGAAATATCTTAACAAGTGGTGGTGATGAATGAACAAAAAGAGAAGTAGAAAGGGGAGTGTGTTGGGAGGTAAACGAGACATTGATTAAGAATGAAGGTTACTTTGTAGTGTGGCCCCTCAGACATGCAAAACCCTTACATTCCACAATCAAACTATATAATACACGGACACTCCTAAAAATTATTCGGTATAATATAGGACATTTCTAGAACACCGACACTTTCCTGACACTTCTCGAATATGTGTCGGACACGCTACATGGCATTTTATTAATTTTTAAATAAAAATAAAATCCTACCCTCGTGTTTGACAAGGCCGAGAGCGTGTTCGACATAAAAATGATACTTTTGGGAGTTAATTCTACAATTTAAAAGATTTTTGGCTAAATTGAAATTTAGACATGTTAGTTAAACTTTATGTGAATTGAAGTCATATACATTTGATATTAATATGTGAGATATTATTATGGACGATACAATGATGATTTCAATGACATGCATTTATTTATATGATTTTTGAATTTGGCAAGAATATTTTTGTGTTATTCTTTTATTTGGACGTGTTTGTTAAACTTTATGTTAATTGAAGTAACATATATTTGATTTTAATATGAGTGATTATGATGATGTTAGTGACATTTAATATATTTTTTTTGTTTTTACATGGCTGGCTTTAGAATTTAAAAAATATGAAGTTTAGTATTTTATAATATAATATTTGTATAATATATATATAAATATATAGGCGTGCTCAGCCATGTCGTATCCTGAAAATTTTGAAAATCTGTGTTGTCGTGTTCGTGTTGTATCAGTGTCACCATGTCGATATTCGTGCATCGTTGCTCTTAAAGCTCATCACCCACACGCCACAAACACATAGGTTTAGGCTTTATTTGTGATGATGATTGGTTCATTCAATGGTATGATTTCAGGGTCGAAATGATTTTTCAACTTCTTATTCTACCTATACCATAATATTTTAGAGAGTAAGTGGCAATTACCCTACATATTGTTAAAACACATTTTATCCCCTGATATCTGAAAATAAACAGTTTATTCTCGGTGGTTTTCAAAATAAGCTGTTTATCCCCATGTGATTAGTAAAATATAGTACATTATCCTCTTATATAAAATGTGTATTTTACACATATTTTTAAATCACAACATGTAAACTGCATATTTTCAAAACACTGAGGGATAAACTGGCTATTTTCAAAATACATTTGGATAAAACTGTATATTTTCAAAATTATATGTGTAACTGTCTATTTCAAAAATCACATGGATTAGTTGCCCAAAACCCTATTTTAGATTAATGACTAATGACTCAAATTTAGTTTTAGAAGGAGTTTTCACTTTTTATAATGAAGATAATAAGAATGGACGAAAGTTATACATAATAACTACAAACATTTTTAAAAAAAAAAAAAAACTTAAATTTTTTAGCACCAAATTTGAAAATCAATGCGCAAAATATTTTCAAATCTTAACAAAAATTATCTAACTTTCAAATCTTTTTAATATTTTTTTTTATCTTTGTTGGCCTTTGTTTTTTTATATGTTTGAAATCTTTAAAAAAAAATAACAAATTAAAAAGAAACATATAACTAATGTTGTTTTTCAAACTACCAGTTCCGATTCTTATAATCAAATAACATTAAATATATACATTATGATATTGTCAAAGTAATTAATTATTATTGATATTATAGCAAATTACGTGAATTTATGTAAATTATATGAAGCAACAATAATTAAATATATAAATAAATTAGTCGAATGGTACCATATTCGTACGTGAATGAGGACAGCTAAATTTGACATATACATACACTCATCCAATGACGGAAATATTGTTGCTGCCCTGAAGGGCACTGCCCTCAGGACATCATCCATCATTCACGTGGAATCTTTTTTTTTTTTAAAAAAAAAAGATTCCAAATGAACGGTGATGATGCCCTTAATGACACTACCCTTAAGAGCATCATCAAACAAACCTCCAATGACATATAACTAAGCAATAAATCTGTAATAAACTTGACGTGACAAGTATAAATTAATAATTCGTTCATCCATAATTAAAGGTAATGTACGTTTTCAATGTCACACGCTTGTGTCTGCCCGATAATTAAGCATACTTATTTATTAAGTGGAAACTCTGGAATATCACATTTGTTAAGGGATCTGCTTGGTTATCTAAACATAAATATAAAATTATAAGAAATATTATATGGAATCCGGAATAATATCATCACAAATTACTATTTTGTAATATCTGCACTCTCATTACTTTTTTCAGAAAAGAACGAGTCTCTTAAACATGTAAAGAACTTATTCTCGTCTTTCTTGAAATTGAGCAAATCCATTCTTTGAATATCGATAGATCGAACATTATGATAATTGTTATATTACAATTAAATTGGTAAATGTATTATTTTTTCAAATCAAGCAAGCTCATTTTTTGAAATAATTGCATGGTAATTATTTACATAATGTTTTTTTTAACTAAAGTCTTTAAACTAGGATTTTTATCATGAACATTTGATTTAATTTTTATGTAATTAACTTTTGCCCCCCTGTCGATCAAATTCCTAGATTCGCCCCTAACGACCCCGATTAACAGGGGCGGGGTCGACCGTACCCCCAAAAAAAAAATTAGTTTTTTTTTTAATTATAGATTTTTAAGTTCTACCCTTAATGCTAATCATACCCTCCTGTACTTCGAAATGAGCTATTAATGCATGCAGTTTGCACTATCAGATGAAGACAAGTCTTAAGTTTCTCAAGTAATAAAATAAAAACGACACGAAAGTTTGAATCCAAGTGTCCAATATATTATTATACATAAAAAATCGAAGTGTTCTTGGCTTGATGCATTGAAACTGTAAGAGTGGATTTATTTTATGTGGTCCATCCTTGGAATTGAACACTAGGGAATATTAAATATACATCAGGGTAGATAAATATTTCAAATAAAGTAATTAATTGTCCAAAATCAACATCATTTAGTTTTTACTTCCTTCTTTTTCCAGGTTCCAAAGCTATACAAATACGGAAAATTATATCAACACTCCCACGTAATTTGAGTCATTGAATATAGTGGATCTCACATAGGATCCACACCGTCCGATTGTTATATCCACATCGGGAATAGTACTCTCGATGTATGATAGAATTTCCGCTATTGAAAAAGTTTGATTAGAGAATAGTTAATTCGTAAACAAACAGACAAAGTCAGCTTCGGTAGTAGAGCATCCTTGCTTTATGGAATGCATAGTTTTCAAGAATGAATTCAGGTGCACATGCGCATGGTACATATACAAGCACACACGTATGTATAAAACAACAAAAACAATGTAAGTTTTCGAGGACCACCAAATTGTATTATAAGACACGGGTATTTGGCATCTTCCCATAAGTGAAGGATTGTCATTTTATTTCAAACTACTTAGAAGTAACTGAACCAAAGTGTTGCATCACTCACTCAAACCATGTATTAAAATCTTGAAAGTTTTGGTACTTATTGCCTGGTTATTGATGACGAACCACCATGTGATTTTCCAAATAGATATATTACACCCCTGTTTGAAAATAGGTTGTTTATCCCTTAGTTTGTGAATTGGTACAAACCCCCTCCGTGTACGTTATGTTTTGCAAAACACGGTAAAATACCTATTTTGAAAACCACATAAGTGTAAACTAGCTAATTTTAATTCAAACTTGCACAATTAATACAAAGAGACTCAGTCAAGAGGGACTTCTTGGCATTATTGGAGCATGAAAGTGAACAGAAAGAAATATTGAAAATTACACTTTAAAAATGGCTGAAACATGAAAGTTGGCAAGCATGAGTACAAAGGGCCTACAACTTGAAAAACAATTCCCAAGTCCTTAATGAAGGATTTGATGTGTTACTTGTATGCATGCAGTACAAGAGACATATTTTGACATTTTACAATTTTTTTTATTTAATTTTTAGGATGCCAGTTGGAATGTGGGGAAAAAAGAAATAATAAAGTTACAAATAATATCATCCACTTAGTCAACATCATTGTGAGGTCATTTGATCCAAAACCTTCAAAGGCTTTATCTAAATTAGAATGTTCTGTTTCAAATAAAGAAGACAAAAAGAAAAAAAAACTAAAGCAAATGTAATAAACTTAAACTATGTATGTACAAGAATATTTTTACAAGCTAAGACAATCTCTGTTATTTTATGTATGATGATACCAAGATTTTCTTCCGAGGGATTAATATTACAAGCTGTGAGTACAATAATTTCTGGGATCGGTTTATACCGGTTTGAAGGTATCTTAAACTGGAAAAATGGGTTTCAATGAATGATCAAGAACCATCAAAATTTACTCCGAAGCTCACAAATTCTTGATCAATTCATTGCCTTCCTTTATGCTCATTTCTACCCCTTCAACTGTACTAAAACTGCTTTCCTCGATGGCAATAATGGAAGAAGCCGAATCGAGTCCTGATCCTGCCTGAATCTCTTTAAACATAGCCATGACTTGAATCATCGTGGGACGTTTCCAAGGTCGATCATCTAAGCAAGCACAGGCCACTGTCAAATGCTGCAAAAGCTCGATTTCTAAGCTTGGATCTTTCATGATTTGTGGGTCAAAAACGTCGCTTATTCTTGTCTTTGCGTGCTGTTTTACCCACCCCACGAGATTGTTGTCACCAAAATCAGCTGAATCGGTAGGTTGTTTACCGGTAAGCAGCTCCAGTAAAACGACTCCATAGCTATAGACGTCTCCTTTTGTAGAACATCTAAAACTTTGGTAGTATTCAGGTGGGACATATCCCGGTGTTCCGGCTAACGTGCTAACGCTCAAATGTGTGTCCGTGGCACTCATGTGTCGCGCCATCCCAAAATCTGATACTCGAGCCTCCAAGTTTTCATCTATCAAAACATTGCTAGATTTCATATCTCTATGAATTATATGTGGGTTGCAATTGTGGTGAAGAAAAGCCAATCCCCTGGCGGCTCCAACAGCAATTTTTCGCCTCGAAGCCCAACTTAAGGTGATCCCGATTTTCTTTCTGTCGTGCAAAACATCATCAAGACTTCCATACTTCATATACTCGTAAACCAAGAGCCGTTCCTCGCCAACCTTGCAATATCCGAGGAGCGGGACAAGGTTCCGATGCTTAACTTTTCCGATTGTTTCCATTTCAGCGGTGAATTCTTTGTCGCCCTGCCCACTTACATGCATCAACTTCTTGATCGCCACAACATTTCCATCTTTCAACCGAGCTCTGTATACATCACCGAAACCACCACTCCCTATTAGGGAGTCATTATGGAAGCCATCTGTGGCTTCAAGAAGATCGGCGAAAGTGATTTTTGTAAGAGGCTTTTCGAAAGTGGTGATGCTGATGCTCAATGCCTCACGGGCGCTAAGCTTCCACACGCTTTGTGCCGTTGCCGAGTTGGAGTGATTCTCCATATAGGCCTCGAGTGCCACCTCCTTTTTCTTCCTCCTTTTCTTCGTTTCTACAGCCACGATTATCAAACCAAATATGCAAAAGAGAGAAAATAACAACCCCATCGCCACACTGCCCGCAAAGGAGGCTTGTCTACGGTGAGATTTCAGATGCTGGCCGGAATCTGGACCTAATGCCGACCCACAGGGTGGAAGCGGGTATCCACAAAGTCCCGAATTATTCGCAAATCTATAATCAGGAAATGTATCGAATGGTGCTGATTCGGGAATCACTCCCGAAAGATTATTATTCGAGATATCAAGCTCTCCAAGCAATGTGAGGCTCTTCAATGCCATGGGTATCGTCCCATTCAACCGATTATAAGACAAATCAAGAATAGCGACACTCTTTAATCCTCCAAGCTCTTCCGGAATGGGCCCGGAGAGATCATTGTGTCCTAAATTTAGTATAGACAAGTAGAACATCGAACCAAGCTCCTTAGGTATGCTACCCTCCAATCTATTGTAAGAGAGGTCAAAAAAAATCATGGAGCCATTGTGATTGAATGTTGGCTTGGTGATGCCTCGGTACACTCTGGTAAAGTTGCACGGATGCCTTGTCGAGATTCTATCCAACTGTTCCTGACGAATGCCCCCAAACTCCAGAAGATTCCCGGCTCCGTGGCACTGTTTGCTTCCGTCGTTCTTGATATAAACATACCGTTTCCCGGTAAGCAATGCCACAGCAATATTGCCAGATTGCTTGAAAAGGGCAGGTGGAATTGTACCATTGAACAAGTTCGTATTGAGATCCAACCAAATCAAGCTTCTACAATCGCCTAATTCAGCCGGAAGACTTCCAGATAAGAAATTGTGCCCGAGCTTGAGAATCGCTAGATTAGACAAAAGGCCTAAAGAAGCCGGAATTTCCCCGCTCAAGAGGTTATTCGACAATGAAATCCAATTCAAATTAGTACAATTGCTAAGAGAATCTGGAATCGACCCGGTCAAGTCATTGAAATCAAGAATCAAGTTCTCCAAACTCTGCAAGTACATAAACTCCTGAGGGATCTCACCTTGTAGTTGATTCAACCATAAGATAACATCCCTCAACTTCGACAAGGATCCGAGGCTTCGTGGGATTGACCCATTCAAATAATTGAAACTAAGATCAAGTGACTCCAAATGTGAACAGTTACTCAGACTCTCAGGTACTGGACCTGTGAACATATTATTCTGAAGGTACAGCTCTTTCAAGCTATTTCTAGGATCTTTGCAAAGCCCAGAAGGGATCAAACCAGAAATATTATTGGAACTCACATCTAATGTCTCCAAATTTACCAAATTTGACAAAGAATCAGGCAACCCTCCCACAAAATTATTGAAAGATAGAACCAAAGTCTTCAAATTGCTGAAATTCAAGAGGGTTCCAACAGGCAAGTCACCGGAGAAACTGTTGTTAGAAATATCAAGAAGCTCCAAATAAGAGCACGTGGAAAGACTTTCAGGCACAAAACCTACGAAATAATTGAAAGACAGATCCAACTCCACAAGGGTTGTGCACAAATGTGACAGATTTGAAGGGATAGCACCTTGAAATCCATTTTTTTGGAGGTAAAGATACTGTATACTCCCAGTTGGCAGTATTGGAACAACGCCTGTGAGCTGGTTATTCGTGAGATTGAGGAAACTCAACTTCCCACAAGAAAAAAGTGAATTCCCAACTTCACCGTAAAATTTATTGGAAGACAAGTCCAGGTGTAGCAGATTGGAGCAGTCCCCAAACGTGGGAAAACCCGTGGAGAAATTGTTGAGGGAAAGATCCAAATGCATCATCTTGTTGATTTTTAAGTCAGTCAAACTCCCTCCCAATTTATTGCCCTTCAAATACAGGCGCTGCAGCTCAGAAAACCCACCCGAAAAAAGCCAAGAAACCACGTTTGAACCGGAAATGTTGTTGTAAGAAACATCAAGAACTTGTAACGACGACAACCCAGCGCCCCCGGCAAATTCTTTCACCGGACGGCCAATCAAATTCATGGAAAGATTAAGAAAACCCAAACCAGAGCAAACCCCAAAGGCAGCGATATCAGTAGCAGGCCCTGAGACGGTGTTTCCAGATAGATCTACCGAATTCAAGAAACTACTGCAGGAGAATGTTGAAACAGAGGATATTGGACCCGAGATGGCAGCATTCTTAAGCACAAGAGACTCCAAGCTCGGCAGAGAAAGCAAGAAACTCCCAACTTTCGACAAGTCCGCGTTGAGAGTGTAATCAGAGAGGTCAATGGAGGAAACTCTAAAGTCTTTACACAAGACACCGCTGAAATTGCAAGGAGAGCCAGTAGGCTGCCAATTGAGGAGTTGGTTGGGGTTTGGAAGTGAGTCTTTGAATGAAATGAGCAACTGGGAATCTTTAAGGAGGCCATTTTCGGCGGCTGAAGACGGTTGCGGAGATGACAGGGTAATGAAAAGGAGCAAAAAGATAAAAAGATGATAGTAGAGAAAGAAAGATTTGGCAGAGTTGTGTTGTTTCATGTTCAAAGATTGAATTTTGATGGGGTTTACTGTTTCTTTAGTTTCTGATTATTAACTGAACTGCTCTTTCGTTTCTTCCATTACAGAGAGAGGATGATGGTATATGAACAGAAATTGGATTGGAAGCTTAGAGAGAGAGATGGTGAAAATGAAAGGCGTCGAAGGACGTAAGATGGGTATTTATGTTTTATAAATTTTGATTGAGGGAGGGGGGGGGGGGGGGGGGGGGGGGGGTGGGGGGTGAATCATGGGGAGGGGCACTCACTTACTATTCTTTGGGATGTAGTATGAAAGGCTCGTGTGCCATGGCGCTGCAACCAAGCCATAGCGGTCGAGCTCAATTGCTTGGTGAGGAGTCGAGCTCCATTTTTGTTTTCAAAATATTAATTAAATTGCTATTTTATTATTATTATACTATAAATTACATTTTAATAAAAAACTCAAGTTTTGAAATAAAAAAAGATTCAAATCTATTTTTTTAAAGTATAATAATTATTTTTGTTGGAGTAGGTTTAATTTATGGTCTAAATACAACACAGATCATCACTAACCATGTTTCACATTTATACTTTAAAATGAAGATCAAGGTGAGGTGTCAAAAAAAATTTATCGGAGGTAAAATATAATTTTAAGTCGAGAATCTGTAATTTTGGGGGGCAAAATATAGTTTAGGGGGAAATGTGATTTTAGGGATAAAAAAATTTATTGAGGACAGATACTTGTTCTCCTTTACTTGGGTCTGCGTTCGGCCTTATATAGATTCTTGATATAGATGCATTGTTTACTAAAAAAGAAATAAAAAATGTACACAGTTGAAACGAGAGATGGGAAAGAGTTGAATGGGGGAGTGGACACAGCTGTTGTTTCACATGGCGTATTTTTCTCCCTACTTCTATTGGCTTCTCTATCTTTTCCTTCTCTGAACCATTTTTTTCTTTAAATACTCGTAATACGATAATAAAATATTAAAATCATGTAGGCGTGAAATTCATGAAAAATTATATTTTGACCTCTTTATTTTTTTATTATTTTTTTTTCCAAATAAACAGCTCACCCCAGAGTTAATCTAGGGCTCAGATTGGTCGGGTATTACTAGGTTCAAGTAGTTTGGGTTGGATACCCGAAATTTCAGGTATCTCTAATAACTACCTGATTCTCGATTGTGGTCAAAATTGACGGGTACTTGAATTTACAGTTTTTTTGGTTTTTTTTTCCTTTTATCATTTCGTTGAAATAAAAGAATCGTTTAAATAAAAGAAACCAGTTCATGTACCCGATTCCCTATTGGGTACAAAACAATACCCGGTTGTTCCCTAATTGTCATTCCCAATTGGGTAGGGTCGGATATCTGAATATCAGACCCGAACACCCACCCCTAATTTAATCACATAATAAGAAAAAATTATCAAATTAACGATAATGTTGATCTATTGAATGGAAAGGAGTGGTGGGGCTCTAATGTTTAGTACAATAAGTTTGTCAGTATAGGTTTGTGCATCCGTGTGATTAAGGAAATGGCTCCATCGTTGTCTGTTATTTTATTTATTAATTGTCTTCATTCATTTCCCTCCTCATAAATTTTAATTTTAAAGCAACTAAGATAATCTATACCTATATTCTTCTATTAAATCACCGAATATATCGATTTAATTATTAACTAAACATTGCCTGAAAATAACTTTAGGCATAAATAATTAAATATCTATCTCCAAATTATATCTCACATTATAATTCATTTATAATGATTATATAAGTAAAAATTAACAATTTAATTACCACAATGTGCTTTTAATGCAATAATAATCGGATTACAAGTATCCCATATAATAAATTTCAAATCCACTTTCCTCTCAAAAAGAAAATATAAAATTTTACTTTGTCATAGATCGTTTACTTTGAATAATAGGATTATATTGATAAATTACACGATGAATATTAATATTGTATGAAATGATAAAGGAATAGCGATGGATAAATAATAATATGTTTATTTTGAATATTAAGATCGACATATATTTTACCGCCATGTGATATTTATTAATAATATTTAGATAATAAAATGATAGAATGCTGGATTATATTTTCATACTTGTTATTATTAAAAATTTAATTTTTAATATTATGAATTAATAAATCTTTTTTAAAAAAACACAACAGAAGATGATGTAGATGAGATAAATATAGAATTTTGTGATGTGTTGATAAGGGTAAGTATGTAATTTTATCTCATTCCTGACTCACACGAGTAATTACTTTACGTACACTTCAATTTTATTTATATTTAATTTAAATAATATATTCATCGAAACTAAGTGATTTATCTTTAAAAAATAATGTGGTAAATATTCAGTTTTACCTGCGTAGAATCTAGGCGTGATGGCACGCGCCATAAATTCAGCTGTGCCTACTAGCATAGTATCATGTGGTACATAGTACTGTTAAGTAATGGCCCCACGATTAGTCAATTGAGAGAATTGACGGACAGGATTGGACAGTGAATGCTGTCATGTGTCCAGTGCACTATCCCTTCAGTAAATCTAACTACACTGCAATTTATACATAGAACAAGTGAGCAACACCAAGTGACAATAATTTGGACGAAATAATTTGATTTATTTTCGAATACAAAAATCTATATTTTGAGTTTCGAAAAAATCTTATTACTTTTTAGTTTTTACTGTATATTAAACCAACTTTGTTTTTCTAAAGATTTTTTTCTTACTATAATTCTATAAATAGGCGAAAATAATTTGTCTAAATAGTATATGCATGTCTCGTATAATAATGTAAGAGGGGCTAATGATATCATATGACATCATTTTTGTGAAATATTTTTCAAAAATCCAAAAATGTCGTCTCTCGCACTTTTATTGAAACGTTTTTTTTTATTTTTACTAGTATTTATTGATCGTCCCCATTTTTTTAAAATATTGATTTCGTATTTTTTAACTATTCAAATCCATTTATCTCTCTTAAATACTAATGTTTTTGTTGAAAATCGCCAACAAAAATTTTATATTATATACAATCATGTTTGTTTCATCTCCACTATTTCTCACTTTTGTTTCATATTTACTATTTTAAATTTCAAATTTGGAATAAGATTTTTTTGGTTTAGGGGGTTAAGTTCATTACTTAAAATTGTTAAGGGGTTAAGTGCATGTTTTGTAATGTTAGAGGGTGAAGTGCTAAAATGTGTGAACGTTGGGGGTGTCCACTATTTCCACTTATTTTTAAAACGTTAACATTGTAATTATTTTCTGGGTAAATTACAAAATCCTGACATCAAATAGTATCATTTTTAATTGTAATTCAAACTTTTAATCTAAATAAATATAATTTTTATAGAAATTATTTTTTTATAAAATTAATCTCACAAAAATTATTTCAACCAATCTATAAAAAACTATTTTTTTAAACAAAAATAGTCAAGATCACCTTTTCATTTTTAAAATAACGGACATATATATTCAAGAACAAACTCTCAATGCAGGACATGTCGAAAAATTGGTCTTAGTGTCATTTTAAAAAAAAAAAAATAGTTTATAAGATTATATTTATTTAATTTTAAAAATTTGGAAATAATATTATAAAATATACTGTTTAGTTGTTGGGATATTCTTATACTTTACCATTTTTTATTTAGTCCACGGAAATGGAAGGAAGCGTGACGTGAAGTTATGTGATTGTTCTGTTAGAACAGTTTCATCAGCTGTAGACTTACATGGAAACGTGTTGAGATATTATCTGTCCTACTTTTATATATCCGATCTTATAAATATTCATATATATACAAACATATATATTTTAATCTTTATAAACATCTCATTCATATAATATATTTTTCGGATACTATTATCAATTTTTGGCTTACAGTTTTTGAGGATACTATTGTCAATTTGACGTATACTTTTTGTCTGAATGCGGTAAGGATAGGAAAGACTTCGCACGTGTGATCTGCAAAGCTGTGGTGTCACTTTCCTTATAAAGCATTTTTAGAGTCTATTACCACATCAACTATGTAAATTTGTCCTCCTACATTTTGTACGAGCAGGAGATTTTGAGTTTAGATTCCTACGAAAACAATTCAATTTATATAATTATTTATTTATTTTTATTGCCTTCTATTAATGGGAGACTTGCAACAAAAATTCTCAAACAAAATGTTCTGATAAAGTTCAATTCCTACTTAAAATTACAAACTATGCCGTCCATATTCAAATATATTTTATTAATCAAATTGTCTAATTTACCTTTCTTTGATAAATACTGCACAACTCTCTTGTCTACCATTGTTCATCTAATCTCTGGAATTAATGATTTCGAATTTAGTGTTATGGACAGAGAAAGTTGTTGTGTTATGCGTTAGCTTCGATTTGGCACCAAAATTACTCAACTTGGAGATGAGATACATTCGGATAATCAGTCTGCATGCGTCGTGTTAATCGAATTTATGAGAATTGTTGGTTTTGAATTTGGTGTTGTGATCTGAACAACAGTTGTAATTCTATGTGTTGGCACCGGAATCACTCAATTTGGTTTGATATGCAAAAGTTAGGTTAGTTTTCCCAAATTGTGTACATTCTGAAATCAAAGTGCATGCGTCATGTCCATCAAATTTCTATGAATTACTGTTTTCGATTTGGTGTTATGGTTTGAACAATATTTTATTCTCTGTGATAGCTTTGATTTGACACTTGAATCACCCAATTTTGAGTTGAGATACAAAGTTATGCTAGTTTTACTAAAACGTGTACATTCTGAAAATCAGTGTATATGCGTTATGTTCATCGAATATCTCTTGGTTTCAAATTTGGTGTTATGGTCTTCACAAAAGTTGTAGTTCTATGTGTTAGCTTCGATTTGATACGTGGAAGACACTGTGAACTCTGGATAGGCTTGGCGGTAGTACTGTTCTGTTGGAATCGAAGAGGGGGGGTGAATGAGATTCCTTGGCTACTTTAGCGTTTTAAAATGAGTTTGCAAAAATAAAAGAGTTTGCGCTTGCGGAAGCCTTATGTCAATCGATAAATAGAAGAAAAGAAGAAGTAAATAAATAAATAAATGCGTAATGAAATAAAGCGGTAAATGAGACAAGAATTTGTTATAGAAGTTCGACGGTGAATCACCTACGTCTCCTCTTCCCGGTTAGATAACATTCAACCGAGGTTCCACTAGAACAAAAGATCTTGGCCTTGAGGGCTCCAAGTTAGCCACTACACAATACTCTTCCCGAGTACACAAAGCTCTTCCCGAGCACAATACTTTTCCCGAGTACACAAAGCTCTTCACGAGCTACCAACACTCTTCACGAGTCTTCTTGGCCTTAAGGGCTCCAATGATAGCCACAACACATGCACCAACTTCACTTGTTGATGACTTTACAATTTCCAACTTGCTTTGGTGTTGGAGGACCTTTACAATAAACCAACTAACACATTCACGGTGTACTCACACGAAGACAACAAGACTCTATCAAAAGAAAACAATTACAAGTTCCAATACAACAACAATGTATGGAGATTGCAATGCTATTTGAAATTTAACTTAGCAAAGCTTTGATGAAGTTTGTAGGCTTGTTTCTTAGCTTCAAAATGCTCCAAAGCATCAATATTTATAGTGTAGGAGGCCCCCTAGGCTCCTACTAGCCGTTGCTACACAAAAGACTGAAATCACTCGTCGATCGCCTCAGCCATCGCCTCAGGCGATCACCATCGCCGCGCCCCAACGGCCACCAGATAACACGCATCGCCTCAGGCGATCAAAAGCTAAAATCAAGGCCGTAGCCTCAGCAACTCAAATCCTTCCATCGCCTCAGGCGTTCGAGCCATCGCTTCAGGCGTTCATGCCATCGCCTCGGGCGAACTCCCCCGCGGGCATGCCTCGGCGTCGCTCCAGTCGATGTGCGTGGCGATGCCCCGCCTGGCTGCCATCGCCTGGGGCGATCCACGCCAGAATGTGCACACTCAATTTTCTTCATTTAATCCACTTTTAATCACTTAATCTGCACACTAAGTACACACATTAGTATAACAAACACAAGTTTTGTTGATCATCAAAACTCAAAAATAAACCGGAGATAAATTAAAGCATTAAATACAACCATACGTTTAAGGCTCAACATGTTCTATTTGCTAACATTCCTACATTCTTTAACATTTTGAATGGTCCCACATATCTTGATTTCAGTTTTCCTGTATTAGCAAATCGTACAAGTCCATTTATTGGTGATACCTTCACATAAACTTTCTCACCATTCTCAAATTTCAACGGCCTTCTTTTCAGGTCAACCCAACTTTTCTAACGATCCTGAGTTGCCTTAAGTATTTCTCTTATGATGAAAACTTTGTCAACTGAAGTTTGAACTAGTTTAGGTCTAGTGATAGTTATTTCACCTACTTCATCCCAATATAAAGGTGATCGGCATTTGCGTCCGTATAGAGCTTCATAAGGTGCCATTCCAATACTGATCTGATAACTATTATTGTAAGCAAACTCGATGAGGGGTAAGAGTTCGCTCCAATTTGCAATGAAATCCATGGTACAAGCTCTTATCATATCTTCAAGGGTTTAGATTGTTCTCTCTGTCTGACCATCGATTTGTGGGTGATAGAACATGCTAAGAGTTACCTTATTTCACATAGCTTGTTTAAAACTTTTCCAGAAGCGCAACACGTATCTGGGATCTCGATCAGACACAATGTTTACGGGGACTCTGTGTAGTCCCACAATATTATCCATGTACAGAGTTGCGAGCTTGTCTAGATTATAGTTCATACAAATTGGTAGGAAATACACGAATTTTGTGAGTCTATCCATAATTACTCATATTTCATCATGACTTTGCCGTAACTATACCTACATGGTATCATCAATTTTTACAAAAGGTCTCAAACTTTTATGAGCTTCTCACTTTTCTACTATTTTTTAGTAATAATTAGGCACTGAAAATGTTTGAAGGAATAGGGTATTTACTTTATTTATGTAATCATATTTGTGGAAAGAAATCTCTTTTTTGTGATGATTATATATATGCCTGAATTTATATATAGATATACAGGGAAAAAATTCAGCATGGTTTGTATGGCCTCCGCATTATTATTATGATTTATTATTTATTATTATTGTTACTGTTTACGCTATACACCTGTAGAAGATAACATTCAATATTACAAGACAATGCTGCTTTTCCGAAAGAGTACAAATTAGGTTGCACATAGGATATTTTTGGTACTTCGGAAAATAATATTTTGAAATGGAAATTTAATTGGGGAATGTAATATATTTTAATATTCTCAGAAGTAGAGTTTCAAGCTTTGCAGGCTTAGTAAAAACACATTTTTTCTTTGAGAAAGACTCGTTTTGAGTATCATAATGTGTCGAAAAAACTTTAGTCCCTCGTATATAAAAAAAAATAGAAGTATATATTTGCATTGTAGAAGATCAAATTTCTTAATATTGTACTAATTTAATTTATTGATAATTAGAAAATTTACAAACTAAGATATAAAATCTTATTACCAGATATATAATTTTATATCATTAAAAAGTTTAAGACACATTAAATTATCAGAAATTGGTCAAATATAAGTTACGAAATGAGTTTAAAATTTTGAAAATGATTATAAGTTACGAGGTGGGTTTAAAACTTTTTTTGTCAAAAAATTAAAATAATATGTTCATACATTGTTATGTTTTCGGGCAATAAAAGGTTAAATGATAAATATAAAAAATTGTCCAATAGAATAGATGTCTTTACAATATTAGTCCCAAACTTTTAAGATATATCAGATATAGTCCTATGAAAATTGTTGCTAATAAAAAATAGTCCAAACTTTTGTTTTTAATTAGTACTAGTCTAAACTTTTGTTTTTAGCCAAAAGTGATCTCAATACCCTCTATTCAATTATATATCGCTTTTGTTAAAAATCAATTTACGTGGTACTAAATTTGTTAAAAACACTTATATGCGACTATTTTTGATTAAAAATAATATATGTGGAATTATATTTGATCAGTCATTAAAATTAGGGATTAGAATTGGAATATATATACACACATATAGGGCTAAAATTAGTATTAAAATCTATAAAAATGGACAATTTTTTTAATGATGTAGCACTTGTAACTACGACAATAATTTTTTTTTTTAAAACACGATACATGCACAAGCATGAACATAATACTTTATTATAAGGAGATAAAGGGTGGGGGTGGTTGGCTCCTACATATTGTCTATGTGATTAGATGATAATATTACAATTGATCCAGAGTTTAGGGGGAAATGTTCGGTCGATGATGGACAAATAATAAATTAGTGATAAGATGATAAAAAATAGACGTACTACTAAAATATAAATTATAATTAGGTGTCTACGCTTGAATTTGTGGGTCAAATTTGTTTATTGTCCTTATAATACATTTAGAATAAAAATGATCCAACTACGCATATATCGAGAAATGCACGAGAGCTTTTAGCTAAAGTGTCATAGTTCGCTTTGGCGAACTGGGAGGTCTACACGACCACCTCGCCCACCCCTGAAAATAGTGTAAGATTGTATAAAAAAATGCATTTCACATTGATTTGTTTGTCTATGAGAGAATGAAAGGACACTGCGTTTTGTAAAATATTAATGAGTTAATTGTAGTAGTAAATTTGCACGTAATATATGTCAAGGTTGAAAAATTAGATAGAAGCGAGCGAGGGCGTTTGTCTTGCCCTCTGGGGCATGAATTGGGATTAAGGGTTGATCGGTTATATTGATGTTATCCTCGATTAAGTATAATAGTTTTAGTGTTGTCTAGAATGACGATACTGGAGCTATATGATAATATCCTTGATGATAACAACAATATAACCAGGGTGATCCACGCTTGAATTGAGAGCATTTCAACTCAAATTATAATTTATTGTTTTAATATTATTTAAGTTACTTTATATTGTGTTTGGATACTCAAATCCATCTATTATGTTTGGGTAAGACATTGAAATGCATATATCAAATTTCTCCTTTTTTTTTCAATACGTATTTATTTGCATTTTGGAAGGATTTGAAATGACAATATTCTGCATGTCATCTCGATACATGAATTTAATAATTAATTTTCAAATTATTTCCTCCAGATTAAATCATTTCATCTAAATGCAACCTTAATTTCTTTCATATATAAAATAAAGAATAAGCTCTAACCACTACCTTTTTTCCGTTTTGTATCTATAATGTCATTTGTGGAATGTCAAAATATATATTTTGGAAATAAATATTAATTATTATCACATTGTATGATCAATCGCGTGAAATTTGTTGAATTTATTAATTATGATTAGATTTGTGAACAATATTAAAATTTTAAATATTCACCACATATAATTGTTGTATTATATATGTATATAATCAATAAATAAAATGTATTTTATTCGTGAACTCGAAAGAAAGAGTGGGCTCCAAATGGCAGCTGTAGTCTGTGCAATTGTCTTTCTTCAACAAAATAATAATGCTATACCTTCTTCTATCTTCTTGCCAATGATCTTTCAAATCCTCATCTTTCAATTTGCACTGATTAGAATCAACTAAAGACAATTTTCTCATAAACTCATATTATCTTTATAAACTTCCCATAATTCTTTAAGGTTTTGTTTAGATGGATGAAGGGATTTGATTTAAGAACGGAGTTGAAACTAGGATTTGAAATGACATCTATCTTAGGTATATTTCAAATTCATCACAATTATCATTACATTTACGTAAACTAATAAAGATGTGGATTTGAAATACACTCAATATAAATTCGTCCAAAAAATTAACTTGATTTAAATATAGGGCTTCAAATCACTAAATCCAAATGTACCCAAAAAAGTTAATTTTTTTCATCGTTATTGTGAAGACCCGAAAAATTTGCATTGCATCAAATCATGTTAACCATTCAATGGACCTTGTCATTAGTTATTCAATGACATTTAAGTGCTCAACCCAAGTCTTGCCACCGTACAATCCAATATAATAACATTAATGGTTTGCTTAAGTCATGCCATTAGATGCCAAAGTTTTGTAATTATGTTTGCTCAAATTATGAAAGGTAATGACCACTCGAATTGCATATTCAAGTGCCCTTCTCCCAAATCTTGCTAGCCATTCAATGTCATTACCCAAATCTTGTAATTAGCAATTCAATGCATTTAAAGGCCTAGCTCAAATCATGGCATACCATTCAATTGCCCCACTAACATATTCAATTGTCTTGCCCACTAAATGATTCTTATCTTACTCAATCGTTATATCAATTTCTCTCATACAATTGCCTCATTAACACACTCAATTAAGTTTCCCAAAATCATGACTTTAAATGGCATAAGTCTAGGAATCTCCACTAATTCTCCTACACTTAAACACATCATATCATACCAAAGGAAGATTATTCCACCACTCATCATTTTCGAAAAACCTCACATACACACACACACTCATTTTCGAAAGCTTCAAGGTAGATAGGAGGAGTTTATCACCACTTTCTCAACCCGGATCTCGCTTTGGTTATCCATCATTGTAAGTGGGTTTTTGCTACAATTCCATTTCGTTTTCAAAATATTATTTATGATTTACACTTTCGATTGAACATCAAACATGAGGATTATGTTTTTAAATCTAAACAAATATGTGACATGATCATGAATGAAGGACCTTGCGGAGCAAAGTGCTACGTGTGTATGAGACACCACTTGATTCGGCGGGGCAAAGTGCTACATGATGTGGGCGTGCCACATGCATGGGAGTCACCTCTTGATCCTTAAGAGCAAAGTGCTATACCACGGGGGCCACCTCTTGAATCCAATAAGTCGTTATGTGAATATGTGGAAGATATGTGTTTATGAGTAAGACATGTGTTTATATGCCAAGATCTATGGATTTGATAAAGATATGTTTAAAATTATTTCTGCTATGAAAATATATGTGTTTTTACTTATGTTCAATCGGCCCCTACTTGCTGAGTATTTTCCCAAATACTCACCCCTTACCTCCCCTCCCAGACAAAGATGAAAAGAAGAGATCGATGAAGAATTACAAGAACAAATTTGGAGATGATAATCCACGAAGAACCTTCAAGAATTTATTAGTTTTATTTACGCTTCCGCATATTTGATTTAATACGAGACAATTGTATTTTATAATATCAATTGTAAAAGACGATTATTATTTTCTATGGAATAAATAGACTGGTCTTTATCATAGATCTGTACACGAGGCTTGTTGATTTTGAAATAATGTTTGGAATCAACGTCGGTGTCACGCGCTCCGGTCTCGGGGCATGACAGTTATTATCAAGTTTTGAGTTTTATCTTCGTAAAATTCTCTTACTCCAAAGTTTAATAATGTGCCAAGCTCATTTGGATCAAAGTGACATTGTGCTGCAGCCCCAAGTCTCGGTTTCAACACCCATTCCCCCACCCCATGTAAATAAAAAAAAAGTTAAATAATGTAGAAATAAATGCAATTGTGCCCATTAATTTTCTCATATCTATGCATGAAGATATCCAATATTTTTTTCTAAAAGAGATGAAAATAGCTGTTTTTAACTATTTCAGTGGTAACATTTATTCGAGAGGTTATATTTATATATAAAGACATTAATATTATTCATGCATGTCGGAAAGCTCCATTAAGCTACAAGCATTCATGTATGGATATGCACTTGTACACATTAGCTATTTAAAACTTAGATCGATTGATTTTGACTTGCCATCGTGTGGAATTTAAAGCATTCCTCTGCAATATTAACAATGGCACCTGCGCGCATTGTGCCCTCGCACATGTGATTCTAGTCTTCTAGCATATACTAATAAATCAAGATCCACACACACACCCACACAAATATATATATATATATATATATATATATATATATCATTTCATGTTTATTTATTTCATACAAAATTAATTTTTGTTGAACAGTAATAAGATTGGTTATTGTTGTTATGTATATAGTCGCTAATAGTCACTTTACTTTTATATGCTTTGTAAATATGCAGTCTATATCTATGTAGTTTGAAAATCGACAATTTACTCCATGTGGTTTTTAAAATAGGTAGTATACCCTCTGCAATTTGCTAAACATAACACACTACCCCTTATATGGAGGGGGTGTTTTGTATCTATTTATAAAGCATATGTGGTACGTTGCTTATTTTCAAAACACAATGTGTAACTATATATTTTCAAAACATATGAGTTGTAAACTGCTTATTTGGACAACCATAGGGTATTCATCGCCAAAAACCCGCAATAATAATCTTTTATCATATGTGATACGACAATCAAAATGCAGCACTTGGCCACCACAATGCAATTAAACATCGTCAACATTCCTACCATTTTTTTTTAAATTTAATTAAACGAATGTTGTGTTATTAGGTTCCTTATTTTGTAATCGCTTAAGCACTTTCTATGCTTTTTATAAAAAAATTGGCTTATCGGAAAAAAAACAAATGTTGTGTAACAAACTAATTCACTTTAACATCTTAACTGCCGTCATTTTCTGAACATATATTGTCTTAATTCATAATGTAAAACTCGTTGATGTCTAATTTAGTCGGTGGAATATACAATTACTTTAAAAATTCAATTTAATGAAAAGCAAGCTGAATAAAAATTGACAAGCCATCAAATAAGGTGCATGAACGTATCATCTGTAATGTGTAGGGTAATATCAGTTTTTTTTATTTTAATTATAAATTATTTGGTACATAAGACAAGACATGACTGCACATACATATAAATATTAGACTTAAATTACACAACAAGTGGATTGCCTAACTTTGATTTGATTTGCCTTCTTATGGAGCTGTAGCAAAGCACAAAGATTAGTCAATGCAATCTGATTTTGAGTAAACAGCAGGGCTTGAAATTAAATATGAATGCATCAATCTTTTTTCCGATTAAAATTCAATTTTTTTTTTTGAATTTTTTTGGTTAATAATTGTCAAGTTAGCTAATTATTTTATTTTTAATTTAAAAAGACTATGCGGCCGCACAGTTACTGTTCAATGTTCAATGAAATGTCAATGAAAATGGACCAGCCGCATACGCTACACTCTCTACGATCGTGTCGACGAACCATGGTAACACTCCAACTCCAGCGACAACCATATCCCCAGAACCACATGTGGAATTGTGGATTGAGTCCCTCTTTACCAGAGAAAGAAATCAAGACAGGATGGCAATGGAGGTCTCAATATTACACAAAACAAAACCATAATGAAGTAACCATCATTCTTGAATAATCTGAGAATTAGAACCATACTGGGTGCCACATATGTATCCCTTATGGAGCTTGCAAACTTAATTGTGCAACAAAGATCAGGAGCTCTAGGTAGATCATCACGACCACTATATGTATCCCTTATGTATCCCTTTAAAATCATTTTGGTTCGATTAAGTGAAGGTTGAACAGTGTCCATGCATCTTAGGCTCTCGGTTAAGAACACATGAGTTCCAACTAAAAATCAATTGTTAATGAGTAAAGTAAGTCATATATCTTATAAATAGCTAACATAGATTGTATTCCCAATTTGGGACAACTCTTAACACGCTCCACTCACGTGTGATGTTATATAAGTCAAACATGTGTATTGATAACACGGGTGACAGTGAGCATACGGGCTCTGATACAATGTTAAGAATACATGAGGTTACAACTCAAAATCAATTGGTAATGAGTCGAGTAACGCATGTATCTTATAAAGAGTTAACATAACTTGTAAATTCTCGATATGAGACAACCAACTCTCAACAATCTCACCTGAATTTAACACAAACTGCAATATAATCAAATATCTTTAGTCTTACTTTGATATTTGCACTGGCCTGAATAATATTCTAATATGAATGGCTTGCCACGGAATTTCTGGTGGCTCGTGAACTATTTGTATATATATATGAGGATGTGCTTCCCCGTTCTCGAAAATTAGTGTTACCCGCATGTGGATATAAGTAGCAGGTGGGATGGACTGTGTAGGATACATATAGATAGGGGTTTTAACGGACCGAACCGGTCCGGTACGAAATCGCACGGTTCCGGATATGTTAAGCACGGAACCGATCCGGTCCTTTAAGGAACTGGATCGGATCCGATTTCGGTTCCAACCAGTTCCGGATTGATCCGATTCGGTTCTTTATGTTTTTTTTTATTTTATTTTTCGAACACTTTTTGGATTTTTTGAAATTTATTAATTTTTGATGTTGTAAATGTTTCCAGAATATTCATCATATATTCAATATATTTCTTCTTCATTTCATAATATAAATGCATACAAATAAATGTAAAGAGATGGCAATTGAAAATCTAAATAAAAAATATTACTATTTAGCACTCTTCATAATTGATAAGTATTGTTTTGTCGTTATCTTCTTCTTACTCGTCATATTGATTTACGAATTCGTCAACCGCCACATCTCCTTTATTCTTACATTCTGCTTCAAACAAATCTTTAAGTAATGTGAGCATGCATACTTCTGTATTCTCCAATAATTCGGCCACATGTTGAGAATGCCGATTTAGAAGCGACGCTTGAAACTTGTACCGCATACACATCTCTAGCCATTTTGGCTAAGATAGGGAATTGTGATGCATCTGCCTTCCACCATTGTAAGACGTAGAAGCTGTCTTCCGTTAGAAATTGATAATTCAGATAAATTTGCAACTCAGTCGATGTGCTAGTAGAATGTCATTTTCCCTTAAGTTTTTTCCTGTCCAGCATCCTAAGCAAATTGATGCCCCCACCTCTAGATTGAGCTTATGGTTGTTCTTCAACAGCCATTTGTTGCGATGATTCACTTGCCTGTTGATTATAATACAATTGAAACATATTTTGGAGATATTGCATTGTAGACGTCTTTTGATCTTCAACAACCTTCCCCAAAAATTTAGCATAATATTCAAAAAATACTCAAATGAAGATAAACATTGACTAAGATCTAGCAATGTTGCGATGCAGTACACGTGTGAGATTTGTTCCCAATACTTTAAAAATTTAGTTTCCATTGCAATAACAAAAGCAGGCAAGTCATAATCATCTCTAAATTCTACAAACTTATCAAACATTTTAAATACTAACGGAATAAAATACACAGAAGTATGATAAGTAACACAAGAGAAACGTTCCGTCGTTCTTTGAAAGTACCTAACAATGATACACAATTTTCAACAAATTCACAATCCTCATCAGTTAAATAAATACTTTCAACGATATTGATAACTGTGATTTTTACACTTATTTTGATATAAGATTATGGGTGCTTTTATAGTGATTCCCGGAAAATATAACGTATTTTTGTATATATTTGTATATTCAGGAAATCAGGTTCAAATGCATGAAAGTGGAGGAATTAATCTTAAATTGATGAAAAATGACCAAACCGAGCTAAACACGAAAAAGGAGGGACGAAATCGAAAATTGTGAAATTTAGAATTCGCGATCGATCGGCAGTTTTTACCGATCGATCGCCGCGGACCAGAAGATTCACACGATCGATCGCCGCTTTGAGAAATTTGAAAAATAAAATCAGAAACATTTGCCGATTGAGCGCCGCTATTTACCGATCGATTGCCAGACCCGAAATTTTCGAGATTTTGTTTCCTTGTTGGATATTTTGTGTCATAAAATATTCAAAATCTTCCACCACTATACGAAGTTGGTCTTGGACGAAACTAAGGATATTTTGGCTCATAATCCACCCTACAACAAAGCCTTCACACCCTCTCCATCCTCTACAAACTTCCATACACCATAATCCATCGAAGAGGAGACGCATCGGAAGAGACGGGACGACGGAGCAACGCAAGGAGTCAACGCCTCTTGTTATTTTCGTATTTCTAACTCTAGTTCTATATTTTCATTAGATTTGATGTTTAGAATGTTGAAAAACAATTTAGTGCATTGTTATTTGATGAAAATTGTTGGCTATGTTTGTTGTCAAGACTTAAGAGATCCCATGTTTTGAACCCACAATTCTAATTAAGTTTTGATTGATTCTTACAATTCTTTGAGTTTAATTTATTATTTTTCATGCTTTCAATGGATTAATTATCATTGTTTGATTATTGATTGCGATTGAATTGACCATAGGAGATTGCAATACGATATTGTAAATTGAACCGTGGATTTCAGACTAAGATCGAAAGATAAAGCCAAATACATATGTGATAGCAATAGATTTACCAAAATCGAAGGCTAGAAGTTTTCATAAATCGACATACAATATTGAGCGTTAAATAAGTGCATGACAATTGCCTTGTTGCATCTTAGCATTAGATTTGTTATAAGCGGACCAAGGTATAACAAGTGCATTCGAAAAACTCGTCACCTTAGAACGTTTGAATTTAATTCTTAACTATAGGCGAATTGTGATGGATTGAATGGGTGAACCGAAACTCTTGTCTCTATTGATTATAATCTTATTCGTTCTTGTTTGTTGGGTTGATTATCGAGTTAATTCGTTATTTTAGTTAATTAATCACAACCATTATTCGTAGGCTAAATATAGTTAAACAAGTTGAAATTGTTAATTATATCATAGTCTTCGTGGGTTCGATACACGTGTTTTTCATATCATTATACTAAAACTTGACACCGTGCACTTGCGATATAAATCTATACACCGGATGCCCACAAAAAAATTAGCATAAATTTTAATAATAAATTTCATTTAAAAATGAAGCATATATGCAATCAACTTTTTTCATTACGAAAATTTGGTATATATTATTAAGTAAAAAAAACATAACTAATAGCTTTTTAATAAACAAGTTAGGACATTTTGGAAATTAAAAAAATCCTTTTTTTTTTGGTATGAAAAATAGGAAAATGTATCCAAGAGAATATAAAAAAATTTATAATAGATCTTTAAAATAATTATGATGTTTGATTTTTAAGTATTTAATGAATAAATATTTGCAAGGTTCACTTCAACCATTATTATCATGATTTAGTTTTAATCTACTTACACACAAAATAATTAATTTTAATCTTTCTTTTATCAATAGCATAAATTACAAATTTTGACTTAATATATACTCATATCAAAATAAATTCATTTTAATCTTTTTTACACAAATATCATAAATTGAATTTTTTTGTGAAGTATTATTATAACTTTGCAAATGCAAATCTTGCTCCTTAGACATTTGTTTTGATATTTAGTTTTATTTTGAGAGTTTTAAATAAAATATATATTTAATTTTGTGTTGAGGAAATAATGTTAAATCTTAAACTTACAAATTTTTTAGATTATATTATAGTATGGTAATTGGTATCTAATATTTTTGACGGACACAGATTGTTCTGACATTGGATTACTCAATGCTTTGCGGCTTTATGATCTTCGCGTTAATCGAACTCATTATCCTAACTTATTTACTAGGTGTCTTTTAGTTGGTGTCCTCTATTGGTCGTTATATTTAATGTTGTCTTTGACTATATCGTCGGTTATGAGTTGGGGTTCATTTGTACACCGTCTTATCTTTTAATATAATATAAGTTTACTGTTAAAAAAATAATAATAATTATAGCAAGAACTATATAAAAAAAATAATTTAAAATAAATTATAAATTAATAACATAAAACTATTTATTTTTGACTTGAGCGATAGAAAAATAGAGTCTACTTAATAAACACGAACATCGCGTTTGCCTCTCGAAATAAGAAGACTGTTCTGCTGTTCATGGAAAACCATGGATACTTCATCTGCCTACAGTCTACAGATTTCTTTCCCCTCTTTCCCGCCGACAAGATTCAGTTCATTTATCAGGCTAGATTTTGCTTTCAGTGATGTAATTTTTTTGCCGGTGACGGAGGCGGCGGGAGCTCACATGAATCCGTCCTGGGTTACCTTATTCCATCGCGAGGTATTTTTGTGCCTTCGCTGCTCTTTTTTTTTTGGTTAGGTAATACTTTTTAGCGGTGGGTGTGGGTGAAGATTGAAAGAGTGACTGGAGAGATATTGTTGGTTTCATTAATATTAGGCCAACTATATGGAGCACAAAGATATTAATAAGGATATTCTGATGGAACCGACTTGATTCTTTTGTAGTTCATGTAGCTACTCTTATCCATTAAGATTAAAAAATCGTTTAGTTGTTGTTCTACTAGTCCAACTATGATGTATTTTAACAATGTATAATTAATTTCCATTAGAGGTCTTAAAATTATGCTTAATGCGTCCAGTACGAAAGAAATTAGAAGCTCCCTGAGTGTGGAACTAGAACATTTAAGCTATAGCGGAGCTTAAAAAAAATGTGTGACTGGTCAAGCTCGAAATTTTTTAATTGAAACTCAAATACTATTTATCCAGCTCGAAAACTTATGTTACCTGTTCGATTAGTGCAGTGTAGACCACTAGGTCATATATTTGAACATTATAAGAGTTCCATAAGGAACATGTTTATTAGTTGTTACTGGAAGATTTTATTGTAACCGCATGCGCAATGTTTGGTCTTGTACGAACCAGATGGACAAGCTTCACTTTCCTTATAATCTTTTGTACCTTTCTACCTCCTTGGGTTGATCTTTGTTTGGTTCACCAAGTCATGCTGAAGAAAATTGTTGGATGTTGCATGGCAAGCCACAGAGTAGGGAGTGGAAAAATGTGGAGGACCAAAGAAGAATCAGGACGGAGCCAATTTCTTTATGGATCCGAACCAGGAGAACAAGAATGGTAACTTAGACTGAGAGAATTCTGTAATGAAGAGATTTGACAAATTAAGAGATCTTCCAGGATCATTGCCTTGGAAAAGCCAAGTGGTGAATGTTCTTCTGCACTCTCAATCAGTTATCTATTTCTCATGGATATAATGTTACCGAGAATTGAATCATGGATTTATGGATTCTTTCTTTGGAGCCATCGATCATATTGATCACTCTTCACTTCAAGTAGTAGGAAAATAGCCATTGCAGATGGTTCACTTCCCACTGTAGATGGACTGGAAAATATCCAAAACTCTCCATCTATCATTCTAATCATGCTCCATGTGTCTATATTCCACGAATCTGATATCCATACCAAACCTCGCCATGATATGAACTGTAATGCACTTCTTGCAGGACCAGGGATCATGGAGAGCCTGCTAAGGTTAGAGACAGTCTATACTACGTGGAGGAATTAGAAAAAGCAATAATGTCACATATAAATCCTCCTTTTCCATTGTCATCATCCAATAAACGCATCATTTGGCTCCAATATTTTAGGTTTGGGGATCCATCATTTGGGATTCTAAAACTATGTTTCCAGTTTTGAGGAGGCTAACCACGGCCTTTTGTACAAGAGATTGCAAGATGTATATGCTGATTTTCATGCTAATTATATTTAAGAATAAGAAACAAATCGATTAGAATCTAATTCTTCATAACTTTAGGATGTCAATTATATAGATTCCTAATATGGCACACCCAAATCACTGGTACATGCTTCACCGGGTGAAAATTGCCCGGTGCAACCAACAACCTTGAATGATTCGGTCCCCCATATTTACATGGATTTACTTACAACGATAGCCTTTGCGGTGGGAAATTAATCCAAGGCCAAGCACTTAATGCTACATATTACTATGCCTAGTAGTTTTGATGAAGTCATGAAACCCATTTGAATATTTTGGTTAAGTTTATTTTCTTGTTACAGGGGTTGTGATGTTTCAATGAATGTCTTGATGCACGTCATTTCACTAAAGTTATAGGATTCCATGTGCATGATTGTGATGGTTGAAAATGTTGAACTCTCGATTTGCTGTTGGCAGCAAAGCAATGAGCCACCGTGAGTTTAGTTATTAACTGTCTTCCTCGGTTCCTTTTTGATTCTCGAATGCTTGTGGATAATTGAACTAGTTGTTACTATAAAATGAGATGATTCATATTCATATTTGTTATAACGTGTTTATAAAGCTTTAGCATAATCAAGTGACTGATCTATCATCTAGTTACCAATGTTTAAGTTTTATTTTACAAGTGTAAAACTTAATGTTAAAAGGTAGGAGCAGCTATAAATCTACTAAGGTTATGTGTGCTTGTAGGTTTATTCATTCAATGGGGTTTTCCTAGTATAGCCACTCTATGCTCCACTTCAAACATAATAGAGATCATGTATATATTTTCTTTCTGTTTGACGGAACAAGTTCTTCGGTAAAAGCTAAATGCTATCTAATGTGTACTATCATAGAATTTTATGCTACTTCTCATTTATTTATCACATGGCCATGACATGTGAACCAGAGAACAAATACGTAGCTCGGTTATTAATCATTGTATATAGATTTGATTGATAGAGAAAATAATGGAACAAAATGCACTTATCTATTTTAATTATGTATAGAAAACATTGTGGGACTAGTGGATACACCTGTGTTGTGAAATGCCATTGCCTAAAATTTGTAATAATGCATTGGTTATGTCTTCACTTCTAGTTAAAGTTATAATAGACATTAATGTTTGTTTATCATTTCTTTTCATTTTGAAATCTAAATGTCTTGTATTAACTCGGAAAATTTCATTTTATTATTTGAAAAATTTTGGCGGCTTTTTTAACATTATCCTTTTAACAGTTAGAACCAAGATTCTATGTCCGAATTAATTGCAATGACCTGTCCACAATTGTTTTGTCAAATCTTACCTGTACTTGAAATTACAAAATAGAATTAATATAACTATTATTCCAAATTTAATTCTCAACTTTCTTGTTCGTTTATATGTTTTTTATATTACATTCTGTCTATTGCTTCACAAGTTCTCTCGGATTTGGACAACCACTAGCAGAAATTCACCATGGACATCAATCACTCGATGAAGCTATCATCTGTCTCCAACTCACAATCACAAATGTACGAGTTCATACCCATTCCTCCATTGTCATCACTGAGTAACCATCAGGTAATCATAGAAATAAAATTCAACAGAACGCTGTCGCTGTCTTCTCTTGTATCACAAGTTTAATGCAAATATGTGTGCAGGAAGGAGATTGGACTGATTCCCGTTTCAAGAATCTGGTTGAACAAAACATGAAAAAGTTTTGGAATGAACGGCAGGAAGAAATATTCAGTGCTCCAAGTCTTATCATTTTCATTCCTTTTTATTTTCTGGCATTAAATTATGTTTACTATTTTTGTTATATATATATATATATATAATATATTACTTTTTGAATTGTTATTTATAAAATAGGTTATATTTTTTTGCCTTTATTTCCATTAATTGATTGTAATTAACGTTGATATTTTTATAGGTGTTCGTGGTCAACACACTCTCCCGTTAGCTTGCATAAAAAGAATAATGAAATCTGATGAGCAAGTTAAGGTATCGTTTTTTTAATTACCGATTTTTGGTTCCTTAGAGAATAATGTTATGTTTCCTCAAATACAAATACACACTCATGTGTGTGCATGTGTTTTTATGTATGTGATATTCTAACCTTAACAAATGCATCTTATGTTAAGTAAATTCAAATTTTCAAGGCAAAATATTGACATATATGTGGGACTACACATACAACAAATATTTTATTTTACTTTTTGTGGTGTACTAAATGCATTTGCTTATATGTATATAATTATGTGAGACTAGCCATAATTGTATATGCACACATATCTTGTTCTGGTCGGAATTGTTTGCAGAACTAAAAAGCTGAGTCATAGCTACGGATACATTCTTCTACCAGTGACTCCATTTTTATCCGAAGTTTTGATATTCATCGTTTGGACAAGCATCTCCAAAAGCGTCAGAATTGTTTCTACTCATTATTATGTGGAAAGACCTAACAATTGATCATGTCTGCTTTTGAACATTATTGTCCTAGATGGTCAGTGCTGATACACCAGTGCTGTTTGCAAAAGCTTGTGAGATTTTCATCATGGAGTTGACCCTGCGTGCTTGGTTACATGCTCGAGATAATAAGCGGAGAACGCTACAACGCGACGATGTTGTTGAGGCAGTAAGGGGTGAGAACCTGTTAAGCTTCCTCGCTGACTTTGTCCCCTCGCAAATGCACCAGGTTATTTTTTTACTTGTATCCTTTTCTTATTCAAATTAATCTGTTTACCTTATTGATATGGAATTCATGCTTAAGAACTCCTAATAATCATGAGTTTAGGAGGCACCACTGGCACCAGCTAACCATCCTGGAGTAAATGCTCCTCTCCTTGTCCCAGATGCGAGCCCGACTTATGATCCAATCTTTCCTATGAATATGCAAATTATGAATCCATATGTGAGTATATACCTAAAATATTAATTTATCTTCGAAAGTTATAACTTATATCTATGGTATTTTTATTGATTAACGTATGCAAATTGTTTCTCAATTTGGATGAACAAAATATTTTTATCTGATTGTAGACATGCAATATTGGTGGTGCTTTACGAGACCGCATGTTAAATAATGTTTTTCTTATTTTTATGGAAAGCGTTGTTCAACCATACTTTTTAGTTTCCACAAAGGGAATTTCTCATTTGATGACTCATTCTTCTATTACCAAAAATATTACGCTATCACACTCTTGTATTTGTTTCAATCTAATAACTTTGCCACATTCAATGAAATTAGGAATTTGGGCAAGCAGGTCATTCTGTTGCAACTGATCCTCACTTGACCTATCAAATGAACGTGCATAACATGAGCCATGTAAGTGTTTTTAACTCATAAAGATGAAGCGGGTGAGGATAGGACCGTGGCTCACCTCAACTGAATGTTTGCTTAAATTTCACCTGTAAATTTTTTTAGTATAAAAACCTTAATTTTTCCCCAATTTAAAGAATTTTTAGTTTAGTGCACACGCCAAGGATTTATAGAGTTCAATTCTTTATGTAGTAAATAATTAAAGAACATTGTGCTATATTTGTCCTATGATATTGATATCAATGTGCCTGGATGACATGGTGTTACTGCTTCTTTGGGGTGACTTGTATATTTTGCTTTCTTCAGCAGGCTTTTTTCACAAGAAACCAAGCAATGCAAAGTGGTCTCACCTATCCACAGCCACCACCATCTTCTGATGAAACCAATCTCTACCTTGGTTTCAAGGTTGGATTAAAAACACCATTTACGGTATCTTACTTCGTGAATTTGGTAGGATCATATGATTCTCAGTCTGACATTCAGAAGCCCTCTAAGTTGTCCTACCAAGAATATTGATTCTAAACCATGTGACTTTACATCTGTGCAGTGAAAGAGTGCGCATGGGAATGGAATGTATATGGCATAATAAAAGGAAAAGGGATTGGATCCGAGTTTATTTCTTGTTTGTACTTCCTTTTCGCTGTGGGATAAATGACTAATCATCTGAACTGTTCGAACTTGCCTGGAAAAAAGTACTTTGTTTTATTTCTATGTCGAGTGTGCTTAACTCGACAACTATTGCTTTGTGATTTCTGCTAGGAAGCCATGTTTTTCTGTGAAGTTCTATAGTCTCCAAGTTTTAAACTCTCATTTCCGCGCTCACTGAGAATCCGATTTCCTTTGGGTTACTCATGGTCTTCCCAACTCTATTATTTTCCTTCTTGTTCTTGGTAATGGCTAAATTAATGTATTATTTGAAATTTAATTTTTTAAAAAGTTCAATATTCGTCTCTGGTTATTACAATTGAGACGTTCACTCATTTAAGTTTCCTTCTCCTATCGGAAGTTTTGGGTCTGCCTTAGTTTGTTGGTATCATCTCCCTCAGAAATGACTTTGTAGTCCGGCAAGTGTTGGCTGATACCAGGACACTGTTAGTGCTCCGTGTACGATTTTTGTATATATTTTTTTATAAAAAAAATAGAAATTACATTTAAAGAAATTTGTTGTTTTTATGATATTTAATTTTTTATAATTATTTGCTTTTTAACAATTTTGTAAAATATAAAAGCATGGTAAAATAGTGGCACTATGGTAATTTACTTTAAAGGCCAAATCACAGACCAACTTGATAATACAGTATATCAATGATCAAGTTTATCAACGTATGTGTTTCAAATAAAAAAACGGGACATAGATAAATTTAGGGTATTGATCCAATATTTGAGTTAGTAGTCGTGGGATAGCCAATAATAATTCTAACTTCTGGTATATGTCAAGTCTCAAAATGTATTTAGGTTTACATGGATATTCATTATTATTATTATTATTTTTTTTGAGTGGTAGTGTCAAATGAATTTTTAAGACTCGAGTCTCTTTTCAAGACTCGAGTCTCGTTTGGCATGAATGAGAAACCAACTTGTCTATTATATTTACTATATTATAATGCATAAGCCCCCTATACTAATTATCTAGGTATGGTAAATTTGAATTTACCAAACTACCCCCTTTTATTTTTGTAATTATCATCATCTTTACTATATTATTTCGTATTGCGTTTCAATTTTAGTTCTCTGTTGTATTTTTTGGTTGGTTCTTTCTTTTGTAATCCTTGAATACTATATTGAATTTTCGATTATTAACAAATGTATTGTCATATGTATTCTGTTGCATATAATCAATGGTATACCTCATGTTTTCGTTACACACGCAATGCACATATGTCGACGCTGGTTATTATTAAATGTATGTCAGCATGTAAATAAAGTACGACCGCCACGTGGAAATTCAAACACGTGCGCATAGCTTCCCTTCCCGACCTCTTTTATAAACGTCTCACATGCGTTCCCACTGTAACTTCACACTCCCCCAACCAACCTAGGTTTTTTGTAAGTTTGAGAACTTTGTTTCCAATGGGAAGGAAGAGGAAATCAGATGCGACGCGGCTAGATGAGGTGGATCGGAGCTTGTACCCCACCTTCTGCAGCGGCGCTAACTCTCTTTCCCAGCTCTACACCCAGGCCATGCACCAGCAGCGCCTCTCCTTCCAGGCCGGTGAACGCCAGGCCCTGGTCTGCTGTGTTGCCCTATTTCTATTATTTTCTTGCTTAATTCTCTATCATTTTGGTCGGATATTTTTTTTGGTGGTTTGTGTAGCTTCTATTAACGTTTGTAACTTGTAAGGAATTGCCGAATTTGTTAAATGGATTGAAGAATGCGGTTAATACATGCAGGTGTATGTTAATTGTGTTAATACCGGAGTTGATTTTGTAATCAGTATGATTGTTAGCAATGTGTTACAGTAACACAGTTCAATTTTTTAGGTGAGAGTTTTTGTGATCTAAGTTTTTTCTAGTCTCTGCTTGGTGTATTTTTTTTTAAATAAAAAATTACTGCGTGTTTTATGATTTGTGTTTTCAAGGTTAGGTATGATTATCCAAATATTTAGCTCCACATTTTTATTTTGGGTTCTTGTGAAATTAAAATTTGGAAGCACCAATTTCGACATATGCGAGTTGTGATGTTTGCGAATGTGTAAACAAGGTTCTTTTGTTTTTATGGCTTCATAAGTTGGTAGTAAATAACTGATCGAAGCTAGTCCTTTTTTCTCTTCGTCGCAGGAGAAAGTTAATAATTGGATTTTGAGACAACAAGAAGATGGGTTGAGAGTGACGACCGGTGACATATTCACATATCTGCAGGTTTTTTCTCTTGCATTAGTGAATATATGATGCATAATTGGGTTATGTCTATATTATGCTTGTTTGGTGCGTTATACTGATTCTTATAGATGAATGCCTTTTATTGTTTGTTTGTTTATTTATTTGTTCATTTTGGTAGTATTGTGTGATTGGCTTCAGCTACGTTGGTTTTGGGCCTTTTAATATGTTCTTATATAACTATATATGATTTGTGCTTTGCTTTTTTCCTGGTTAGAATGATCACAGTGTATCTTACTATCATTTGTCTCACTTGTCCCCTGGTGTTTGATGTGTTGAGTTTTGATAATATAGCTTTAGTGAACTTGATAGGTTAGTGTTCCAGTGGACTGAATGGTTGTGTTTTGACTTGTATAGAAAGATTATATAAATCTAAACATGTGAAATAGTCATAGAGCCAAAAATCTAGTTCCTGTTTGGACTCCTTTACCAATCATCTTCTCCATTCCCAAAAATAAAACCAAAGATTGCTTTCTCATTTTCATTTTCTTTTCCCACAAACATATTTCATCCATGTTCTCATTATTTAACATAATCATTACTTTTGATTTAAAGTCTTTTCACCCAAATACTTTTTTTTACATTATATTTTCACTTAATATACTATAATTTTAAATTTTAAAATAGCCTGCATGCTATTAAAAACTATAAATCTAAATCAGCACATTTCCATGTGACGACATTCACAACAAAAAATATCTCCTTCAATACATTTCCCAAAAATACAGTTTCAGAAAATAATTCCAGAAACATAGCCCTAGTTTCTGGAGGGGATTCTCAATTTTGATTGGGGATGGAATTGTGCCTGGCAATTCAATATTATATAAAACAGTTTGAAAATGTTAATGAGCCAGGAGAAAAAGTGCTATATGACAGATTTTCTTTCCTATGATACTCTTTGGTTTACCAAATTGATGGATTACATTGATGCATGGCAAGCTGAATTTCTGAAAACCCCAGTGTATTTACGTAATTCATATGATTGTTATAGGTACATTTGACATGTAATGTGACAAGTTTTACAAATTTACAGAATGAACTTGAATGTGGGATCGATGAACCTCCATCATCTCCGAGGCTGCCATTCCAGCAGTATCAACAGGCTCAAAACGCAATAACAGGAGCTGCTGCTACTTTATCTGTTAACGCGTTTGGTCCAGCAACTTTAGGACAAGGATTTCGTTCAGGTATCTCAGACCAGACTACAAATTCCGTTGGCTCAAACTCCCTCTCTAGTCCTGTACGCCGCAGTCTCCAACTATATCACCAGTCCAACAGCGGTAACCCAATCCGAGATCCAAATCCTCCCAGTTCCAACGACTCCTCAATGGATATGCATCCTGATAGCCCTGGCCATGATTCTCCTTACTGAACCCAGTCTGCATTCTGTAGTCAGAAAACGGATCCCCGTGAACTTGGTACCCAGAAAGATACAAATGAAAGGTAAGTTCGAAAGAGCTTGGTCCGCACTGAAGCGTGCGACTGGAATAACCGGTTGATACTACCAAATACGTTGGAGCTGCGTTTAGCTTGAACTTACCTGGTATTGGTTTATTTTTCATGTTTGTATTTATCTAGTACTTTACTATGTTTTTCTTGTGTATCGTTTTGTTGCATGCATAAAAGATACTTTCTGCATATCTGTCTTTAATTTTTACTACTATGGTATTTCAAAACGTCGAGGCTTGTAAATATGACAAGGAAGGCGTTCGTCACACACAATGGGAGCGTATGTGGTAAACTACTGGGTCGTGCTTGTGAAGTCCAAGATCTGCAGCATGTCAAATCATTGGAATTTAAAGAATAAAATATACATGGATTCAATCTTAAGCTATTGAAAATTGTTGCAAAAATAAAACTGAAACTCGATTACGAACTGAGAACACGAGCTTGGTTGTTTGTGATCCTCCTCGATCAAATCTCATTATTCCTCAATGAGAGTTGTTTTTCTTCCTTGCGATTTGGTATATTGGGACTATAAAAATGGAGGTCTATATTTACTGATACTAGGGTTCTCATAAACCTATAATTAATTAAAATGTATATCTACTCAATAAGCTCATATCAAATTCAGTAGTCTTGGGCTTACAATATTAGACCACTAAATTTCAGCCCATTAAATTAAATAACTGATATAATTGAATAAAATATGTTAGCTTAATAATAGAGTGGAAGCCCACAGTTTTTGTAACAATCTCTCACTTGGACTACATATAATTCTGAGTCAGTTATATCAACATATTTCCTAGGTGTGCATCTTAAGGCTATTTATCCTTCGACTGCTGTTGAAGCAATCTGGTCCATCTTATACATTAATGATAGAACCATCGTCGACTTTTATCACATTACAATCGTGACTAAACCACGATAATCACCATATTAATATACTCATTGACACAGATCAAATATGGATGAGTAGCATGTAAACTATATACTGTGTGGTCTCAGACATGCCTATTTCCAAATGATTTTTCTTCAGTCTTTATTGAAATCATTCCAAAGTTCTTAATGCAATGCGAATATTGCTAATAAAAAAACATAAACGAGCTCAGAAACAGGTTTATAAACCATCAATTATATCCTGCAAAAAATAAACAATTCAACATCTAAAGCAAACACATAGTATAGCAACAATGACTCCCACTAAACCAGGGCGTCCTCAGAAGTAAGACCCATAAATTAAATTGGTTAATGGATCTGCCAGTATAGAATCTCCCACAACTTCACATAAATTACACGCACAGAAATATATTTTGCATGCGTATTATTAACTTGACCAAATTGTAACATTTCTTTGGATCGGTCACGATTCGCACAAAATAACATCCACACAAAATAATAAGTACATTTAGATTGGGACAAAAAATAATCTCCCTTTGGTCGATTATTTTTCACATAGATTTAAACACAAATAATTAATATTGCAACATTATTCATCACTAAATATTTTATCGAAATAAACAAAAAAAAAGATAAAATGATGAATTTTTCCAAATAAATTTATTTCACTTAAATATTTCCGAGTGGTTAATACTTTTACATTTTGAAAAACAGAGTTTTCAAACACCGTCTAATACCAAATTTCAAAATTTCAAGATTCTTCACGATAATCAAACATGGTCTTTAACTCGAAAAATATACAATTAAAACCCTAACCGTTGCTGACCATCAGTCGACCTCGCTGCAACGAATCGACCACAAACTATCTATGCAACGGTTTTCGGTGACCAGTGGTGTCTTAGTGGTCGCCTCATGGTGGGTGTCGACATGGGTCACCTTATGCCATCGGAAATCGATCAGTTTATGGGCTGAATGTACCAACTGAAACCATAATTCGAATTTCCAATTTTTTAAATTAAAATGGAAATTTGAAACTCTGAAAAACCCGAAAAGTTTCTTAAATCAGCAATCCAAAATAGATGTGAAGTATTCATGATGATTTAACATAAAGACCGGTCTGAGAGTACTTCTTAGATAAATGTAATATCAAAAACCATAAATTATCATTAGAATTCACATATTTTTTTAAAAAATATTAATATATATGGATCCATTATAACCGATTGAAACTTTTGTAAAATAAAAATGAAAATCGATTATGAATTAAGAACACAAAATTGCTGGTTTGTGATCTTCCTCAACCAAATCGCATCATTCCTCAATAGGAATGTGGGGGAGAATGAAGATTGTGTGTGATATGGTATATTTTGGAAATCATAATCATGGGGTCTATATATATTGATAAACTTGGTTCTCATAAACCCCTAATTAACCAATACGAGTATCTACTCAATAAGCTCATGTCAAAATTAAGAAGTCTTGGGTATTAAAATAATAGATCACTAAATTTCAGCCATTAAATCAAATAGCTAATATAATTGAATAAAATAGAACTACTAGTATATCCCCAAAATTGATTGGAAATCCCACGATTTTCCTAACAACTAGCATATAAACAGAAAGCTTAATCTTGAGCGACTTTTGGACAGTTCTTCGAGACTGTCGCGTGATCTCTGTGGCTACCCGTAATTAACTAGAAACAAGAATTAGGAGAAGGTGTGGTATATAATTACAAAGTGTGGCATTTTTTCTTGTTTCTCGATAATGTTTCATTGATCCCAGTGCATTTCATATTCGCTATAAACAAGAACTAGGAGAAGGTGTGCTATATACTTACAAAGTGTTGCATATTTTTATTTCTCTAGAATATTACATTGATCCCATTTCATTTCATTTTCACTAGGAACAAAAGAAATCTAACGAAATCCAAACACGCCATAAAACCTTGCGGAGGAACCCTTAGGTTTTCAGGGCATTGGATTCTCACCAATGTTTGCGTTACTCAAGCCGACTCCACGACTAGTTCCGGGTTCGAATCCCGGGCAACCCACTGTCATGTTGAAATTTTATTATATAAATGCATATTTTCTTTTTGTAATCCACTTCATTTATTTATTGTTTTTTTTCGAATAAGAAAGGTCATTATGTGCTTTCAAGACCAACGATATGATGCATTAACTTACTTTGCACTTTCATTTAATAGTCATTGATGATTTGTTTACTTATATATATACCTAATTATAGTTATAATAATAACAACAATTTGCAGAATCAACTTTTAATATACTAACAGGATATTAACATGGCCAAGAACTCCTCCCAAATCCCAGAAACCTTCACTATTTCAACTAGTAGTACATCTTCAAACACAAAACCGAGCATCAACCAAGAAATCCTACCACGTTCGCCTACACCAGCATTTCGTGCTCAGCACACACGATCTGCCAAAACCGAGGCGCATCCTAATGCTTTGAAGAACATCAAGAACTATCCTCTCTTGCTAGCCTCATTAACTGAGGTTGCTCACCACCTTGAAGAGGGTTTCGAACATTGATTTTAGGAATCTTGATCTCGAAAAGATCTCGAAGTTGTTTGGATCAGAAGATCATTAAGGGACTATTCGTGTTAATCTTTGATACTTTCAGATACATTCTTGATATGATATGATGCAATATATCTTTGTTTTAGAAGTGGAACATTAACTAATGATAAGGTATATAAACTTCTCTGTCTTGTTTTATGTACTTAAATTTAAATCTTTCACACTATTGTAAATTCACATAGTTTGTTCCATGAATCTTGATCAGATCAACAAAACGATGATTCTACGGATGATCTTTGCAAGTTTAGTGCTTAATCCACTTTATCTTCTCAAATTTCTTAGATTATTTTTTGTTAAACCTTTTTTCAAGCAGTTGCGGATACCAAGAGAGTGGCAGCATATTCATCGTACTAAAAAAAATTCACCCTTTTTTGGATAGGGGTGGGCTACCGTTCAAGTCGAAATAATTTATCTAAAATGATTGATATTTTAGTTTATTGAGCTGGTGTATAAATGAAGCCGAAATCGGCTGCATACAAGAATTTCTCAGACTATCCTGTCCGCGTCCCGCTCAATCGGTCCCGGAAACTGGGGGAATATTTTCCAAGCATATATGCAAATTAATGCCAAAGAACAACACAAGATATGTTACATAAACCAAATATATATTACAGATCCTCACAAAGGATAGAGAAAAAACTATTCAATACTTGATAAGATCTGAATTATATAATATTAATATTATACACTTGAAGCAAGCATGACGGAGCAAAACTTCTTCTAAAGCAGCCAAACAACAGATGTCTGCTTCTTTTACTTAACGATCAATCGTAGAAATCATCTATGAATTTGTTCTTGATCCACTTATAGCTGTTTCTTAAAGATGACTTGAACTTACCTTCCACGGCGAACTTACTATATCCGGCCACCCTCTTCCTCCTCTTCATCTCCGGATTGTCGGTCGGGCCATTAAAACTATACGACTTAGCACGATCTTCAAAGTCGAATCGTGCTTCGGCAGTATGAAGTTGAGTAATAAGGGAAAGATATGGTGGTATCCATGATCAAAAAACACAAAAGCTTGAGAATTGAGGAGAAAAAAACAAGTTGGTTGAAATTTATAATACTAGAGGAAAACATTATGTGTACTTTAATGTGGGTTGTATGGACCATGATCGTGACATTGATAATAAGAGGATCAAAGATTTTATTTATTTATTTATACTATTGTATACTATACATTGGGGTGGAAAGGTATCGAACTATCAGACCTCCCGATTCGTCGAAGCGAACGGCGACATTTTTACACCTTCTCAAGCTTTGGGATTAAAGATTTGAGTGCTTATTTGAAAGTAACATCACATAGATTGACACACACATAAATCCAAAACCTTCCACGCTTGAATTGCACACAAATATTTGTTGGATACTTTCGCAGACATTTATTGGATACTACGCAAATGTTATACGTGTGTCCAAAGTTTTAGAAAGTTGGTGGATTTATGGTTGATAAGAATTAGATATAATAAAGAAAACAAAAATTCTTTAAAAAAAACAATTCAAATCTTCTATTTGTTAATAATTTAACGTATTTAAACAATTTTACATTTAACTATGCAGATTATATATTGTTATAGCATATTTTAGAAGACGTATTAATAATTTTAGACATGAATTATTGAATGATATGTTGTTCATAGAATCATAGTGTGGGGGGTAAGCCTTGACGCATCGGTAAAGTTGCCGTCATGTGACCTGGAGGTTACATGTTCGAGTCGTAGAAATAGTCTCTTGCATTACAAGGGAAGACTGCATAATTAGACTCATGTGCCCGACCCCTCCTGTCCCCCGCGCATCGCGTGAGCTTCGTGCACACATTTGCCCCCTTTTTTATGTTATTCATAGCGTATCTTAATTGTAATTTATGTTATTTTAGCTTTCATTCTCTATATCTTTATGAAAATTATTTTTGTTTGAGTTAGGGTATGATGTGTTGTATATAAATTATGTAGTATTTTTTATATTATATATATTACGTAGTGCAACCCTGTGGAATAAGTTAAATGCAATGGGATTTACGTAGTGCGCTAATGGTCATCACTTAATCTGATATGGGTGGTGGGGCCCGATATGTATTACACGATAGTTATGGGCCCGAGCTGGACCTAATGGGCTTTAAAACAGACAACATAATGGTGGATTGGAAGGGCCCACTTCAAGGCATGCAAATGGGGTTGTTTTGTTCATTAATTTGTGGGCCTTCTATGTCTTTTACATGCCAACCATCCCACATATGGTAAGTTCCCATGGTTTCCAGCTAATTACCATTTTTTTTTAGAGTTAAATATATTAGTGTTTTTATATGATCGTAAACTTTTGATCAATCGAAGTTGAGCCTCGAACTTATCATTTTTTGTGCGTAAACCATTCAGAATTTCACGGTAATGCACAGCAAAAATCGGGGACACAAAGTCAACTCCTATCAAATCATAATTATTAGTTGTCTAAAACACGATATTCTATGACTTTCATACAAAGAAAACCCTGCTCGTTAAATTTTGACGAAAATTCAGTTAACTTCATTTGAAAAACAAACTAAATTTTATATTTTTATTTTGGCATAAAACAAACACTATATTAACTTATAGAACGACCAAATCAAGAATTACATCATTAGAAGCCAAGCTCCGACTCCAATCTTAGGTACAAAAAAAAGTATGCCTAGGTAGAGACTTGCTAAAAGGTATAATGGGATAGTGAATCACCATAGAAACACAAGACTTTGACCCCTAACCGATCCAAGCATTCTCAAACATGCAGCACATGATGTGAATGAGTAAAAAAACTATTTTCCATAATATCTGAAGGTGCTACAAATGATAAGCTAGCAGTATGAACTGATAGAGGATCAACAAATCAATTTAAAATACTGTTCATCATTAGAGAAAAATGCTAAATTTTGGAATTAAAAACTTTAGAGTGCATGGGCATTCTAGAGAAAAATAATAATACTTGCCCAAGGTTTTTTAAAACAAAACATTTGTAATGGATTTTACTTAATTTTCCATATATAAATATCATGCCTGGATAACATGATACTGGAGCTCTCTTGGCCAGACTTCAAAAGTTGCAAAGATTCAAAGTTCAAACATTATGTTGGGAATGCTGGTACACATTGTAAACTACAGCATTTACTTTTGCCAACAGTCTCTTGTTCAAGGGGTCCTTCGAATTAATTTCAGTCCTCCCAAGACTCTGGACAAGTTGGAGACAAATTTTTGAATTGGGAGGGGTTGGCAGCCGCCACTTGCCCCCATGTTCCACCCCGGACCACAACCATTACTCAAGTAGCAGATGGATAGCTAAAGAAATCGGCTCCATTTTCAACGTCATCTGTTTTGATACTCGCACATTGTGCCATTAGTATTCTGTATATTCTCTTGGAACAAAGTTCACCTACTCTTCTATCATCACCAAATAAGCCTTCAGTTATCAGATCCTTGAGCAAAAATTCCTTCTCGTACACCTAACGTTTTCAATAAGATACAATAACACACACAATCGATCAGCATGAGATGATTGGATCCCAAATAGTAAACCAATTGATAGAAAAAGAACAGCAGAAATCCACCACACTAAGCAATAACTGGTGAACTACTTCAGAAAAAAAACAGAAAGCTGAAGTCGGAAAGACTGGAGCGGAAATTGGTGACATTAGGAACCAAGCATGACACCAGTGACTGCATAGCATAATAATTCTCACAACTTACTGTCCTAGTAACACAGTAATTCTCAGACTTGATGAAAATTGTCCTCGACAAAGATATGTTTTCTCGTATAAATTTTCACTCATGTTGAACAGTAATTGCAACCATCAGAAGTGAGAAGCGTGGAACACAACCTTCTATACAAAAATAGATTGGCAAATCTCAATTCTTGGCTTGCAACATTTTAAAACTATTAAATGTCACATCAAAGTATTTGATATTCAAGACTCACAGATTTAGTAGGGTCCATGTAAACTCTCAAAAGAGATTTCATCGTGGGGTATTTCTTCCATATAGCTATAGCAAACCTTGGTTGTACCTTGGGGATAGCTACCAGCGCCTTCAGCCTACATGAGAAAATGAATTGAAAGGACATCTGACACATAAAAGAGCATCCATTTGATAACAGATTCGAAACAATAATGGATTTGAAGACAGACATAAGAAGGTAGCATAACTGTTCCAAGAACATACTACATATATTGTACTTCAATTTTGAAAAAAAGAAAACAGAGACTAATAAAGTGGGAAAAACAATTGATTCAAACCATAAAGCATGCCCTAACACTATACCATGCCCTAACACTATGTCTAACGAACTTGGAAAGATAATTATGCATCCATCAATGCTAACATTGAAAGAGTAAATGCTGATCTCATAAAATAAAAATATCTCCATTGACATGAGATAGTTGCTTATCTGATAATGGTAATTAGCTCAATGACTTACTGTGCCAAAGCTAAGTTTACACGTAACACTGACTAATATGCTACTCTTAGATTCTATAATTACAAAGAGTTGTCCAAAAAGATCAGTAAAAACTTCTCCAATTAGAGGCATATACAATAAATATAATCGGTTTCTACATTCTATTGTAAAAGCACAACTATACATAACAAAACATATCAGTAATCGAATTTTAAAAAGCACTCCCTCCATCCTAATGTTAGTGTTAGGTTGCTACCATCAGCTGATCAATATGAGTAATTTTTAAAGTACGCAGATTTCAAAAGGCTACATACCACAAGTTCTTCTTTATTAAATTCTTGTCAACACAATCTTTAGGAATAATGGATCCATTAGCATTGACAGATAATCGCGTCAACTTTTTCCTGCATCATAAAATTGTACATGTAATTACACTCATGGGATTAAAAAAATATTTTATTACCTGAACTGGCAAGATGCAAGGCTGCAAGTTAAACCAACTACGTGTTCAGCCAATTCAGCTTCATCAACACAAAGCCGCGAATGTACTTTGAAAAAATCTGTGGCTAATTTTGATAAAACCTATGACAAGAAGAATATTCTTTATAGTCAGTCTTTCACGTGGCATAACCAAACATATGTCGAGATTCCACACACTCAAAGTTTGTGATCCAGTAACCTCCTCTACTGCAGGGCGCTTCCAACCAGTGCTGCTGGCAGGATTCTTGTACTGTGCTTGGTCCCTATGTCAGTAGAGCCAAAATTATTCACTAAAGTTATAAACAAAATTAATTAATTAATAAATCAAAAAACAATGGCAAAAAATAGTTTCCAAAAGAAATGACCAAAAACTAATTAAAATAGTTCATACTTGTATAGATGAGCTATAATACAAGCATTTGTCATCAATCAGTGAAGTACCTTAAACTGCACATATTTCAGTAACTTTTTAACAAATGCATTTGTATATTATAGGAATTATAACGTGCATAAATAAACTTAAAAGGTAGACACATGATTTAAGTTTTAGTTAAGCCCAAAGAGCCGTCAATACTTCTCGCGCTATTCTGAAAAAAATTAGTCCTCGCTCCGAGTAAAGTGTAAAGGAAGGTTTATCTTGAATCTGTGAGACGGACGGATGAGAAAAGATTATGATTGTGTACAGATGTCCGATCCTGGTTTGGAATTGTAATCATTCCCAGTAGACTTCTGATAACCGCAAGGTTTTGACTGTTGAACCAACCGCAAGGTTTTGACTGTTGAACCCATCAGAAATTCAATCTAGGCAGATGGATTCAGATTGATATAACTGCTGAACATTTGATGCTATCAGTTGCCTAGTTTAAAATTGATAAGGATTTGAAGACTCTCTTCTACTCAAATCCAACATCAATTTGAGGTTTATGATGATGTATAAAAATAAGGCGCACTCAACTCTTTCATTTATTGATTCAACTGTGCAACTCTTCATTTCTTAAACATTCATTTAGTTCTTTGGGAGAGCAGTTGTGCGAAGGAAAAGGTTTAAGCACTGAACAATCAACTAATGTCTACCTGTTTCTATACAGCGGTAATCAATCAATTTTAATCTTATAAGAAATAGTGAGTTCTTGACAAGTTTACTAATGAACTCTCCAGGTTAGGAAAAAAATTGTTGAACCAAGGGTGTGAGGAGGACGGTTCAAACTTCAAATAGCAAATACAAATCAAGTTAATCTTTAAACTTATCAGGGTAGAAAAGTATCACTCACCTTTTATTGATGTAGGCCATAAGCCTATTTGTCAGATAGCAAATAGTGTGATGAGGATAAAGACGTTGAACCCCTTGGATATGATCCAAAAGAGACTTATTCACAATATGATTACAGAACTCCTCGGCCTCATATATAATCAACACATAAGAAACTTCAATTCGTTCAGATGAAATCTGCACCATAGTCATAATTTTTAAAATATAATCATGAAAGATATGAACTAAGCACGAGGCCTTTGATAATCTAATAGAAGCACATGGTTGCCGTACGACATCAGAGTTCTACAAAATTCAAACGATAATCATGTTGGAATAGTAGAAGAAGCAATAAAGCAAATTTATGCTGTTCATAATCCTGATAAGCATAAATGACTTGAAGATAAAGACTCAAAACCATGAAATGGAGGGCTCAATATTTGGCAAAGGATTGACAATTACCACAAAGTGGACATCATAATACAGTCAAATCTGTGGTATTATTTAGTCAGTCACCAAGTTTCATCAAAAATCTTGTCTATAAATAAGATGGTGAATGATGCAGCTAGAAACAAGAATGCAGCCATTAGTAATGTTCAAATAGGAACCATAAACAGGAAATAGCTTAAGAACAGGTGTAGCTATAAGAGATGCCAACCATGGAAATTGAATAAATGAAAATACATAGAGTATCTCATGATGATAACCAGCATTAATCCACGAAAAAGGCAATTACCTCAGAGATTTCTTTAGGAGCAACCATAGACCATACAATAGATCTTTCGACCGGATTTGACGTTACACGGTACGAGAGCCTTTTTTCTGAAAACCTTGTGAGCAGTTGACCTAAAGTAAGGGGAGCACCCCGCAAAGATAAAGAAGGATAAGAGAGCAAAACCTGTAAAGGGAGATAGCATTACCAGATAAAATAATAGAAAATAAATCAAGAGAGACTCTACCTCCAATGGTACCCAATTCAACAACTTTTCTGTCGATCTCAGCCACAATAGATTTTAGGGCAAATTTCCCTTTTTCCCACTTCTGCATTTCTTTCTGACGTTTTTTCGACTCAGCAGCTTCTGCTTTCGACATAGCTTTGAGCAACTTCTCTCGCTATTTTAAAAATATGAAGTTGGAGCAATCAGTTATATACCAAATAACCTATAAAAATGCAAGCTTGCATACATATACAAACAAACGTATTCACATGCGTGCATGACAGACACTTACTTCTTTCTGTTGTTTCTTTTCTTTCATTATACGATCTCTCTCCTCCTTTGATATTCTATTTGGCTTCATTGCTTTGTCTGCTTTGGTATTCAGTTTCTTGTAGCCTTCATTCTTATCTTGTTCAACCATGAGTTGACCAACAGTCTCTAAATTGATAGCGTTGTCATCAATGTTGGCATACGCCTACACCAGAAATTCATTAAGGGGATTGAAAACAATGAAAAAAATCAACAATTGAACCAGTTTGGAATCAAAGGCAGAGAAACAGCATGATAAAAATTTATAACAGCAGTGAGCAGTCAAAGAACTCTTAAAAAACACACCAAAATTATAGACGTCAATGATTGCAGCAAAACAATAATGTAGTGTAAATAAGAAGATTTAAAAAAATAACTATAACTACAAAATAGCAAATTTTTTAAATTATTAAACAGTGAACATATTTATAAAAAGTTCCGAATATTTTCCACATACTGTAAAATCCTTACTGAAAGAGGAATTGCTCCCTTGACACTAGACACCATAGCATATTAACACATAGAAAGTGAAGGAAATGGCAGCTTCTAGGATATGGATTATGGGATAATGAACATTTAAGAACAACTTTCTAGTAGCCGAATCTCCATGTCTATACTTGAGCAATTGCATGTCTAAATATTCCAGACTTGGAGAGCGGGTCATCTCTATGCTCGGGGTGTGTGCATACAACTTCAACTTCGATTCGCAGTAATTTAAACAATGCATGGAAGTAAGTAGTAGTAACTCTCATGCATTAAGGCAACTCACCAATGATATGTCATCTTCTGAAACCCTTGGAGAGGAACAGCCTTCTAACACCTGCATTTCATCCACATTGTCCATAGAAAGTTTCTTCTGTAATTCTATGGAAGAGCCTGAAAATCATTTCTGTGCAACTTAAAATAATGGTTTTCAGTTTTCATGAGTGGGGTGATGTCAGATGACATAATAAAATCAAGAATTACATACGTACTAGCACTAAGAGATCTACACTGAACAAATCTGGAAACAGATTCTGACTTCTCCATCAACTTCGCTGAAATAACATTTTCATTATACTTCCAAGATCCAAACGCACTAGTATTCTCAGACTCGTTATCTGATTCCAAGCATATCAATCCATCGATTTCTAAATAAAAATGAAATTGGGTAAAAAAAAATAGTCAAGCTCAAGAAGAAAGTGAAAGGAGCACATCACATTTTGCACCAAATCAAATTTTCAAATCAAAGCTAGCATAGTCATTCCGTATCATGTGCAAAAGACATTCCATAGATGCAACACCCATAATTTAAATGATTGAAAACCATATTTATCACATAAGGATTTCACAATTAATTTGAGTGCAAGAGAATATTACAAAATAGTGCACGAATATCATGGCTAGCACATACAGAATACTGAACCATGGCCAACTGCCAACACCAAGTGAATTGGACTGGGGCTAACACAGTCAATGTACTTGTTAGCCAATGTACTCGATGCATGATTGTCTAATAAGCAATAAGCAATATTTAAAACAAGCTCAAAATAAATCATAGTTGTACTCATGTGCCATTTTTGTTTCCTACAAATGCCAATAAGCAATATTTAAAACAACCCTAAAATTTATCATCTACAAAGTAGAAAACTACAAGATTTATTAAAAAATCCAAGAAGCAAGATCGCAGGCAGTGTGCTATCCAAATTCTGCCCTCTGAATACACAATCAAGTTTCTGTGCCTCCTAACTTGTACTGCATCACAGAACTTTCCAAGATAATCTTTTGTTTCAATCCGTAATTTTTATGCATTTAGAAACCCAAAGAATAAATAAATATAATATAATTCTGAAGTACTTGGACAGAAAGTGGAACTCACCAGAAGAGTCACGGTTTAAAGGCAAAGAACACGCTGGTTCACATTCAGAGACCCGTGTATTGCATTTAATAGTAGCAACTTCTGATTCCAGGAAGTTCAGACATTGGAGTGTCTGGAACGACACGTTGCTCTGTAGCTACAGCTTCACCAAAGATTTAACAAAAACCATCAATACGGAGAGGAGGAAAAAATATTTCGCACATGCCCATTTCTGCAACTGAACCATATCAATTAAACTGGCTAATTTGATTGTACTGCATTTTGTTCAAGTCAAATATCCAACATGAAATGGAAAATGTTCAATATATTATCATATATAACGAAAGAACGCTAAACATGACCGAAACAGTAGAATCTCAACTAGGAACAGAAGGCCCAAGAACTAGGATGGACAAAAACAAGCTGTAAGGCCAATATTCCTCACAGAGTACTGACATTCGGAACGAGCCAAGAGATCTGGACTGGTAAATTGGAACATTAACATTCAGGTATACTTCGCAAAGCACTAATTTTGCGTCTGCTTCCATGGAAACGCAAGCCCCGAATCAGAATTCCAAAAAACCACTTCCAAAACGATTTACATTCTGTTAACTAATACCACCTTACAGTGATCACTGAAAACTTTGACTCACCTGAGGACGAACATTTCCTCATTGAACATTTGGCAAACGACGCCGTAGATAAGAAAGGTGTCTCCGCGATGAAAGAGTCGGAGGATAACGCGGGACCCACCGAAGACGCATTTTGCTTACACGGCGTGGGATCGTCATCGATTATAAAGACTGTAGAATCGTTAGGGTTTGAAAACGCATCTGTCCTTTGTTTCTTCTTGGAGTAAGGGAATGGAGGCGGGGTAGTGAGGTCTATGGTGCTGCTTTGAAGAGTCCCGACTCGCCTATCGTCTTCTTCGGAGTCGGAGGGAATGTATACCGGGCCGGGCTGCGACATTTTCGCCGGCGAAATTCGCAAGATTATGGAGGAAAGTGTTCGATAGTGACTTTTTTGCGCGGGATCAGAACATTGTGGAGTGTGATTGGGTTGGGCCTTTCCGGCTATTAGGCTCCGAGCTCATGTTCGGTGTTTTTGGGTTGGGTTTTTAGCTATCGGGCCAAATAAATTGGCCTTTTGTGGATATTTTCTAATAAATAATATAGTTCAATTTATTTAATTACGATCAAGAAAAAAATGGATATCATTAGGTTCGTGAGATTGGATAAGTGAATGATATATAATAAGATTGATGATAAAATAAAGATAAGGATAAATAATATAGTGATATATTATATAGTTTTTATTATGATTTTAAAATTATGGATTATTTCTGTGAATTGTTTTATAATTACCACAATACTCTCATCATATAGTAATTGATATTATGTTATTAAAATAAATGAACGAGATAATTAAAAATCGTCTAGTACTTTATTAAAATTAACATCAGATATTAATTAATAATAACATTAATAATTTAAAATAAAATCAGAAAATATTATTTTCCAAAATTATAATTTTATCGATATTCATAATTACAACGCCGATGATTTTCTCCGGTCAGCATTCATGTGGTGTTCACCATTCTTTAGCAGTAAGCCATGATTTTGATATAAATATTAGGATCTATTGTTTACTTTTAATTTAAAAAGGAATAAATAGAGTTTTTTGAAGGGTTAATAAAGTCAATTCAAAGTATTGCGATGTGTGGTTTTTTATTAGCCGGTCGGTACGGTTTCGGGTGAATAGTATCGGGATTTTTACATAATCGATGGCTGTGCAAAAACCAATTGAACATGAGATAGGCTTGATAAACCATCCAATCCCTCTTTTATCTCCCCAACTAGATAGTACCATTAGTAGTTTGGTTCGAGGATAAGATTAGTTTGTACCATTTGTAAACTGAAGTAATTTTTCGTGAATTTTTCAAACATTTGCACTTCATATTTTAGTTATGTATTTGGTTTTGTAATGATTCAATTAAGATCTATTATTTTATCTTATTTCTTATTTTGGATTTTGTTGCCATAAGAAAAGGAGTTGCCCTATGCTAAAAATTGGTGAAAGATAATGTTAAGACCATGTCCCCGAATGAGTATCATTCCGTGTGTGACAAAGGCTTATAATTATTATATGCCTTTTGATATTGTCAGAGTAACAATTGTTGTTGTGATAGCAATTTTGTTGAAATGACGAGTTTACTAGATTTTAAAATAAAATTTTAAAAAAATAGGTTGATTATGTTACCGATCGAATTAACCGATGTTTTAATTGGTTCGGTTAAATCAAAAGCCTCATTATATCCTTATGAGATGATATGCAATTCGTGTTATTAGTTGGGGAGCTTTCGACTAAAAAAAATTGAAATATCCATACGATATGTAAAATATAAATATCCTCTCACATTTTATAATTCAAAAGAAATCGTTAACCCGATGCGAGAACATTCTATAGTACATGAACTAAAATATCTACATTAGCATACGTAAAAAAATACTCATAGAACCCCCAGCATCGGGCATATGGGCCAAATCAGGTGGGGTAGGGCTAGACAAGTTGCAAAAACAATACAAAGAAGCAGAAAAGATCGTAAATTAATGTGATTGTTAAAGAATTGTCGTCTCATCTAAAAGCCCGAGCTTGTAGAGAGATTGGACAATTTATTATTTATTCTCTAACATTCCCCCTCACTTGTGGGCCGATTTGTTCCTCTTTTTTGGGTGGCCCATCAAGTGAATATTTAATGTTGGTGGAATTGTTGTTTGTGAGTTTTGAACTCAGGACCTTGGCGTTAGCCAGAGGCTCTGATACCATAAAGAATTGTCGTCTTATCTAAAATCCCGAGCTTATAGAGAGATTGGACAATTTATTATTTATTCTCTAACAATTGTGACCAAGTGATTGACTCATAGTTCGTAGCAACACAAGAGTTTGTTGGTTGCTAGCCATATGAGCACTACCTTTTAACGGGTAGCATGCGACATTGCAGGATTCGGAATCCCATCCCAGGCAGGATGGGCCATGATGTCCCCCCGTCAATTTCAGATACTTCATTTGATGTGCTCGACCCCTTCCAGACAATGAAATATCAGTATATGCCTAAATTGGTTATTGTATTTGTCGGGCTCCATTGAGGGGGTTGGAACCTGGCCTTTTCAAAAGGATGGCCCGGTTCGATGGTGCTGGAGACGGATTCAGAAATTTAATTTGATGATCGGTGTATATTTTCCCATGTGTAATATTTTTGCATTTCGTCGGAAAACAAACAGATCAAGTGTTTTGTGCATGGTTTTTGTACTATTTCCTACAATAAAACATTGCGTTATATGTCAAGATATTTTGTGAATGATTGCATTCAATGTCGAAATATTTTGAGCTTGTGTAATAGGGAAAATTCTTGCATGCATCGATTATAGGTCTGATGCATGCATATATTTATATGTATTTGCATACATCGAGTCCCAGACCCAATGATGCAAGAATTTTCCGTATAATAGGTGTTCAAAAAGTGCAGCTTAATTGACAAAACATCAAAGATGACAATTTGAGGTGATCTAATTTAATACATAGTAATACTTTTAAAAAAAAATTAATACATATAAGTAGATAAAAATAATGAGAAATGTTAAATTCATGGAAGTTGTTCCGATAGCAATATAAAATGCTTAAACAATATCATAATATGAAAATAATAGATAATAGATAAAGATCATATATTTTTATTTCATATATAGTAAGGATATACAAGAATAATAGATATATATTAGACAAAGATTATAGATCAGTTAAGGTGAAATTTTTAAAAAAATATTTATATCATAATGACTATTTAAAATGATTTTTTTGGGTTTTTTTTATATACTAATATTACAAAATTAATATAAATCAAAGTCACATCTTAGGGGTCAATTTATTTATCAAAGAACAAGGCGAAGCAAGCCATGTGATTTTTCATAGTTAACATAATTGGATGCCTTATCCCGATAAAGGGCACGGCCCACGTCTCCAATTGTCCTTTTCATATTAGCAATATTCCAAACAAATCGGTCACTGCTTTAAACAAAGTGGCAACCACAAGAAAAGTGACCTTAGTTCATTTGTAAACAGTCATCAGGTGGTAGGCCTTCAATGGCAATAATATACTCCAACTAGCCACCAGAAACCATTGCGGATTTTCAAGTGAGGATAAAAAAGAACATATAGCCAAGCCAGCTCACATTATAAAGGTGGTTTTTTCTCCAAAATGGAGGTTCTTCCCACGCATACACCAAAAGGAAGAATGGGTCTTTTGTCAGTAGGGATTTGATTCGATAAGGGCAATAAGAAGCAACCCGGAGCTGCCTTGTGCTGTTTTTATGGCTAAATGATCGAATATGATGATCGGGATACCGTGTGGTTTCAAATATTTCAGTATACTATTAAACTTATTTGCAATATTTGATATAATTACGGATGTCAAATACTATAATTGGCATCAAAATCAATACCTCGTGTTCAATTCTCCGAAAATTATAAGAATTGGTGCAATTATTTTGAGGAGATTATAAACAATAATTGCTTCATTCGTTTTTTTATGGTTGTCCTTGTACCACAATTAGTGGACGCCTTAAAAATTTGAGTTTCATTAACTCCTGCCATTGAGGGACTATCATCTTTGTCCACAGTCACTTCTCATGACTCATATAATACATATCAACTTAGAATTGTTCACTCCGATTCAATGAAAATACAATCATTATGAGGGGAATTCTTGCATGATCCATACAAGAATTTCTCGTCTAAATGTAGATGAATCCATAGAGTAGAGTAATGAGTACCCAACCATATTGCTTGACTAGTCAGCTTGGGATTCCCATACTAGTATTGGAGCATGAAGTAAAGTATTGGAGAATGAAGTAATAAGTCTAAACCAATTGGTCGGGTCCGCAACCAGGCTCGGTACACTCTTATAGAAATGGCACAACACTATACTTTGGTGCTGTGTAAGATGGTGTTCTATTCGAGAAATCATCTTCATTGCTTATTAATAATATGTTATCAATACATCCAATATTTAATATAATATTTCTATTGCATTCTAGGGAACACAAATTTCTTTTTCCCAGACCTCGAGTTATAATAGGAGTTTGTGCATCGAATTTGCCCCTTTTTGAACTCAGTAAACATGTATAACTTTGTCGAGCAAACAAGAGCAGAATAATTATTGTATATATACAGACAACCAAGCTATAACCCATCCACAGGATGAGGATGAGGTCCTGATAACCAAAAAGGGTCCTTAAATATCCAAAAAGGGTCCTAAATATCTAACTTGCTGACAGCAAACTTTCCGACATGATTAACACCTATACAAAAAGTTTGGTTTCTCTTTGAATAAATAGGACATTTCATTTCGGAAACATATATATAACTGATGTTTCTCTATTCAAGTTCAGTTTAAAGTGCCACATGAATATTCTTGAGATGGCTATTTGGCCAACCAAACATCTCCTTCTGGTTATCACTCTTTTCTTGATCCTCTTCATCTCAATCCATGCTACTCCTCAAGGTATGAGTTTAATTTCTTAAATTTGTTTGATTAAATTATAATGATAAAATATTGAGTTAATTTACAGTGTGTATGGCAGGAAACGTAGTATTAGAGAATGGTATTCAGTTAACAGAACTTCCGAAGGTAAATGCGAATGAAATGCTTGGAACAAAAGACGATGATATACCAAACAAAATGGACGAAGATTTGGGTGAGATGGATTACACTTCTGCACGAAGGAAAACGCCCATCCATAACTTATAAAGTACTATTGTATTTAATTTCCTTATTTCAGTATAAAATATTGTATTTAATATTTAATTTCTTCCATTACATTTAAAGTCAAAAAGATGGTTAAAGAAAGAGCAACAAAATCATGCCAGTCCAAGTAATCAATGGTTAGCCATAATATTCCTCGCAAGTAAATGGAAATGTACATACCTTAGGACTCCGTGCCAAACTCTGTTTCGGGTTCTGTCATGCACCAACATACAGTGGCGGATGCAGGATTTTTAGGAAGGGGGGAAAAAAAAACTTAAAATAAAAAATTTAGGCCAAAAATAAATTCTGAGGTCAAAATATAATTTAAGGGTAGCAAAATGTAATGTTTAAGGGGTAATTTATAATTTTTTAGGGTAAAATCGTAATTGTTTTTTTAAAAAATATTTTTTTAAGGTAAAAAAAATTAATTTTTTGGGGCAATGGGGGACACTTGCCCCCCATTGCCTATTAATAGATCCGCCCCTGTCAACATATATAAATATATATCTATATGTATGTATATGTCTGTATATGTATTGGAGTATAGCAGGACTCGGTGCATACAAGAATTTCCCTATCTGGCCAAGGAAATGCTTCAAGGGAGGACAAAGCTTTGGCACTCGCAAGAATCATCCCTACTACAGCGTTGGAGTATTTCAATATCTGTCTATGAGAAGCATAGAGACTTATATGGGAGAAACCAAATTAAAATATTAAGGTGTTTAATAATGAAGTATACGGTCCAACATGTAATTTTAATTTTTAAATATAAAATGACATCAAGAAAAAAATGACAGCATGCAAAAGGGGTCCACTCAGAAAGTTACCGTATCACCGGTCTCACTTGTATACACTCGATCTTATAAACATCAACACATATACAAAGAAAAATATATATATATATATATTTATGTTAGATAAATATTATTGCATAAATATATATTCTCGCTACTGTTCCGCAGCAAAAAAAAAGTTTTACGGCAATCCACGAGAATACATCCATCCATCCACCGACGTTTGATTCCAGAAAAATAAAACCGTGTAGGTGGAGTGAGATAAAGATTAATGAGGAAGAGCAAAATAAAATTTAATGTCCGACATACAATTGCACCATCGCTACTGATTGGAGGCGAAAGAGTTTGTTTGATGTTGTCCTTAAATGTAGTGTCTTTAGGGGCATAATCATCATTCATTTGGAATCTCTTTTTTTAAATAAAAAAGGATTCCACATGGATGGATGATGATGCCCGAGCGCAGTGCTTTTCTGAGGCAACAACATTGTTTCCAGGTGAAAGATGTGAACTGTGGAACTGTTGAAAATCCAACAGAGATCTGCAGATAGAAGACGCAAACAAACATGTAACCTATTCAAGGGAACAAAATGAATAATTGAGACAAACACCTTTCCTTTTGTCACTTAAACAATAAAGCTTCATGTCTACAGTAGATGTAACAGCCACTTGATTGCTTTTGAGCAATGCACATTCAACCAATCATAGGTTCACTTAAACTATCTAACCTAAGGTAAGTTTCAGAAATCCTAATGACATAAAGCAATACTCTGAAACGAAACGAGCAGCTTCGGCAGATTAAGATGCTTCCAAGAATTCCATCAAAAGGCCCAAGAAATATGCGCCTCCATTTTCGTTATTCACTTTCCTCTTCACCGCTTTTAGTGATAATTCTACCATAAGGAAGTGCAGGCAAATCTGAAGAGTAGCACATCTACTTGTTGCCGCTACATTTTGAAAAGGCAATTAACAGCCTGGTCGCCCCACTAAAAATCTCACAGAAGGCCTGATGGTACAATAATACAGATATCAAAGCTAAAAGAAGGCAGAAGTAACATGCAAATGACTCCAATCATCATAGCCTTTGAACCTTTACTACACTTGTTAACAACCTTACTTATTATCATACCTTGAGAAGAAGAAAAGGTTGATAAAGACTACATAGAAGTTCCTTATATTGTTGAAACCTTTGCTAAATGTCTGCCAGATAAATATGCACGAGCAAAACAGATAAATCTCTGATGGGCACGAAGGTTCAAGACAACCTTAAAACAACCATAGCAAAATTTCAAATAAGCCAGAAAATTCACACGTCTTAGCAAATGGCCTGTCGATTATCAACAAATTCAACTTCCTTGCTCAATCTAGCTCTGCAAAATAATGTACCATAACGAAATCGCACCATGTGTAATGCCAGATAATTATTACAACACTTGAAACAAGGCAATCGCTACAACCCCGTGATAATCACAATTAGAACGCACCATCAAATTTCTACGATCGAGGCTCTTCTATATCCTATGAGCACTCACCCCAGTTCAGCTTTCTCCAAAATTTCTCCAAGAAATTTTCGAAAGCTTGACATCTTTCAAGAGCCTAAACCCACATTAAAAAAAAAACATAAGGCCATGTTTGATAGCAAAAGCGTGTACTACTTATCATAGACACACACAAGTACAACTGAAACATAATAAACACAATTCATCAAAATCACCATCCATTTCAAACTCCTCATTATATAATACGTTACCTGTAAAATTACATTCAAGAAACAATTGTTCCCGAGATTTTCCAATCTAGGGACAGACAAAATCCTAGGAGAAGCAACCGCTTTATCTGATTATAGCAGCATTCGGCATCATCGACCAATTTAGAATTTTTGTTAAAAAATGGATTCTAAAAAAGAAAATTTATGGGGCAAAACAATTTTTAATTTATTTTTATTTTTATGTTTCTTTTAGAGGGTAGCATGGTGCATTCGCCCCTGCTCAGCACACCAAGGATTGTTGATATTTTTCAGCAGAGATGAAGAAACCGAGTGTCCTTGTAGTGGAAAATTAGATCAATGCTTGAATATATGAATGAAAGGACTGAATTTCAAGATCTCTTGGATTTCACATGATTGCAGGTTAACCAAAAAGTCCAATAAACCGAAGCTAAGTGTTTCACAACCAGCATATAAGCAGGCCAATATTACCACAACCGCAAAAGTATGGTGCCACAAAAGCGAACTAGCGGTATCAAAAATCGGATTTATTCTATGCTATTCATGGGGTAGTGTCAAATGGGGTACATCCAACCATTCATTGAGAATATTCTCATTTAACATTATTGAGAATATTTCTAATGAATTGTTGAATGTACCCCATAGCGTAGCATAGAATATTTCCAAAAATCGATGCAACAGAATCTTCTAGTGGGCCGGCATTCTGAGTTTTTAGACTTGAAAATCTTTGCACGAGGAAGCGAATTAGAGCTGTGATGTACGGTTTCTGAAGGAGTCGGATAACTGATAGACTAAACTCGCCTGTGAGCTGCTGAGGTTGGATGTTGATGAGCCATTCGTAAAACAGTGTGGAGGCAGTTTGACTTGTGGCTTTGCGACCCACCTCACCCAGTGCCGTTATGGTCAAAATGGTATATTTTCAGTTTGTTAAAATTATATTGTATTACGGAAGCATGATGAGCCTGTTATTTATTTTAAAACATGATCTTCAAATCGAGTTTTGAATTATAATTAGACGAACGTTATATAAATTGTTAGTCCTTTGCACAAGTATGTTTTTGTGATTCATCCCAAGATGACAGAAACTGACGGATCTCATGTTCATATGATGCTACCGTTACTAAATATTAGGATAAAAACGATGATGAATAATACATATAGGCATATTTTGTTTTCTAGGGGTTAAGAATACAATTTTATTAAAGATTGGTTGGACCACTTGGACCACATTAGGTTATTATTGTCATTTCAATCAAGAATGAACTTAGACCAACTAATATTTTTTCGTTGGATTATGATAGATTAAGCTTTATGAAAGAGTATCGACTCATAATTTTCCCAAATAATATATTATTCAAAGAAACGGAATCAAGGAGGTCTTTTGGTATTTAAATCTCTCAAATTCAGTGACTATAACAGCTTGTCTAGGGTTTTATTTCCCAATCTCAACGGAGTCAACCAGTTCCTTGAATCGATTCAATCGAAATGGTTGGCGAATCCTCTTCTCGTACTCTCAATTAGGGTTTATTGTCCATCTATTCATGTCTCGTGCTGTGATTTTAAACTTTTCATTTTTATTTTGTAGGAAAATGGAGGAGGAAATTTGGAGGCGCAAATTGAGGTGTTTTTGAATGTTGAAAAGCAGATGAGGCAAGCAGGTGATGTGGCAGGCACTCGTAAGGCCGTCATCGATATTTTGCAGCTCTGCTTTGTAACCGGCGCGTGGAAGACGCTCAATGAACAGATTGTTCTTATCTCAAAGCGCCGTGGGCAGTTAAAACAGGTCTAATTTTTGTCTCGTATTTCGTTGTGTATTCTACTAGATTGTTATTATTATTTTTATTTGATGTTGTTTAATTGCTGAAAATTTGTGCTTTTTTCAGTTTTTGGATTAAAGTTTGAGTCTTGAATTTAATTTTAGTTCTGGCATACTGTGGGAAAGTATGAATTTAGGTATGTCAAAAAGTCCCCTCGGGACATCCTATGAGATAGGAATGATCCTAAGGTAAGGTAAATGAATCAATTCATATGGGAGCAAACGGCTCTTTTAATGTTTGCTTGCATTTTTTGTTTTTGTATTGTTGTTTTTTGGTCAACAAAAGTCCATTGGAAACTTGTTTCCACTTGTGTATAATTTGGTATGGGCCAAGGGTGTATCTGGATTTTCAAATTATGGTGTCGTGGTTCGTTTTTTATTGTTGGTCGAATAAGAATTATGAATTGAAGTTTGATTTGTTATCAGGGTCAATAAAATATCATGCTTGGATAGAAAACTGAAAAGAAACAAGTGCTGAAACATTATATCTTTTTCTATGGTTTTGACAGGTTGATGTTGCTTTGAAACTCTACACGGCTAAATAATTTTTCCATCCAGTTGGTGTAGGATTTAAGTTTTCACTTTTCATAAAGATTATTTTCTCCAACTCATCATAACTGGAGAGCAAATATAAGATGCCCAGATTGTGTATTATATCTTTTTTTATGGTTTTGACAGGTTGATGTTGCTTTGAAACTCTACACGGCTAAATGATTTTTCCATCCAGTTGGCGTAGGATTTAAGTTTTCACTTTTCATAAAGATTATTTTCTCCAACTCGTCATAACTGGAGAGCAAATATAAGATGCCCAGATTGTGTATACAGTTTTATTTATGAGCCAGTACTTGGCAAAATCCACTATGGCAATGCACTTAAGCAAGTTTGTACTGTAATCCCTTAGGAAAGACGAGATTATAAACGTGGCCATACTGAAAACCTTACGCTCCTTAGTGTCCCTAATGTTGTAACTCCAGCTCTAGCTCCATTCTGGTGTTGAAAATCCTAAAGCATACCAAAGAGCACGTACAGCTATTCCCAGATTCTTCTAACTTTTGTTATTGAAACGTGAGAGGTAATCAGTGGGTACTTACTGTTAGTAACTTGAATAGTTGTTTATCGATCTAGACCCAATCTCTTATGGTCTTACTCGGCATCATATACTTGTGCGTGCATCAAGGTGCTGATTTCATGTTTGAAAATTGAATTATCAATATCTGTATGGATATATCACGTTGAAAAATTCCGTTAAACTACTGTGTTTGCTGACAGATCTGCTGATGAATTGGTAAATGTAAAGGTTTCTGCATTTACATGACCATCTATCTTTTTTCTTGATATGATTCTGTATTTTCAGTTCATTTCTGACCTATCTCTTTACTTTATTTGTGAAATGTTTTTAGCAATGACTTGTTGCATATCTGCTGGTGTTGCATAATGTTTTTTTTTGTTGTTGGTGTTACTACGTAGGCTGTACAAGCCATGGTCCAACAAGCAATGCAATATATCGACCAGACTCCAGATCTCGATGCTAAAATAGAACTTATAAAGACTCTTAATAATATATCCGCTGGAAAGGTGATTATTGCATATATTATGTTGTGTTTTCCTTATTCAAAAATATCTATGTTTGTTTTACTAAAATCGAATCTATATTATACCTGATAGATATATGTTGAAATTGAGAGGGCTCGGTTGATTAAGAAACTTGCAAAAATTAAGGAAGAGCAAGGACTTATATCAGAAGCTGCAGATTTGATGCAAGAAATTGCGGTTAGTGAACGATAATACTCGTTATTGGCCTTTTAGTTGTGATACATGTGTCATATATTCCTTTTGTCTCGAAAGGAATTTTTGTACTAAAGTACGTAAACAAAATCTGTATTTCATAACTCCTTATATTGATTATTTTACGGCTTTTACATGATTGAACCTCTAGTCTTTAAATATTTTGTTTAATAGTTTTCAAATATGTTTTTGAAAAGTTACCTTCGTGTTTGGTCTACAATTCCACTGATCCATTTGACGTTTAATCTACAAGGAATATCTGATTTCCTTCCTTTCTTTTATTTGCTCATGAATATAATCTACAGGTGGAAACGTTTGGTGCCATGGCAAAGACAGAAAAAATTGCTTTCATTCTTGACCAAGTATGTGGTTTCTCCATTTTTTTTTTCTTTTATTCTTGATACTTTACAAAGTAGTGGACTTTGGCCCATTTGATTTAATGCTTTCTTGTTCGAATTCATAGGTGCGCTTGTGTTTAGATCGCCAGGATTATGTACGCGCACAAATACTTTCAAGAAAGATAAGTACTAGAGTTTTTGAAGCCGACGCTTCTAAAGAAAAAAAGAAGCCTAAAGAGGCTGATAGTATTGTTGAAGAGGCTCCTGCTGATATTCCATCTCTGTTGGAGTTGAAGCGGATATACTACCAATTAATGATTCGGTACACAACATTTTAGTTTTCATTTTTTCCATATTTTCTACCGCTCTAGGTTTAGTATAAAGTTTAACTCCCATCAAACTAATGAACACATTCATATTCAGGAAGACATACGAGTATTTTGTGAGCTACTGTACAAAACTAGATATATTTAGGCTTTAATATTGTTTCCACTTGGCTTCTAATTATAGGTTCTTATTTTCTTAACATCTGTGGTGATTCCTGTTGCATGAAATTGTTTGTCTGGCTTTTAAGAATGCGTACTCCAACAAACATTTTCTACTGTTTGACAATTGAACAGCATAGTTTTGTCGTCTTTGATCACCAAATTGACTTTACTCTTGATGTTTAACCTTTTATTCTCGAATATTTTTCCGATTTATTTCTGGAACCCATGCCCAAAATGTTTAATTGACCTCCATCTGCGTAGGTACCATTCACATAGCAATGATTACCTGGAAATATGCCGATGTTATAAGTCGATATACGAGATTCCGTCAGTGAAAGATGACACTGTGCAGTGGATACCGGTACTGTATTTATTGCTTGGTTTACAGAACCTTGAGTTACTTTAATGAAGTGTGTGTGTAATGGGTGTATTTTTCTTCACTTAAGTTTTTGGTTTTTTTATCCCTTGTTTGTGATGACTTTGTCTTTGCCTAATCGTCCGTGTTTCATGCAGGTGTTGAGAAAAATATGCTGGTATTTGGTCTTGTCACCTCATGATCCTATGCAGTCCAGCCTTCTTAATGCAACTCTGGAGGATAAGAACCTTTCGGAAATCCCCCATTTCAAGTTGGTTTTTTAAATATAGTCATGGTTATAGTTTTCTGTTTCCTGTCCTTTACACTGTATATTTCAATTTCAAAAAATAATTGTCTCGGCCATGCCATTAGGTTGATGTTGAAACAACTAGTTACCATGGAGGTTATTCAATGGACGTCTCTGTGGAACACTTTCAAAGATGAATTCGAGAATGAGAAGAACATGCTTGGTGGTTATTTGGGAGAAAAGGCAGCTGAAGACCTTAGACTCAGAGTAATAGAACATGTAATACTCCTAAACGCTGGTCTTTTATTATGCTCTGTAATTCATTTTCATTTCATATTTTGATCACGACATTATTCTGGTTTTAGAAGCAATTAAGATTGATATATGATTGTGTGAGACATGATTCGCTTGCAGAACATTCTTGTCGTCGCAAAATATTACTCACGGATAACTTTGAAGAGACTTGCAGATCTATTATGCCTTAACATACAGGTCTGCCATTACTCCACGTGGAGCTGTTAATTGTACTTGTTCTTCAACCCTTTCTGTGTTACGTTGCATGCATCAGTAGTTTTTTCCCCTGAAATGATTCTTTGTTTAATTTTGAAGTTCTCCTGAATTTATGTTTCACTTTTTCCCAGTTGCAAGGAAAATGCTAGAAATCTTTCAACTTGACCAAAAGCATGAGATGTAACGAGCCAAGTCGGCTTTGTGTTCAGCTCATTGTTTACATAAGGAATCTGAATTGATCGCATATAGTGTTTTTTTTCTATTAAAAATAAAGAAATTTAATATGCTTTGAGGAAATAACAAATGTGATGGAATGAAGGTGCTCTTCTTTTTACTAACACAGGAAGCTGAGAAACATCTCTCTGATATGGTGGTCTCCAAAGCACTTGTGGCAAAAATAGACAGACCTATGGGTGTAGTTTGTTTCCAGGCAGCCAAGGATAGCAACGACATTCTGAATTCGTGGGCTATGAACTTGGAGAAGCTGCTCGATCTTGTAGAGAAGAGCTGTCACCAAATTCACAAGGAGATGATGGTCCACAAAGCTGCGCTAAGGGTCTGAATAGTTTATATGTTCTTCCAGAGTTCTATTCTTCCTTTCAGCCATTGGCCATCTGGTACAAAATCCCTACTGAAGGATTTATTGAATGAAGAATACCTTTTTCGAAACAAAATTTATGTATGAATGAATCTGTGGCAAACAGCGTTGTCTGTCATTCTGATGACTCTGGGCAATGAGACAGTCGTCACTTGCTCCCATTATTTGGCTTCTGACATTTCGCGATTTGTTTCAAGTCCTTTCTAATGCGTGATTCATTCATTGCCACAATTAAGATTTACACTTGCTGCTGGGGAACGAGCGGACTTGTATGCTTGTACCTTGTTGTACCCAACGTAATCATTTACTGGCAAATATGTATGCTGCTGATATTAAATTTTCTAAAGTTAAAAGTGAACAACGGCTCTCATTAGTCTTAGCCTTTTCTCATTGTGAATTTGTCGTCAATTCAATTGATTGCATGTCATGACTTGTAGCTTGCTGTTCATTTTCTTTTTCTTTTTTTTGTTTTGTTTTTACTGCTCATTTATGTTGGCTTGTAATAAGCTAAACCAAATTGCTCGTGCTACATTGTTGCCCTTTAGTAAGGCTCGACTCAATCTCTAATGCTGTTGGGATCAAGTTGAGCTTTTTGATAGATTGTCCACCCACATTTAATGTGGCTGGTTGGCCGTTTAGGAGTTGCGGAGATGGCTGTTGGGATGCACATCTTCAACCCTATAAATAGATATCATTTCCTCCATTCTAAATTATCTCATTTTCAGATTGTTCTCTCATATATATATTTGAGTGTATTTCTATAATATTTGTGAGGAAGTTTTCTCCTATAGAGAGTGTTCTCTTCGAAAGATAGCGAGATTTTGTAACTCACAAAATATTATAGTAGAGTCTTTTCATCTTGCCCTTGGTTTTTACCCTAATAATTTTTAGTGATTGTTCACGTAAATTTTAGTGTTTATTTTATTCTTTATTTTCTATCTCATGTTGTTGCGCCTAGGGCCAACAAGTGGTATCAGAGCGTCGTCGTAAAAATCTTAAAAATTCTAAGTATGCGTTGTGGTTGCAACCTTGAATTATCTTCCACATCATAAAAGATTTTGGAGATATTTTTTTAGGCAATTTTATTGTTGTCATAACGATGTCACGGTTCGAGATTGAAAAATTCAACGAAAGTAATTTCATGTTGTGGAAGATGAAGATGCAAGCAGTTTTACTAAAGATCGCTGATTGGCGACTATTGGAGATAAGCCCACAGAGGGCATGTACGATGAGAAGTAGAATGAGATGAACAGTAATGCTAGTGCCAATTTGCATCTGGCTTTAGCAGATGAGGTATTGTCAAGTATTGGCGAAATAACAAATGTAAAAAATATTTGGGATACTTTGAAAAACCTGAAAGAGGTCAAGTCACTACACAACAAGATTTTCCTAAAGAGAAGGTTGTATACTCTTCGGATGTCGAATCCTCATCGGTGACCGATCATATCAATACATTGAATACTCTATTTGCCCAGCTCACTTCTTTGGGACATAAAATAGAGGAAGTTGAACGTGCGGAGCTTCTACTTCAAAGTCTACCAGATTCATACGATCATCAATCTGAGAAACAATATCACTACTGATATGTTAGTCTTCAACAATGTTGCAATCGCGGTTCTTGAAGAGGAAAGTAGGCCCAAGAACAAGGAAGACGGGTTGGCAAGTTCGAAGCATGCAGAGGCTTTGCCGATAATGAGAGGAAGATCGATGGAGCGTGACTCCAGTGGGAGCCACAAGTATGGTAGATCCAAATCCAGAAGTAAGAAGAAGAATTTTTACTGTTATAAATGTGGCGGTAAATGGCACTTCAAGAAAGATTGTACAAGTAAGAAGAGTACTGAAAAAGATTCTCATTGAAATGTTGACAGTACCTCAGATGGTTGAGAAATATTATTCAGTGAAGCAGCAACTATTGTGGAAGTCAGACAAACATTTTATGACACATGGATAATGGATTCAGGAGCGACATGCAACATGACGTCTCGGGGAGAATGATTCGATCAATATGAACCAGACTCAGGAGGATCTGTATTCATGTGAAATGATCATGCCTTGGAAATCGCTGGCGTGGGAACCATCAAAATTGAAATGTTTAATGGTACTATTCGCACCATACAAGAGGTACGACATGTGAAGGGCCTGACAAAGAATCTTTTGTCTTTGGGACAATTGGACGATATCGGGTGCAAGACCTGTATCGAAAATGGGATCATGAAGATCGTGAAAGACGCACTTGTGGTAATGAAGGCGGAAAAGGTTACAAAAATATGTGTACTTCTGGGGAAACACACAAAGAGGCAGAACTAGTTGTTGCATCAACTAGTTTGGGTTAACAGTGTTATAGCGTAGGAAGCTCGGGCATATGTCAGAACGATGGTTGAAGGTTCTCTCGGAACGGAAGCTGCTGCCAGGGATTACAAAAGTGTCTCTACCCTTTTGTGAGCATTGTGTTACCAGTAAACAACATAGAGTAAAGTTTGGCACATCTACTGCCAAAAGCAACGGTATTCTGGAGCTGATTCATTCTGATGTTTGGCAAACACCGGTTGTATCTCTATGAGGTTCGAGATACTTTGTCTCGTTTATTGATGATTATTCTAGGAGATGTTGGGTGTGTCATATCAAGAAGAAATCAAATGTTTATCCAGCCTTCAAGGTGTTCAAAGGGCGGGTGGAACTTGACTCTGAAAAGAAGATCAAGTGTTTGATGACTGACAATGGAGGAGAATATATCAGTGATGAATTTGATGCATACTGTCAACAAGAGGGCACCAAAACACAACCTCAGCAAAATGGAGTGGCGGAGCGGATGAACATAACCTTGTTGGACAGAACAAGAGCTATGTTGAGGACTGCGGGTCTAGCCAAGTGATTTTCGCAGAGGCAATCAAAACCGCCAGTTATATTATCAATTGCTCTCCATCAGTGGCGATTGTTCTGAAGACTCCGATGGAGGTGTGGATCAGCCCGATCCAAACGGACTGGCCCACCCAACCCGTCGGCCCAAACCCATTTGGGCCCGCCTCCAGGTGGGTTGGGTAAACCCCAACCCAACCCGTGGCGGGCAGGCCCGCCAAAATATTTTTTTTAATTTTTTTTTTAAAAAAAGCTTCATAAAAATATTTCCAACTGAACTTGCCGAACTTGAACTAATGGTAGAAGAATACAGAAACTTGCTTCAGGTTTTATCTAGATATTAACACTGCTACTAAAAAAACTTGATTAGAGAATCCGTATTTTACTCAATTTTGAAATACATGTTGCATCTTTCAAGCAAGACCAAGTGAAAAATATATAGTAGATCGGATGCTTCAATGTGATATTAAGTTTTTATTTATGAATTGAGCCTAAAAAAAAGAATAACAAAATTGTTATTTTTTTTTTTTTGAAAAAAAAAGGCGGCCAACCCACGGGTTGGCCGGCCAAAACCTGCGGCCTGTTTTGGCCAGCCCGTATAGGCCCGCCATGCTGGCCAAACCCGCCTATTTGGCGGGTTGGGTTGGGCCAGGCCCTCGGGCTTAGCGCATTTTGACTAGGGCTGGGATCGGGTCGGGTTTTTCGGGATTCGGGAAGTTCGGTTCGGGTACCCGAATTTGCGGGTACCCCCTGAACATACCCGATACCCGACCAATTTTATCGGGTACCCGAAATTTGCGGGTACACGATATTTCGGGTTCGGGTTACCCGATTTTTTGACTGTTTTTTTTTTTCCAATTTCAACCTTTTTTTTCAGATTTGAGTTTTAAAAAAAACGGGCATAGTCTCCCCTTAATTTTTGTACCCCGTGATCAACCAGATCACTCAATTCAACAACAATAATAATCCAAACAAGTGAACAACAATAATAAGTTCATCACATCAAAAATAACTAAATCAAACATCAAACAAGAAGCATCAAACATAATTTATCATCATCAGTCATTAGTGCATCTCCTGTCTCCGGAATCTCCTTTTCTTCGTCAAACATCGAGGATTGATGAATCATTGCCCATATCAGTCAAATCTGTAAAAAAAAAAAAGAGAAATAAAAGTCATAACCAAATGATTGCAATACAAATATTCATATTAATATAATTTACAATTGTAAAAAATAACAAAAATTTAAAACTACCTTTTTCAATTTTTTCTAATTCACACAAATCCTCCTCCACGCTTACTGGCCTAGAATCCATTCGTAGCCAATCTTGAGCACATATGAGAGCTTGGACTATTCTAGGAGACAAAGAACTCCTAAAGGCATCAAGAACACGCCCTCCCGTGCTAAATGCAGACTCTGAAGCAACGGTGGAGACTGGAACTGCTAAAATATCACGAGCCATCTTCGAAAGAATGGGAAATCTATGAGATTCTACTATTTCAACTTCTTGTGGTTTCTTTTTGCAAGATTTATAATGGTTAGCAAGACCTGTAGTCCCATGTAATCTAGGGTCTGCTCTAATTTCAGCTTTACAATATCTACACCGACTCTTCTGAATCTTATCGACTTCACAATCAAACTTGTCAAAATGATCCCAAAACGGTGACCTCGGCGTCATTTTTTCCTCTTTTTATTTTTTTTCTCATCTTCGTTCTCATCTTCATCCACGTTCACATTTACTTTTTGAGCATCAACATCGTTAAACTGTATCTCTGGTTGTGGTTGGTATGATCTTACCTCAAGATTTTCAACATCACTGTGTGATTGTGAGGAGCCACCAACTGAGGAGCCACCAACTGGTTCCATTTCCAACTAGTACACTAAAAGTGTTTTGAACCACATAGAGCAGATTTTTAAAGCATATGACAGCAGTATTTCGAAATCAAAACGCAAGAATCAAGCCAAAATGCAACTGGAATTTTCGAACATCCCAGCAAAGTGAAAGCTCAACACAGCGGTATGATTTCAATTTCAAAATGTTACAAATTTCGACCCAAGAGCATGAAGAAATTGAACCCAAGCATAGCAGAAATTTTCGAGTTCAAAACAGCAACAAATCAAGCTAAAAATATAGGGGAAATTTTCGACCAAAAGTAAGAAAAAAATCGAGCCAAAACTACCACAGATTTTCGAACCTACAATGACAATTTTGGACCAACTTGTAGCAGAGTTTTCGGTCAAGAACATCACAAAATCGCATCAGATAATCAACCAAAATCGAAATACAAGCAGTAAATAACTAGGGAGTCATGAAGCATCAAACCTTACAAAATCTGAACAAAAAAGTCGAGCTTGAACCAAATCAAACTCCTTTCTTCAACGTGAGAAGGTGACGGGGAAGAGGCGAGCGAAGATGTTGGGGAAGCGGCGAACGAAGGCTAGCGACGGAGACTGGTGGTGGTGAATGGTGATCGGTGAAACTTTAGAAGAAATGGGAAGCTTACAGACTGGTGGCAGCTACTAGGAAGAAAGAAAAAGGGAAGATGAGATGGTTTATTGGCTTATGACTAGGGCTGAGAAACAAATTTTTTTTTTTAATTCTTTGGAACCCGATCGGGTACCCCGAATCCCGATCGGGTTCAAAAAAATACCCGATTCCCGACCCGAAATTTTCGGGTCGGGAATCGGGTACATTCCCGAAACCCGAAATTTCCCGTTTTCTTCAACAATTTCGAGAATATCCGATCGGGTCGGGTCGGGTACCCGAAAACCCGACCTGAATGCCCACCCCTAATTTTGACAGCTCTAACTGGAAAGTCGGTGGATTATTCTAGGCTACATACATTTGAAAGTTAGGTATACGTTTTATACAATGAACAAGAAAGATCGAAGTTGGATTCTAAATCCAGAAATTGCATCTTCTTGGGCTATGTTGATGGTGTTAAGGGGTATCATTTGTGGGACCCCACTCCCACAAGCTTATTATTAATAGGGACGTTATCTTCGAGGAAGATAAAGTGAATGGAGACAAAAGCACCCTGAATTCAGACCCTACTACAATTCAGGTGAAAAATAAGACAGATGAAGATCAAGTTTCTTCTGAGGTATTACCAGAGCACGAACCAGTTGAGTCAGAGGTTTCCAAAGTTCGGCAGTCTACTCGCGAGAGGAGACCACCGGGTTGGCTTTCAGATTTTGTTACTAAAAGCAATATTGCATACTGCTTATTAACAGAGGATGGCGAGCCATCGAGTTTCCAGGAGACTACTCGAAGTTCGGATGTATCCCTGTGGATGCAAGCTACGAAAGAAGAATTTGAAGCCTTAGACAAGAACAAAACTTGGGATCTAAATACTACCACGAGGACGGAAAGCCATCGTTAACAGATGGGTCTATAAGATCAAGCGTGATGGCAATAACCAAGTGGAGCGATATCGTGCAATTTTGGTGGTGAAAGTATATGCTCAGAAAGAAGGAATAGACTTCAACGATATATTTTCTCCTATGGTCCGGCTTACAACAGTCATAGTAGTGTTGGCGTTATGTGCGGTGTTTGACCTACATCTAGAGCAGCTAGATGTGAAAATAGCGTTTCTTCATGGTGATCTTGAATAAGAAATTTATATGCTCCAACCAGAAGGTTTTGCTGAAATAGGCAAAGAGAACTTGGTTTGCAGGTTGAACAAATCTTTTTACAGTCTCAAACAGGCACCGAGGTGTTGGTACAAGAGATTTGATTCATATATCATGAGCCTTGGATACAACATACTTAATGCAGATCCTTGTGCATATTTCAAGAGATCTGGTGATGATGATTATAGCATTCTGTTGTTTTATGTGGATGACATGTTGGTCGCAGGCCCAAACAAAGTTCGAGTCCAAGAATTGAAGGCACAGTTGGCTAAGGAATTTGATACGAAGGACCTGAGACCAGCAAACAAGATTTTAGGGATGCAAGTTCACCGAGACAGAAGTGACCGGAAGATTTGGCTTTCTTAGAAAAATTATTTGAAGAAAATCTTGCAACGCTTCAACATGAAAGATTGTAAGTCAATTTCTACCCCTCTTCCTGTTAACTTCGAGTTATCCTCCGATATGTGTCCTAGCTGTGAAGCGGGAGGATGGAAATGTCTCGAGTACCTTATGCATCAGCGGTGGGAAGTTGATGTTTACTATGATCTGTACAAGACCAGACAATGCACAAGCAGTGGGAGCAGTCAGTCGGTACATGGCGAATCCTGGACGTGAACATTGGAGTACGGTTAAGAGGATCTTTAGATACATTAAGGGTACCTCGAATGCTGCATTATGTTATGGAGGATCAGATTTTACACTCAAATGCTATGTACATTCAGATTATGCAGGTGATCCAGATAAAAGAAATCTACTACTAGGTATGTGTTTACACTTGCAGGAGGAGCAGTAAGATGGGTTTCAAAATTGCAAATAGTTGTGGCTTTATCTACAACAGAAGCTGAATATATGGCAGCTACTCAGGCTTGCAAGGGGCAATATGGAATAAAAGGTTATTGAAAGAGCTCGGGTGCAAACATGAGAAGATCCCCTTGTTTTGTGATAGTCAGAGTGCCTTGCACATTGCAAGGAATCCAGCATTTCATTACAGGACTAAACAAATTGGAGTACGGTTTCACTTTGTGCGGGAAGTGGTAGAAAAAAAAGCGTGGATATGCAGAAGATCCATACAAAGGAGAACCTCGTTGATATTTTGACAAAGCCGGTTAATGCTGATAAGTTTGAGTGGTGTAGATCCTCAAGTGGCCTAACAGGTACTTAAGCAGCGGGGTATGACAAGATTGAAAGGATGTGTGGAGATGTGTTTGATTCTCAATCAAATCTCCAAATGGGAGAAATGTTGACAGATTGGCCACCCACAATTAATGTGGTTGGTTGGTCGTTTAGGAGTTCCCGAGCTGGCAGTTGAGAGATGTACATTTAATGCACATATTCAACCCTATAAACATAGTTCAATTCCTTCATTCTAAATTATCTCATTTTCAGAGTGTTCTCTCATATTTATATTTGAGTGTGTCTATAATATTTGTTGGGTAGTTTTGTCCTATATTGAGTGTTGTTCTCTTTGAAAGATAGCGAGATGTTGTAACCACAAAATATTTTAGTGGAATATTTTCATCTTGCCCGTGGTTTTTACCATAAAATTTTTTAGAGGTTTTCCACGTAAATTCTGGTATTCATTTTATTCTTTATTTTCGTTATTTTCTGTCTCATGTTGCCACACTTGGGACCAACATAGCTTCAGCGCATATATTGTAATTCGGCTGCCTGTTTTCCGGATTAATTTTGATCTGCGACTTGGGATGAGCATCATGTCATCAATGTTCACATCATGTAACACATGCCACAATGAAGATGAATTTTGATAGAGAAACCAAGCACAAGAATATTGAAATGAGAGTCGATTGGCGGATCTTATTTCATTTGGTCATGTTGCTTTATCGAATGAGTTGCAGTAAATCAACTCAATTTGAAACTTCTAAGCAAAGCATGGCCATGCGCGTGCCTTTTCAGGTGCCCACAGAAATGTAAATTTCTAATATTTTCTTAGGTTTGTTTCATCTCAAATGCGTGTAAATTTCAACAATCATGTACACTACAAGTACATGTAGCCAGCCTTTTTTTTATATATCTAATTTATGATGAGGGAACCCGTCGCTGTTACTCTTGGGATGATGTGTATTAGGTAAAATCCCGGATTGACGCAGTAGTCTGAAAACCCGCATTAGGTAAGCCCAATGTGACTGACTCAGATCGAAAAAGTGTTGAAAGAGATAATTAAACCCATGTTAGGGTCTCGGGCTCCCCCCACATTGGGCGGCATTCTGTTGCCAAAGAAGAAAATTATGCACACCAACCAAAAGCCGCGCGGACAGAAATAAAACCACAGAAAAAACAAAAGAAATAATTGTAAGTTATGATCATCCATATGACCTCTGTTGACTGGAGGAAAAATCAGCTCCATCTCCGCCACCCCGGCTCCGGCTACCTTCTGTCCCAAGTCTAACGTCCCATGGCGGCTCATCCACCGGATAAAACACCGGGCCAAAGGGTAACTCTGATGGGTAACCTCGAAAACTCGAACCCATAGAATCATTTCCTTGTATATCATCGACAATAATCATCCCCGAAGAAGACCTTGAGGAACTCGAACTTTTGAACTGAGGTTGGCTATGGACTATTGGCTCTGAAATAGTCGAAACCGCAAAAATCTGATTTGAAGAAAGATTCATTTGATCATGATCAGTCTGCTGTATGAGCCTGACATTTTCAGGGAAGTTGAGTTTAGATTTGCTTCCTCGTAATCTGAGGGCTGCTTCGTCGTAGGCTTGGGCAGCATCCGCGGCTGTGTCGAACGTTCCGAGCCAGACCCTTGCAGCTTTGTATGGGTCCCTTATTTCGGCAGCCCATTTGCCCCAAGGCCTCTGTCTTACACCTCTATACTTTCTGGTGGTTGATTTTGAGGATGAGGTTTTATTGGTACTGATTTTGTGGGAACGATGTTCATATTCGTATGCTGCTGCTGATGATGATTCTGTTGATGTTATTATAGTACTTGTACTTTTACGTGTGCTTGGACTAGATTCTGCAAGTAGTTTGCAACATCTAGTTAAAAACATTGTAATATATATATATATATATATATAATATATATATATATAGCTTATAAAATAGCTTGAACTTGTCATACATAAAGTATGGGTAAGTAGGTGTTGCAAAGTTCATGAGTGTTTTGATAGAAAGATTATTTATAGTGGATTTCCATCATGCACACTGCAAACACGCGGAGACGGCTGTTCCAGTTCCATTAATAGTATGGGTAAGTAGGTGTTGCAAAGTTCATGAGTGTTTTGATAGAAAGATTATTTATAGTGGATTTCCATCATGCACACTACAAACACGCGGAGACGGCTGTTCCAGTTCCATTAATATCTCGCAGAATGGTTTGCGGTTGTTGCCGCGATGTTTTTTAAATTAAAAATAAAAATAATTAGATAATTTGAATAAATTTTAATGAAAAAACAAAAAAAAAATTTGGAATAATTAGAAAAAATTTAGAAATGTTCCGTTTTATCATATAAATTTATCGCGGTAGCTACCGTTCCCATCCGCGTCACACAGTCGCAAATAAAAATGGGATATTGCATAATGGAAATGAACACATACTTATAAATTATTCAATTTGACATGCATTTTTGCTGGTTGGTATAACATAAGAAAATTGAACTGTTACAATTACCTGATAACACCGTTCCGATCAAAAAACCATTATATTCTCTTCCAAATCGAGAAAACTGGTTATCAATATTACTACTTTGCTCAGCACGTCCCCTTTTACATGCCCAAGGACCACCACCACCACAGTCGCGGCCACTAGAACCACCGTGTCCAGAGCCCATTTCCGCCGCTGCTTCACTCTCATGATCACCGGCAATCACATGAGCCAAAGCTGACACCATAACTGACATTTCTTGCTCTCTGTTTACCCTAAAATCCATTGGCATAAACCCCAACAAGTTTCTACGTTCACCACTCTTTCTGAGATTGTTCTCTCTTGGATTTGCCATCTTGCGTACAGTACACAAATTAACGTTCTGTAACACAAGATATATGTATATGCATGTATATATGGTACAGAAGTATATGTAGTTATAAGTAGTTGTACTTTTTCTGTGGAAATAGAATAGGTAGAAAGCATGTAGATTCTAGAAAGTTGACAGGATCAAACTTCCATGAAAGATCTTCCCCTGACAACTAGTTATGCAGATAGATAAGTCGGAGGTCTTTATACTTTAAAAATATATAAATAATAAAGAAAAGATTATGAAACCAATAAAGACAAAGAGGAGCCGCCAAGGGCCAACTAACAGATTGTCTTCTTTTATCAAGACTTTAAAATATAATATTTTAAGTTTTAACTTTGTTTTGATCTTTTTTTCTATGTTATTTTGAAAAAAATATATATTTAACCAACATTTATTCATGGTGAAATAAGAATGCGCATAGAAGTTTTGGTGGGGCACCTGAATTTGACTTGGGTTGAGTTCTAGTTTGATGGACAGTGAAATAAGACTGCGACACTAATAATGGAAGTAAAATTGTAACCAACATTTTTTAAAAATAATATTTCATTTCAAAATTTAAAAATGAAACCCATTAACTTATGATAATTAGGTTATTGATTCCTAGAAAATAGAAAATCACTAACTCCCGCGGATGTGATTGAATTTGAAACCGTGTTTGAGTCATATATATAAATATATATATATATGGGCAAATGTTATTTTTGAGATATAAACTGTAATTTTAAAGGATAAAATGTATTTTTTTAGAAATTTTTATAAGTATTAAAAAAAAAATTAAGGGGACACTTGGCTCCCATAGTCTTAAGGTCGCTCTGGTATATATATATATATATACTCTACCAAGTTTCAAAGAGAAAAACAGGTAAGAAATTAAGAAATAAATTTAAGGAAAAATTACGGGCCGGTACATTTTGGTGAAACATAATCTATCTTAGTCCAGCGAAAAAACATTAGTTGACATAAGTCCATTCTAGGTTGAAATGACCATAATAACCCCATGTGGTCCATGTGGTCCAAGCGGTCCACGCGGTCCAACCAATCTTTAATAAATTTGCATTCTTAGCCCTAGAAAATGTTTAAAGAACAAAATATGCCACAATACTATTCATCATCGTTTTCATCCTAATATTTAACAAATAGAAACATTATATGAACATGAGATCCTTCAGTTTCTGTCATCTCGAGATGAATCCCAATAGCATACTTTTGCAAAGGACTCACGGTTTATATAACGTTCGTCTAATTATAATTCAACCCGATTTGAAGATCATGTTAAATATAAATAAAAGGCCCAACATGCTTCCGTATTACAATAAAATTTAGCAAACTGAAAAATACCATTTTGACCATAACGGCACCGGGTGAGGTGTGTCGCAACTTCCACCAGTCGAAAACTTACTGCCTCCAGACTGTTTTACGAATGGCTCCTCACCATCCAACCTCAGCACACGGGCGAGGTTAGTCTGCCAGTTATCCGACTCCTTCAGAAACCGCACAGCACAGCCCTAATTCGTTTCCTACCTTAGGGCGTAAGGTATATTCAAGATATAAAAAAGATTTAAAGAAATCTGGGAGATAGCTGGGCAACAACCTTATTTTTATTCTGGAATACTTATAACATCTATTAAATTAAAACGTCTCCTTTTGGGAGGAGACGGACTTGTTTAGCCTCTCATATAGATGAGGCTTGACTCAAAACCACGTAAACTTAAAACCAACAGAACAATATTACAAATGATTACAAAAGAAATAAAAGAAAGTGTTGGGGTTCAACAATTGCCTCTGCTTTGTGATCGATCGAACACGTGGCGCTTGTGCCAGTGTATGGTTGAAAAGATTGATGTTGCGCCATTACCCTTAACTATAGTTATTGGTAAAGTGGTAAGCGCTAGATCCTACAATTGGTATCAGAGTCAATGTCGCGTGTTTGATTCCCATGAGTTGCAGAGAGTGCAATTATTGGGGGAGGGATTGTTGGGGTTCAACAATTGCCTCTGCTTTGTGATCGATCGAACACGTGACGCTTGTGCCAGTGTATGGTTGAAAAGATTGATGTTGCGCCATTACCCTTAACTATAGTTATTGGTAAAGCGGTAAGCGCTCGATCCAACAGAAAGAAAGATTACCAAGCTACGAAAGTTGAAATATTACAAAGCTTGGAGACTCTAAATTTATTTCTCAGAAAACTATGGAGAATTTTTGATGTCCTTAGCTTCCTGAATGAGTGCCCTTATATAGGCATGAATCCGGACTTCAAATGCGGATTCCAAATCTTGATAATTGTTGAGTGCGCTTGTGAGTGCGCCTTAACTTTCACGTGGTATGGCATCTTTGTCCAGTTGTGCCAACTTTTCTCGTGAGTGGTCCATTATTTTTTGTCTGAGTGCGTTTGAACAGTATCCACACTAACTTCTAATGGTCCACCTCTTTTCCTTTGTCGGGGAATCTTTACATTAGTGGTTTTTGTGGTCCCCGAGCTTTAGGAAAACGGGCTCTCTTGTCAGCAGGTCTTTTGTCTTTTCCTGCCTCTGATCTGTCGGGTTTGGATCGGAATCCTTTCCCGAACTCTGGTTATTTCTGCTCCGGGCATGCTAGGCAGATATGATCAATCCATCGGCCAATGTGTGCCATGTTGCAGAATTTTCGGTAAGTCTCCTTTTCTGCTGGAATCTTGTTCTCCCAAAGAATTCTTCTCTTTGTTTCAAAGAGTTCTTCGGCAAATCTCGTGGAGGTTCCTGTCATGGAATTCAGCAAGAAAGTTCCATTGGCTGAATTCTGAAAGAACTTGAATGTGTATTTGACTTTGTCCATTTCAGTTAGACAAACCCAAAGACCCCATGCTCGTCTGGTTGAAACTTCATCATCTGTGATAGTTCCCGCCAAAATTGGAATTCCTTCTGGTAGCGCCATTTTTATATTTTTCAGGGTGTTTCCATCTGGTCTTCTCAGCTTTATAAAATGAAAAGCTTCAATGAAGCCTTTCTTTGCCGGTTCTGGAGCAGCACTGAAAAAATACAACTCCAAGATATCTCCTCTGGCCAAATGTGGATTATTGGCCCAAGTCTCGTATACAGCTTCTCTGATCCATTTTACTAATTTCGAAATTTCAGAGAAGGCTGGTGCCACGGTATAAACCGAAGCCAGAGCTCCGAATTATACCATTCCTGAACATCATTTGGACGGCTGCCTGGTTTCATCCAAACTCTCGGATATTTTCCGGAGATATCAACTATTGATTTTTCTGGGTTGATACCTCGCCTGGTAATTAGTTTCTCCCAAGCGCGCTGGTAATCCTGCATAGGTGAAGAAACTAAATCGTCATTAGTTTGAACCTTAGACTTGCCAGTCATTGGCCTAAGATTCAACTCTCCCTCTTTTACCCCAGAGGTGCTGGGTTGACTTGAAGGTTCAGATTGTGATGACACCTGACCTTCAACATTCGCTTCAGCTTGTACATCCTCAAGGAATGCATCATCTGAAGCACTCGTGACAGGGGTACTTGAATCCCTTGCCTCCGGGTTAGATGAGCCCCGTTCTCTAAACACTTCTTTTTGCACTGTTGAATGTGATGCCTGACGTATAGGCCCTTTCAAGACTTCAAACAAACGTTCGTGGTCCCGAAAGTAAGCTCGTATATGATTAGTAACAAGTTCCTGATCTGCTCGTTGAAGTCGTCCCGCGACCTCTGCATTGAGACAAAGAGTCCCAAAATCTCGTTCCAGGATCTCCAGGTTTTCCCTGAGATTCCTAACTCGCTTGAGGGTATCGCTAGCAATGTGTCCCTCCATCTCGTGTTAAGAAATCTGCAAGAATATTTTTATCAGATTTCACAATGACAATATCATAATCATAATATTGACACTCAGCTTGCCAACGTAAAAGTCTGGCCTTTTCTGGTTTTGATTCAATTTTATTTTTCAGAAAAGACTTAACACTCATATTATCTACTTTTAAGATAAATTTCTTTGCAAGTAAAAATAATGGCCATTTTTTAAAATCCTTTTGGACTGCAAAGAACTCCTTCTCGTTGATGTGCCATCTGATAACTTCGTTGTTATCAAATAATCCACTGCAATATCGGCATGGCACTTCTCCTTCTGTTGTAACTTTCATGAGGACCGCCGCCCACCAATGATCACTGGCATCTGTGTATAATACCAGTTCATCCTCGTCGTTTGGTATTGCGAGTTTTGGTAGTTGCCTGCAAACCTCCTTTAGCTGTTTAACAGCTTGTCTATGATCTTCATTCCACTCAAACTTAACATCCTTTTTAAGTATTGAACTGAACACCTTCCTGTGGTTTGCTAGATTGTTGATAAACATTCCAGCAAAATTAACAACTCCTAAAAAACTCTGAAGTTGTTTAAAATCCTTGAGGTCATCCGGATATCCTTGTACTTTTTCAACAATATGATTTTGTAGGATGATTCCAGATTCGTCGATCTCGATTCCAAGGAACTCGATCTGTCTTGTAGCAATTACTGCTTTCTTTTCGGAAAGCACCAATCCTTCCTTGTAACAAACGTCTGAGAAGATCTCCAGATGTTTAAGATGTTCTTTCATGTTTTTTGACGCTATGAGGATGTCGTCAATATACACGAACATGAAGCTGAAGTAATCCTTGAAAAGATTATCCATCTTCCTTTGATATATCTGGGGAGCATTTGCCAATCCCATTGGCATGACATTCCAGATATAATGTCCTTGTGGTGTGGAGAATGCTGTGAACTTTCTGCTTGCTTCCTCCATTTTAATATGGTAGAAACCAGACTTGCAATCGAATTTGGAGAATACTTTGGCATTCTTGATGCTATTCACCAAATGTTCTCTGCTTGAGATAAAATATCCATCGAACTCCAAGATTTCATTGATCCCTTTATAGTTGATCATTAATCTCGGCTTTCCTCGTTTAATTTCTCCATGATTTCTTACCAGAAAACCGGGGCAGCTATATGGAGAAATACCCGCTGAGATTAACTTAAGGTCAAGATGCACCTTAAGTATGCTCTGCATATCCTTCCGATCTTCTTGGTTCATGAGGATCGGCCTGTATCTCACAAACTCATTTTCTTTTCCAGTTTTCACCTTCAAAGTAGCTCTGAGCTCATTTTTGTTCCACCATGACAGTGGATTCTCGTTGTAGTTCCTACGAATCTTCCTTTTTACATCCTCTAGAGTGATTCGCTCTTCGAGGGTAGATTCAGGTTGTGGAACTTCTTCTCGTAAAGCATTTTTCAGTAGCAACAGGGTTTCTGGAGTTACTCTTTCCTCATCCTGTTCTCTGAAAGACATGATATTAACACAGTCAAAAGTTTGTGACTCTCTTTCACTAGGACCTTGTTGTCGGAACTGAAGAATTGCCTCTCCAAATTTCCGCTGATCTTTCATCTTTGGGTGTCGAAGTTTTCCTTCATCACCACGCTTGTTGCGAAAACGAATAGGGAATTTTCTGTGAAACGCCTCCCGTAATCGTTGGACCATAATCTTATGATCACATAGAGTTATGAAAATAAGTCTTCTCGTTTCATTCTCTTGAGTGAATGTCTTGAACGTCTGTAGGAAATTGTTTCCTAACAGCATATCTGCACCTGTATAATGGAAATATATAGGTGGAGTTTTGACTTTGTACCATGGGGTACCGCCTGCTCCGCCGAGAATTATTTCCGCTCCTTGGACTTCTTCATTAAGAATAAGGATCCGTTTGGAAAAGTCTCTTCCGACAATGGCTGGTAATTTCTCTCCAACGTCTTTGGGGAAGATTTCTCACCTGGCAGTGCATATTCCAGCTCCTGAGTCAATGTAGGCTGCAAAATATTCTGCCCGGTACTTCTCATATAACATCCCAATGGAGATGTATATTGAGAATGGACTGGTGGTCATCGAATTCGGTATCTCTTTCCGTCGACCGTGAATTCCATTCCATCTTGCAATCTTTCTCAAGGTTTATGTTCCTCGAGAAATTCAATCCCTAGAATAAGCTGCTCGGGGATCCGTCCGGCAATTCCTTCAATTGTGAGATTAATTTCACCAATTTGAAGGTTTCCTTGAAATTTGCCAACTGTAGGTTGTTGCAAATAATATAGGACATCGCAGGGGAAGATATTGTTCTTCTCGGTGATGTCAAAAATTATCTGCACTTCTCTCCAGCCTTCTGGGCATTTCAGTTTCCCTATTGTTTGGAATACATCAGGAACTTTCTGAATTCTGCTTGAGGCTCCCTTCTGTTTTTTCCCCTGGATAGTTGCTGATTAACCTATCCTGTTGGAAAGACATCCTTCTTGACTCGATCATGAGGCTCCTGCTTCTGTTCAGAACAGGTTGATCTTGTATCCTCATGTCAATCTCTCCTATTGTCGGAGTATCAATGATGTCCGGCAATACTGCTTTGGCGAAGTCTTCCAAGATTCTGGGGACTTCGATGAATTCCTTTCTCAAGAATACTTCGGAATGATGAGTATTCGAGAGTGCGTATGACACATTGTAGGTGATCGAGTAAGGCCTGTTCCCTTCTTCATCAAATCTTCTCTTTTAAAATCTTGATGAAGAGTGAGAACTTTGTTGAAGTCTCGATCTCCTAAATTGTAAGCAATCCTCAGATAGATGTTGAAGGCCATCTTTCCTGCATACAGATTTCCTGCTACTGCTCCCAAACAAGAATCTTTGAGGTTCGGGATTCTCTTGTCAAAGATCGCCAGGTTGAGGGGCGAATCAATTCCTTCCTTGAATGTTGCTTTGATGATAACTCTTATGGCTCCGATATGAATCCACGAGAGTGTATTATCAACCTCTCTCTTGACTTTGTTCTTAATCTCCTGGATTTCTCTGTAGGGGATTAACTGCATCTCAATTTGGTTTCCCGTGAATTCCATCGGGATCGCAAATTCACCTGTTGTCACCCTATGGACAATCTGATGCTTTCTGCTACGAAGACCAATCATATCAATGGCTTTTTTCATTGCTCCAATTGTAAATCCATCATACATCTGAAGCTTTGGTTCTTCTTTCATGATCCTCATAAGGGTTTTATGAGAAACAGTAGTATGCGAGAAAAACCCCGACGACTCTTCTCTAATCACGTGCTGAAGGAACTCTCCTTCACTCTGATTCTGAGCTAGATTCACCTCCATCCTCAGAATAGATCTCTTCTTCGTAGATGCTTTCATCTGAGGGAATATCCTCAAATCGATACATCTGTACCAAATCCTGAAAATAGATAGCATCCTCAAATTCCTTGGTATGCTCGAACTGTCTTACTCCTCGGCTTTGGTTTTCTGGACAATCTGTAGAGATATGTCATCTTGCTCCGCATGTCCAGCAGTTACAATCTCTGAAACTCTCATTTGCACGGGTAGGTGTGCGCCTGAAAGTTCTCTTCGTTGGTGCCCTGCTAGAACTTGCTTGATTAGAACCTGTCAATGAGATTCTACTCCTTGTTGGTCCTGATCTTTGCCCCGATCTATAGCTTCGGGCTTTCTGCTATGACCAGAACTTTCTAGGTCTCCATGAAGACCTACTTCTTCTTGAACCACCTCTTTGGGCATATGGATGACTTTTGTGCTTCTTCATCTTTCGCCTTTGTGGGTAGTTCCCGATGATTGTAGGGATATCATTTCCCGTACAACAAAGATGAGCCATTTTGTTGATTCCTCTGAGCTTCTTGAAATTTTTCTGGAGCTTTGCTTGATAGCACCACTCCGCCAGCTTTACTTTAAGAAATGACATTCTCCTGGACACCGTCTCGATTGCATGCGGTGTATACTCCTGGATAAGCATTTCTCTCCATGGGCTCGGAATTTTGGCAAAGAACAGCTCAGCTGCATCTTTTTCTGCTATCTTCGACTTCCATCGATACTCTGTAAAGAGTTTGATGTACTCATCTACATAGCAGATGTCATGTAGTTCTAGGCTAATTAGAGCTTGTCTGTATTTCTTAGCCTTTTCTTCCTCCATTCCCTCGAAGTAGCTTATTCCGATGAAACAGATTTTAAAGAATCTTGCCATCTTGTCCACGATCTCTTTCAGGGACTCTCCGGCTAGAACTTCTTCCTTGGTTCCTGGGTCTCCAAGATCCCAGGCAATCTTGACTGATCCTTCCAGACTCATTTTTAGAAGTAAAATGAATCCTTCTTTGCCTAAGTCAAGTGTTCCTGCTGCTATTCTCATTGCTGAAGCCCATTCATCAATAAGAATTTCTCGGTTTTTGAAATCCAAAATATCCATGTTGAGCATAAGTCCATATGGATGGATTGGATCTAGCTATGACTTCCCGTAGGGCGTCTGATGAATATCTGACCTTCGGGAACGGTTCCTTGTTCCAACTGGGGGATCCAAAGTTGCTGAGGTGAAATCATCTCTGTGTGGCATACTTTGGTCTCCTTCGGGTGGATTGTGTGACCCGAAGCTCTCTTGTGGTGGAGGTCTTTGTACAAGCTCTCCTGTCTTGATATCTATGATTTTAATCCCGCAAATGAATCAGCAAGATCATGAAGATCTTCCAGGTTGATTCTTTCCATTACTTTGTGGGATGTAATGGTTCTCCTCGTATGACTGCAATCATTTTTTCAGTCTCCGTCATAGGCCGCCGGACCTCCTCTGCTTTCCCTTTTTGGTGTAAAAGGGGTTCTGTTCCGTAAGATGGTGGCAACCAACCTCCGTTCCTTCTTCCTGTCGGACTTGGCATTGACTCCAATTCCTTCACTCGGGTTTGAACATCTTGAAGGTTTTCAAGAATCTCCTTCTGATGTTTAATCATGGTCTCCATCTGACTCTGGATCTGATGGATTTGTGCAGGGACATGGTATTGAAGGTATACATACCGCTGCACTGTTTTCTGGATTTCTCTAAGATCTTGGGATATCTTAGAAGAATCTGGCTCGATTTCTCGAAAGGTTGGCTCACCCATCTTAATCATCCGGTCCGGACCCTGTTGGATCATTGGGGTCTGGTACAACGTCCTAATGTTCAGGATGATTGTCCTCCTGAAGTTCGGCTAACTGAAACTGAAGTTTGAGGTTCACTTGATGAAGCCTCTTCGCCATCATTTCAAATTTCTTGTAATGATTTATGCTTGGAGTGCATAAACCTGTTCCTCGTAATTGTTTCCACTTATGGTTGAAGCGTTGAGCTTCTGCCATATGCTTCTGATTTAGTTTTTCCAATTTCTGGAAATACCACCTGTAAGATTGACACGTCGAACAAACGTTCGGGTCCATATTTTTCTTGAATCGTCTCCTCCGTATAGGTTACAAATTAATATTCAAGATATTATCATAGTATTTCCAGAATAAACCTAGGCTCTGATACCATTTTGTGCCAAGGATCGCAAACAACGACGACTTGTAGAAAGACGATGTTAAATGTTGCTTTTTATAAATATAAGGATATAAAAGATAATTAAATATTATATATAGACTTCTTTGTAATTTAAACAAAAGCCTAAGGATAGAATGCAATATATCAAACTATTGAGGGGTAAAAGAGTCATCATAAAACACCCAATTGATTTGAAAATTTGAAAAGTGGACTTATTTCAACACAATTGTTTCCAATTTGGCTTTTTATGCACTAAGATTTTTTCTCAAGACTTAAGTAGATTTTGTGTCACCAAAGTGGACTTCCATGTAATTTCCCCTAAATTTAATAGAAGACATAGTATCAAAACATTGGGTTCTAGTCCACGATGTTTTTTTGCATGCTTTATTTTCAAAGAAAAATTGGGACCGTAACTAGGGGAGGGTGCGGGCGGTTAGTCAATCAAATAGAAATTAATTACAATTAGAGTATTTTACAAGTTCTTAAGCTAAGGCATTTACTATCGATAATGATAAAACAAAAATAAAGTTAAATAAATGATAGAGCAATATAAAACAATAAAAACTTAAAATAATGGGAACAAAAATATTATGTGAATCATAATTATCAAATCATTTGCAATTGAAAATCAAAAATAGTTATAATGATAGATCATCAATCATATTATCGTCCCATAAAAATTACATAAATCCAAATGATGTACCGAAACTACAAACATTATCTAATAATACTTAACAAAAAATACAATAAAGTAAAGTATAAAAATCTCCCACCATCAAATTGAGATATCAAAACTTTAAACATTTATTTTTGTACAAGTAAATGCGGGTTGCTTAATTTTTCTACTGCAGCGCTTTTTTCCGAAAGTTAAATAGGCGGATACAGGTGAGTGAATAACAGATTGGACTAGTGGGTTGAATTGTGTGGTTTTTTAGTACAACCCTAACCATAATACTATATTTAATATATGGGTCCAAAAAACAAAGCGTTGAGCAGGTCTTACTTCACAATCAAATTTGTACAAATTCATGGAAGAAGATTCCACAAGTAGACGAGTCATTTTTTTGGAAGAACATCAAACATTAATATTCATCAACAAGTGTATGTTGGATTTTTGTCCTTCACTAGAAGTTACCTTGGCTTAGTTACACCCTCTTTCTAAGATTTTAGGATCCATATATTGAGATATTTATTAACAAAATTAACATCGTAGGATCGATCACTTGTTCAAAACAAAACATATAGTTTATGATAACAATGTCAAATGTTTTAAATTATATAGCAACAAAGTATCGCATGTCGATCATTCTCTAAACAATGATAATTATTATTTCCCAACAATATACCTCTCAATAATTACACTACCTTGTAACTAATGAAAATCGAATATGTGATATTGATTATGATACCAATTATATGATCAAGGCAAATTTCTTGTAATGAGACTTAAATCTTTTAAACTGTATAGCAGATCAAACACAACGGGTCAATCACTCACGACAATTATTGCTCCCAACGATATTATCATTTTAACATATATATGGAATAATATTTGGGCAAGTTGGAGTACAAAGAAAAATTATCTCATGAAAAGGACCATTAATGAACTAATAAATATCCCAAGGCATTTGATCCATCACGTATCCCTCAAAATCCCCTTATTAGTATGCTTCATAATAATACCAATTCGAGGCTCCGGTCTTTAATCGGATGGAAAAGGTCAATGTCCCTCTTTAGGACGATTCGAATTTGACTCCGAGCAGTTGCCCAAAAATATTTACAAAATCTACGTCTTTCATAACAAAAACTAATAATAATAACTAATTTTGAAACAAACCAAACATCCATCAACCACAAATTTGTCCAATTTTTAGGTAGCCATCAAATTGATGGCTCTCAATGAAAATCAAAAGCAAGAACAAGTAAAAGATTGCTCTATCTTCACGACTATATTCAACAACATGGGTAGAATGGCACCTAACATAAAAGAGAAGTGTGTACATGAATCAAATCGTGTGGTTTTTCTTAGATTATAAAATAAACTACAAAAAAAAAAAAAAAAATTGCTACCTAAATCATTCTTGATTAATGGTCTTGCCGCTTGCGTATATGTTATGTAACGTTTTTTATAATGTTTATAAAGTCAAATCAATTAACACAAAGTATTAAGAAGTTGTATTAAAATCAATTGCTTTTAGGGATTGATTTTTTTAATAAAATTGTTTATTATTAGTCAGAATATTTTTTTTAATAGAATTGTTTTGATTATTTTATTGTGTAAATATTTCATGGATTACCATTAATAAGAATAATTGTTATAGTAGGAGTATTTTAAGTAAAATAGTCAAGTGTTTAAAAGCCTAGAACAAAAAAAAAAGTGGAGAAATAAGGATATTATATAACAACTCAACAAGCATGCCCACAATCACGCTTCGTTCCATTTAACAAAACCATAGATTAATCAAATGACAAATGCATGCGTTTTTGCTCCTATTTTGTGGATATTTTGGTAAACTACAAACTATACACTACACTGAACATCATTTTAAGTTCACAAATTAGCAGACAATCACAGATCTTTGGGGAACAACGAGGATACAAGGGTCAGAATCAACGTCCATGTAGCTAAAAAGGCATCCTAGCATTGCTAGATTATGACTTCTAACCAGAGCAAAGAAGCTCTAGTATAGTTCATATTTTGTACTCTTAACTTCCGCAGGCCATGCACTCTTCACGGTTAGTCAACGAGCATACCATTTGAGCTATCTTGGAATTATCATCCTCGGCTTCGACCTTCTGGGCATCCTGCAATAGACCATAAAATCACATCATGTTTTAAGTACAGCTGCAAACAAAAAGGGGTGATGATTATAAAGTTCGACCATCCAACCTTTATCAGAGAAGTGTCTACTGTAAATTTGATAGCATCAGCTGCAGCACGTGATCTGAGATAATACATTCCTGTCTTCAAACCCTTCACAACAAAGTACGAACGCATAAAAAACCGATAAAAAAAGAACACTGACCCGAGATAAATAAACAAAGTATAAAAGGTCAAGGCACAGAACCAAATACAAAACATTTCATTTTTCAGTAGTCAGATTTCACTTGGAAAAATAGTTGTAAATGCTAATAGGCAAAAAACAGAGGAACAAGTATTGTGATCAGTGCCATTTTAATAAAGCATCAGATGAGGCACCAAATAAATTAGTTTCGCTTACCCTTGACCAGGTATGGAAGTGCAAGGAAGTCAGCTTTCCAAAGTTGGGTTGGTCCATGTGGATGTTTAGGCTCTGACTTTGGTCTATATAGCATCCACGATCAACAGCCATATCCACCAGTATCCTTTGTTTGATCTCCCAAACAGTTCTGAAAAGCAACATTGAATTAGCATGAAAGTAGGATATTTGAAGGAACACAACATAAAGCTCCCAAAATGCAAAATCATACTTGTAAATCACTTTAAGTGCTTCAGGAATCTCAGGAATCTTCAGAACAGAACCATCCTCATGAATTATCCTATTCTTAAGAGCAGGTGTCCAAAGGCCCAACTCCGTCAAATCATGAAGAAGATGCTTGTTCACCACAACAAACTCACCACTATAAAGATCATGAGGATTTTAAAATTACAACCATGATAACAAATATTAGACTTGGTTGAGATAAATGAGTTTTAATAAAACAAACCTAAGAACTCTGCGGCTGTAAATATTGGAAGTATACGGCTCAAAGCACTCATTATTCCCAAGAATCTGGCTCGTTGAAGCAGTGGGCATGGGTGCAATAAGAAGTGAATTTCTCACTCCATTCTTTGTTATCATCTCTCGAAGAGCATCCCAATCCCATATATCCGAAGGTTTCACATCCCACATGTCTGGCTGGAGAATTCCCTAAAAGATACAGAAGCAATTTGATAGACAGAAACACGGGTATAAATGTTTATTTAATATCTTCAAATAAAATCATTTATTGTATGTCATTAGTAAATTGGTGTCTGTTATCAACAAGTTTCTTGTAACAAAGATGACTAAGGTTTCATTAAAAGATACAGTGAGAACTAACAAAATATCAAACAAATATGAATGAAGTTTCAAAAGCTCTTTCAAGTATACCTTGCTGACAGGACAGCCATTATATGTCTCATATGGGCCTTCTCTTTCAGCTAGTTCACACGATGTTTTTAAAGCATGGTAGTATATGGTCTCAAATATATCCTTATTCAACTGTTGAGCCTGCAATTAGGATTAGATGTAATAAGCCTTAATAATTTAGTCGAACCAACTAAAAAATCATGGATAGCTTTGCAGTATACCTCTGGAGAATCGAAAGCCATCCCAAGTAAGATAAAAGTGTCTGCAAGGCCTTGTACTCCAATTCCTATTGGCCTGTGACGTAAATTAGACCTCTTTGCAGTTTCAACAGGGTAATAATTGACATCAATTATCTTGTTAAGGTTGGTTGTAACTACAGCAGTAACCTGCACAAACATTAAATTTTGAAGAGTCAAAAACCAAGATCTCTATGCAGTTTAAGCATGCAGTATTCATATAAATTCATCAAAAATCACCAACAAACTAAATCACCTCAGCCAGTTTAATAAAGTCGAAATATCGGTTTTTAGAGCCTAAGCTCCCAACAAGCTTCGAGTGTTGTGCTTCTATAGGCACACCCTATGACAAAAAATATAGATAAATAAGCTAATCAAAAGGTGGAATAAGTGGACTGTAAAAAAGTCGTCTATGATATGTGCAAATAACAACCTTCTCCATAACATATCTTGGCAGCGCAATTGATGCTAGATTACACACGGCAGTTTCTGTTGGACTTGTGTACTCAATTATCTCTGTGCACAAGTTAGAGGATTTTATTGTGCCAAGGTTTTGTTGGTTGCTTTTCCTATTGCAAGTGTCCTGGGAAATGAAAGTAGCATAGGAGGTCAATTAACAGGATAAATTCATTAAAAAGAGCATGAAATATGTAATAAAAAATGATGAAACAAAATCGTCTAGGGCACCTTATATAGCATATAAGGAGTTCCTGTTTCAATTTGTGATTTCAAGATTTCAAACCAAAGAGTTTGTGCTTGAACAATCTTCTTGGCTTTCCCCTGTGTCAAAATAAAGGGGAACTTCAAACCCACTAATTAACACAAAACTTCAAGACTAGCATTAAACTGCCACAGAGCTGTTCAGTTCACCTCTCTCTCATATTGAGTGTATAAGGCCTCAAATTCTTCACCCCAACAATCAGCCAACCCAGGAGACTCATTTGGACAGAACAATGACCACTGTCCATTAGAGTGCACTCTTCGCATAAATAGATCAGGCACCCAAAGAGCATAAAATAAATCTCTGGCACGATGCTCCTCCTGAAAAAATGGGAAAGAGAAAACCATGATGCAATACACAAGAGGACTACATCAATAACAATTTTTGTTGGCGCAATACGAAAAAGAAAAATATAGAATATCAATAAACACCTGTGCATCTTAATCGGTCATAATGTAGTCCAAAATGTTATGAATAAGCAAATAGTTGAAGATATACCTTTCCATGGTTTTTCCTCAAATCTAAAAACTCGAAGATGTCAGCATGCCATGGCTCCAGATACACAGCAAAAGCACCTGATATTGTCATAGATAGTTAAACAACATCAATATATGTTGTGCATGCAAGTTTTCAACTGAAAACAAAAATACAGCATGATGCAAACCTTTTCTTTTCCCACCCCCCTGATCCACATATCGAGCAGTATCATTGAACACCCGAAGCATCGGAACAATTCCATTAGATGCCCCATTAGTTCCACGTATATAACTTCCAGTAGCACGAATGTTATGCACAGACACACCAATTCCTCCAGCAGATTTGCTAATAACTGCGCACTCCTTCAGAGTATCATAGATGCCCTCAATGCTATCCTCTTTCATGCATACTAAGAAGCAGCTGCTCAACTGTGATAAAAACCATGTGAGCATAAATTCTATTCTTACAGTCAACAATAAGAAATCCTTCCAAGTAAAATCCATGAATGAATAGGATTTTCCTGCACAAAAAAACTGTTAACTTTCAAAAATCAATAGGTTTATAGCCTTCATGTTTAACTTACTTGAGGCCTTGGTGTTCCAGCATTAAAAAGTGTAGGGGAAGCATGAGTAAACCATCGCTGAGACAACAGATGATATGTTTTTATAGCTGAATCAATATCATCCTTATGGATCCCAACAGCAACCCTCATCAACATGTGCTGAGGCCTCTCAACAACCTTCCCTTGGATCTTTAAAAGGTAAGACCTTTCAAGGGTTTTAAAACCGAAAAAATCATAGTCAAAGTCTCTGTCATATATGATCTCACTGTCAAGGCGAGCAGAATTCTGTCAAGAGAAAACAACAGCTTTGAAACATTGAACAAAGTAAAGAGTCGGTAGCATTTTAGTTTCCAACACAAATATGAAAAAATAATATTCGAATGTCATATTGTCAATAACCTCAATCTTCAACAAAGCTTATGTCACCTAACACTTAGTGTCTCTCGTCATTGGCTTTGTTATTTTTTTAACTATATTAGTGTTTGTTTCGCTGATTCACCACCAAAATTTACTATAAAAAGAGTGACTGGCCAAACAGTTTAGAAAATTAAAAGAATCATTCTAAGGCATTGCTGTCCGATAATTGTTGTCTACGAAGCAGTTGTCAACAAGTACCATATCCTAAAGCTTATTTAACTCTAAATGTTGGTTCACAAAGTATAGATGAGAAAATTTTAAGTTAAAATATTAGATACCTTCATTATTATCTCATAGACATCATCTGATATCAAAGGAGCCTTCAGCCCTGATCTCTCACTGACATGATAGTACATATCTTTGATCCTGCAGTATAAATTCAAATATAAAATTAGGATATGAATCAAATAGACACAAGCAAAAAATTTATTGAGCTTATGCGTGTGCAAATCACTTACGTCTCAGAGAAAGATTTCTTTGTATTCTTGTGTAGATTAGAAACAGCAATCCTTGCCGCCAACTGCATCAGTTGCAATTAACTCAAAATAAAATCCTTTATTCAAAAGGCATATATGTTTACTAGAAAGAATCTCTTTTTTTTGCCGTGGCTTTGTTAAAATCTTCAAATTCATTAGCACGAGTAACAAAAAATAATGTAAGAATCATGGGGAAGAAACATCAAAACCGAAAATTAAGAAATTAATAATTCTGAAACAGAATTCCAATAACCACTTCAAGATTTGCATGGCGCCTCGGGTCTGTTTATGTTGATATCTTGATAACAGTTGAAATTGTAAAACCAGTAGCCAGCTTCAGCAAATTTTCCATAAAAGAATCGCTTCACAGTAATTATAGAGTCGGACAAAGAGAAGCAATTATAAGGGTCGCGGGAAATCAGAACTTACGGAGGCATAATCAGGGTGGTTTGCAGTCATGCCAGCGGCTGTCTCGGCGGCCAACTCATCAAGCTGGCTAGTGGTGACGCCTTTGTAGACCCCTGCGCAGACTTTTTGGGAAACCAGAACGGGGTCACAGTGCTCGCTGCTCAGCCCATAGCTCAGCTTCTTCAACCTAGCGGTTATCTTGTCAAAGTGCACAGCCTCCTGCCTCCCATCCCTCTTGTTCACATACATTTTTACTAAGAATTTCAAGATTCTCACTCACAGAAGAATTTTGTCAAACAAATAATGGTAACGTCACTTAACAATAAGACCTGGGACTCTGAGCACAAGGAGATATATACATATACCCACGGAGATCATTATTATTATGTAAATATGTCTGCAGTGTTTTGAAAATTGGGAAGATTTCCCTCTAAGTTTAACAATCTTTTGCGCTTTGAAGTTTTCCCGCCTAGTTCAAGAAAAAAGAGTTGGTGGCGGGTGATAATAAGAAAGCGATGAATGTGGACCACTTATTTTCTTGATGCTTCCATCTTCATTGATAATTAGGAGTGTAAATGGTCAAACAATTTAAATTAAATGACAATTTTGAAGTTCAAAATTTCAAATTTCAAAGTTTGAAGCTTCACATGGAAGTTTTAGGGCGTGAGCGCTCCAGCCATTGAAATGGGGACGAGTTATTGACCCGTCACTTATTATTTCTTGTTGTTGGCCTTTTAGGCATTATGAACTAGGTTCATGTGCAAACATTTAATATAATTATTTGGCTAGAAAATATGTTTTGTGGGCATTCTAGATACGAAATATGCCAAAAATGAGAAATCTGACTTCTAATTCAAAGCGACGTGAGCTTTGAAAATTAAGAAATCATTTCAAATAAACAATTATTAATAGAAATAAAATTATTTACTTAACATGAATACTTGGATATCTTTACAAACTATAAATACGAAAACAAAGCTTGAAATCCGAAATGCAAATACTAAAAATTATGAAAAGTCTATTTACAAAGCTGTAAATATAGGTGATGTCATACAACATATTGACTTCATCGGGTAAAATCCCCCCCCCCAAGAATAGAACAAGTTTTTTACCGAACAGGAGGACACCGAACAGATAGCACCGAGCAGGGTTTCACCGAACAGAAAGACACCGAACAGAACATCTGCTAAACCCTCCTCGGTTTTCTGGTCAAAGACTAGCGGAAGACCCGGAGATAACCAACAAATCAACCGGCGTGGATAAACGTGCAGTAATGGGGTGTGGATTGGATTTCTCGGACACGTTTGGCTCCAGTTAAGCCACGATCAGAGGACATCGTATTCCGGATCTCCCGCGAGCCAATCACTGGGAACAGCCCTATAAATACCCGCGGATGATCTCATAGTAAATGGTTGAATTTTTCTATACAAAAAAGACTCCGAAGATAGCAAATTAAGGTCTGTTCAGTCATTTTTTTATTATTTCTTTAGGACATTCTTACAAGTCATTGGGCGATTGTAATTTGTGTCCTAAGAGTCTTGTAATCACCAAAAAGCGTGATAGTAATATTTATCCCGGACTAGGTCCCGTGGTTTTTCTCTCAATTTGAGGGTTTCCACGTAAAAAATCTTGGTGTGTTCTTCTTTATTTTTCATTAACACTTAATTCTACCTTATACGTGAAATATCGAGTCACATCATTGGCGCCGTCTGTGGGAACAAAAGAGTAAAGACGTTGAAGCTAGGATATTTCATTAAGAATCCAGGGCAAAATGGTTAGAAGCAAGGGACGAGGGCCAATGTCGGGAAGGGATAAACCAACTCCCCTCCCGCGTTCATGCCCAGAACAAGAAGGAGCAGGGGAGGCTGGATCATCTCAGAATGTTTCACGGGTATTACCTACTGGAGGAATACCCATGGAACATTTAACGGAGATGATTGCTAAAACTGTCGGAGAGATTATGAAGCAGTTTATGACCCCTCTTGTCAGGAAGAAACTAAGGAAGAAGAGGAAGACTCAGCCTCTGTAAAGAAGTCGGAGGAGGAGGTTAGAGAATCGAAAGATCTTCCTAATCATTAAAATGATGAAATAGACAGGACTTTGCACCACCAAATGGAGGATTTAAAGGAGGAGTTACAAAAATGCGCAATAAAATGGAAGGGCGTATTTACTCGGCAATGAGGAGCACCCCATTCGCTCCTCAAGTCATTGATGATCCTATGCCTCTTAATTTTAGAACTTTAAATGTGGGGAATTATGATGGCATCACGGATCCAGAGGAATATTTGTCTCGATTTGAGAATGCTTCACTCCTTCATCAGCTGACAGATAGGGTGAAATGTAGAGTGTTCTTGACTACCCAAGCTGGCGATGCTCAATCATGGTTCAATCAATTACCATCAAGAATAGTAGATTACTTTCCTAAATTCAGCTCATTATTCCTCCATCAATTCGCGAGCAGTAGGAGTTGCAAGAGAACATCCTTGAGTCTGTTCGGTCTAAGGCAGATGGAGAAAGAGTCCCTGAGGGATTTTTTGAAAAGATTCAATCAAGCATGCCTTGATGTTCCACATGTGACGTCCGAAATACTAGCCAGCGCTTTCACCCAAGGGTTGAGGGAGGGGGACCTGTTCAGATCGTTGGTCAAGAAGCCACCGTCGGATTATGACGAATTGCTAGGTAGTGCCTCTAAATACATTAATTTAGAGGAAGCGCAGAGGATGAAACAGAAGAAAGAAATAAAAAATGGTGGTGAAGTCAATAGGAAAGAGAGGCCACTGGAGCAGCTTAAGAGGAACTTTGATCAATACCTACCGATGAGATCTCATCGGGAGGTAGCCATCAACCAAATTATGCCGAAGAGGGGTCGGGGAGGACCTTACGAAAGAGGAGTATTCCGAGAAGGAAGCACTCGAGGAGGGAACGTTCATGAAGGAAGAATATGTGTAAGGCGAGGAGGTGACGGTGACCTGAGGAGCAATGCCCCTTTTCCTCGGAATAATGCTAATCCAGGGAGAGGAGCACTTCAGCCAGTTCCTTGGGTAGTACGGGGGGGGGGGGAGATTGGAGGGAGGAAATCAAGTCCCCGGAGAAAGGACCGTGAGCAATATTCCTAACCGAGGAACTATACATATGATTTCTGGAGGAACATCATGTGGAGATTCAAATTGAGCAAGAAAAAGTTATGCTCGAAGACTCGAAGTACTATCCATTGATCCAAGTCATACCCACGAAAGTCCTTCTATAGCTTTCAGGCCTGCAGATTTACAGGGGATTTATTTTCCCCACGAGGATGCATTGGTTATTTTGGCCACGGTGGCCAACTATAATGTACAGAGCATCTTCGTTGATACATGCAGCTCAGCAGATGTGCTCTTTCTTAATACTTTGAAACAGATGAAATTGGGAAGTATAGCTGTACAAAAAGTGAATACTTCTTTGCATGGGTTTACCGGAGAAGTCATAAGTCTAATAGGACAAGTGTCTTTACCCGTTACCCTAGGTGAGGAGTCAAAGACAAAAACGAAGATGATCACCTTCCTCATAGTGGATGCACCTTCCTCTTATAATATAATATTGGGTCGGCCGGCGTTAACGGCCTTCGAAGCGGTTGCTTCTACTTACCACTTGAAGATAAAATTCCCAGTAGGAGAGGAGATTGGACAAGTAAGGGGAAGTCAGAGTTCATCAAGAAAATGCTATGTGCAAGAGTTAAAGCAAGATAAGGGGAATAACAGAGAAGAAGGGGAACGAGGAAACAATAAGAGGAAACACGGACAGCCGGAGGCGGAGGAGCGGATAGTCCCTGAGGAGGAATTTATGAGTATCGAGTTAGGTCACCCTGCAAAAACTACTCGCATCGGATCTAAGTTGGATCCAGAATTGAGGAAAATGGTGATTGAGTGCTTGATTGATAACGTGGGTGTGTTCGCTTGGAATACTTCTGATTTAATTGGAGTAAAACCCGAGATTGTTGAACATCATCATAATGTGGACCCGAGTGCTCGGGCAATTAAGCAGAAGAGAAGGCATTTCTGACCCGAGAAGGATGACGTCATAGCTAAACAAGTAGAGGAGTTGTTGAAGGCAAGTCATATACGGGAGATTAGTTTTCCTACATGGCTCTCAAATGTGGTTCTAGTACCTAAAACAGGAGACAAATGGAGGATGTGTGTAGATTTTCGGGACGTGAACAAAGCGTGTCCCAAAGATTGTTATCCATTGCCGAGGATCGATCAATTAGTGGACTCTACTGCAGGACACGAGCGGTTGTGTCTTATGGATGCTTATCAGGGATATCATCAAATCCCCTTAGCACAGGAAGACAAATCCAAGGTTAGCTTTGTCACAGCGGGAGGAACTTTTTGCTATGTGGTAATGCCCTTTGGATTGAAAAATGCTGGGGCCACCTATCAGAGACTGATGGATAAGATGTTCAAAGATCAAATAGGGCGGAACGTGGAGGTTTATGTCAATGATGTCCTGATCAAAAGCAAGAAGGTCCAAAATCTGATCGAAGATATGGAGGAGGTCTTCGCCACTTTAAGGAGATTTGGCATGAAATTGAATCCCGCCAAATGCACTTTTGGAATTCATAGTGGAAATTTCTTGGGGTACATGGTGACAGAGAGAGGTGTGGAAGCTAACCCTGAGAAGATCCGAGCAATCCAAGAAATGAACCCTCCTCGGACATTGAACGAAGTACAAAGATTAGCAGGGAGAATAGCGGCACTTAGTCGATTCATATCGCGATCAGCTGATAGGATTTTGCCCTTCTTCAAAGCATTAAGGCGAGGAATGCAATTCGAGTGGGATGATCAGTGTCAAAAAGCTTTCGAGGATTTGAAAGAGGATCTAGCTCAGTTACCGTTAATGAATAAACCCGAGCACAATGAAACCCTCCTCGTCTACTTGTCGGTAACCGAGGAAGTTGTCAGCTCGGTGTTAATTCAAGAGAAGTTAGGGCAGTAGCAACCGGTATACTATGTTAGCCGAGCTTTGCAAGGAGCCGAACAGAGATACCCTGAAATTGAAAAATTAGCATTGGCTCTCGTGATCACTGCGAGAAGGCTTCAGCAGTACTTCTTATCTCACCCTATCATGGTGGTGACGAGCACTCCCTTGGGAAGGCTCCTATCAAAAGCAGAAATTTCATGACGGATGGTGAAATGGACCACAGAATTGAGTGAGTTCGACATTTCTTATCAGCCTCGAACTACCATCAAAGCTCAAGCCTTGTCGGATTTCTTGGTCGAGATGACTCATACTCGTGAAGAAAAAGATTGGAGCTTGTTTGTAGATGGGTCATCCACTCAAACAGGAAGCGGTGCAGGAGTTCTACTTGTCAGTCCAGAAGGAGAAGAAATTACCGTAGCTATTCAGTTCGATTTTCATTCCTCAAACAATGAAGCCGAATTTGAAGCTCTCCTATCAGGTTTACGAGTAGCATTAGATGCCGGAGCTCGAAAAGTATAAGTGTTCATGGATTCAATGCTGGTTGTTCAGCAGGTAAATGGGGTATACAAGGTAAAAGAAGAAAAGTTGAGAAAATATGTGGAGAGTGCATAAACATTAATGACTCAGTTCCAGGAAGTGGAGTTGAAGCAAATACCACGAGAGGATAATAACCGAGCCGATAAACTCTCAAAGTTGACCAGTTCCATTCATGAGTGGAAGAACAGGAAAGTACTGGTACAAGATCTTTTGGTCTCGCACATAGCTATCAACAAGATAATGAATTTAGAGCCCTGTATTATATCTGATTGGCGAGAGCATATCATTAAATTCTTGAAAAATAAGGTGTTGCCATCAGATCCGAAGGAAGCTGATCGGGTGAAGAGAGTGGAGAGGCGTTTCGTGTTAGCAGAAGGTAAATTGTTCAAAAAGAGATTTTCAACTCCCTTCTTGCAATGCACATCAGTACAAGAAGGAGAGCATTTACTAAAGGAGATTCACAAAGGCTGTTGTGGAATCATTTGGGAAGCAATATGTTATATCATAAAGCTCTTCGAGCAGGATACTATTGGCCCAGCATGAGAGAGAATGCCGAAGAAATAGTTAAAAAGTGTAACAATTGCCAGAAACATGCAAATTTATCACATGTACCCGCGGAGGTCTTAAATAGCAGTGTTACTTCCTGTCCCTTTGATCAGTGGGGGATGGACATCGTCGGTCCTTTTCCTCTTGCCACAGGACAAAGGAAATTCCTCCTAGTAGCAGTGGAGTATTTTACAAAATGGGTGGAAGCTGAGCCTTTAGCAAAAATAACTGAGGAGGAAATCATTAGATTTCTATGGAGAAGCATAGTATGTCGGTTCGGAATACCGAGGAGATGAAAATCAGGCAAGTATTCACGTCAGTGGCCTATCCACAGTCAAATGGGCAAGTCGAAGTTATTAATCGTATTCTATTACATGGGATTAAGACAAAGCTGGAAGGGCCCGAGGAGAATGGGTAAACGAACTACCTGGTGTCTTGTGGGCCTACCGAACAACTCCGCGGGTATCTACAGGGGAAACTCCGTATAGTCTAGTATACGGTTCGGAGGCCCTCATTCCAGCGGAAATTGGAGTCGAATCTCTCCGAGTACAATGTTATAATCCAGAGCAGAACGAGGGTATAAGAAAGCAGGAGTTAGATGAGATTGATCAGCTAAGAGAACGAGTTGTAGCAAGAACAGAGCTGTATAAAGTAAGGATTACCAATACCTATAACCGAAGAGTTCGCCCAAGAACATTTCAAATTGGGGATTTGGTATTGCGAAGAACAAATCCTGCAGGCGAGGTGAAAAAGCTGGCACCTAAATGGGAGGGCCCTTACAGAATCAAGGAAGTGATCGGAAGATGAGCCTACATACTGGAAGATCATGAAGGTCGGGAGTTGGTAAGACCTTGGAACATTCATAACTTGAAGAAGTATTTTGTGTAATCTTTCCTTGTTATTTCGATTATGAATTCAGTAGTAATAAAATGAAAGTATTTGATTTATTGAGCTTGTTCGGGATTTTAATTGTTTACTCGTGGGATCGGAATGTTTGGTCCACGGTTTAAACTTAAAATTGCCTAAGTATTTGTGCTCGGGGTAGCGAGCCTGTTTGGAATTTTAATTGTTTACTCGTGGGATCGGGATGTTTGGTCCACGTTTAAACTTAAAATTGCCCAAGTGGTTGTGCTCGGGGTAGCGACCTTGTTCGGAATTTTGATTGTTTACTCGTGGGATCGGGATGTTTGGTCCACGTTTAAACTTAAAATTGCCCAAGTGGTTGTGCTCGGGGTTGCGAGCTTGTTCGGAATTTTTGATTGTTTACTCGTGGGATCGGGATGTTTGGTCCACGTTTTAAACTTTAAATTGCCGAACTGGTTGTGCTCGGGGTAGAGCTTATTCGGAATTTTAATTGTTTACTCGTGGGATCGGGATGTTTGGTCCACGTTTAAACTTGAAATTGCCTAAGTGTTTGTGCTCGGGGTAGCGAGCTTGTTCGGAATTTTAATTGTTTACTCGTGGGATCGGGATGTTTGGTCCACGTTTAAACTTAAAATTGCCCAAGTGGTTGTGCTCGGGGTAGTGAGCTTGTTCGGAATTTTGATTGTTTACTCGTGGGATCGGGATGTTTGGTCCACGTTTAAACTTAAAATTGCCGAAGTGTTTGTGCTTGGGGTTGCGAGCTTGTTCGGAATTTTAATTGTTTACTCGTGGGATCGGGAAGTTTGGTCCACGTTTAAACTTAAAATTGCCCAAGTGGTTGTGCTCGGGGTAGCGAGCTTGTTCGGAATTTTGATTGTTTACACGTGTGATCGGGATGTTTGGTCCACGTTTAAACTTAAAATTGCCAAAGTGTTTGTGCTCGGGGTTGCGTGCTTGTTCGAAATTTTGATTGTTTACTCGTGGGATCAGGATGTTTGGTCCACGTTTTAAACTTAAAATTGCTTAAGTGGTTGTGCTCGGGGTAGCGAGCTTATTTGGAATTTTAATTGTTTACTCGTGGGATCGGGATGTTTGGTCCACGTTTAAACTTAAAATTGCCTAAGTGTTTGTGCTCGGGGTAGCGAGCTTGTTCGGAATTTTAATTGTTTACTCGTAGGATCGAGATGTTTGGTCCACGTTTAAACTTAAAATTGCCCAAGTGGTTGTGCTCGGGGTAGCGAGCTTGTTCGGAATTTTGATTGTTTACTCGTGGGATCGGGATGTTTGGTCCACGTTTAAACTTAAAATTGCCTAAGTGGTTGTGCTCGGGGTTGCGAGCTTGTTCGGAATTTTGATTGTTTACTCAAGGCTTTCTTGTAGTTTATAGTCTTGTTTCTTGCCTTCAAAAAGCTCCAAAAGATCCATATTTATAGTGTAGGAGGCCCCCAAAGCTCCTACTAGCCGTTGCTACACATAAGGCTTGAATCACTCGGACATCGCCTCGGAAATCGCCTCGGGCGATCACCCATCGCCACCCTTTAACGGTCAAATCTGGCCCAGATCGCCTCGGGCGATCTCCCCATCGCCTGGGGCGATCATCAATGATAAACAAGGCCGTAGGTAAAGTTCTGGATCGTCTCGGGCGTTCCGTGCATCGCATGGGGCGATCGCCCTCAAAAAAATGGCCTAAGAAGCATTCTGGATCGCCTGGGGCGAGCTTGACCATCGCCTGGGGCGATCTGATCGCCAGCGTGCACACCGTGCCATCGCTTCAGTCAATGGTGCGCAACATGGCTCGGATTGCCTCAAACTATGGCTCGGATCGCCTCATACTATCTCCCAGATTTCAACACTCTCAAACTTTGTACTTTTCGACCATCTTAAGCTCGTTTCTGGGAAAAGTGGTAAACATGAAAGTTGTAGCCCTTCCTCGTATATAGGTGTGGACAAAGTTTCATTGCATTTCATTAATGTATGAAGAAGTTATGCCCACAATGCTACAGTCGCTCAAACCTTGCTACAATCTGCACTTGTTATGACTTTCATGACATTTTGCTCCATGATGCAATCCGAATTGGACTGAGATGTTTGAATATTAAATCTAGCATATTGAGTTGGATTTCCAACCTCTTTGGATTCACATTGTTCGGAGCATCGAGCCAAGAGATATAATCAAAACATTGCACTGCGCTCCAATTGGCTTCTAAACGAATTTGCCCACCAACGGACCATTGGTTTGTGGGTCTTCATCCCATCATAAGAAATTGTTCCAACATCATTCCACACATTTTGAACACTTAAATTGGTTGTTCATAGATGTCATTCCTTCTCGTCCAAGCTCAATAGATTCCTTGATAAAAATCATCGCTTGTCCTATGAACTCGCATATGTTATTGTATAACTTGGGTTCTCTTCCACTGGTCTTCCCAACCAATTTATCAATATAACCCTGTACACTAAGTAGACATATTAGTACAACAAATGCAAGTTTTGTTGATCATCAAAACTCAAAAATAAACCGGAGATAAATTAACGCATTAAACACAACCATGCGTTTAAGGCTCAACACCAGGGCCAAGTGCCGTTCTTCTAGAAGACTCACCGACGTCTTCAGCTCCTCACCCATACTCTCCAACTGCCTGATGCGCTTCTGGTTATGGCCATCAGCTAATCATACTGAATGAAAACGAGTGAGAAGCTCACCCGTCATCATGTGGCCCTGCATCAGAGCACATAAAAAATTAAAGTGACGGATGAATGTATTGAAAAAGACAAGCAAAGCGGATTAATGGGTAAAAGTATCTACCTGAGTAAAGGAGGAGGAGAAGTCGTTCACCAGGTTACTGAAGGCCAGTTCCCCGAGGTACTTACGGTCGGCTGAGTTGGGGGTATAGCACAAAATAGATTGGGAGGCTTTGGGGTCGGGTTTTTTCAGTAATGGAATGGTGGGAGAATACGTCCACAAAGGGATATGGTATCTCGAGGTAGGCCGAGTAACACCGAGAGCGGGTTGGGAGGAGGCTCGAGGTTCGGAATGGATAATGGAAGAAGAAGTTTTCTTAAGGGGAGGTGCTTTGGGCGAATAACTCGGACCTTCGGGAGTAGCCCTCTTCCGGCGATGAAGAGCTTGAGTCCTCTCGGGAGAAGCCCTCTCCTCAGGAGGAGTCACATTCTCGACGGAAGGGGGAGGGGCAGGAGCAGTAACAGCCTTAGAAGTTTGGCCTTTCTGGCTCTTTTCCTTCAGCATCTCGGCCATCCTAACCTTCATCATCTTCGTTTCTGAAAAGGGCAGAAAAATATTAGTCCGAACATAATAAGTCGAAAGTAAAACGAAGGAGACTGCTTGAAAAGCACTCACCGAGGGGCATTTTCAAGGATGCACCCTTCGGGCTCAGCTGGAACAAGTATAGTAGTCCGTCGTCAATCAGCTCCATCAAATTAAAACACTGATCGCCAAGTGCACGACGAACCGACATATACGGCTCCTCCTCAAGGTGACCCTTGATTGACTTGCCCATTGGGAGATTTTCTCTCCACTCCATATGGCAATCCAAGGTTGAGCGGACGAGCAAAAAGTAAGGATTTTTCCAGATTTTTATGGACGAGGGGTATTTCTTGAGGAAGCCAACCCCTGTCCGAGAGGAAAAGTAAAAGAGCCCGATCTCTTTCTTGTTCAATTGAAAAAAGCAATGGAAAAGTTCGGGAGTGGGGGTAAAACCCAAAAAAGAAAGAACTATGAAAAAGTCCGCTAATAATCGATAACTATTGGGAAATAATTGACTAAGGGAAACAGAGAAGGAGGAGGCTACTTCAATAAAAAAAAGGAGGGATAGGAAAACGGAGGCCTCCTCGGAGCTGGTCTATATAAAAAGAAAAATACCCCTTAGGGGGTAAGTGGGGACAAGATCCGGAAGGGGGAGCAATAATAGAAGTCCCCTCGGAAATCCCCCATTTAGTTCGGATATTACTTAGGTGCTGAGTCAGTTTGACCTCAGACTCAAAGATCTCGAACCAGGGAACGCGGGCTTTAACTAAATCTCGTTCTGTAGCAAGTCTCTACTCTTGTATACGAGCAGCTGACGCAGCAGAAGAGCTTAGAGTTTTGTCGCTATCAAAAGAAGAGGAAGAGGGTTGAGGAGAGGGGCTCATAGCGTCTCCCTCATTGAACATATCTATCGCCTGTAATGAAGAGTCGGCTGAGGATGAAACCATACTCGGTGATTGAAAAATGAAGATTACTGGGAAAAGTTGTTTGATCGTCTGATGCTAGCTCGGAAGCAAAATGCAGCAAAGTAAGACAAATGAAGAAAAGTGATGGGTATTTATAGATGGGACCATATGAACAGTCATTCAATCTTCACCGTCCAAAAATGAGGGAATGAACGGTCATAAAGGTGCCTCGGGAAACGAAACGTCGCGTGGCATTTGAAATTTTTGAGCGGGAAAAAAGGGCGGCAAAAAATCCCGAGCAGGTTAAGTTTAGGATTTTACCCGAAAGCAATAAAACAAGACTTCAAAAGTCTCGTCTTGCTTTACTTTAGGGGGGTGAGGTGATGTCATACAACATATTGACTTCTTCGGGTAAAATCCCCCCAAGAACCGAACAAGTCTTTTACCGAACAGGAGGACACCGAACAGCTAGCACAGAGCAGGGTTTCACCGAACAGAAAGACACCGAACAGATAGCACCGAGTAGGGTTTCACCGAACAGAAAGACACCGAACAGAACATCTGCTAAACCCTCCTCGGTTTTCTGGTCAAAGACTAGCGGAAGACCCGGAGATAACCAACAAATCAACCGGCGTGGATAAACGTGCAGTAATGGGGTGCGGATTTCTCAGACACGTTTGGCTCCAGTTAAGCCATGATCAGAGGACATCGTATTCCAGATCTCCCGCGAGCCAATCACTGGGAACAACCCTATAAATACCCACGGATGGTCTCATAGTAAATGGTTGAATTTTTCTATACAAAAAAAACTCCGAAGAGAGCAAATTAAGGTCTGTTCGGTCATTTTTTTATTATTTCATTAAGACATTCTTACAAGTCATTGGGCGATTGTAATTTGTGTCCGAAGAGTCTTGTAATCACCAAAAAGTGTGATAGTAATATTTATCCATGACTAGGTCCCGTGGTTTTTCTCTCAATTTGAGGGTTTCAACGTAAAAAATCTTGGTGTGTTCTTCTTTATTTTTCATTAACACTGAATTCTACCTTATACGTGAAAATATCGAGTCACATCAATAGGCAAGCTAGATTGAACTAAAAAGTTAAGAACTCTTCGTAGAGAGCATTTTGATTTGAGTATTGTGTGTAGAGAGCCCGTTCTTGCGATAATATTTCTTCTTTATAGATTTTTCCATCAACCAACTCATTTCTCTGCCTTCCCCATCACACGAACGTGAGTTCATGGCCATGTCATGACCCAAAGACTTAGTCAAACACTCAATATCATATCTTGCCTTCTTTTACTCTCTTTTTTTAAAAAAATTTTAGGCCCAACAATAATATTAATAAAAAATTATATTTAATACAGATCAATTTAATAATAAGATAATAGTAGATACAGCTCAGCTCGATGATAAGCATTCAGCTTACATTTTTGCAACATCGAAAATTGGAAAACTCATCAGGAATACCTGAAAAAAATGTAACGTCAGCATGAATCATGCAATTACCGATGCAACATGAAAAAAGCTTATCATACATCTTTAAACAAGCCATACAATTGAGAAGTATAATCTTTGAAAATAATTTGTATCTATTTGGAAACTCAGATGGTTGTGTTACTTACAAAATGATCAATTTTAAACGATGTCTTATTTTTACAATCCATGTATATATAAAAAAACAACAATATATACTGATGTGATCTAATATTTGTACTACTCGCTAAAGTTAGTACAGTAGAAAATAAGCAGAACACCATATTTTTTACGTTGAAACCCCCCAAAATGAAAGGAAAAACAAAGGAAGCTAGCCCAGTATTAATTTACACCATAAACGATAATATTTTTATAGTACAAGTTAATGATCATGTAAGAATGGGAAAAAAGTCCTCTATCCAGCTTAAGGGAAAGGCCGATGAAAAAACCTCATCCAAATGATGAGCAAACCTCCTTTTTATAATTATCTTCATCTCGAGAAAATCAATGAGAAAATGGTGAGGGTGAAGGAAATGTCTCCATGATCTTTTCCCCACTAATTGTTCATTCATTTCCCACCTTTGGATAATAGGTCATCCCACAACACTACCATCCCCCTTTAGTCGAGATAGTATAACATTGTCTCGATTGTTCAGGCAAGAGCTGGCTGGGCCCATTCTCGGAACTTGTGAATCATAAATATTGAATTTTGTATTGTCATAAGTGCACGTTGTCTAGTTCAATATAATCATGTGATATCCCTGAAATTGATCATGTGTTCCGCCCCGCTTGTCCTTCGAATACCTTATCCATCAATCTTTGATACGTAGCCCCGGCGTTTTTAAGGCCGAAAGGCATGACTACGTAGCAGTATGTTCCCTCTGAGGTGATGAAACTAAATTTGTTCTGGTCCTCTTTGGCCAAGGGGATCTGGTGATACCCTTGATAAGCATCCATAAAGCACAATAACTCATACCCCGACGTGGAGTCCACAAGCTGATCAATGCGGGGCAAAGGTAACAATCTTTGGGGCAAGCTTTATTCAGATCTCTGAAGTCAATGCACATCCTCCGGATGACTTCGGCACTAAAACTACGTTGGAGAGCCAGGTTGGAAACCGCATTACCCTAATTTGCCCAGCTTCTAACAAGGTTCGGACTTCCTTGCTTATAACCTTGTCTTTTTCAAGTCCAAAATGTCTCTTTTTCTGCTTGGTTACTTTGACCCGCGGATCGACTCTCAGTCTGTGCTGCGCAACTTTGGGGCAAATCCCAGTCATCTTGACTGAAGACCACGCGAACACGCCAGCATGCTTTGAAAGTGTTGGAATCGAAGAGGGGGGTGAATGAGATTCCTTGGCTACTTTAGCTTTTTAAAATGAGTTTGTAAAATAAAAATATTTTGCGCTTTGCGGAAGCCTTTAGTCAATTGATAAATAAAAAGAATAAATAAATAAATGCGTAATGAAAAATAAAGCAATAAAAGAGAAGGATATTTGTTATAGAAGTTCGGCGATGAATCGCCTACGTCTCCTCTTCCCGGTTAGATAACCTCCAACCGAGGTTCCACTAGAAAAATAGATCTTGGCCTTGAGGGCTCCAAGTTAGCCACAACACAACTCTTCCCGAGTTACAACGCTCTTCCCGAGCACACTACTCTTCCCGAGTACACAAAGCTCTTCCCGAGCACAATACTCTTCTCGAGTATACAAAGCTCTTCCCGAGCTACTAACACTCTTCACGAGTCTTCTTGGCCTTAAGGGCTCCAAGGGTAGCCACACACTTGCACCAACTAGACTAGTTGATGACTTTACAATTTTCCAACTTGCTTTGGTGTTGGAGGACCTTTACAATGATTAAACCAACAAACACCTTCACGGTGTACTCACACGAAGAAACACAAGCTCTAACAAAGAAGAGAATTACAAACTCCAATACAACAACAATGTATGGAGATTGTAATATAATATGAAACAATAATTGATCAAGACTTTGTATGAGTTGTAGGCTTGTTCCTTAGCTTCAAAATGCTCCAAAGCATCCATATTTATAGTGTAGAAGCCTCCAAGGCTCCTACTAGCCGTTGCTACTCATAAGGCTGAAATCACTCCAAGATCGCCTCGGACATCGCCTCAGGCGATCACCATCGCCGCGCCCCAACGGTCACCAAAAATCACGCATCGCCTCAGGCGATCAGCAGCAAAAATCAAGGCCGTAGCCTCAGCATGTCCAATTCTGTCATCGCCTCAAACGAACTCCAGATCGCCTCAGGCGTTCATGCCATCGCCTCGGGCGTTCAGCCCATCGCCTCGGACGATCTCCCTGCGCGCATGCCCACGCCATGCCTCGGCGTCGCTCCAGTCGATGTGCGGGGCGAACTGCCAGAAGGTTGCTATCGCCTCAGGCGTTGTTCACCATCGCCTCAGGCGATCTTCCTCGCATGCTCGCCTAGCCATCGCCTCTGTCGATGTGCGTGGCGATGCCTGGCCTGACACCCATCGCCTGGGGCGATCCAGGCCAGAATATGCACACTTGAATTTCATCATTCCATTCCACTTTTCATCACTTAATCTGCACACTAAGTAGATGCATTAGTATAACAAACACAAGTTTTGTTGATCATCAAAACTCAAAGATTGACCGGGGATAATTTAACGCATTAAACGCAACCATGCGTTTAAGGCTCAACAATCTCCCCCTTTTTGATGATCACAAAACTTGATAAACTTGAATAAGTAATATGCATGAAATGTGAGTAAAAATAACTCCCCCTTAACAATTGCATAACACATACAAGTTATCAAGTAAATCATTAAACAAATAACTCTCCCCCTCAAACCATGCATACATAAGCTCTCCCCCTTAAACTATGCATGTATTGAGGTTCAAGTTTATCAAAAAATTCTCCCCCTTTTTGTGATAATCAAAAAGCATAAAATTCAAATAAACATGGCATAATTTATATGTTGACATATAGCTTCAAATTACACATGTTCCTCATCAAACAAGATTAAATCATATAGAGGTGAATCACAACCATGTGTTTAAGGCACTCAACAATTAATTCTAAAAGTTGCAATGTGTGCATATGTTCATGCATTCATGCCAAAAACAAAATAATAAAAATATCAAGGCATTATAACAAATCATATTCTTGCACATTTTCACATAGCATATTCAAATTTGAATGCAAAGCATATCAAGCTACTTACTATAAAAAGATAATCATACATCATGCATTAACCAATTATGCTAAGGGGTTATGCATTTTACTCCAATGAATATTGAGCTTCAATATTTATTGATCACAATTAATTTGTGCCAATGAATTTGAAATTGCTCTTTTAACATGTAAAATAAATTTTACCCTCAATGACAAGAGTTCGTTCTTGTATAGGTCCAACGCCTCGAGCCTCTTCTATAGTTGTGAATAATACAAACTCCTCCTTTGAGTTGCTTGGTCCTTCATCCTCCAATCCATGGTTGTCCCTACAAGACAAATTAATAATAGAAGGATCTTTGGTACCCATTTGATTTTTGGGTCCTTGATGGTTAGCTTCCTTAGGCACCTTTGGATCCATTTCCACCCTTTGTTAGGTTGGTATTGGATTCCAGCAAATCTACATTTGTTCTTGGTATGACCATTTTTGCAACAATAATTGCAAGTAGTAGAGTCATGCTTTGCTTTGGCCAACAAGCTAGAAAAGGATTTTGATTTGCTTGAGTAGCCTAACCCGGCTTTGTCAAAGCTACAACGTTGTAAGCCAAGCAATTCATTCATCTTTAAACTACTATCACTAAACTTGGCAAGAGAAGTCTTTAAATCAAGCACTTGGTTTTTCAAAATAATATTTTCTTCTTCCTTCTTAGCCAAGTCTAGTTTAAGCACTTTGTTGCTCTTCTTGGTTTTACCAAGACAATCAATGAGTTCATTATAAGCATCTAATAATTCATCATAAGATGGTACCTCATCATCATCCTCTTCATCTACATCTCCAAGAGCCATTAGACAAAGATTTTTGGCTTCTTCTTCATCGGAGTCGCTATCACTCCATGTGGCTATGAACGCTTTCTTCTTCCCTTTGTCCTCATTCTTCTTCCTAGGACATTTGTTAGCATAATGGCCTATTTCTTGACAATTGTAACAAGTTACCTCATTTTTGGATTCTTGTTTGGTAGCATTGGAGGTCTTTGACTTGCTATGTTTGTTGAAGAGCTTCTTGAACTTCTTTGTGAACAACCTCATCTCTTCATCATCATCATCATCTTCTTCATCATCGGAATGGTCTTTCCTTCCAACCAAGGCAATCCCATTTCTTTTGGATCTATCCTCCTCCTTCACTTTTCTCCTTGTGGCAACTTCAAGCTCATGGGTCACCAAGGTGCCATGGAGCTCATCAAGATCATAAGATGCGTTCTCCCTTTGATGGACTCGATGATGGCCGTCCTCTTTGCATCTCATTCTTTAGGTAAGGCCCTTAGTGCTCTCCTCCATATTTGCTTTGGAGGGTATTTTTCTCCAAGTTGGGCAAGCTCATTTATGATAAGGGTGAGCCTCCTAAACATGGAATCAACTTCTTCTCCGGACTCCATCTCAAAGGTTTCATACTTGAGTTGCAATAGATCAATCTTGGTCTCCTTTACTTGATTAGTGCCCTCATGACAAATTTGCAATTTGTCCCAAATTTCCTTTGCCGTTGAGCACATTGAGATCCGGTTGTACTCCTTCATATCTAAAGCACAATGCAAAATATTAATTGCTTTAGCATTTTGTGAAATTAATATCATATCCGCTCTAGTGAAATCGTCCATTTCTTTGGGAACACTAATTCCCCCAACTTCCTTTAAAGGAATATGTGGACCTTTCACTATGATTTTCCATAGATCATAATCCACGGATTGGATGTATAGAGAAATTCTATTCTTCCAATACCCATAGTTATCACCCGTGAAAAGCGGAGGGCGATTTGTCGATTGACCTTGAGCAAACTCATTTGCTAGATTAGCCATATAAAAAATTTGATTTAAAAATAAAAATCAAATGGCTCTGATACCACTTGTTGGAATCGAAGAGGGGGGTGAATGAGATTCCTTGGCTACTTTAGCTTTTTAAAATGAGTTTGTAAAATAAAAATATTTTGCGCTTTGCGGAAGCCTTTAGTCAGTCGATAAATAAAAAGAATAAATAAATAATTGCGTAATGAAAAATAAAGCAATAAAAGAGAAGGATATTTGTTATAGAAGTTCGGCGATGAATCGCCTACGTCTCCTCTTCCCGGTTAGATAACCTCCAACCGAGGTTCCACTAGAAAAATAGATCTTGGCCTTGAGGGCTCCAAGTTAGCCACAACACAACTCTTCCCGAGTTACAACGCTCTTCCCGAGCACACTACTCTTCCCGAGTACACAAAGCTCTTCCCGAGCACAATACTCTTCCCGAGTATACAAAGCTCTTCCCGAGCTACTAACACTCTTCACGAGTCTTCTTGGCCTTAAGGGCTCCAAGGGTAGCCACACACTTGCACCAACTAGACTAGTTGATGACTTTACAATTTTCCAACTTGCTTTGGTGTTGGAGGACCTTTACAATGAATTAAACCAACAAACACCTTCACGGTGTACTCACACGAAGAAACACAAGCTCTAACAAAGAAGAGAATTACAAACTCCAATACAACAACAATGTATGGAGATTGTAATATAATATGAAACAATAATTGATCAAGACTTTGTATGAGTTGTAGGCTTGTTCCTTAGCTTCAAAATGCTCCAAAGCATCCATATTTATAGTGTAGAAGGCCTCCAAGGCTCCTACTAGCCGTTGCTACTCATAAGGCTGAAATCACTCCAAGATCGCCTCGGACATCGCCTCAGGCGATCACCATCGCCGCGCCCCAACGGTCGCCAAAAATCACGCATCGCCTCAGGCGATCAGCAGCAAAAATCAAGGCCGTAGCCTCAGCATGTCCAATTCTATCATCGCCTCAAACGAACTCCAGATCGCCTCAGGCGTTCGTGTCATCGCCTCGGGCGTTCAGCCCATCGCCTCGGACGATCTCCCTGCGCGCATGCCCACGCCATGCCTCGGCGTCGCTCCAGTCGATGTGCGGGGCGAAGTGCCAGAAGGTTGCCATCGCCTCAGGCGTTGTTCATCATCGCCTCAGGCGATCTTCCTCGCATGCTCGCCTAGCCATCGCCTCTGTCGATGTGCGTGGCGATGCCTGGCCTGACACCCATCGCCTGGGGCGATGATCACCATCGCTTGGGGCGATCCAGGCCAGAATATGCACACTTGAATTTCTTCATTCCATTCCACTTTTCATCACTTAATCTGCACACTAAGTAGATGCATTAGTATAACAAACACAAGTTTTGTTGATCACCAAAACTCAAAGATTGACCGGGGATAATTTAACGCATTAAACGCAACCATGCGTTTAAGGCTCAACAGAAAGGCACCTTAGCAAATCTTGCTTCAGATTCGCGCTTAGGTCCGAGCCACCCTTGTCGTTTTCACAGGATGACCCGGGACCAGGATAACCTCGTCCTCTCCTTCCAACAATGCCTGCACCTCTTGTACTCCTTGGGCTTTATGTACGAGGTGAACCCCCTCGATCCCCCTGATCACCACCGCCTCCATGTCTTGACCTCTTTACTTCTACCCTTACTGTGTCAGTGTAACATCTCTATGAAGACGGTTGGTCCCCTTTTACTTCTCCTACCTTCTTCCCGACTGGGAATTTGATTTTTTGGTGGAAGGTAGACGCTATAGCCCTGAACTTGTTCATGGCCGGCCTACCTAAAATGATGTTATAGGAGGACGGGGCCTCCACGATGGTGAAGGAGGTCAACCGAGTCTTTCTGCCCTCCCCACGCCCATGGCTAGGGGTAGGGTGATCTGCCCTAGAGGGTACACTGTATGTCCCGCAAAACCAAAAAGAGGAGTAGAGATTTGCTCAAGATGATACTCATCTAACTCCATCTACTGAAAGGCCTCTTGGTATAACAAATTTACGGAGCTCCCCGAGTCCACGAAGACTCTTACGATCTCGTAGTTTTTTACTGTCGTCCTTATTACGAGGGCATCATCATGAGGCGTTTGTACACCTTCCACATCTCTGGGGCCGAAGCTAATCACCACCTCCTCATCGATATTGACAGCCCTTCATATGCTCAGCATTTCTCTCATGCTCATAGCTTTTCGGGCTCTGTTGGAATCACCAACAGTAGCTCCCCCGGAGATCATGTTGATAAAACCTCGGGGTGGAGAGTTGTTCCTAGGTGGCTCCTGCTCTTCTGGCCTCCTTATCGGTCCACGACCTTGTCCCCGACCTTGGAAAGGGGCACGGAAATTAGCACATCCATCTCTACCCCTTCCTCGATATGCACCTCGGCCTCTTCCCCGTGAAAGGTTCTTGGAAGGTGCGCTCGACCGAGGCGCTGTCTGCCTGAACTGGGGACCATTTTGCGGGGTTGGCTCGAGTTCTCGATCCAAGTGACGACACTCTTGTGTGTCGTGCCCAGGTCCTTGATGGAAATCACAATATTTCTCCGTGGACACCCTGCTCAGACCGTCCTCGGTTTGAGGTGATTTTTGAGGGGTTTGCTCTTCGCAAATTCCGAATATCTCCTCCTTAGCGATCCTTAGAGGTGTAAAGTGGGAGAAACGCCAGAGTCTTGCGTCTTCCGTGGGCCTTTTTTCCGCAGGCCTAAACTGCTTGTCACAAACTTTTGCACCTTCATTTCTTCTCATTCCCTGAGCTTCCTCAATGTTGATATACTTCTCAGCTCGCGTTAGTAAATCATCATACGTGATGGGGGGTCTCTTGACCAAGGACCGGAAAAACTCCCCTGCCCTCAGGCTCTGGGTGAATGCGCTGATCAAAATTTTTGATGGGCAAGCAGGTACCTCCAGGCTAGCGATATTAAAGCGCCGAATATACTCTCGAAGGGGATCGTCTACTTGTCTCATCTCAAACAGACTTAACCAGGTCTTCTTGTACCGCTTACTGCTAGTGAACTAGTGCAGGAAAATCGAGCTGAACTCTGAGAAGGAGGTTATGGAAGAAGGTTCAAGTTTATTAAACCATTGTTGGGCTGACTTCACCAAGGTGGTGAGGAAAACTTTGCATTTCAGACGATCCGAGTAGCAATGTAACATGGCGGCGTTCTCAAATCTGCCCAGGTATTCCTCGGGATCTGTGCTTCCGTTATACTCCCCAGCATTCAGGAGTCGAAAGTTGTTTGGGAGCTCCTCCCATACTATTTCCGAGGAGAAGGGAGTGCCCTTCTTCGGGGCGCACTGCCCCCCCCCCCCCCCGATCCCCTTCTACATCTCTCTTGCCTCCTCTCTCAGCTCTTCCACTTCAACCTCGAGGTTAGGACCTCCAGTGGCTGGCGGTCGTTCGTTTTCTCGAATGCTTTCCCCCCGGCCGCTTTTAAAATGATCCATAGCTCTCTTCATGGCTTTCTCTACTGTTACTGAGATGAGGCACAAAAATTGCTCAAAAATTAGGGCTCCCACCATCATGCCCGTCATAAGTGGTGGCTCTCTTCCGTTGACCGACGGTGCCCGGTGTTCATTGTTCGTCTCCTAGTTCGTTCTCCGCGTGTTTGCCATTTTTTATCAACAACTTATACTCTAGTTTCCCACATACGACGCCAATTGTTACCTTGGATTTTGGTAGGGTGTCTTCCTCGGCTAACAATAGCTCATCCCCTTCCAGAGATGAGCTGTCCTGAAAGAAAAAAGGTTAGAAGGGAGCGGAGATGGTTCTCCGACGGGGCCCCTCTGACGATGAAGTCAGGATGTAGGATAGGAAATAAAAACTTTTTTGCAGAGAAATGTCGGGGAGTCTCGTTCGTTTTCAAACCTGATACCCCACATTTATAATGGGGGGTGAGAGAAAAACAACCTGCTATGCCCGGCGGGGGCCTCGGGATAACATCGCGGGCACTCCATTGAGTGTCGGTGTCTCAGATGGTGCGACCACCGATAAATACTGTCCACCTTGTACGACGCACCACATGCGAGATCTTGATAGTACTGGAAGATATTCCCTGAACGTTAGTCATTCTCTGATTGGTCCATTCGTTAGTGGTCATTTGTTGGGAATAAAATTTCGTTACAGAAAGCTCGGATGAGGGACCACACTAGTGTCCAAGGTATCTCCTAGTCAACGCCGAAGAATAAACTAGGGGAATTGCTTAAAGTTGGGACACCAGCCCGGTCGCCGTCCTGATCACAATGCAAAATTCCTGCGAATGCAACCTGGGCTGGATTAGTTTGATCAAGTAGGGTTGAAGACACATGTTGAGTTAAGGACACGGGGATAACTCCCGGGCTGGGGTTACGAGTTTGTTCACCGAGCTGAGTTCATGTGGGTATGTTCCTCCCGGGGCATGAAAATATCTCCCGAGCTGAGCACTTGAGGCAAACGAAGAAGTAGGGTCGGGTTATACCCCGTGAGTAAGGGTCGAGACCGTACTAACATCTTATAGGGATATCAATTTATTTTAGTCTTAGAGATTTTTTCAGGAAACAAAAACTGACAACGTTGTAATGTTGGTATGGCATATCTCATCAAGAGAGATGGATCAGATTTTGGTGCCACAATAAGGCCATGTTTGGATTGAATGATAATGATTAATAATCTTAGGTTTATTTTTTAGTCCCTTGTTTGGTTTGCGTGATTGAAGAAAACACATCATATTTATCTCATTTTATAGAAAAATGACATAAATACTATTTTACACATTTTTTACATTTTAAAATTTGAAATGCCCGTAAAAATTTCAACTTATTTCCTATAACTTAAACCCAAAAATTGAAATTCCATACGAAATTTGAAATTCCCGGCAAAATTTGAAATTCAAAATTTTGAGGGTATTTTAGTCGTTATACCAAAAAATAAAATTAATCCACCCCATTATATTAAAAATCAAACACTATATAACTTATCACACTATGTTGTTTATCATTATCTCATAATTTCAATTATTACATTACTTATCTCACCATACAAATCAAACAGATACTAAATGTAAGTGTAAAAATAATGGGTCCAAATTCGATAAGGTTGTTTTTGGTCTCCACGACAAGAGCAAATGAGCAATACATAACTGATAAATAATCATTCATACTAGGTTGGTTTGATACTTGCGAGCCTAAAAGAAAAATTCCACGCCTCGCATAGTTTATTGTCAAGGAGTCATAGTATATCACACCTAATTGGTGAAATTAAAAGGGAAAAAAAACATAATTGTTAATTTTAAACGATATATCCAATGTTATGATGTTCTTTATTATTATCCAACAATTTTCTTAACCTTTTGTATCCGATTTTTATTATATTTTTACTACTCAAATTAATTTTCAGAATATTGTACATATATTATATCATGAGTATTAGTAAATGCACCACAATATTGTATTTGCATATAATCATGGTAATTCAGAAATAATTTTAAATTAAGGAACACAACGCAGGGGATAATGTCCTGCAACATCCCATATTTTGGAAAGATACGTAGAGAGACGTACGGGCATCGGACGGTAAAATGTGTTTTTACATTTTGGTTTATGCATTGTGGTTGCATATATATTGGATACTTGGTGCATACTATGGTTAGTCGTTGTTGTATTCGAGTGATGATTTTAATGCTTTGCTAATATCATTTCGAAGCGATGATAGAATACTTGCTGCTGTCATATCGTAGCGACGATAGAATATTTGTCGCTAATATGTCGAAGAGATGGTAAATGCCGCTGTCATATTGAAGCGATTGATATTAATGTCGCTGATATGTCGAAGTGAGAGGTATTAATGCCGATGTCATGTCGAAGCGTTGTGCATTAAAATACACTGTTATAATAAGACTGTGATTGGTTATTGGTATTGATGGAACGGATATATGTCATGACATTTATAAACTGTATTATAATGTGATGATTATGAATATAAGTTGTGGTACAGGGACAACCAAAGGGAGCGTTTTAAATGCATTGAATACAGGAAGTGATTTGTATTACGGTTTATGCATTTATACATTATAATCATATTTTTGAGAATATGGTTTATTATATGCTCATGGTTTGAGGTTGTTCCTGTAGGAGCTTTTTGCATGGAGGGCTAAGGCCAGGGTTGATGCGGTGAGCTGTGTGAGGAGTGCTACTGGTATAGCAGGACATGAATTCTTTTGTATAGTTTCTACACAGGGTAGAGTAAATCTATAGCATTTACATTCATTTTGTGGGAATGTAACTAATTCTTTTGGAATTTTATTTTGGCATGGTAATCCTTAAGCTCAATGCATCAACATGAACCATTTTACTCTGATGATTGAATGTTTAGCTCTCTTAATGCACTTAAATCCACACTTAAGATAGCGAGGCCTTACAAATCACAAGTCAAGCGAAGCTCGGCAAAAAAGTTGTAACCAGTACAACCATAATGATGGGAGATCAGCAAAATTATAACAATAAGACCCAAGATTAACCATAACATGTCGGACTGGGTATGGCATTATCAGGAATCCCGAACTGAAGCTGAAGTGCTCAAGACTCCGAACTTGAGACTTAATCATAAATCGGGCATGCAATTTGAGAGCTGAAGTCGAGGTCAAATGTTAGGCTGAGTATGCCATGAGCTCGATAGTAATGAGCTAGATGTCGAGGACCTGAGTCCGAACTAGGAATGAGATTCATAATGTGCTACTCTAAGACTGGAGTTGGCCATACTTTTCGAGATATGTTTGCCTAGATGGCATGGGTCCGGCGCAACCAAGGTGCACATGGCCCATTATAACATGTCCCGAGCTGGTGTAAAGTGCTGAAATAATACACAAAAGACTAGACAAAACATCGATAATAATAATATTCCGCATTTAATATAGTATAAGGAATTTAAAATATTCAAATTCCAAATAAGTCATGGAGAAGTGAGGCTTGTATAAATCTATCAAGTAATTCAACCATGTATAATAAATGCTTATCCGTTGTAGTAGGTCAAATACGAGCTGCTAACCATGATGATAGTAAAAAATATGAATCCATATTAAGTTCTCGAATATATGCAATTCAGAAAGCAAATAAGCTGCCAAAAACATCAAGAGCACATATCCATGGTTTACGCAATTTACCTTAGCAAGGTCAAAGAGATTTGGAAAGAGTGTACCAAATGATGTTAATGTTCATGGATAGTAGTGCAATGTTCCCAAGATCCAAATCCAATAATAGACGTGAAGATCTTAGATGATTGAGTTTCAAACCACTCCTTCAAATTTCAGTCCGATCAGACCACAAATGAAGCGGGATCTGCCATTTGATGGAATATGGATAGTGAGATTCATTTCTCATCACGATATTGTTCATGGGCAGTAACGTCGAGTTCCCGAATTCCAACTTAGATCTCTACCGTTCAGATCTTAGAAAATTTAGTTTTGAACATCTCCTCCAAACTTCAGCTCGATCGGACCACATATGAAGAAGTTATCTACCATTTGATGGGATCTGTGTCGTGAGATTCGCTTCTCCACACTCTACTGTTCATGTTCAATAACGTCTACTTCCCGAATTACAAATCATATCTCCAACGTTCAGGTCTTAGATAATCTAGTTTTGAATATCTTCTCCAAAATTCAGCCTGATCGGACTACAGGCAAAGCGGAATCGGTCCATGGACGAAAATCTGGACGAAAGATTCACTATTCTACTTCAACGTCTTAGCTCGATTTTCCCATGGATGACTCCAATGATGTGATTCAATATTTTTACTCCTCGATAAAATTAGTGAAGTAGAAAATAAGTAGAACATCATATTTTTTACTTGGAAAACAACCTAAAATAAAGGGAAAAATCACGAGACATAATCTTGTATACAATTCTACTATAGACGACAATCTTTTTATAAATTTTGTACAAGATAATGATCATATAAGAATGAGAGGAGAAAAGTCCTATGTCCAGCCTAAGGGAAAGGCCGATGAAAAAATCCCCTTCCAAATGATGAGCAATCTTCTTCCTCTAAAGAGAATCAATGAGAAGATTGTGAGAGTGGGAGAAATGTCTCCATGTTCTTCTCCCCACTAATTGTTCATTCATTTTCTCACCTCTGGATAGTGGGTCACCCCACAACATATACCTTAAGTCATACATCACCTCAATCACTGACGGATGTACATTAGAGCAACGGGCAGTGACAAATTTAATATTTTACCCTAAATTTTATTCTTTTTAAAATAGCATTTTACTATCTACAAATTACATTTTGCCCCTCAAAAATTCTGTTTGCCCCCAAATTATATTTTGCCAAAAAAATTTTCTCTTCAATTTTTGCTCCATTGATAAAAATTATGTGTCCGCTATTATCAAACTATTCATTTGCTTGCTACAACTAATACTAAAGCTGATCACATATGCACGTAATATATCATTGAAAGTCGAGAAAATATACTCGAACTAACACTAGTCTGGAGATGGTAGGTGGTGCTCATATAAAGGCAAGTGAAAAAAGTATCCTACAAATTCTACCGGAAATGAGGGAATTAGCTCCATAGAGGTGAAAGAGGTTTCCGTCAAATAGAAGTTGACGAGTCAAATTATGATAACTTGGTATTATTTATATTTTGACATGGTGATTTAAACACAACAAAGAAAAGAAAATGGATCAGACATTCAAGACTCTGTGTAGAGTCTCTTTTGGCGTTCCAAGAATCAAAATAAAAATGGAAAATCAAATATTATTTTGAACTTTAAAGTAATAGTTTTTGAGATATATTTGCTGCAAGACATGAACCAAAAATAAAGGCGCCAACAATATGTTGGCAGATGAACATGGTGCATGCAGTCGTATGAATTAACAACAACTAAGTGTTTAATCGTAATGAATTATGATAGACTACAAGAACATAAGAAAGAATCAAGTCGGGTCGTACTAATGCTTCAGTCTTATCGCATACCTTATTTCAATCAGAATATCTTCATTAATCTAGTTGGATTTGATATCTACGTGCAATTGTATGAATGCAACCATAAAATCTGAAGTTTGATTATTTAAGGTATGTTTGCCCCACATGTTGGGGCAAATATCTAGCGAACAAAAGCGGTTACACATCATAAAAATGGTTTTTGGGTTCGGTTCATCTGGATGTTATAGGGCTAGGCACTCTATCCACAACCGAACACAATAGCAACTATTGAGAAGTTTTTGTATCATATTGGGTCTTAAAAACTATGTTTGCTCATTATAAATGATTCTGGATTCATACTTTCATAACCAATTGGTTATGAGTAATAACCTCATGAATTCTTAACAATTTTATTAGATGAGACTTTTCATGTGATTGACTATTCCGTCCATATGCTCACCGTCCCCCCACATTATCAATCCACATGTTTGACTTATATAATGTCACACGTGAGGGGTGTGTTCAAAAGTTATTATCCCACATTGGGAACTTAAAAACTTTGTTTGCTCCTTATAAATGATTCTTGGGTTACTCTTTTCATAATCAGTTGGTTATGAGTACAGATGTCAAATGGGTCGTGCTGCAAAATCGTGCCGCCCGGCACTGTTACGTGTCGGGCCGGCACGACCAGAATCATATTTTTTTAATTTTTTTTTTTCGTTTTTTTGTTTAATTTTAATTATATAAATATAAAATATAGATTGGCACAATATACTTGTAAAATAAAAATTCACCGACTACGAATTGGAAAACTACAAATTACATTCAACAAAACAAAATAATAAATTACAAAAGAGTTTAAAAAAATATGCTAGTTTTCTTCATTATCATCCGAAGAAACATCATGTCCTCCCAGACCTCGTAAGCGGCTATTAGCATCCAACCAATCCTTTTAAAGTATACGCATCTCCACAGTGTTTGGTTTCATTCTACTTCTTTTTCATCAATGGCTCTTCCATCTGCACTAAACAAGACTCGTTGGAACTGTGAATATCGGAGGAGATAGTAGATCACGTGCCATTATGAAAAATAATGGCCAAAGTCTAGCATTGTCTTTCCACCATGCCAAAACATCAAAAGTTTCTAATTCTTGTTCACTGAAATTTATGACTTGGTTTAGATATAACTGGAGCTCAGTAAATGAAGATATATTAGAACTAGAACTAGAAGAAACGGAAGTAGTGTCTTATTTTCTTCTTAACATTGTCCACACAGTACCCTTACTACTACTAGCACCACTACTACCATTTTCTCTTACTGGAATTGATCTAGAATCATGTAACGAATCATATAAAGAAAACAAAGTAAACAAACATTTATTAATTCTCTCTTTCTCTTGATTAATATTAACATTTTCATAAGCCATGTTGGTGTAATAAGATTCTACCTGTAAAAAACGGATCAGATCTAATGCAAAACATTCGCTAATTTTATAAAATATTGAAGAAGTTGGATAATAACAGCCCGAAAATAAATTGGTAGCATCATAAAACGTTCTAAAAAATTACAAATATTAGAAGCACTTCAGACTTTATCATAGTTTTAGACTTGAATAAAAAATCACTTTTGAAGTTTTGAAGATGGATTGAAGATCCGACACAAAGGCGGGATTGCAACCTCGACGCGTGGCGATTCTTATAGTTTCTCTTATTTTTTGTTTATGTCTTTACATTATTTTGTTATTTTTGCATTGATTATGAGTAGCTAAACTCATCATCTTGGTTGAGGAAGACAAAACCATTGGAGTTTAATTTGTTCAAGAGATTGTTGTTTTGAATTGGTGATTTTTATTGAATATCATAAGTTTTTCTATTATTCTTGTCATGATTGTGTTGTTGGTTATTAGATTAGTTACCTAATGATTTTTCATACAATCTAATGCTAAGTTTGATATCAATTCCGTAATTGATTGATTAATTGAATTTGTGAAGCAACTAGGCTTGATAATTCTCTGTTGTTGAGGTTATTAAATTTCTAGGGGAAACTTTTGACTATATTAAATTTCCCTCCCCTTCTACCACCATGGAAGAATCAAGCTAGGCTCGAGTTTGGGACCAAATTTCTCGAAGATAATTGGGTAAGATTATTCCCCTTGCTTTTATCTTCGTGTTGGTAGTCTTTTTTATGGTATTTGGTTTAGCATGTCAATGGGATTGAGTTTTGGTTTTTAAATTTTTTTGGGTTTATGGGGTGTTGGATTTGTTGATTTGGAAGTTTTTCTCGATAAACGCCATTTTTGGCTGAAACATGACGGAGCGATCGATCGCTAGGGTTGAGGCGATCGATCGTCGCGTCGTTGGTAAAATTTGGAAGACGATAAACAGTACGAGCGATCGATTGCTTGAAGCTTAGAGATCGATCCCGTGGCTGGCGATCGATCGTTGTGGACTCAGCGATCGATCTCTTAGAGGCAGTAGCCAAAATCATAGAGAGGCGATCAATCGACTGGAAGGTAGTAATCGATCGCCGATGACCATTTTTTTGAAAAAAATGATTTGTGTTGAGATTTTGATGCGTACTTAGCCCGAGTTTTTATATGATCAATTATCATGATTTGATGATATGTGGAGGTTGAGCTCGTGCTTAGGTATGTGATTATGTGCACGTGATTGATTGTGAATTATGGAATTGTGTAGAGCATAATTCACGAGGTCTCAGGGCAAATGCAAGGTTTGGATCTTACTATTGGAGTATAAGGTACGTATGACGTATGAGCATAGTTAGATATATTATTGTCACGATTAATGAATGATATATTATTGTTGTGCTAAAGGATATGTGTTTATGAATTGTGTAAATGTCGCTGTTGAGCGAGTAACGAGCAATATGTTGTCGTTGTTGAGCGAGCATTGGTTATGATGCTGCTGCTGTTGAGCGTGCGAGAGGTTAGAGTGCCGCCGCTGTAGAGCAAGCGATGTGATACGATAGGACGAGATTGTGAATCATAAGTTGTGATATATTTGATTTCTGTAAAGCATGATTGTAATGATTTAGCTATAACTGATTATGGAATGTTTGGTTTGAACATGAATATAGTTAATCAATGTAATGATTAACTGATTTTGGAATTTGATGATTTTTGTTATTGTGAGAACATGAACAACATGTGAAATTCCATATGGTAACGGTATATACATGAAGTATTCTCTGAATTCACGACTTTATATTCTGTAAGTTATGAATTGTGAAATTGATTATATTGAGATTGTGCTATTGGTATACTCATTCTGTGTGGGGGCTGTTTCTGTTGAAACAGGTAGAACATTACATCATTGACTTGGGGGATGAGTTCGAGCTATTGAATGAGGATGCTCCTAGGAGCTGGGTATCGGTGTTGGTATGAACAATACTTCTTATGCAGTTGATACACATTTATTGGTTCAATGCTCGTTGTGAGCATTTACATATGTGTATATGGTTTGTATAAGAGTTATGATATGTCTATTTTCATTTATTATTTGCATGTCATTTAATTAAGGAGAATTGCACAATAAATTGAGAATATGAGATTGGTGCATTTGTACAGTGTATACTAATGCTAGATGAATTGTGTTTGTAATTAAATGATAAGAGGATTGATGTCTAAAATTATGTACAAAAATTCCCTAATGACATGAAATTATGCACTATTATATGTGACAATGTACTAATAGCGGGTTAAGGGCACGGGGTCCTTACCTTAGACAAAACAACTCACTTTGACAAAGGTAACAGAGTGCCGCATTGCCATATTAGCGCCACCAATAACGTCAGATTGAAATAGCCGTTGATTAACGAAATTGGAAAGAAGACAAAAAGAATTTGGAAGAATATCAGGAAGCTGATTTTACGCAGGTCTTTCCAATTGAAGAAAAGTTGCCGTTAGACTGCTATGTCTATAAATACGTCAAAGTGAAGAATGAAGAAAGCTCTAACAACGCGATCAATATTTCGAAGTCAAAAATCAACTTCATTCAAGAAAAAAACATTCAACATATATATTGAAATATTCTAAAGTTTTGCAAGAGCATCAAAAACACATTATTGTGATTTTGAAGATCAAAGCCTACTGAGTCTGCTGCTCAAGAACACTCGAAGCTTAAAATATTTATACTTTGTGTGAGTGTTGTAAAAACACGTTGTAAACAACTGTGATAGTTGTATTGCTAGGAGTTTAGACCAATCCATGTGAGTGCCTAAAAAGGTTGTATACTGTAAAGTGTAAGCCAAAGTCTTCTAGTGTAACCTTCCTATAAAGGAAGAAGGGGAGACGTAGAAGCGTTGTGCTTCGAACTTCCAGAACATATCTTGTGTTATTTACTTTCTACACATTATCATTCATTTATTTAATATCACAAGTTCAACAGGCGTCTTCTGCACTATTACTAGTGTCTGCTGACTTGCTATCAATAGAGAACCTACTGCAGTACTTAACAATCTGCTGTAAGAAAGAAGAATCAAAATTGAGTCTAGTATTTATTCAATCACTCCTTCTAAACACTACTCCGATCATAACACCAAGACAAAAAGCCACATGAAGAGGGATGGATCAGGTTTTGGTGCCACAATAAGGCCATGTTTGGATTGAACGATAATGATTAATCTACTTAGGTTTATTTTTTAGTCTCGTATTTGGTTTGCGTGATTGAAAAAAATTATTATATCATATTTATCTCACTTTTTAGAAAAATTATATATATATCATTTCCCATATTTTTTTACATTTTAAAATTTGAAATTCCCGTAAAAAACTTCAACTTATTTCATATAACTTAATCCCAAAAATTGAAATTCCATTAGAAATTTAAAATTCCCACCAAAATTTGAAATTCAAATTTTCGAGGGTATTTTAGTCATTATACCAAAAAAATAAAATTAATCCACAATTTTATCCCCCAAACCAAACATCATATAACTTACCACACTATATTATTTATCATTGTCTCTGTATCTCATGATTTTATCAGTACATTACATATCTCATCCTACAAATCAAGCGAACCCTAAATGTATGTGTAAAAATAATGGGTCCAAATTCGATAAGGTTTTTTTTTGTCTCCACGACAAGAGCAAATGAGCAATACATAATTGATAAATAAACATCATTCATACAAGGTTGGTTTGATACTTGCGAGCCTAAAAGAAAAATTCCACGCCTCGCATAGTTTATTGTCAATGAGTCTTAGTATATCACACCTAATTGGTGAAATTAAAAGGAAAAAACAAACATAATTGTTAAGTTTTAAACGATATCTCCAATGTTATGATGTTCTTTATTATTATCCAACAATTTTCTTGACCTTTTGTATCCGATTTTTTGTTATATTATTTACTACTCAAATTAATTATCAGAATATTATGCATATATTATATCATGAGTATTAGTAAATGCACCACAATAATGTATTTCCATAGAATCATGGTAATTCAGAAATAATTTTAAATTAAGGAATTTGAAATAACTCATTGAGTTAATAATTTAAATTTATTATTTTGGTTTAATAAATAATCTTAAATTAATATTTAGACATTTTTTTCACCAGGAGAGTGCTAAATTAATAAATAGGAAAATTTACATTTAAGTACTCTTACCAAACAAGTTTTTGACATAAATCTCCATTTTTAAAAAGTGTACAAATAAATGCAGGGAGGAAGAATATCTTTTCACATAAGTCCATTTTCCAAACTTTGTTTCAAAAAAGGTCTTTTCTCATTCCCTAAATACCCTTACTTTATGCAATCTCTCTCATACTTTTTGCATTCTCTATCTTCCTTTTTAAATTTTATATACTCTTTTTTAAACCTACATTTTGTTTCTCTCACCTACTTTTTGCATTCTCTCTCCTCTATTTGCCATTAATTTTATAAAAAAAGATATTTACGATTGCCATTAAAATTTTAAAAATAACCGCCGCATGTAAATTATAACTGGTACAAAATTATAATTAAAATTTAAAAAATAACATGTGCATGTAAATTATAACTGGTAAATTATAACTGGTACAAAATTATAATTAAAATTTAAAAATAACATGCGCATGTAAGTTATAACTGGTACAAAATTATAATGGCACATGTAAATTATAATTGATGCATGTAATTTTATATGTTGGATTGTAATCATAACTGATGCATATAAATTATAAATGGTGCATTTAATTATAACTGATACATGCAAATTATAACAGGTGCATGTAATTATAACTTATACATGCAAATTATAACTGGTGCATGCAAATTATAACTGGAGCTTGCAAATTATAACTGGTGCATGTAATTATAACTGGTGCATGAAAATTATAGCTCGTGCATGTAATTATAACTAGTGCAAGCAAATTATAACTGGTGCATGTAATTATAACTGGTGCGTGTAAATTATAACTGGTGCATATAATTATAACTGGTGCATGTAAATTATAACTGATGCATGCAAATTATAACTGGTGCATGTAATTATAACTGGTGAATGCAAATTATAATAGGTGCATGTAATTATAACTGGTGCATGTAAATTATAACTGATGCACATGAAAATTATAACTGGTGCATGTAATTATAACTGGTGCATGCAAATTATAACTGGTGCATGTAATTATAACTGGTGCATGTAAATTATAACTGGTGCATGTAAATTATAACTGGTGCATGCAAATTATAACTGGTGCATGCAAATTATAACTCGTGCATGTAGTTATAACTGGTGCATGTAAATTATGACTGATGCATGAAAATTATAACTGGTGCATGTAATTATAAATGGTGCTTGGAAATTATAACTGGTGCATGTCATTATAACTGGTGCATGTAATTATAACTGGTGCATGTAATTATAACTGGTGCATGTAAATTATAACAGGTGCATGCAAATTATAACTGGTGCATGTAATTATAACTGGTGCATGTAAATTATAACTGATGCATGTAATTATAACTGGTGCATGTAAATTATAACTGGTGCATGCAAATTATAACTGGTGCATGTAATTATAACTGGTGCATGTAAATTATAACTGATGCATGTAATTATAACTGGTGCATGTAATTATAACTGGTGCATGCAAATTATAACTGATGCATGTAATTAATTACTGGTGCATGAAAATTATAACCGGTGAATGTAATTATAACTGGTGCATGTAAATTATAACTGGTGCGTGTAAATTATAATTGGTGCATGTAAACTATAACTGGTGCATGAGAATTATAGCTGATGCATGTAATTATAACTAGTGCATGTAAATTGTAACCGATGCATGTAATTATAACATGTGTGTTGAGCCTTAAACGCATGGTTGCGTTTAATGCATTAAATTATCCCCGGTTAATCTTTGAGTTTTGATGATCAACAAACTTGCATTTGTTATACTAATATGTCTACTTAGTGTAAAGGGTTATATTGATAAATTGGTTGGGAAGACCAATGGAAGAGAACCCAAGTTATACAATAACATATGCGAGTTCATAGGACAAGCGGTGATTTTTATCAAGGAATCTATTGAGCTTGGACGAGAAGGAATGACATCCAACCAATTTAAGTGTTCAACATGTGTGGAATGATGTTGGAACAATTTCTTATGATGGGATGAAGACCCACAAACCAATGGTCCGTTGGTGGGCAAATTCGTATAGAAGCCAATTGGAGCGCAGTGCAATGTTTTGATTATATCTCTTGGCTCGATGCTCCGAACAAGGTGAATCCAAAGAGGTTGGAAAGAAAACTCAATATTCTAGATTTCATATTCGAACATCTCAGTCCAATTCGGATTGCATCATAGAGCAAAATGTCATGGAAGTCATAACAAGTGCAGATTGTAGCAAGGTTTGAGCGACTGTAGCATTTTGGGCATAACTTCTTCATACCTTAATTAAATGCAATGAAATTTTGTACACACCTAGATAAGAGGAAGATCTACAACTTTCATGTTTACCACTTTTCCCAGAAATGAGCTTAAGATGGTCTAATAGTGCAAAGTTTGAGAGTGCTGAAATCTGGCAGATCACCTCAGGCGATCCGGGCCATCACCTCAGGCGATCCGAACCATGTTGCGCACCATCGACTGAAGCGATGGCACGGTGGGCACGCTGGCGATCAGATCGCCCCAGGCGATGGTCAACCTCGCCCCAGGCGATCCAGAATGCTTCCTAGGCCATTTTTTTGAGGGCGATCGCCCCAGGTGATGCACGGAACGCCCGAGGCGATCCAGAACTTTACCTACGGCCTTGTTTATCATTGATGATCGCCCCAGGCGATGGGGAGATCGCCCGAGGCGATCTGGGCCAGATTTGACCGTTAAAGGGTGGCGATGGGTGATCGCCCGAGGCGATTTCCGAGGCGATCGAGGCGTGATTCAAGCCTTATGTGTAGCAACGGCTAGTAGGAGCTTTGGGGGCCTCCTACACTATAAATATGGATCTTTTGGAGCTTTTTGAAGGCAAGAAACAAGACTATAAACTACAAGAAAGCCTTGATCAATTCAAATTACTTTAGCATTGCAAACTTCATACATTTGTGTGTATTGGAGTTTGTAATTCATTTCTTGTTGTGTGAGTTTTGATTCTTCGTATTGGTACACCTTGAAGGTGTTTGATTGAGTTTCTTGTAAAGGTCCTCCAACACCAAAGCAAGTTGGAAAATTGTAAAGTTGCCAACAAGTAAAGTTGGTGCATGTGTTGTGGCTATCCTTGGAGCCCTTAAGGCCAAGAAGACTCGTGAAGAGTGTTGGTAGCTCGTGAAGAGCTTTGTGTACTCGTGAAGAGTATTGTGCTCGGGAAGAGCTTTAAAAACTCGGGAAGAGTTGGGTTGTGGCTAACTTGGAGCCCTCAAGACCAAGATCATTTATTCTAGTGGAACCTCGGTTGGAGGTTATCTAACCGGGAAGAGGAGACGTAGGCGATTCATCGCCGAACTTCTATAACAAATATCCTTCTCTTTTATTGCTTTATTTTTCATTACGCATTTATTTATTTATTCTTTTTATTTATCGATTGACTAAAGGCATCCGCAAGCGCAAAACTCTTTTATTTTTCAAACTCATTTTAAAACGCTAAAGTAGCCAAGGAATCTCATTCACCCCCCCTCTTCGATTCCAACAAGTGGTATCAGAGCCATTAGATTTTTGTTTTAAATCAAAATCTTTTTATGGCTAATCTAGCAAATGAGTTTGCTCAAGGTCAATCGACAAATCGCCCTCCGCTCTTCACGGGTGATAATTACGGCTATTGGAAAAATAGAATTTCTCTATACATCCAATCCGTAGATTATGACCTATGGAAGATCATAGTGAAAGGTCCACATGTTCCTTTAAAGGAAATTGGGGGAATAAGTGTTCCCAAAGAAATGGACGATTTCACTAGAGCGGATATGATATTAATTTCACAAAATGCTAAAGCTATTAATATTTTGCATTGTGCCTTAGATATGAAGGAGTACAACCGGATCTCAATGTGCTCAACCGCTAAGGAGATATGGGACAAATTGCAAATTTGTCATGAAGGAACCAATCAAGTGAAGGAGACCAAGATTGACCTTCTACAACTCAAATATGAAACGTTTGAGATGGAGCCCGGAGAAGAGGTGGATTCCATGTTTAGGAGGCTCACACTTATCATAAATGAGCTTGCCCAACTTGGAGAGAAGTACCCTCCAAAGCAAATATGGAGGGCACTAAGGGCCTTACCTAAAGAATGGGATGCAAAGAGGACGGCCATTATCGAGTCCAACAAAGGAGAAAGTGCTTCCTATGATCTTGATGAGCTCCATGGCACATTGGTGACTCATGAGCTTGAAGTTGCCACAAGGAGAGAAGTAAAGGAGGAGGATAGATCCAAGAGAAATGGGATTGCCTTGGTTGGAAGGAAAGACCACTCCGATGATGAAGAAGATGATGATGATGAGGAGATGATCCTATTCACAAAGAAGTTCAAGAAGCTCTTCACCAAACATAGCAAGTCAAAGACCTCAAGTGCAACCAAAAATGAATCCAAAAATGAGGTAACTTGTTATAATTGTAATGATAAAGGTCATTATGCTAACAAATGCCCTAGGAAGAAGAATGAGGACAAAGGGAAGAAGAAAGCGTTTATAGCCACATGGAGTGATAGCGACTCCGATGAAGAAGAAGCCACCAATCTATGTCTAATGGCTCTTGGAGATGAAGGAGATGAAAGTGACAATGAGGTACCTTCATTTGATGAACTTTTAGAGTCTTATAATGATCTTATTGATGCTCTTGGCAAAACCAAGATGAGTAACAAATTACTCAAACTTGAGATTGCTAAGAAAGATGAAGAAAATAATTCATTGAGAAATGAATTAAATTCTTTAAAGATATCTTTTTGCAAATTTAGTGAAAGTAGTAAAAAGATGAATGAATTGCTTGGCTTGCAACGGTGTAGCTTTGACAAAGCCGGGTTAGGTTTTTCAAGCAAATCAAAAACTTTTTCTAGCTTGTTGGCCAATGCAAAGCATGATTCTCCTACTTGTAATTATTGTTGCAAAAATGGTCACACTAAAAATAAGTGTAGGTTTGCTAGAATCCAATACCAACCTAATAAGAGGTGGAAATGGATTCCAAAGGTGCCATTGAAAGTTAACCCCCTAGGACCCAAAAATCAAATGGGTACCAAAGTTCCTCCAATCGTAAATTTGTCTTGTAGGGACAAGAATGGAATGAAGGATGAAGGGCCAAGCAACTCAAAGGAAGAGTTTGTATTATTCACAACTATAGAAGAGGCTCGAGGCGTTGGACCTATGACAAGAACGAACTCTTGTCATTGAGGGTAAAATTTATTTTTTTTCTCATGTTAAAAGAGCAATTTCAAAATTCATTGGCACAAATTAATTGTGACCAATAAATATGAAGCTCAATATTCATTGGTAGTAAAATGCATAACCCCTTAGCATATGCACATATAAATTATTTTGATGCATGATTCTTGCTTATCTCTTTTTGGTATATATATCTTGATATGCCTAAAATTCAAATTTGAATATGCAATGTGGAAATTTGCAATTATATGTTTTGTTAACTTATCTAATAATGCTTTGATATTTTTAATGTTTATTGGGCATAAGTGCATGAACTCATGGTAGAACATATGCACACTTTGAAAAATTTAGAATTCATTGTTGATTGCCTTAAACGCATGTTTTTTTTCATCTCATTGATTAAATCTTATGCTTATTACATGCTTGATGAGGAACATGTGTAAATTGTTGAAATATGGCTATGTGGCAACATATAATTGAACTATGTTTATTTAAATTTTGTGCTTTTTGATTATCACAAAAAGGGGGAGAATTTTGTGATAAACTTGAACCTTAATTCATGCATAGTTTAAGGGGGAGAGCTTGAGTATGCATGGTTTGAGGGGGAGAGTTATTTGCTTGATTAACTTGTACATGCATATACTTATTCAAGTTTATCAAGTTTGTGATCATCAAAAAGGGGGAGATTGTTGAGCCTTAAACGCATGGTTGCGTTTAATGCATTAAATTATCCCCGGTTAATCTTTGAGTTTTGATGATCAACAAAACTTGCATTTGTTATACTAATATGTCTACTTAGTGTACAGGGTTATATTGATAAATTGGTTGGGAAGACCAATGGAAGAGAACCCAAGTTATACAATAACATATGCGAGTTCATAGGACAAGCGGTGATTTTTATCAAGGAATCTATTGAGCTTGGACGAGAAGGAATGACATCCAACCAATTTAAGTGTTCAACATGTGTGGAATGATGTTGGAACAATTTCTTATGATGGGATGAAGACCCACAAACCAATGGTCCGTTGGTGGGCAAATTCGTATAGAAGCCAATTGGAGCGCAGTGCAATGTTTTGATTATATCTCTTGGCTCGATGCTCCGAACAAGGTGAATCCAAAGAGGTTGGAAAGAAAACTCAATATTCTAGATTTCATATTCGAACATCTCAGTCCAATTCGGATTGCATCATAGAGCAAAATGTCATGGAAGTCATAACAAGTGCAGATTGTAGCAAGGTTTGAGCGACTGTAGCATTTTGGGCATAACTTCTTCATACCTTAATTAAATGCAATAAAATTTTGTACACACAAGAGGAAGATCTACAACTTTCATGTTTACCACTTTTCCCAGAAATGAGCTTAAGATGGTCGAATAGTGCAAAGTTTGAGAGTGCTGAAATCTGGCAGATCACCTCAGGCGATCCGGGCCATCACCTCAGGCGATCCGAGCCATGTTGCGCACCATCGACTGAAGCGATGGCACGGTGGGCACGCTGGCGATCAGATCGCCCCAGGCGATGGTCAACCTCGCCCCAGGCGATCCAGAATGCTTCCTAGGCCATTTTTTTGAGGGCGATCGCCCCAGGCGATGCACGGAACGCCTGAGGCGATCCAGAACTTTACCTACGGCCTTGTTTATCATTGATGATCGCCCCAGGCGATGGGGAGATCGCCCGAGGCGATCTGGGCCAGATTTGACCGTTAAAGGGTGGCGATGGGTGATCGCCCGAGGCGATTTCCGAGGCGATCGTGGCGTGATTCAAGCCTTATGTGTAGCAACGGCTAGTAGGAGCTTTGGGGGCCTCCTACACTATAAATATGGATCTTTTGGAGCTTTTTGAAGGCAAGAAACAAGACTATAAACTACAAGAAAGCCTTGATCAATTCAAATTACTTTAGCATTGCAAACTTCATACATTTGTGTGTATTGGAGTTTGTAATTCATTTCTTGTTGTGTGAGTTTTGATTCTTCGTATTGGTACACCTTGAAGGTGTTTGATTGAGTTTCTTGTAAAGGTCCTCCAACACCAAAGCAAGTTGGAAAATTGTAAAGTCGCCAACAAGTAAAGTTGGTGCATGTGTTGTGGCTATCCTTGGAGCCCTTAAGGCCAAGAAGACTCGTGAAGAGTGTTGGTAGCTCGTGAAGAGCTTTGTGTACTCGTGAAGAGTATTGTGCTCGGGAAGAGCTTTGTAAACTCGGGAAGAGTTGGGTTGTGGCTAACTTGGAGCCCTCAAGGCCAAGATCATTTATTCTAGTGGAACCTCGGTTGGAGGTTATCTAACCGGGAAGAGGAGACGTAGGCGATTCATCGCCGAACTTCTATAACAAATATCCTTCTCTTTTATTGCTTTATTTTTCATTACGCATTTATTTATTTATTCTTTTTATTTATCGATTGACTAAAGGCTTCCGCAAGCGCAAAACTCTTTTATTTTTCAAACTCATTTTAAAACGCTAAAGTAGCCAAGGAATCTCATTCACCCCCCCTCTTCGATTCCAACAATGTGCATATAAATTATAACTGTTGCATGTAATTATAACTAGTGCATGTAATTATAACTGGTGCATGTAAATTATAACTGATGCATATAATTATAACTGGTGCATGTAAATTATAACTAGTGCATGTAACTATAACTGGTGCAGGTAAATTATAACTGGTGCATGTAAATTATAACTGGTGCATATAATTATAACTGGTGATAAATTATAACTGGTGCATTTAATTATTAACAGGTGCATGCAAATTATAACTGGTGCATGAGAATTATAACTGGTGCATCTAATTATAACTGGTGCATGTAAATTGTAACTGGTGCATGTAATTATAACTGGTGCATGTAAATTATAACTGGTGCATTTAATGATAACTGGTGCATCTAATTATAACTGGTGCATGTAAATTGTAACTGGTGCATGTAATTATAACTGGTGCATGTAAATTATAACTGGTGGATGTAATTAAAACTGGTGCATTTAATTATAACTGATGTATGTAAATTGTAACTGGTGCATGTAATTATAACTGGTGATAAATTATAACTGGTGCATTTAATTATAACAGGTGCATGCAAATTATAACTGGTGCATGGGACTTATAACTGGTGCATCTAATTATAACTGGTGCATGTAAATTGTAACTGGTGCATGTAATTATAACTGGTGCATGTAAATTATAACTGGTGCATGAGAATTATAACTGGTGCATCTAATTATAACTGGTGCATGTAAATTGTAACTGGTGCATGTAATTATAACTGGTGCATGTAAATTATAACTGGTGCATGTGAATTATAACTGGTGCATCTAATTATAACTGGTGCATGTAAATTGTAACTTGTGCTTGTAATTATAATTGGTGCATGTAAATTATAACTGGTGCATGTAATTATAATTGATGCATCTAATTATAAATGGTGCATGTAATTATAACTGGTGCATGTAAATTATAACTGGTGCATGTAATTATAACTAGTGCATCTAATTATAACTGGTGCATGTAAATTGTAACTGGTGCATGTAATTATAACTGGTGCATGTAATTATAACTGGTGCATGTAAATTATAACTGGTGCATGTAAATTATAACTTGTGGATGTAATTATAACTGGTGCATGTAAATTATAACTGGTGGATGTAATTATAAATGGTACATGCAAATTATAACTGGTGCATGTAATTATAACTGGTGCATGAAAATTATAACTGATGCATGTATTTTATAACTGGTGCATGCAAATTATAACTGGTGCATGTAAATTATAACTGGTGCATGCATATTATAACTGGTGCATGAAATTATAATCGGTGCATGTAAATTATAACTGGTGCATGCAAATTATAACTGGTGCATGTAATTTTAACTGGTGCATGCAAATTATAAGTGGTGCATGTAATTATTACTGGTGCCTGCAAATTATAATGGGTGCATGTAATTATAACTGGTGCATGAGAATTATAACTGGTGCATGTAATTATAACTGGTGCATGTAAATTGTAACTGGTGCATGTAATTATAACTGGTGCATATAAATTATGACTGCTGCATGTAATTATAACTGGTGCATGTAAATTATAATTCATGCATTTAAATTATAACTGGTGCATGTAAATTATAGCTGCTTCATGTAAATTATAACCGGTGCATGTAAATTATAACTGGTGCATCTAATTATAACTGGTCCTTGTAAATTATTACCGGCGCTTGTAATTATAACTGGTGCATGTAAATTATAACTGGTGCATGTAAATTATAACTGGTGCATGTAAATTTTAACTAGTGCATGTAATCATAACTGGTGCATTCAAATTATAACTGGTGCATGTAAATTATAACTGGTGCATGGAATTAGAACTGGTGCATGTAAATTAGAACTGGTGCATGTAATTATAACTGGTGCATGTAAATTGTAACTGGTGCATGCAATTATAACTGGTGCATGTAAATTATAACTGTGTGCATGAAATTATAACTGGTGTATGTAAATTATAACTGGTGCATGAAATTATAACTGGTGCATCTAATTATAACTGGTGCATGTAAATTGTAATACCCGAGTCCAATACTTGCATCTATGTTTAACATATGTGTTATACTGTCATGAATACTAGTAAAACTGCTTAAATCTTCGCCGAAATTCGCCGAAATACGACGAGGTCAGTTTCGTTAAAAAGATAACTCGTAGAGCTACCACTTTCATGTTTTGAGTTTTTGCCGAAAACTACCGGAGGAAGGGGAAAATTAATTTTGAAGTATATCATATTTAGGTAGATTATATATAACTTTCTCCTTGATGTCCAAATTATGTGATTCCAAATTCAGATTAAAGATAAGACATAGATCTACATCTTTTATTCCGAACTAATTTGCAAATTTGGCTGTGATGATACCCGAATTTGTGCCTAAAGTGTACCCATGAAATAAAGCAAAAATACTAATATAATTAAGTAAGTAAATAAAATAAATAAATAATAATAAAATCATAGTAAAGTCTGTAACATTACGAAAGTTTAACCGACCCTACTGGATAAATTATATATTACACTGATACACACGCACACACAGTTCGAAAATAACACACGGCACACATTCGAACAGCGAGGAGAGAATCGAACAGAGAGGAGAGAAAAAAAATAGGGTTATACGGTTTCTTCGATTTTCGGTTAACTGGTGCATGTAATCATAACTGGTGCATTCAAATTATAACTGGTGCATGTAAATTATAACTGGTGCATGGAATTATAACTGGTTCATGTAAATTATAACTGGTGCATGCAATTATAACTGGTGCATGTAAATTATAACTGGTGCGTGTAATTATAACTGGTGCATCTAATTATAACTGGTGCATGTAAATTGTAACTGGTGCATGTAATTATAACTGGTGCATGTAAATTATAACTGGTGCATGTAATTATAACTGATGCATGTAAATTATAACTGGTGCATGTAAATTATCACCTGTGGATGTAATTATAACTGGTGCATGTAAATTATAACTTGTGGATGTAATGATAACTGGTACATGCAAATTATAACTAGTGCATGCAATTATAACTGGTGCATGAAAATTATAACTGCTGCATGTAATTATAACTGGTGCATGTATTTTATAACTGGTGCATGCAAATTATAACTGGTGCATGTAAATTATAATTGGTGCATGCAAATTTTAACTGGTGCATGAAATTATAATCGGTGCATGTAAATTATAACTGGTGCATGCAAATTATAACTGGTGCATGTAATTATAACTGGTGCATGCAAATTATAAGTGATGCATGTAATTATTACTGGTGCATGCAAATTATAATGGGTGCATGTAAATATAACTTGTGCATGAGAATTATAACTGGTGCATGTAATTATAACTGGTGCATGTAAATTGTAACTGGTGCATGTAATTATAACTGGTGCATGTAAATTATGACTGATGCATGTAATTATAACTGGTGCATGTAAATTATAATTCATGCATTTAAATTATAACGGGTGCATGTAAATTATAACTGGTGCATGTAATTATAATTGGTGCATGTAAATTATAACTGCTTCATGTAAATTATAACTGGTGCATGTAAATTATAACTGATGCATGTAATTATAACTGGTCCATGTAAATTATTACCGGCGCTTGTAATTATAACTGGTGCATGTAAATTATAACTGGTGCATGTAAATTATAACTGGTGCATGTAAATTTTAACTGGTGCATGTAATTATAACTGGTGCATGCAAATTATAACTGGTGCATGTAATTATAACTGGTGCATGTAAATTATAACTGGTGCATGGAATTATAACTGGTGCATGTAAATTATAATTGGTGCATGTAATTATAACTGGTGCATGTAAATTATAACTGGTGCATGCAATTATAACTAGTGCATGTAAATTATAACTGGTGCGTGTAATTATAACTGGTGCATCTAATTATAACTGGTGCATGTAAATTGTAACTGGTGCATGTAATTATAACTGGTGCATGTAAATTATAACTGGTGCATGTAATTATAACTGGTGCATGTAAATTATAACTGGCATGTAAATTATAACCTGTGGATGTAATTATAACTGATGCATGTAAATTATAACTGGTGGATGTAATTATAATTGGTACATACAAATTATAACTGGTGCATGTTATTATAACTAGCGCATGGAAATTATAACTGATGCATGTAATTATAACTGGTGCATGTATTTTATAACTGGTGCATGCAAATTATAACTGGTGCATGTAAATTATAACTGGTGCATGCAAATTTTAACTGGTGCATGAAATTATAATCGGTGCATGTAAATTATAACTGGTGCATGCAAATTATAACTGGTGCATGTAATTATAACTGGTGCATGCAAATTATAAGTGGTGCATGTAATTATTACTGGTGAATGCAAATTATAATGGGTGCATGTAAATATAACTGGTGCATGAGAATTATAACTTGTGCATGTAATTATAACAGGTGCATGTAAATTGTAACTATTGCATGTAATTATAACTGGTGCATGTAAATTATGACTGATGCTTGTAATTATAACTGGTGGATGTAAATTATAATTCATGCATTTAAATTATAACTGGTGCATGTAAATTATAACTGGTGCATGTAATTATAATTGGTGCATGTAAATTATAACTGCTTCATGTAAATTATAACTGGTGCATGTAAATTATAACTGGTGCATGTAATTATAACTGTTCCATGTAAGTTATTACCGGCGCTTGTAATTATAACTGGTGCATATAAATTATAACTGGTGCATGTAAATTATAACTGGTGCATGTAAATTTTAACTGGTGCATGTAATTATAACTGGTGCATGCAAATTATAACTGGTGCATGTAAATTATAACTGATGCATGTAATTATAACTGGTGCATGTAAATTATAACTGGTGCATATAATTATAACTGATGCATGTAAATTATAACTGGTGCATGCAATTATAACTGATGCATGTAAATTATAACTGATGCATGTAGATTATAATTGGTGCATGTAATTATAATTGGTGTAAATGAAGATAGATAATTCAAAAAGGAGAGAGAATGCAAAAAATAAGAGAGAGGATCTGAAAAGGAAGAGAGAGAATCCGAAAAGGATGAGAGAGAATCCGAAAAAGATGAGAGAGAATAACAAAAGTATGAGAGATAAATCAAAAAGGGAGAGAGAGAATTTAAAAGTAAGGGTACATTTGTCTTTTTGGTCCAAAGTGGATCTAAGTAATTTAATATTTTTTTCCTTGACTAGGATCAACAATTTTTCAACACATTGTATCGGCCTGATTTTTTCCCTAATAAATAATCTTAAATTATTAATTCGGTAAAGTTGGAGGCTCGTAAATTTTAGCCATGCGATGTGTATATAAAGCCCACTAGAACCCAAGTGTCCTGCGCCCAGCTGAAGATATTATATAGTTCCCAATTTCATTCCGACTCTCGTCGGCTTCATTCTCTTTTTGCAAAACCCTAACCTGGCCTCTGGAGGAGCTAAAGTTTCGAGCGATAATTCAATTCATAGTTCGGTTAGCGAAACTCATCATTACCAGAGGCTTCAAATCTCTGAATTCAATGGATTTCGACGAGTACGATTACCTCGAGAAGGCAGTGGAAGAAACCAACGGCTCTTCAAAGAAGGAAGTTCCTGAACAGAAGGAAAAGGATAGAGAGAAGAACGAGAAAGGTTACCGAAGAAGAGATAGGATCGATGAAGACGAGTTCTATGAAGAAAGGGATCGGAAGAGCAGCAGCAAGAAGTCGCGGAGCGAAGAAAAGGATCGGGATCGAGATAGGGATAGGGATAGGAGCTCGAGGCATCGGAGTCGAGAGCGGGATTCAGAAAAGGAGAGGCTGAGCTCTAGGGATATGGAGAAGGAGAAGGACAGAGAGAGGGAAAAGGAAAGGGAGAGGGATAGAGAGAGGGAGAAGGAAAGGGAGAGGAGGGAGAGGGAAAGAGAGAAGGAGAGAGAGAGGGAGGAGAGGAGGGACAATGACAGGAGGAGTAGGAGTCGATCGAGGCTGGACCGTGAAAGAGAGAGGGAGTTGATGAGGGAACGGGAGCGTGATGAGAGCAGGTGATGCCGATAATCTCTTCATTATCAAAATTATTTTTTATATACTTATGCTAAGGTCTGATTAAATTTCAACTTTATTGTCATTCTATTGGTTCTTTCTTTATGTATGAAATGCGAAAAGTTTTTCGAGCTTGGAAATTTATTTTAGGTTCATGCTCATATTTAATTGTGGAAGGGAACTGTTGTTTCCTTGTATTAGTAGGTGCTATATTTTCATGATTGCGTTTAAAGACATTTGTTAAAGGCAATTGAATTGTAGTGGGTGGCATTGATGTATCTGCTTTCCTATGTTTTCATTTGGATATTTTAAAAAAATTTGGTGGTTTGCCACGGTGAATGGATTATAGTAAATCCTTAATGTCATCATCCTTTTAGTCCTTTCTTAAATTTGCCATGGTTCATCATATTGCCAGAACATTAGACCCTTAAAAACTCTTTATTACCCAGAATGCTGGCAGCTGAGTTTAGGTGCTTATATGAAGCAGTTATGAAATAATAGAATTATCTTATTACCTATGTGTGGATGGGTATCCTCAATTTCTCCATGGTCTTAAAATATGGATGTAGGCAAAGTATTCGCTTCACATGCAGTGTTTTGAATTTTGATAGAGTTTAAACACGAGGAAATGCACAAAGTGGTGTTAAGTAGAGAAAAAAATATGAGTTTGTGCGGAGAGGATATAATATTCTAACTTGGGTTGAAATCGTAGATGGATTTTTTGCACATCTTAATGGGCTAACAATGCGGAAACCCCTGAAGGCTTCTTCACAGAAGAAAGTGAATTTCTACATGTTGATTTTGATAAGGTCTGTTGTGTTTCTTTGTTTTTTGACTTTTAGATTGACTCACACTTCCAGCATATTTATCTTTTGTATAGCTGGATTTAGGGTTTCATTTTTGCCTCTGAGCTGCAATTGTTGACCGATGATGCATTCAATTTTTAGGTCCGCAATGCTTGTGGTGAAGCTGTATCAGTTTCCATCATTTTCTTCATCTCGAAGACGAAAATTGATTTAGCTCATATTTGTGGTCTTCCCTTTGCTCTGAACCAGGAATTGAATAATGAATATCGTTGTATTGTACTGACCCAAATATGATATCTTGTGATTAAGTTCTTAGTTTGACCCGTTGAAATTTGTATAGTTTTGATAATAATATTAATTCATGGATTTGCAGGAGAGAAATTGCAGAATTCCTCCATAACTTCTTCCACTGTTCATTACATATGATGGAATAAAGAGTGGCTTCTCAATTTTTGCTGCCTGTAACATCAATAGATTTATTTATCCAACAATCTCTTTTAATGCAAATGATTCGAAGGGTTTTCTTGACACATGGGTTGCGAACTAGGTTCAAATACTTTATGTAAATAAATGATTTTTGGTGGCAAATTGATGATCCTGAAATCCTTTTTATTGGATTTTTTTGGCAACACAATCATGAAGTCTTTTCAATCATGTCATTACCTTTATATAAAAAATTGAAATTATCTATGCTTTTGTGGTGACCAGTCATTGCACTTCAGCACTTCTGTTGTTTTTTATTGTTATTCTTATTCAGTTAATTTTTTGGCCTCCGGCAGTCTAATTGCTTATAATATCTCCATGTCTGGCGAAGTCCTTGTCATGGCAAATCAAAACATAAATACTCATCCTGCGTCTTTTTAAAGCTAATGTTCGATATAGGACCTAGCCTTTCCATTGGGACTCAAATAAGGGTGCTGGCATGGAGTTTGTATGTTGAAAGTAATTGAGCTACAGGTGGTACGAGAAAGGGTTTGAGATTATTTTTTTCAACAATTCTAGGACTGATTAAGAAGGCTGCATTTATTGGAATGTTGAGGTTTTCCTGTCATTGGATTTGCGCTCATTCTACTCTGAGTCTTTGTCGCAGGAGATTTAAGGATAAAAAAGAAGCTGTGGAACCTGAAGCCGATCCAGAAAGGGACCTGAGAACTGTTTTTGCATATCAGGTAGGAGTTTTGACTTCAATTGCCAACATCTCAAGGATCATTTTACTGAAACTTTTGAACAACTACTTTATTTTGATGTTTTCGATGGCCTGATTTTGAAATCTTTTTTACTTGCAGATGCCCCTGAAGGCAACTGAGAGAGATGTATACAATTTCTTTTCACAAGCAGGGAAGGTTGGCGAGATTTTTCATTAAAACATTTCGATCCTGAAATTATGAAATTCCTTCAGTATTCAATTATGTTAAGAGTAATCATTGACTTATTTAATTTGCATATATTTTTTGCTATGTGAGAGTATAAACTCTGTAATTGCTTTAAATTACTTGGTTCATATTTCTTATTTCGATAAGTTTTTATAGCAATTCATCTATTTCTATGACAGTTAAGGGACCTCGACGCTCAGTTACAGGCAGTATTGTTAGTGATTTTCTTGTTATCAATAATTGTCATATAAGGGATTTTAATAACTATTCAAAATGATGTATCTTATGCAACATGTTGAAGTGGATGGTGGCATTAGTTGTTATTCTCATTTTTTATTTTGCTACTTTATTTCTATAATTCTTATATTTACATTTTTTTACCCCAGGTAAGTGATGTGAAACTAATCATGGACCGAAACTCAAGACGTTCGAAAGGAGTTGGGTATGTTTCCATGTTTTACTTTGGTTTAGTTATATTCATTATCCCCCTGAATTGTAAATGAAATGTTGTCCGATTTACTCATATCAATGATTGCTGCATATGAAATTTTACATTGTTTGAACCTAATATTTTCAACATGGTACTCTGTTCCTCAGGGCTAAACACATATACCAGCAAATGTTTGCTGTCATCCTTTAAATGTAATTCGTATGAGATGTTCTGTGTCTCTTATTGCATATTCTAGCTAATAGTTGTTGAGAGCAATATCTTTGTTTATAAGTTGGTTCTATTTTACTTCACAAGTTTATTTCAAAGCAGCGTATTTGAGAAAGTTGATGTGAAAATTTAAGAAAGAATGTATGTGAAATGAATTGTAAGAATCTGGTACTGTATTCTTGGTCTTGCTGTTGAAAATTTGTAATCAGCAGAAGCTCTCATGGCACCAGAAGTAAATGTAGTTTTTTTCGTTTTGTGTTTAAAAGCAAAATCAGTTCACTTGTGTAAATATAGAGTTTTCATTTTTAGTTTAAAAGCAAAATCAGTTAACTTGTTTGCACATAGCTGGTATTGCAGTCATAGTGTCTGACCAAGTCTAAGCCCAATTATTCATTTTACCTGCTGGGCAGCGTTAGGTGGGAAAATAGCATCTATGTCTTTCAATTTGCCAGTAAATTGGCTTATTCTTTGTGATTTTTAGGATGCTTGTAGTTTCTGGGCTATCGTATATCTGATATTCACTTCATGTATTTTTCGGTCTTTGGTTCTGTTTAATTAACACTGCCTACGCTCACTAACAGGTATGTTGAGTTTGATGATGCCATGTCTGTGCCGATGGCTATCGCTCTATCTGGCCACCTGTTTCTTGGACAACCAATTATGGTAAAACCTTCGGAGGCTGAAAAGAATCTTGTTCAATCAAATACTTCTGCTGGTGGTTCTGGAGTTGTTGGACCATCCGGTGCAACGGATAGGAAGCTTTATGTGGGCAATTTACATTTTAACATGACTGAATTTCAGCTTAAACAGGTATCTCTTACTTGGAGCTGTTTTCTAGTTTGCACTCATTTTGTTTTTCTTCGGTCACGATGTTTTTCTCGGTGACCGTGTTTGGAGAATATATCCGTCGGTTCTATGCTCATGCTTGAAAATTGAAACATAGCATTTATGTAACTTGGCTGCACTATTCAGACTTATGAACCTATATACGTACTGGATGCACAACTCAGAGGCAGCTATTTTTCCTCCTTCAACTGGATGTATAGGATCTTTAACTCCTGCAGTGAAGTAACCTTCCCATTCCCACATTTTTACATTAATCAACTTCGAATTCAGTTGAGCTAAAAATTAGAGATATATGTCTGACAAACTTAATTTTGACAACAGCATCGCTGGAGACACCATGACCTTTTGACTTTATTTTTTTCGCGTGAATCTCCTTTGTCCAGAATTGTAACCACTCATCTTTTTTTTTTTATACTTTTGAGGCCATAGCTATATGCATCGATTTCTTCTTGATTCTTTGGAGGTTTCATACTTTCATTTTCTAGGTTTTTGAAGCATTCGGACCTGTTGAACTTGTGCAACTTCCTACTGATCCAGAGACAGGACATTGCAAAGGTTTCGGGTTTATTCAAGTCGGTATTTTTTGATTTTGAACTTTTTGATCATAGCTATTGTGCTAGCTTCACATTTCCTCCCCTCGAACTTTATGCATATCTCTATTTAATTGCAGTTTGCACAACTAGAACATGCAAAGGCAGCACAAAGTCTGAACGGGACGCTGGAGATTGCTGGTCGAATGATTAAGGTATGGAGCTAATTTTTTTGCCTTCATTGATAAATACAGATGGTTGGACATGGTTTCTTTCATAACTCAAGCCATTGACTTCAGCTAGTTGTATGGGTTGCTTCTATACACTTCTTCAATTTTCGAACTTCCTCTTTCTTGTAAATTTCAGGTTTCTTCCGTTACAGACCATGTTGGAGTACAAGATTCAGGAGCAAAAGCTGCAGATTTTGATGATGACGATGGGGGTGGTTTGGTGAGAGATCTTTGAGTTTCGTAATTGAAGATTTGTTTCTCTGAACTGCGTGTACTCATATGTTTATTTGTGTGCTTCTGCAGTCTCTGAATGCTCAATCAAGAGCATTGCTGATGCAAAAGCTCGATCGCAGTGGTACTGCTTCAAGGTCTGTATATATGTTGCATCTCAGTAATCTCGTCTGTATTTGATGCTCGACTTAATTTTCCTTTTTGTAGTGTTGTGGGTCCCCTTGGAGTTCCTGCATTGAATGGATCAACTTTTTCACAAGCTATCACCTTACCTTTCAATCCAACAACTGTACTTCCTCCCACAGTTCTTCCTGCACAACTGGTTTCCATGGCTCCAGAACCCATTGGAACACTCAGTGAGTGCTTGTTGTTGAAGAATATGTTTGATCTTGTAGCTGAGGTTAATGTTTGTTCTACTTGTTGGTACTTGTAGTATCATAATACTTACTTCTGTTTTGCTTAATCCTTTTTACTTTGATGTGTAATTGCAGACTGATCCTGAATTTGATCTGGACATTAGAGATGATGTACATGAAGAATGTTCCAAGTATGGGCGGGTGAAGCATATCCATGTTGACAAGTAAGTATATGTGTTTCTTTTGTGCACATCAAAATATGATAAGCATGTAAATGGAAATGGATATATGGCTTTTAAATGTGTCTGAAGTTTGTCACACATTTATTACCTGTCAATGTGGCCCATTTATATTTTGAATTTACAAATTTATACAATCAGCACTTGCATAGTCCTGCAACATATACAGTGTTTTTGAAGTGTGTAGTAGTGTTTTATTTAACAACTAAGATGGTTTTACTTAATTGCTTTAAGGTAAGGTGTCATTGGGAATCACACGTATGCATAAAAACAATGGCACATGTTACTGATGGAGAGGAGCGTGGATACTTGCCTCTTTTAAGATTTTCATATTATTTGAATTACTTGTTCTAAAACACGTGTTTATGTATCTCATTTCAGATTTTTCTCCGAGATTGTATTGTATATTGTCTAATGAATGTAGATGAATGATACACACTTGTTGTATAAATTCCACACACTTCTCATTCATCTATACTTGCTATTCATTAACTCGACACAAAATACAATGTATATGACCCATTCACCCACTGCGTACACAATGTGTATATCACCCCACTTACACATAGCTTATACTATATACACGTGTATAAACTTCTTATATATAGATGTATAACATATGGTGATACTATTTAAATACTCAATACATGATGTATCTACAAATTTGGGGATTTATGGTATGCCTGATTATCGGGGTGATAGTGGGAAGGCTTTCCTGTTCACCTTTGTTGTCTTGCTATATTTGTGTCCATATCAGTTTTACATATTATCAGTTTTACATATCGACTACTGGAGACCACCTACTCCCCCGCATCTCTACCTCAAAAACCGTACTTATCTAATGAGAAAACTTGGGATCAGTTTCATAATTCGCTTATTTACTTGCAGGAACAGCGCAGGCTATGTATATTTAAGGTTTGAAACTGCGGAAGCATCAGCACGTGCTCAACAAGCAATGCATAAAAGATGGTTTGCTCGTAGATTGATCTCAGCAATATTCTTGGTACTGTACTAATTTTTTTTAAAAAATGACCCATTTAGCCTGGAAAATGATTCAGAACTTGTTTTTAACTAGTTTGAGGGAAATATATTGATTGGCTAAATTTAAGATGCCAAATTGCTTGGTGGCCTTATCTTTTACCATTGGTTCTGCTAGAGCCTTGTAAATATAACCTAGCATTTGAAGTCCCGAGATTATCTGGACAAAAATAACTATGCTTGGTACTTCCATTTCTAAGCTTTTACCAGTTTTATTGTAGAAAACCGTTATTTAGATCAGAGTAGGATGGGTTGGTGGTGAAGAAATTTTACAGTTTTAAACATCACAATTTTCCAGCTGTTAATTCTTGGTTCGACAATTTTATCAATCAGTTTTGTAGATGGTGCTGCAAAATAATTGTTCATGACAAGTGAGTGATAGTTTGCCTTCTGTTTTTGCAGCAACCCTACGAATATGATGCCAAATTTAAAGGTGCAGCTTGATCAAGGTTACCTGGTGCTGAATTTGAGTTATTGAAAGAGCAAACGCACTCTTCGTGGATTTTCCATCTAAGGGTCTGGAAGTACTTCATGTAACCTAAAACATGGGATTGTAGTTGCTTCTGGACTTGCTATATTCACTCAAATGTTTGCAGCTTCATGGAAGTGATTTATATGATTTCAATTGGTTTGTGGTTTTTCTACCTTGGATGATACTACAAATGCGATATAGTTATAAAATATTGGTAAATTTTTTAAAAATTGTTGAATGATATGACTGATATTACTGTGCGCGCGCCTGCGCCCGTAATTATATCTTATTTATAGCACTTTTAATCGAATAGTTATATTTGATAGTTTAGGTTTCTTTAGTAAAAAAGCTAATCCTTGAAACTTTCTCGAAACTTTAAAAATTGGTATGTGATCTTAAATGTCAATGGGATAAGCTTGGAACGCTCTCCCGTTTGTATTAGATGCGTATACATTACATATTCATTATCATTTATTCCAAGCAAGATTATTAATATTTTTGGTGTAATTGATTTAAAATAATGTCATAAAGATGTGGTCAATTATATTATGTGCGCGCGCGAGCGTATGTGCTCTCTTCATTTTGATTTAAATGAAATTCGAAGAAAATGATATGAGCTATATATATACATTATGTTTTTTTATAAGCACGTACATTCAATTATAATGATTGATAATTTATCTCTTCCATCAATTCAAACGGTATGGAAGTATGCTTTTAACTTATAAGCATTTTTCATAAGCCAACAAATATGACGTCTAGTCTCTTGTTTAAAAATTTATTTAAAAAAAACTCATTTTCATCACCATATTTAGACATTGCAAGCGTAGAATATTTTTTTTAAAAAAATTATTCTAAAAAATAAGATCAATGAAATATTAATTTAAATTATAGCTTTTGTATCAAAATTGATCATATATCGATATATATAGTCCAACAAGACAAAATGCTTACGAATATTGTTCACTTGTGCTTATCGAACCGAACCACTACGGTAAATTGTGGTCAAATGATGGTGCTGTGCTGGAGGAGACTATTGAAAGGAAAGCCTAAATAAATATATATCTGAAATGTTAAATTGAAAGAGTAAATATATGTAAATAGAAAATAAAATGTGCAAAATATAAATAATATAGAGATTTATAGAGTTTCAAATTTTTATACCTCTCGTTTTTCCACTCCAAAAAGGAATTGACTATACATCATATACACGTTGAATAATTTTTTTACTATTATAGCACTGGATGATATTACATTAATCATGAATAAATATCCATGTGTTTCACTATATTATAAAACTTAAAGGCGGACAATTGTGAGCCTCCGACTTTGGACGGATGATAAATACTCTCATTTTTTTGGAACGATCTGAGTTTGAGTACGAAGAGTAGCCCAAAATTATTTTCAAAAATTTCCAACCCAATATCTAAACCATGAAAAGGGTAATATGGTAATTGTAGACTATAGTCAACAACAATGTTCGTTTTGTCGAAATAGTCTGACACGGCACTAAAAGTCTTAAATCGGAAAATTTTTTTATGCATTCGATGTTGGTTTAAATATTAACTAATATAATATGATTGATTAAAATAATTAATATATTATTTTATTATTATTTTATTTAAAATATAATATATTATAATATTGAGTTTATAGATAAATTTAAGCACAAATCAAATACATACAATTATTTCCCACTGAAAACCCTGAAAGAGAAAGCTGGCAGCTGTGATATAAGCCATGAGCTGAGATATGCAACTCACGGCCAACAATCAAAGTGGTTGCGAGATTGAACCCCACTTTCTTTCAATTTGTGGCCGCTGATTCCCCCCAACTTCAACAAATTGACACGCTGCCTCTCGTTCTATTTCAACAACGACTGCTATTTTAACCAAATTTTCTATCTTTCCTCCACAACAATGCCTGTGACCCACTTCTTATCTCAGCAATCACTATTATTCTCTCTATTTATTTATTATAAAATCAATCAGATTACAACACCAACCCACAATGCAAAATCCAAAATTTTCATGGGATTAGATTGGCTTTGATTTTTGTGGAGTGTTAGTGGGTTTATCTTATCAGTGGTGGCATTCAGATTTCGAGTGCTCATATAATTTATGTAATCTGTGGTGTGATCGGAGAGATGAAGTATGAGGACGCTTTGTGATGTTTGCGAGAGTGCTGCTGCTATTCTTTTTTGTGCTGCTGATGAGGCCGCCTTGTGCGGCGCTTGTGACGACAAGGTTTCATTTTTTTTATAGACTATCCATTTCTTTCATCTTTTTTCTAAAAAAGAAAGTTTGATGTATTCTTTTGGAAAATATAGTCCAAAGTCGTCCCCGTAGGTAATCATCTAACTTCGAAGTTCATGATCTTGTGCAATATTGTTACTCCAACTGTTTAAATTTTGCCTTTTCTTCTCCCTCTTAGTTTTTGGGGTGATTAAAAAAATTGTCTATGAACGATATGAAGGCATCTAATTGTTAATCAATATTCTTGAGGATTAAATTGTTGAGGAATTGTGTTTGTTGCAGTTCATGTGTTGTGTTGTTTGTGTGTGATTTCATTGACTTCTCCATGTATACTTTTCCTAAAGAATGTTAACGGTTGGCCAAAATACTTGGCATTTACTTCAACTTTGGATGTGAGACAGTGAGAGTTGGAAAATATAAACATATGCACCTGCTTACTGGGGTAGTGACTCTCAATTTTGTTTTTTTTTTTTTTTTGTTGATATAACTTCATAAAAATCAAAAAGCTCTAGTTTGACTGGCGTTGCCTAACTTTGATCTGGTAGCCTGAAAAATAACCTCCACCTGTTGACAATGAGAAGACATTAGGATGATCATAAAATTTATCCTCATGTTCTGAAGTTTTTCTTCTCAATCCATCAATTTGTTACGTAAGAGTAATGATATTTCATCACTTCTGTCTAAAGATTGTGTTTGGATATTGGATTTCACACAAAAGCACCATGTAAAACATTCTATCTTGTTTGTTGTTAAGGAAGGGAGAAAAGAATGCTTGTATAATTATTTTTTATGATACATTTGAGTAACTATACTGATACGACTCAGGATCACATCATATACCTTCACTTTTCTATTTATTTTAATTATATTTAACTATGTTTATGATATTTTAATAAGTGATATAAGTGCTTTCTAGCTTATTTATTGTGTACATCTCCATGATATTGGCTGCAGCCCATCAAATAGTTGGAGTTTTTGTAAATAGATTAATTAATTCTTACCGTTTATGGAATCTTCTGGACAAGCTTTATGATATGTTTAAATCGAAACACAGGTTCACACATGTAATAAGCTTGCCAGTAGACATGTTCGAGTTGGGCTCGCTAATCCTATAGATGTTCCCCGTTGTGATATATGTGAAAATTCGCCTGGTATGCATATTGTTATCTATCTTTGCTTCAAATTGTAAATCCATGTTTGCAATAGTGATATCCACGGTGATTCTAAATCTATAAATCAATTCATATGCCCAGCTTTCTTTTACTGTGAAGTGGATGGTAGTTCTCTCTGTTTGCAATGTGATATGATTGTACATGTTGGGGGCAAAAGAACTCATCGAAGATACCTCCTGCTGAGACAGAGAGTTGAGGTTCGTTTATTCTAGTATATAACTATTTATAGGTGAAGAGCACCTTAATAATTTCTTGGTGCTGTTTTTCGGTTAATTTTTAATGTATCCCACTGTCCATCAACGTTCTTTATAATTAACCATTTTTAATATTTGCTCAAAACTTCTCTTGAATAAGATATCTCATACAGAGCTCTGATTCGACCACTGCTTTACACACGCATGGGTGATGGGCTGCTAATTAGTTATAGTGTTTGATTCCTGCTCTTTGCGAATCTTGAACAAAAATCTTCTTTTTGATGTCTTTTATGCAGTTTCCAGGAGATAAACCGAGCTCGAAAGGAGAATCTGCCTCACAACCGCTCGACTTAACTGAAAACAAAAGGGAAAATAGTCATTCAGGAAAACCGATGATTGAAGACGATAAGCAGAATCGAACAGTTTCTCCCTCTGCTAATTTAAATGTCGAATCTGATAAGCCCACTAAGATGGACTCTAGAATGATCGATTTGAATATGAAGCCGCATCGGTTTCACGGTCAAGCTGCAAATAATCAGGCATGATGATAATGTGTTCTAAATCAAATCTTGAGGCTATCTTTTTTATAGCCTGTAGTTGGCCTGCCTTTGTGTGAATGTAACAATTGGCCCCAAGTGTCCTATGCCATTATCTATGCAGAATAGTGATCAAATTATGGTGTTTAAGCTGTTATGCAGTTAAAATATTCGAGTTGCCTCGTGGAGGCTTTCTAGTTACATTCACACACTCGTACATGAATATGATCATGATTATATAGAAAACATGTAAATTAACCGCGAACAACCTAAACAAACTTTAAATAACTCACATGCCTTGTAGTAACTACAAGATAATTCCGCCCGCTATTTTCTCTGTTTCTTTGTTTTTTAACCAAGTAATATGCTCTCTGAAGCACGAGGCTTTGATTGTAAACAGGAATTGTAGATCCGGGGCAGGCTTAGGTTTCCAGAAGGGACGGCTCTAGCACCGCGAGTCTTCAAAGGACTTCCTTTAGATACACTTTTCCAACACTTGCTGATGCCTTTGAGTTGGTGAGATCAGTGCATATGATTGCCAGTCAGAACTCTGTTAAGATTGTAATGAAGTGCAATGGGCATTTGTAAAGGTGTCGTTCCTCATAGTTCTTCTTGTTTGAGAACTATATAGTTGAGTTAAACGGGATTGAGAGATTTTCTTTATGGCTTTATGCTAAAAGAAAAATTGTCAAGTTCTTGAGGCCACTATGAGAGCTTGAGTTTTTGGTGCATTGTTCAATATTTCAGTCTTGAAATTGGCAATGATTATATATATGAAAAGCTTGTTATTTGTTGCGTTGTTAGCTGTCGTTCCCACACAAACATTTGTGGGCCTTTTATGCTACATTCGTGATAATATCCCAACTGCAACATCGAAATTCTCAGATAAAGTCGTTTGAATAATTGAGAATTTCAAGAATTTATATATGTTAGCCTCGAATTAAGATTGCATGGAATGTTAGGCCATCTTTAATGGGATTGCAAATTGCCACTAGGATAATTGCAAGTGCTAGTTGACAATTACAATTCCAATTGCATGTTTAGTGTTCTAGATAATAGATTTGCTGATATTCTAAGATCATGTAATACATTTGGAGATGATAAGCATTTCATGGTCTCCTTAATTTCTTCCCTCCCATGTCTTCTAGATAATAGGCACCCGAACTCAACTTCTCAATTACTTTGAAGGGGCCTTTCCATAATTTGCTCTGGTGGCTTACCTCCTGCAATAATGTTGGCCTAGAACCTAACCCTTTGCTTTCTCCTATCACTTCACTCATGTAACAATTATGTGGCGCCTTATGTTCTCTTTGCATAATTATCCCGACCTCCTCTTCTAACTTCTGACATTCATTAGTGGAATGTCCATATTCTATGTGGAACCACGGTCCTCCGTCCTTTCAGTGAACCGCTCCTTTCCTGCCTCGATCTTCTTCCTTTTTTCCTTCCGACCTCATCTACATCATTATCTGCTTATGTGCATCCTCCAAATTCGCATATTTCTCGCTCTGCAAAGGAGCTCATCATAGCTCCGATGAGGTTTTTTCACCAATGATTTGAAAAACTCCCCAACCCCCAATCCTTGAGTGAAATCATTGATAAGAACGTCGGTGGTGACAGTGGGCACCTCCAACGCAATACTGTTAAAGCGTTGGACAAATTCCCTCAGAGATTCCTGCTCCTGTTGTTTGGTAGTAAATAAATTTAGAGATGTTTTTCTGATACATTTTGCTACTAGCAAATTGATTCAGAAATATGGAACTGAAGTCTTCGAAGCTTCAGATAGTGTTAGGCTTTAGAAGGTTAAACCACTGCTGAGCCAACCTCACGAGTGTTGTGAGGAAGACCTGACACTTAAACTCCATCTGAGTACCGGTGCAATAATGCAGCATTCTCAAACCTCCCGAGGTGCTCCCCAGGATCAGTGCTCCCGTCATATTCTCTGACCATGGGCTCTCGGAAATTAGGTGGTAGATCTTCTCTCAAGATTGAGAGGGAAAATGGACTTTCTTTTCTGGATGTCGGAACTTGATCTCCTCTCAGCTGGCCCAACCTTCGTATCTCCTCCCACACCATCTCCATTTGATTCAGTACTGTAGGGTCAGTTGCTGGTTGATCAGCCATCACTGGCTCTTGCTCAACCTGCTGTGGCCCTAAATTCGCAGGTGGAGGATGGTGAAGTAGATTGTTTTGAGTAGGTGGTACTTGGTTATGCCTTACTGCCATATCCACAGTTTGAGCAATATATTGTGCCAGTTGCTCCAACGTCAAATCTCCTACTCTTCCACCTACAGAAGGTACTTGATTTCCTGGTACCGATGGAACGTCTTCATGGTTTGACTCGGGAGGATTTCTCCCTTCGAGCGTTCTTCTTCTTCCACGTCCTCTTCTTCATGCTGTCATATCAACGCCTTAGCTCGAACGTTTCCCACAAACGGTGCCAATTGATACTCCCAAAACGAGTGATGAACTTTTAGTATCAATAAGATGTCGGTATACTTCTATTTCTATCTTCTTCAACGAACAGGATGGAAAAGATAAATCATGTGATGACCTGCTAGAAGCAGAAACAAGTGTTAGAAGGGGGCCGAAAGATTTTTCCGGCGGATTCCCTCCGACGCTTAAGTCAGGTAATAGGAGATCAGGAAGAAATCTGTCAAAGAGCGTTTGTTGTATGTAAGTGTATATAGGAGAAATGCATACCTCAAAATCCTGAGTGAGCCTGCTATTTATAGGTGTTACCTCGCGGGTGTGCAGATTGAACAGGCCATGATCTACATGATTCCTGAAATCTCGGAACATGTCGGCCGACTACCTAGACCATGAATCGTCCCACTCCCTGATATCTCGGGACGTGTCAGTTCAACGGGGAATTGGTCAACATACTCTTAGGTGTGAGAGATCTGAGATAATCATGGCCATTGAGCATCCTCGATGATTGGCATGACGGTAGCACAGAGCATTGAGTCTTATGACCTTGAGGGTAAGACCATCCCGAAGATAACAAGGTAGGGAGGTCGGGAGCTCGGGAGCTCGGCTATCTCTAGGGACTACGACTATTGGTTTGCATTCACAAGGTCGGGAGGTCGGTGAAGAGATTATATACTTGGAGTCAAGGTAAGTGCTTTTACCTCATTAGGTCGGGAGGTCGGTGAAAAGATCATATACTTGGAGTCAAGGCATGTGTCATAGGTCGGCAGGTCAGTGAATTTGGCTCAATGGTTAGTTGGATGAGCTCCAGTTCAAAATGAGGTTACCCAAAACTCAGAAGATAAGGGAAATTGGTCACATACTTAGAGCTGGGGCTGGTGCTTTGACCTCGTGAGGTCGGCAATGCACCTTGCCTTTGAGACGGATGTCTTGACCAAGTGAGGTCGGGAGGTCGGCAAAACACCTTGCCATTGAGGCGCATGTCTTGATCAAGGGAGGTTCGGAGATCGACCTTATGAGGGTGAATGTCAACCTTACAATTATACATCCAAGGTTAAGTTCGGTGGACAGTTGAATACGATCGTCTTTCTCCAGCAGTATATATATATATATATATATATCCGATACATATAAAAATTTCCAATATTGGGTAACATGGAAATTCGAAAGTTTAATTTATTTGGATGGCTTGTCGTCTTTCAAGTTAGATCGTCTACTAAATGTATTTCTCGATAGTCAGCATCTGTGAATTTGCACGGTCTCTGCCTTTTACAAATAGCAGATGGTCATTCCCAACACCAGCATCTCCTCTAATTATGCATATTTATTTGCATTTGATAACGAATTTCAAAGTTTTAGTTTCTATTGAAAGTAATAGTTTCTTTTTAAAAAATAATAATAAAGGTTTACAGTAAATATTTTTTTCTTGTTAGTTCAATATTAAATAGTTAAAAATTAGTAGGTTTCATCAACCATAGACATAAAAAATGGGCCATTCATTTGGAGACACGAGATTAAACCTATAAAGAATTATTCCTGCAATTTTTTTTTTTTTGTTGGGTCGTAATTATCATACATCGGAATAAACTATAAAACTAATTTTTTTGTAAGATGATGAATTCCTCATACATTTTGGATTTGGCCCACATGCCAATATTTTCCTAGCTTTGTTTCTTCGTCTTTTAAAGAAAATTATAGACATAAGCCAAATAAGTTGAGGGGGTGGCGTGATGATATATTTAACTAGAAATATTACTTTTTTTTTTTCGTTGGGCCTTAATTCTTTAATGCTTTATTTGGATGAAATGATTTGATGTATTTGAATTTCAAATTTTATACAAATCTATTTAAATTATTTAGTTAACTTTGAAATCCATATATTGTAATCCACAATCTTCAATTTAAAACATTTTTAAATAATACCAACGTATTTTAAATTCATAATTATCTACGTCACTTCAAATTCAAAATTTTAAATTCATTTGTAAATGAAATCTTGAAATTAAGCAACTAATGGGGCGTAGGTCAATGAACAAGAGAAACAGAAACAGGACAGCTAGGTTTTTGCACGGCATCCCAAAAAATCAACTCAAGATCATCCATAACAATTTGGGTTCCACGATGCGGGAAACATTGTTGCTGCCTTGAAAGGCACTGCCCCCAGGGCCATCATCAACTATCTACGTGGAATTTTTTTTTCTTTTTTTAAAAAAGATTCCAAATAAATGGTTATGATGCCCTAAAAGCACTACCCTTAAAAACATCATCAAATAAACTCACAATGCCACAACTGAGCTTGATTGGGTAAAAATTTCAAAATACTTCCCAGCTTTTGAGCAGTGAAGGCACGTGAATAAGAGGCACCCCCAGTTTTAGTACTGTCCTTTACTCATCTCTCGATATGTAATCTTAGTCCTACGGCACCATTTTTTATTGGCGACATCATATCTTCAATTAAATTTATGCTACAGTATATGAGATATATTTATCATAAATCATAAGAAAGACATGAGTTTCATGTTAAATGTATATATTATATATGAGTGAGTCTTAATTTACCTATACGTAGTATCGTTAATATTAGGGGTGGGAATCGGGTCGGGTAATCGGGTATTCGGGTTTCGGGTAGCTGGACGAGCTACCCGATCCCGATCCCGAACCCGAAATCGGGTACCCGATCCCGATACCCGCATGCTTTTTCTTAAAAAATCTGCACCATTTTATTCAGCGAAAACAGCACCAAAACATCACCAAAACAACACCAAAACACGAGAGCTTCAAACGGGTAAACATAGATAGCCGTAAATGACATATTAAATCCATATTTCAATAGTCAAGAAACGAAAAAAAAAGTTCTTCGAAGGTAAAAATTTCACATTCCAAAGCCAAAAACTGCCCGTATTTTATTGACCACCGTTGCATTACCAGATTCAGGCTCCTCAAAAGTAAGGCGCACCTGCAATAAAAAACATCCTGTAGCTTGTGATCGATCACACAACCATATAACAACAAAATGAAGTTGAGGAAATTTCTTGCCGTTGGTTTCCATCAAAGAAATTTACCTTGAAAACAAAATAGTAGACATCATCAAAGCCTTAGATATCAGTCGACACCATCGCACTACTTGTAGTTGTATCAGTATTTAGATTAAAAAATTCTACAAAAAAAAGAAGAAGAGATATTAGTAAAGTATATCGACTCCATTCAAATATGAAACAAAAGAAACACAATAAAATGATATGTAAACATAGCAAAAAAAAGATAACTAGCACCTTTCTCCATTTTGTCAACCACATGCAAATCCTCCTCAATAGATATAGGAGCTGACGAACCGCAAAGCCAATCTTGAGAGCATATTAGAGCTTGAACTGTTTTAGGTAATAAAGAACTCCTGAAGGCATCAAGCACACGTCCTCCTGTGCTAAATGCGGCTTCTGAAGCAACAGTGGAAACTGGAATTGCTAGCACATCCCGAGCTATCCTAGAAAGAACTGAAAACCTATGTGCATTCATCTTCCACCAACTTAAAATGTCAAACCCATCATCATCATCATTCTCAGCTTCTTCAGCTAATCTATCCAACTCCGACTTGACATGCTCACTGTTACCTCCACTCTTCAATTTCTTGAACTCAGTTTTCAAATAAGATTTTTGCCTCTTCGAAGGATCAGGATGATGAGGTCTGCTAACACTAGAATCAACACTCATATTCGATGCAGTATGCGAGCCAGATACAAATGATTCATCATATCTCCTTTTGTATTCATCAAACATTGCATACATACCTTCTCTAACTTCCTTTTTCATTTTCTCACTCTCCAGAACATGATATAGCAAATGAATAGTTCAGAAAGTCCAATTTGTGACGAGGATCAACAATCACAGCATAATATAAAACATTGTTCATTTTCTCAATTGATCACAGTACTTGTCAAATTTTTCTTTCATTCTATAAGGCATGTTACTCAATTCAACATCACAATCATCCAACCACGTTCTAAGAAGCATGTCAACAACACTTATCACGTGTGTGCGGCGTTGAGGAGAGGAGAGCGAAGCGAGTGACTTCGTGTGTGTCGTCACTGCCGTGAGAACTGAGAAGAGAGAAGTGAAGAAATGAGATTCAGAAACGTAAAAAATGAAATTAAATTCAGAACAATAATCGGGTTCGGGTATAGGGTACCCGACCCGAACAAAAAAAACCCAAAAAATAGTCCCGATCCCGAACCCGAACCCGAAAAATAAGCAACCCGATCGGGTCCAGAAACCCGAAAGTCCCGATAAATTCGGGAAAAACCCGATCGGGTTGGGTTTAGACCCGAATACCCGAACCCGACTCCCACTCCTAGTTAATATACATTTTATCATTATGTGATATCATTACTAAATATTCCACAATATTTAGTAAATATGCATTTTACCCACTGGTTTACAAAATATAGTGCATTGTCCCCTCGCATGTCATACACAAATGTATTATTTTGCACCTATTCAAAAATCAAAAGAGAATAAGTTGTATATTTTCAAAACACATGTGATAGACTACATATTTTCAAACCACATGAATGTAAATTGTTTATTTGAAAACACACAACGGTTGTATATGGGGTAGTTACATATATTCAAACAACATGAATATGAATTGTCCACGACGAGTTCCTTGTGTTTGGATGCATATATTGGGCCCGGGCCCACACCAGATACATGTAAGAATTTTCCAAGGTCTTGGGGGGAGAGATCTAAGTCACATAATCCTCTTATCCCCCTCCACGCACTGGCGCTCCGGCCGTGAACTGACAAATTGGGTGCTCGTACGCCACATTAAGGCGAATTAAGATCTCCAGTTCGCGTTTTAAGAATTTCTAGTTTGCGCTTTAAGAATTTCTAATTCGCGCAGTAAGAATTCCTAATTTGCGTACTAAGATTTACTAAGTCACGCATTAAGTTACTAAGTCCTGTTAATTCTACGATTTTTTTCTTTTGTAATTATAAAAAAAATATCCGATTTTGGGTTTAAATGAATTTTCATGGTTTCTAGGTACTTCGAGTTTGTAAGAAAATTAGATCATATGGTAAATAGATAGATAATATTAATTATTATGTAATGAATAATGAAAAGATATAATAATAATAACATATGAAATACTAAAATATGTGATAAAAGAAAGTATGATAAATATGTGATTTTGTAACAATTTTACGGAGTAAATAATAATAATTTGATATCTCAGTTTTTACATGAAAATTAGTAGAACGGACTTTATAAATAAAATTTTTATTTTTATTGAGTTAATTTAAATGTTTATATTAATCATTTCATAAGGTAATAAATAAGTCTCCGAAAATAATATGAGTCATTCTTAATAAATTCATACTATTACCAATTTGATTTCATTTTTCAAATTCGTAATTTTATATCTTAAAATAAAACAAAATTTTGATACTTCATTTATTTTCATTTTTCATTTTCTAAAATATTTTTTTTTTCATTTTCTAAAATATATTTTTCGAAGAATCCTTTTTAGAAGAACAATCAAATATGAGATTCAAATTACGTTTTATCACTGGTAACATTTTGCAAAGCTGCAAATGTTTCCTTCAATAGAATCTAATTTTAATACCTTTTAAGAATGGTAAAGCTGCAAACACCAAAATTATTAAGAACTTCATATTGTAAATTTGTAAATAATATAATAATGATGTAAGTTTGTTACCTATGATGTATGTTTAACTTCATTTTATCAATATGTATATATATATATATTTAATAGGCGCACCCACATTCAATTTTTCACTCGTGCATCCGCATCCATATGCGGATACACATTTGTATTCGTATCCATATTCATATTTGTATCCACATCCATCGCACATCGAACTTGTGTGATCTAAGGAGAGATCGAAGAAAAGAATTTTTTAATATTTAAAGAAAGTAAAAAAAATATAACAAGACACCTAATTAATTAGTTAGGGACCATAAAGTAAAGAAGAGTCACACCACTCAAGGAATGATGGGCCCAAAGCCTCTGCATTCCATCAAGGGCTTCTGTACTCCACCCTCACAAAAGAACCACCTAGCCGGGCACCGGTACAAACAGTTATTCCCCAGACGTACCGTTACCGAACCCGGTTTCAGTTCAAGAAATGGACCCGGAATTGGTCCGAATAGGTAATTCCCTCCGAGTAGAAGCCTCTCAAACTGGGCTATATCTTGACCCGTACCCGCAGCCAACACCTTCAACACGTACTGGGTCGGAATGAAACCCGAAAACCTATTATTCTCCAATGATAGAGCTGACAATCTGGGCATTAAACCCATGAACCCGGGTAAAAACCCGTGGATATCATTATTACTCAAGTCAATTGATATAAGCTGGCTCGTCATACCGAAACTGATGGGTACTTGAACCGACCCGAATTGATTGAAAGAAAGAGTTAACTGCTGCAACGACGGGTGGGTGAAGAAACTCGCCGGAACTGACCCACTCAGCTTATTGTGGCTTAAGTCCACGACTTGCAGGTAAGCTAAATCGACAAGAGTCGCCGGAATATTCCCTTCTATTTGGTTATTCCTCATGATTAGTTCGAACAACGACGGTGGTAGGTTGGCCGGAATCTCGCCAGAGATTCCATTGTCGCTTGCGTCAAGAAAATTCAAGTTAATGAGTTGACTAAGCTCAGGAAACGGTCCGCCGAGCTTGTTTCCTTGAAGCTCGAGCCTAGTTAAATTCTTCAGGCCGTTGAAAGATGATGGGATCTCACCCTCGAGCATGTTGTTGTCTAAATACACCTGTTCCAGGCTGGGGAGCGAGCCGAGCGAGGCGGGGATCGCCATGGATAGCATGTTGCGTGAGAGGGCGAGCCGCTGCAACCTAGCCAAGCGCGAGAACGAACCGTGTATGGGGCCAGAGAAGTTGTTATTGGATAAGTCGAGGTTCTGCAAGTAAGGGAGTTTCCAAGAAACTGTGGCGAGCGAGGCGGAGTATCCAGCGAAGTCAAGGGCTAGTTCGGTGACTCGTGAGACGGAGTTGAGTAAGACATCGCAGCGGAAGCCGCATGTGAATTTGTCGGTGAAGAGGTTATCGCAGGGGTCGAGTGTGAAGTCCCATGAATAAATGCAGGAACCTGGGGTTATTGAGGTGGGATTGATAGAGGCCTTGAGCTGCTTCAGGACTTTTAAATCCTTGGAGTGGGTGGTTGAATCTGCATGCATAAATAATTGAACGAGAAATAATGTTGTGAGTAACATAATCAGTGGGACTGAAGGAGAAGGAGATGAGGATGACATTTTCATCATTACATGCATAAATTTATCTAATTTAGAGAATATTTAGATGGCTGGATTGATAAATAGATGGATGAAAATGGGTTCAACTGATTTAAAGGTTTTTCTTCTTTATTCTTGAAAGCTTGATTAGGTTTTGTCGTGATTGTGTGTTGCAGATGTGTAAATGTAGGAGAGTAGAGAGTTGTTTCAGTTTGAGGAGAGACATAAGTATATGTGAGAGAACTGAGAAGTGATGAATCCACAGTGTGACAGTTGGCATTTAATGTGGGTTATTGTAGTGTGCGTCATGCAAGAAGTGATCACTATTTATCCATGAAAATGGGAAATTTGTGTGTATAAATCAATTATTATCGTACACCAATACATATATATATAACAGCATATCCATATAAGAATTTCCAAGAAAATTATACATATTGGCCCACATATTGACAGTAAAAGCATCCAAGGCAATTGTGGGGTTAGTTCTTATTAGTATAAGGAAAATACTCCGATCCTTAAATTAGTGGTCTAAAATTTGATGACAAATGAGATCCACGTAAAAATAAACATCACATATTCAAATTAAATTTAGAGCATGATAGTATTAATCTACATCTAAAGGTCCACATATAGGGTCCATTTTTTTATGTATACGGTATACCCCACAATATATTCAAATTAAATTTAAACCCTCTAAATATTAAGGTACTGTGGTTATGCTAAGAAGAATTTATCCAAGAAAATGGTCCATCTTGGCGCACATATAGACTGGGGAACCTCTCCTCTCACATAAAAAAATGATAAATTATATATATCCTTTTTTTGAAAAAGCTGTCAATTTTATATTTTTATGCTATTACAATTGATGAAGTTCACTCAATCCTAATGAAACTCAAAGTCAAGAAGACATTAATAATAGGAGGTCCCATGTATCATAAATTTGGGGTTCAAGTTATTACAAGCAAACCCTCCTATCTTATATTTGATATAATCGGTAGTAGGACTGTTTAACGGGTCGACTCAATCCGAACACGACCTAGAATCGAATCAGTTAACCCAATTCGAAACCGGAACCGGGTTAACAGGTTCCTACTCCGGACATCGGACCGGACCGAATCGATCCGGTAAGCACTCCTACTCGGTAGCTAATTCACTAGAATCTTGAACTACAGATGAGAAGGTATTAGATATTAATTATGCACTTATCTTCCCTAAACACATTTGGTTTATATAAATTTTTTGAATAATTCAAAGATGCTAGTATACATGATTAGCAAAATTTAAATACTATTTTCTACTGAATAAAATAAAATGTTTGCAATACAAAAATTTTATTGATGAAACTGGATAATTTTAAAAAAATTATGCCGGACAAATACCAATTTTATCTACGCATGAGGTCCACCCCTACATAGGGACGAACCTATGTGTAATATTGGGAACAACTGCCCCTAAAAATTATTTTTTTATTACCTTTAAAAGTTTTTTTACAAATTAGCATTTTTGCCCCAAAAAATCATATTCAACCCCCAAAAATTATATTTCGCCCTCCTAAAATTCAATTGGCAAGAAGTTAAAACAAATTTGAATGGATCAAAATTGACAACTCTAGACGTGCAACTTGTAGCATAATAACATACATATGGAATAATCCAAAAAATAAATAAACATATGGTAGTAGCTAATATGTATCTATCTTATGTACAGTATAAACATACATATTCAGTTATTTTTAAATAGATGTTTGACATAATTACTATAAGTAACAATTTGTAAAATACTGTAGAAAGTGTTGCAACTTGCAACACTTTTGGATGATAATATTCAAATTTAACGTGGATATGAACATTCTCATTCAAAGGTTAAGTGGAATGCCTTTAAGGAAATCAGTTATTATTGTATGGACCGGGTCTTGCAAACCCCAAGATACATACATACCTATACATATATATAGATAATTATTCATGGGTGTTGGGGTATGATAAGATCGGTGTATTGAAGAATTTTCCTAAGGACATCATCAACCTACCTAAAAAGATGGGAAAAAAGGGGTTTGTAGCACCAGTGAACTGTACACATAATAAACATGACTTGGCACCAAAGGATGGGAAAATTTGTAATAGCACCAAACTTGATTACCAACTTTGAGCATGATGGAGCCCATAATAATTCAACCACCCACCACTAAAGAACCAGCTTTTCTCTGCCTAACAAACAACTATAACAACATACTGGTGTTGATTAAAAATTATCAATCGACAATTTAATGACATAGTGCAAGATAAAAAAATAGGACTCTAAAAACATAAATTAAATTAACACATATGACACACCAATGTTCATTCTCTTTGGTATGTCAGAATAATTATCTTATTGTGAACAGTCTAGGAGCAGATCAACGTAGCGAGAAGAGTACTAAAATAAAATGAATTATGAAAAACCATATTTTTATGGTGAAAAACATTAAATTTCTGTAATTCTCAAGAAGTTGGCCTACTGGTCAGCATAATTACCAAATTTGGGTCAGTTTAAATTGATTCCTACTCTCAATATGCAGACAATGGAGGAATCTATGATGCACCACATGATACACTAGCAATATTAGTACAAAAAAGTCACACATTTCGAAGATCACATGTGTTCATTATCCTGTCTGCCACATACTTTTCATTCCAAGGAGATATTATTGCCATTAAGTTATTTATCATACACAATTCCTTTGGATTGATTTAATTCGATAAAAATCGAAATCATCTATTATACTTATGTATTTTTCAAATGAAAGTCTAACCAAACCAAATCAAACCAAACCAAACCAAACCGAATAAAAAACAACCTAGTCTGAAGTCTCGTCTTAAACCAGTGTTTGCTTTTCTTTTTTGCACACTTTTATTTGTTGTATCGTTCTTCATTACAACAAGATAATAACCAATATAGCGGAATTTTCAGTTGATGAGATGTCCACTCCTAATTTCACCAGTGCTCATAACTTTGGGGTAAACTATTTTAGCACTATCACGTTTCTTTGAGTCTTAAAATATCTATATTTTGTAACAGCAAGCGTAATTTCTTTACTTTTTTCGAATAAACGTCCAAACTTAAAAAATCTATACTGCTAGAATTGGAAAGATATATACCTAGTTCTAGAGGGAGAGGTAGTTCCCAACTCATGAAAACTCTACAATGACAACGCTAACACAGAACCCAACGTGATCTGATAAAATTATTACAAAAGAGCTATTATATTATATAGAAGAAGAGATTAAATACGTGGGTACTTCATACTTGTAAGGATTGGATGAGACATTGGACAAAAAACTAAAACCTGCTACATTTACATGAAATTGGAGCAAAAAAGTTTGTCCAGAGGGGAGAAGCATATACACGTACATTCAGACAATCTAATAAATATATACAGAAAATAAAAGAAAGAAGACACCTTTATGCTGATTTGCTCACAATTCATCTTCAGGCGAACCGTTCGAATTTGATGGAATTCCTTTTATTTTTCTGGCTACAATTTACCAAGTACTGCTTTACATATCTTTTGTTGATCTCAAACACAAAACTCATTCCCTTTATCTGCATATCATTATTTTTCAAATATCATGTACAATTCAGAGGTCATAAAATCAATTGGTATCACATAATAATGCAGCCATGCAAAATCCAAAACCTACTTCAGGTGATTGTCATATATTTCGTACAGTCAAGTCAATGACATTTGTTAGTGTTGATAATATATTGCAAAAAATGAATAGCTGCCAAATGAAATTGAAACTAAGATTTGTTAAGTAATTTTCAATGTATGCTATATTTTACGAGATGATATACATATCTCCAAAAGAAACTAGACAAGGACATGGAGTGTCCAAGTCTTTTCAAATCCATTCATAATGTATGAGACTATATGTGTATTATCAGTGGATGACACATGCTTTTATATCATATAGTAAGAAAATAATAATAATAGAAGATGTTTCTTACAAAGAACAGAAAGACTATTGCAGTGGGTGAGAAGATATTTTGCTAAGTTCAATAAGAAGAACGATAGCAGTTAGCACTAGATGGTTCATCCTAGTTGAAGTGCGCAGAACAAGGAGTTTGCGTTTTCCGTTATGAAGCTTACACAAAGTTAAAAGGAAGCTTAACATCAGTTTATAGAAAATGTGGTGATGATGACAAGAGAACCCATTATATGGATTCTAGTTACTCTTAGTGTGTTTTTTTTATACGCCAACGGAATAAAGAAATCAGTGAGAGTTTCTTCACGAATTGGATGCACCAGACATGAATGACCATTGAAAAATTTCAAATACTTGTGTAATAGGTTATGATGCACGGACACTGACACGGCGACACTGACACGACACAACACGGACACGGATTTTCAAAATTTTCAGGATATGACACGGCGCCTATATATATATATATATATATATATATATATATATATATATATATATGTGTGTGTGTATCATATTACAATATTAAAATTCACATTTTTTAAATTCTAACACCATGTAAAATCAACAAAACTATGATTACCAAATTCAAGAAGCATATAAATAAATGCATGTCACTGGAATCTTCATAGTATCACTCATACTAACATCAAATACATATTACTTTAATTAATACAAAGTTTAACAGAATGTGCAAATAAAAAATAACACCAAAAATATTCTTACCAAATTCAAAAATAATATATATAAATATATGTCACTGAAACCATAATATTATCATTTATACTAACATCAAATGTATATTACTTCAATTAACATAAAGTTTAACTAACACGTTTAAATTTCATTTTAGCCCAAAACTATCTAAATTATACAATTAGCACCCAAAAGTATCCTTTCTGTGTCGGACACGCCCATCGGCCATTTCCGACAATGGTGTCCGATTTTGTGGGAGTGTCCGATTTTATTTTTTTAATAAAATTAAGGACACGACACGTGTCCGAGAAGTTTTCGAGAAGTTTCTGAGAAGTTTCCGACACTGCAACAAGTGATTTTTAGGAATATCCGTGCATCATAGATAATAGGTTATATGGTGTGGAAAATAAGTTGATCTCATGATGAAACCTTAAATTGAGAACGAAAGCCAATTGATTCAATCTCTAGTATGAAAGAAAAATACCTCAATTAAACAACTGGAACAAAGGCTCAGAAATTGTCCAGTTTCGACTGTCACACCATTAACAGACACTGAACTCTTGCCAAGGTTTTTCAAAACGAAATATCCATCAGCTTCCATCTTGATAGTTGCCTGAGAAAAAAATTTGTATTGTGAGATCTAACATTTTGTTATCTAAAATATGCAACGAAGGAATATTAGCTATACACCAAATTATGTGACACTTAAAAAGGAAAAAAAAATATGTGGGGCAAAAAACTCTCATCAACCTCCAAAACAGAATCATATAATCTATCATTTTTTTTTTGTAGAACACTCAAATAAAAAAAAACATAAATAAAGGAATCACCATTTTTTTGAACTGATTTCTTAGATTACATCCTATTTATGTAAAAACATTTTCCAAGCAAGCATTTTCACCGCCCAAGCATTAAGGTCAACAATTAAGAACCTACACAGTTATGCTGAAAAAGGAGGGTATACACGCATGGCATAGTTGAAAATATAGTCTTTTACATGAGAATAAGAGCCTTCAGAGAAGCATCTCTTTGACACCGAATCCTTTATTACCAAGTTTCCATTAGATGAATATGTTAAATCTTACATCACCAATATTTTAAATCTAGGATCTACTTTCTTCCACTTTGACTTAAATAATAGCAGAGAAACGTATACGAAACAAATGAAATCACACACTTGTTTCTTGAAATATCCGACAAGAACAAATATACTACTGACATAACCATAAATCAAAAGTGGTTACATGCTATCGACAAGCGAATATTTTCAGAGCAGTACCCAAGTGTGGCTTGTTTACCACCAACCACCTAATAGTCATTCCTTTTGACGGCTAAAAGCTATGACATCATTATCCATAGTGGATTTTGATCAATCTCCAACATCGTCAGGAAAAACATGTATTTGGTAACTCTAAGCAATGCTCTCAGATCATCGTCAATAAATAGTCTTAAAGAGGCTAAAAAGAAGAAAAACACACCTGCCGTCTAGATATTTTATTAGCTCGCCCTTCTTTCCTCAGATCAATATCAACGTCAACATCCTCCGTCGATCTTCCAAGCACAACCTGCAGACATAAGTTCATCAAGGTTTCATCTGGAAATATTAAAACATGTCTACATGGACAATTAACCAAATTTAACAATATGAAGGAACTAAAGGACACAATGTAGTGCCCCACAATAAATTGACTTAACAACAAAGAAATGGAAAAGCATTGCTTTGACAAGAACCCTGGTGTCTCTTGAAATTACATTTATTTAAAATGATAATTAACAAGCACAGAAACATCAATGCAGTCTCGTTACACCTTTTATTTAGGAGCACTTGAGTTGAATAAAGCATTTCCTTGTCATTGAGCCTTTTGAGTTGAATGAAGTCAGTACGAATATTTTGACAAGTATCGTTCTTCACAAATACTCTTATTATGCGTATTAAAGAAGACAAAATGCTAAAGATGGTTTTTACCATATAAAACTTTCTTTTTCATCAGGAAGATTTTTTGTGCCAGAAGAAACTTATTCAAAAGATAGCCATATTACTGGGAATTTGGGACAACATATTGTTTGGAGAAATATTGTGATCTTTTTTTCTACATCAGAAAAGCATGTTGCTCAGTTCATAAAATATAAATTAGACATCTACAAGTTGCACGGGAAAAAATATTATGGATACACAAATAGGGAGAAAAGAATTTGAACAATTCGTATAGAGAACAAGTTTACCTGGATAGCCAAAGAATTAATTAATGAGCAGCTAATGTATTTTCTAAATTTTAGTTGAGGTGCATTAATCAACATGCTGATTGCAGAAATCGATGGACAACCATTAAGCAACTTGTAAAGGAAAATGATACTACTTTTTTTTCAAAATTAAGTGCCTCCAAGGGAAATGTCAGAGAGATTGAACAATTTTCTTTTTAGACATAATAAATTGTTCAATACCTCTAACAGAACAAGAAGTAAACGAAAGAAAAGAAATGAAATAAGAAAATCATTTCTTCATCTTATTTCCTATGGATCAGATAGAGAACCTCAGGCTTCCTAATATAATGTCTCAGATGACGGCCATATAAGACAGCAAGAGCTCCTTGAGACATCATCACTCTTTGCAAACAGGAACGAGCACCTTGTTCCAACCTAACGATTGTCCTCTTAGTATCATCACACATATAACTTGTAGCTGAAATTTAAGATAACAAAATGAGCCAGTCGTTACAAAGCACCATGATGGCAGTATGTTAAGATATAAATGATCCATGCAAGTGACGAGCCTTTCAGCCATGCATCAGACGCAAATGATCAATGCATCAGACGTGCATTACAGAGAATAAATCATGAATTAGTTAAGGGAATATTGTTATAGATTTTCAGTTGTAACAAACTACCAGAATCTGTTTACACTTTGTTATTGATTATACATTGCCTATATAAAGGCTACTAAATAGTTGTAAACAGAAGATATAATTTCATCAGTATAATGGAATGCATTCTTCATATCCAATTCTATATCTTCATCTTTTTCTAACTTGGTATCAGAGCTCCGGCGGAAGCCATGTCCAACGCAAATTCTGCTATTCTTTCATCTTCTACCTCCAGCCCTAATCTTCTGGTTTTAAATCCTTCAAACCAAATTAATCCAGTTAAATTAAACGATGAAAATTTCCTTCTGTGGAACATCCAGGTTCTTGCGGGTCTTCGAGGACTTGGTCTCGATTTTTTCATTCTTGAAGAACCACCTGTTCCAACAAAGGTGGTGAATGATGACAATGGTGCAGAGGTTGTAAACCCCACCTTCATTACATGGTGCAGGCAAGATCAACTATTATTTTCATTTCTACTTTCCTCAATGACTGAGGCTGTGCAAGGACAGATGATTGGATGCCTTACATCGTCTCAAATCTGGACAAGAGTGTCTCGCCTATTTGCTACAAGATCCAAGGCAAAAGTGATGCAATTCAAACTCCAATTGCAGACTTTGAAAAAGGGGACTCTCAGTATGAAGGAGTATTTAGGCAAAATGAAAAATTACGTAGACACATTGGCATCATGTGGACATCCAGTACCGGAAGATGATCAAATCCTTCATGTTCTAAGTGGTGTTGGGCTCGAGTATGATTCAGTTGTTGTTCATGTTACCTCACGAATGGACACACTTACTCTTCCTGAGGTTGGAGCAATTCTGCTGTCTCATGAAAGTCGTATTGAATCATATACCAATCACATTGAAACTTCATCCCAAGTTGTGAATACAGCAACTCTTTCACAGGCAAAGAAACAAGATCAGTATACCTCAAATCAAGGACAATATTATAGAGGCAGAGGTCGTGGTAGAAATGCCCGAGGGGGTCGTCGCAATTGGCACAACAACTCAAGACCAGTATGCCAAATATGCAAAATCACTGGACATATGGCAGAAAAATGCTATTATAGGTTTGATAAAGACTATATTTCTCAGCAAAGGAGCTTCAGAGACTCAAATCCTAACTCAAATGGTTATGGGCAGACTCCACATCCATCACCAACAGCTGCTTTAGCTATGTCACATTCAGACTCCTCTCACGATGACTGGTGGTACCCTGATTCGGGAGCCTCTCACCATGTCACAAATGAACTTGCTAATATCTCCCTCGGCTCAGAATACACAGGCAGTGGTAAGGTTCACATGGGAAATGGGGCAGGTCTGTCTATCTCTCATATAGGCCATTCTAATTTTCATGCTTTATCTTCATCTTCTCGTTCCTTTATCCTTCGAAATCTGTTACATGTTCCTTTTATTTCCAAAAATCTCCTTAGTGTTAGCCAATTTGCTAAACATAATCATGTATATTTCGAATTTCATCCTTCCTTTTGCCTTGTGAAGGATCAAGCCACCAAAGCTGTACTCCTCAGCGGGACTTTACATGACGGTCTCTATAAGTTTAAACTTGGCAAACTTATACCTCCAGTAGCGTGCTCTGCAGAATATCCTAGTTCCAGTTCCTCATCCATCACTCCTTCCAGCTCATCCTGTTCACAAAGCTCATCTTCTCAGCTCAACAATGGTCTACCCCAAACTCTAATCAAGTGGCATTGTAGATTAGGTCACCCCACTTTATCAATTACCAAAAAGGTGTTATCAAGTTGTAATATTCCCATTCTAAGAAATGAGAAGTTAATTTTTTGTTCTGCTTGTGAATTAGGTAAAAGTCACCATCTCCCATTTCCTTCATCAAGTACTTTATTCACAACACCATTTGAACTTATCTACTCCGATGTCTGGGGACCATCACACACAACTTCTAGAGAAGGTTTTCGCTATTACGTAAGCTTTGTTGATGCTTATAGTCGCTATACATGGCTTTATTTTCTAAAACTTAAATCTGAAGTCACTCACGCCTTTACACAATTCCAAGCTTTAGTTGAAAACCACTTTAACTCAAAAATCAAAACACTTCAAACAGACTGGGGAGGAGAATATCGATCCTTAGCCACCTTTACTCAAAAACATGGTATTGTTCATAGATGCTCCTGTCCACACACGTCTCAACAAAACGGAGTCGTGGAAAGGAAGCATCGTCATATTGTTGAAACTGGAATTACTCTTCTAGCCCAAGCATCCATGCCTTTGAATTTTTGGGCTGATGCTTTTGCATCAGCCGTATCCCTTATTAATAAACTTCCATCTTCTGCTCTTGAAGGCCAGATACCTCTCACAAAGCTATACAATAAGCATCCTGATTATTCTTGGCTTAAAATATTTGGATGCCTCTGCTTCCCATGCTTACGATCCTATAATCAACATAAACTTGATTTTCGTTCTACTCCATGCACCTTCATTGGTTATAGTAATAGGCACAAAGGATACAAGTGTCTTAGTAAGGATGGGCGGGTTTACATTTCAAGACATGTCAAATTTATTGAGGATTGCTTTCCATTTGCTCTCAAATCATCCTACCCATCCTCCACAACTCACTCATCAGGCTCATCAAACGTCATTATTCCAATCTCCAATCCTACCCCACTTATTCAAACATGTCCACCTTCTCCCACGGGCTCTATTCCATCTATGATCTCACCCCCTGTCTCTCCCGAGTTATCTCATACTAGTCCGGAGTTATCTAAGACAGATTCTATCACTTCTTCCTTAGTTCCTTCATCTTCTCCCCCAAATTCTGTCACTGATGTTCCCATTGAGACAGACAGACCCTCCCCTCCTCCTGTAAATCAACATCACATGACCACTAGATCGAAGGCAGGAATTTCTAAACCAAGGGTACTTACAGTCCATCTTTCTACTCCACAAGAACCATTAACCGTAGCAGAGGCATGCACAAATGTTGAATGGGTCAAAGCCATGAAATCTGAATACGATGCTCTTCTTGAGAACAACACTTGGTCATTAGTTACTGCACCTGCTCATACTCCCATCATTGGATGTAAATGGGTGTTTAAAATCAAGACGAATCCCGATGGCTCCATAGCCCGACATAAGGCTCGATTAGTAGCAAAAGGCTACTCTCAAACACAGGGGTTGGATTTCAATGAAACCTTTAGCCCAGTGGTTAAACCTACAACCATTCGAACCATTCTAACTATTGCTGTTATCAACGGATGGAATATTAGACAACTGGATGTCAATAACGCATTTTTAAATGGTTCTCTTACTGAATTGGTGTTTATGCAGCAACCCCCAGGGTTTGAGGTTCAGCGTACTGATACACCTCTGGTTTGTAAGCTTCATAAAGCCATCTATGGGCTTAAACAGGCCCCTCGTGCCTGGTTTGAACAATTACGCAATTCACTTCAAACATTGGGTTTTATCTCCTCAAAAGCTGATCCCTCTCTGTTTATTCAGGCTGATAGTCACTTGATTACTTATATTCTTGTCTATGTAGATGATATCATCATTACAGGAAGCAATCAAGATCGTATTCAGGACATTATTCACAGGCTGGACAACCGGTTTTCCCTCAAAGACCTAGGCAACTTGTCGTATTTCTTAGGCATTGAAGCACTCTATACTTCAGATGGATCCATGGTCCTCACACAATCCAAATATATTCGGGATCTTCTTCTCAAGACAAAAATGCATCAAGCTAATCCTCTACCAACTCCTATGATCTCAAGTGCTAAATTATCATCAAAAGATGGTGATCCTTTTGAGGATGTAACTCACTATAGAAGTACTGTGGGTGCCCTTCAATATTTGACTCTTACTCGACCAGACATCGCTTATAGTGTTAACAAAGTGTGCCAGTTTATGCAGACTCCACTACACACTCATTGGAAAGCGGTCAAACGTATTCTTCGGTATTTAAGTGGCACGATATACTTTGGCATTCAAATCTCTAAGTCTTCAACCTTCTCTCTTACTGGTTATTGTGATGCCGATTGGGGAAGTGACCCCGATGATCGCCGTTCAACTTCAGGTTATTGTTGGTTTCTTGGTCAATCACCAATCTGTTGGAGTTCAAAGAAGCAATCTGTTGTGTCACGTTCCAGCACGGAAGCTGAATATAGGAGTTTGGCCAATGCCACGGCTGAATTAATTTGGATTCATTCTCTCTTAACAGAACTCCGTGTATCATGCAGTCGTCTACCTATCTTATGGTGTGACAATTTAAGCACCATTGCTCTAAGTGCGAATCCCGTACTTCACTCACGCACAAAACATCTGGAATTAGATCTCCATTTTGTTCGAGAAAAAGTTTTGTCCAAGTTCTTACATGTTCAACATGTACCATCTTCTGATCAAACAGCAGATATACTTACCAAGCCGTTATCAGCTCTTGGATTTTGTCGACTTCGAGACAAGCTTAGTGTGGTTTCTCAACCTCACTAAGCTTGCGGGGGAATGTTAAGATATAAATGATCCATGCAAGTGACGAGCCTTTCAGCCATGCATCAGACGCAAATGATCAATGCATCAGACGTGCATTACAGAGAATAAATCATGAATTAGTTAAGGGAATATTGTTATAGATTTTCAGTTGTAACAAACTACCAGAATCTGTTTACACTTTGTTATTGATTATACATTGCCTATATAAAGGCTACTAAATAGTTGTAAACAGAAGATATAATTTCATCAGTATAATGGAATGCATTCTTCATATCCAATTCTATATCTTCATCTTTTTCTAACTCAGTAAAAGTGCAACTCTTCAACTAAATAGATGTACACAACCATTCATGGAAAACTTTATATATAGACAGTCATGATGCTGAAAATACATTGCAAATGTGGCTCTACCTTAAGTACTCAGTAAATGTATAAATGTGAATAATTATGAGTCTACTGATATTTCCAGACAATCATGCAAAGTAATATAAGAAGTTCTATGGTATATATGAATGTCATACTTAGACGACTTTGATTTGGGATGAAAATAACCCAACATTACATGAGGAAAAAACATTTTAAAATGTTAAAAGGAACTGACTGACATGTTCGTACTCAACTTTAACTTTTGACGTGAAAAGTATTCGATGATGGAGGTCGCTATTTATAGCATGATAAATAGATTGAATTCATTAGAACTGACTGCAGCACAGCATATATTACCTTGCCTAGTAACGACGGAGTCTTGATCATATGGATCTAAGTCCATTTCAAGTATCTGTAAGTATAGGATACAAGATCAAACGCAAGGAAAATTGTTTATCTGGTATATGTTAATTAAAAGCTCATCGTACGGATCTAAGTCCATTTCAAGTATCTGTAAGTATAGGTTACAAGATCAAACACAGGGAAATTGTTTATCGGGTATAGGTTTTGTAAATCGGTAGAATACTTCCAGAAATCGTTCTGGTTTTTTATTTCTCGATAATTCAAAGTTTACAAGAGTTCTATTAAATAGAACTTACAATCAGATCAAACTAAATCTAATTGATATCTTATCCTATTTATCTTATATTCAAAATCTTAAATTCAAACTCTAAAATGCAAATCTTTTATCTTATCTACACTCCCACTCAAGTTGGTACGAAAATATTTATCATTCTCAACTTGCTCACTTGATCTTCAAAGATTTGTCTGGACAAACCTTTTGTTAGAATATCTGCAACCTGCAAAGAGCTTGTAACATATGGAGTGCACATCAGGCCATCTTCAATCTTTTCTTTAATGAAATGTTTGTCGATTTCAATGTGTTTGGTCCTCTCATGTAGAACTGGATTATGAACAATGATAATTGCTGCTTTACTGTCACAATAGAGCTTTACAGGAAGTTCAATAGTTCTCATCAGTTCATCAGTTCTTCCATAACTCTTTTTAACCACATCACTTCACATACTCCTTGAGCCATAGATCTAGTTCAACCTCGGCTCTACTTCTAGCAACAACACTTTGTTTTTTGCTTCTCCAAGTTACCAAGTTACCCCATACAAAAGTGCAGTAGCCTGATGTAGATCTTCGATCAGTGATAGATCCTGCCCAGTCAGCATCAGTGTAAACTTCTATACCTCTTTTTTCAGTTTTTTCAAAGAATAGTTCTTTCCCAGGAGTTCCTTTCAGGTATCTAAGTATGCGATACACCGCTTCAAGATGTTCTGCAAAGGGTGAATGCATGAACTGGCTTACCATACTTACTGCAAATGCGATGTCGGGTCGAGTATGGGACAGGTAGATTAGCTTGCCAACTAATCTTTGATATCTTCCCGTATCGACTGTAATGCCATCTTTAATATCTCCTAATTTTTTGTTGACTTCTATTGGAGTATCCGATGGCTTGCATCCACTCATCCCCGTTTCGTTCAGTAGATCCATGGTATACTTTCTTTGGGAAACTATGATTCCTTTTTTTTGATCTGGCCGCCTCTATTCCAAGGAAATATTTCAACGGTTCCAAATCTTTCATCTCAAATTCTTTTGCCAACTGTTTCTTTAACCTGGTCATCTCTTCTATGTCATCACCTGTCAGTATAATATCATCAACATAAACAGTTAACACATATATTTTGTTTGAATTTGATTTCCTGGTGAAGAGAGTATGATCAGATTCTCCTTGAGAGTAGCCCTGACTTTTGACACATCTTGTGAATCTTTCAAACCATGCCCTGGGGGATTGTTTGAGTCTATAGAGAGATTTTTTCAGCCTGCACACCTTAGAACCAAATTCATTAGTAAAACCAGGTGGCGGATCCATATATAGTTCCTCCTCAAGCTCTCCATTTAAAAATGCATTTTTTACATCGAGTTGGTTTAATGGCCAGTCTAAATTAGCAGCAACAGACAGAATAACTCAAACAGTATTAAGTTTAGCCACCGGTGAGAATGTATCAGTATAATCAACTCCATATGTTTGGGTGAATCCTTTGGCAACTAACCGGGCTTTGTATCTTTCTAAGGATCCATCAGAGTTGTGTTTTGTTGTAAAGACCCACTTACACCCTACAACAGGCTTACCACTTGGTAGATCAGTCTTCTCCCACGTAGCGTTCTTCTCCAGGGCTCTCATCTCTTCCTGAATCGCTTCTTTCCACTCAGGTATCTTAAGAGCCTCCTGTACAGTATTTGGAATACTAGTTGTGTCTATTTGAGAAATGAAGGTAGGGTAGGAGGGTGATAAGTTTTTGTAAGATACAAAATTTGAGAGTGGATGTTTAGTGCAAGTTCTAACCCCTTTTCTTTGAGCAATTGGTAAGTCACTATCAAGAGGTGGAATGGTTTTGAAAGTACCTGGGATTGGAACTTTAGGTGTTGCAAGATCGGGTACTGGGGCTGAATCCTGGTGTGGTAGTAGGACAGTGTCTCCCCCTTTCGTTGCATTTTTTCTCCTGGTATAGACAATATCTTGTCTTGGGTAGACTTCTTCTGTATTTGTTTGTTTATGTAGGTGCTCAGTTCCAAATTCAATTTCAAAATTTGTTTTGTTTAAGAGATCATCTCCCCTTGTGTGATATGACTCCCCCTGACGATGAAAAGGTTGACCCTCGAAGAACGTGACATCCATAGAAACAAACATTTTTCGTGAGGAGGGGTCAAAGCATTTATATCCCCGTTGAGTTGCGGGATAACCAACAAAAATGCATTTAATGGCTTTTTGAGCTAATTTCGAGTTTGTCAAATCATGATTGTGAACGAATGTCACGCTACCAAATTTTTTGAGGGGGATATAATATGTTAAGAGAGAATGAGGAAAAGATTTTTGAAAAATGGACAGGGGAGTTTTAAAGTTTAATGTTCGTGATGGTAACCTGTTAATCAGATAGGCTGCTGTCAGAATAGCCTCTCCCCAGAGGTAACTCGGAACCATAGTATGGAAGCTAATGGCACGAGCGACTTCGAGGAGGTGTCTATTTTTACGTTCTGCCACCCCATTTTGTTGAGGTGTATGGGGACAAGAACTTCGATGAATAATGCCATGCACATTAAAAAACTCTCCTAACAGTTGATTAAAATATTATTTTCCATTGTCATTCCGAAAGATTTTGATATTGGTAAAACTGAGTCTGAATCATTTTATAAAAGGTTTGAAATAATGAACCTACATCAGATTTATCGTTCGAAAGAAAGACCCAGGTCATCCGAGAATGATCATCAATAAACGTTATAAACCACCGTTTTTGAGAAAAAGTTTTAATTCTGCATAGTCCCCAAACATCACTATGAATTACTGTAAATGGTGACGATCTTTTATATTTTTGAGATGGAAAAGAGGTCCGATGATGTTTGGTCAATTCACAAGATTCACAATCAAAGTGAGAAACAAACGTTTTATTGATGCATAAATTTGGAAACAACTTTTGTAAATAAGAAAGGTTCGGATGACCTAAACGATAATGCCAAAGCAAAATGTCACTCATACGAGAAGAAAAAACAGAATTAAGACAAAGCTTATTGTCATGGCGTGCCAAGGAGGTAGCATCTAAGAGGTAGAGACCATGATCCTGTCTAGCACTGCTAATCATCCTCCCCGAGACCAGATCCTGAAAAACACACAGAGAAGAAGAAAAAATGATGCGACAATTCAGGTCAGTGGTGAGTTTGCTAATAGACAAAAGGTTATAAGAGAGAAGAGGCACATGCAACACGTTTGTAACAGAATACGTTTGGGAAATACAAATGGAACCCTTCCCGGCAACCGGAGCTAGAGAACCATCGGCAATTTTAACACGTTGGTTCCCTGCACACGGGACGTAGGAGGAGTACAAATGTGACGATCCTGTCATATGGTCGGTGGCACCTGAATCTAAGATCCACACACTATTAGCAACGGAATGAGCCACATTAGCAGAAGAAATACCTGTCTGGGCGAAGGAACATGAAGGAGGCGAAGGAGTGTTAGTGTGTTACTAGAAAGAGATCCAAACAGCTTGTACAGGTGGTCTAATTGAGTCTGTGTGAAAGGGAGAGATTCAGGAGTTGAAGATTGCATGGAGTCTTCGGCCACTATGGAGGGAAGAGCATGACTACCAAGGGTTGACTTGCTGGAGGAGTCGTATTTCTTCTTGAGATGAGGTCGCCCATGAATTTCCCAGCATGTCTCAATTGTGTGCCAGGGTTTTTTACACTTCTCACACCAAGGTTTTTTCCTTCCCTCCCATCGAGACGAGTCAGCTCTGGAATTCTGACTAACCAACGCCGAACCCTCAGCATCTGAAACACATGGTTCGCGTTTAAACATCACAGTGCGACGAGTCTCCTCTCGTCGAATTTCAGAAAATACTTCTCGAATACTAGGCAATGGTTTGCGTCCTAAAATTCTGCAACGAACTTCATCAAGTTCAAGTGTAAGGCCGGAGAGAAAGACGAAGACTCGGCTACATTCAAGTTTTTTCTTATAGCAGGTACTATCTTTGGAGCTTTCCCATTCATCAATGTCAAGCATATCAAGCTCTTGCCAAATTACCATCAATTCATTATAATACGTAGTGACATCTCGCGTGCCCTGTTGGACTTGCCACATCCGAGTGGTGAGTTCATAGAGTTGGGAATAATTCTCCAAGTCGGAATACGTGTCACGAACGGCGTCCCACACATCTCGAGCAGTAGGGAGGAACATAAAAGGTTTTCCAATTGACGGGTCCATAGAATTAATCAACCATGCCATTACCATGGAGTTTTCGGACCGCCATTGAAGAAATCTTGGATCATCAGCCGGTGGGGCGACGGCATCACCAGTGAGGTATCCGAATCTGCCTTTGCCATCAATTACGCACAGATTGTGCCCATTCAAGGTAATTACGTCCATTTAATTTATGGATTGTAATATGAAGGGAAGAGTCAGAAACATGGAGTCCCGCTGTAGGAGACAAACCATGGCCCGAAGAAGATGAATTGCCATCGCCACTGGAGGACGTGGACGGCGAGAACGTGCTGGCCATCTGTGGTAACGGAAATAGAGCACGATCAAATTCCTGGGACTGATACCATATAAATCGGTAGAATATCGATGAAGATTGATTCTAGAAATCGTTCTGGTTTTTTATTTCTCAATAATTCAAAGTTTACAAGAGTTCTATCAAATAGAACTTACAATCAGATCAAAAAAATCTAATTGATATCTTATCCTATTTATCTTATATTCAAAATCTTAAATTCAAACTCTAAAATACAAATCTTTTATCTTATTTACAGGTTTAATTAAAAACTCATTAACAATGTAAAGATATACCATAGCTTCTACGTCAGAAAAATAAGGCACTTCAGCATCAATCAGTGACTCTTCCTGATCTGACACCGAGGAATTGGCAACTGATTCAGGAAATGCCATTCTTCCAGCACTTGCATCTGTAGATTGTATCATCTCAGATACTGTTGCTGGGCTGTCTCTCACCTGTTTGTAATGAATAAACTACTAAGATATAGATGATAAAACAATTGCATCCTCCAATGAGCAAAATAAATACTTAAAGCAAGGGAAAGAAAAAGCAACCCTCACAGCTACTCCAGTAACTTCTTTCTCTGTCAACCTATTGCTAGGTGTATTTGAAATTGTGTGCATCAATCCACCTTTACCGGGATCTCTGTTGGCCTTGTAGGCGAACCCAGGAAGTAGGGTGTTAGAATCAGCCATTTGAGTTTTCGCTGAAAAGCCAACAACTTGGTCCGAGGAATGTGATTCTGACGACCTGTGTATTCCAACCTTCTGAGGTCCCCCAAAAGCTCTCGTACAATATTTTGAATTAGTCGGAACATTAAAAATTTGTGAAGCAGTGGTAGATGCATCCATAGAACCCCTGAGGTCTGGTTGTGTTACAGAAGAACCAAATGATGCGGAAGGATGGATTAGCAAGAATATATCGTCATTGCATGGAATTTCAGTATCCTCTGAGTTCAATGTGCAGCAGATGTGGCCATTACTGAGTTCAGTGATATCAGCTGACTTCGAGGAAACGTTAACCACTGAGTGAGGATTTATTTGTTCTTCTCCACGCGCAGAGGATGCAGTGGCTTCCAACACCATAGGACTTGCAGTAGGAGAAAATGTAAACTTAGTTTCTGAAACTTTTACAGCCTCAACATTAACTACTACGACATCATTTTCCTGATTGTCAACATGAGAATCCCGAATAACTGGAACAACATTATTAGAACAATGTCCATCCTCTGCATGAATTTCCTCCACATCCATCAGGATAATCTCATTTTCATTTGAAAGGTTCAAAAGTGAATCTGATTCTGCAAATTCAACTGTATGCACTGCAGATCTATTTTCCTGACCATCAGTACTATCATGAAGCATATCATCAGAAACCTGATTGGCATCTTGCAGACACATGCCATGCACAGGAGGAGATGATATGTCTTGTACTCTCAAGTGACGGAAGTGAGGTTGTTCAGATGCAAATGTGATTTCTTGAAAAGAATAGTTATCTGACTTGGTGGTTTTAAACGGTAAACCTTCATAGTCAACAGAAACATTGATAGTATTTTCATTTCTTAAACAATGCTTGAGAGTAAGAGAGCCATTTCTGTTTTCGATATTTGCCTGCAAAATATTGTTTGCACTACTTGGTAACGATGAAGAAACATAGTCATCAAATCCATAACACCCAAGCATTCCGTCCATGCAAAGTTTTTCAATGGAATGTGGGCATACAGTCTGAGATACATTAGTTGTATCCGAAGCCACAGCGATATCCCTCACTGTTTCTGGGAAGGCATACTGTAGAATATCCAAATCTTCTTCCTGAAGCCGTAAATGATCTGAAATACTATCTCCAAGAATACAATTTTGACCCACAGAATTACCATCAAGTCTCACCCGCTTCTGAATATCAGCACCATGCCCACTGAAATCACAAGGGTGGTCAGGTTCAAATATACCTAATTCAGAGTTACTAAAAAATTCAGTACGAAATTTTTTTCGCATGGCATAATATTTCCTTCGGATGCTTTCCAATTTCCTCTTCTGTGAAATCTCTTTATTTCCTTTCAAGTTGTTTTCTGATGTAATAAACTTCAATGAAGCGTTGAAGCCAGAGATCTCAAGCTCAAACATGTGAGTAGAAGATTGGCCCGAAATATCCGGATCATAGAGAAGAGAGTACCATCTGTCACAAAGTTCTCGTAAAGTAAATCTGCGAGAAAATTGTACTGCACCTTTAGCAAGTGCTTCCAATGATGCACCACCCTGAGAAAGAGAACAGAAACTATAAGATTTACGGCATTGCTAGAATCAAAAGTCTAAGAAGGAATTAGAAAAGTACGTGCTGCATAAGAAATTCAAGTACCGGCACTCAGAGTAATTTATTTTTCAATCTCTCTATCTTTATTTCCATTTCATTTTCTGGTCATTCTATAAACTAGAAAAGCACAAGAAACACCAGTATGATTGACAAATAATAATTGTGAGGTCATAGACAATGGACTGGACACGAGAGAATGCCAGAGTTCTTAAAAGCTAGAGTTCATCAAGGAGTTAGGAAATAATTGTGACTAGTTTATTGGCCTTTGCTTAGTTTCTACTCACTGACATTAGCTCCAAATTTTGGGATGATTGGAAAGCACCATACAGGGCAGGCAAGGACGGAAGTGTAACCAAGATAACGAAATGTATTGAATTTAGTGCATTGTTTAGAATCAAAAGCCTGCAGGGAATCAGGAATCTAATAGTGCAAGAGCTAATTGTCATTGGACCAGAAAAATAGAAATTCAAGTACGGACTTTCTAGACAGCTACAAAGCAATAGCATTCGCAATAATTTACTTTTCAGCTTTCCAGTCTCTCTTTTCATTTTGTTTTCCAGTCGTTTCAATGTTAGAAAATCATAAGAAGACACAAATATGATCAGCGATTCGGCGAAAAGAAATTACGAATGGGTCATAGACCATGGATTGGACACAAAAGAACGCCAGAGCTTTGGAGAACTGAAAGACCGTGAGCAGTTTATAGGACCTTGTTGAGTCCCTGCTCGTCAAAATGAGCTCGGCTCACAGGAAATCACCAAACAGTATTGGCAAGCTCAGAAGTCTGACCAAGAGAATTACAAGTCTCAGATTTAGAGTAAAAAACCTAAGAGTAAAAAGGGGAAGCTTCCTGACAATTTTTTTAATTACCAAACTATACAAATTCAAGCATTTCTAACCAGACTTTTGAGTCATCTGTGAAGCACTTGCATTCACAATAATCTGTTTTTCAGTCTATCCTCTTTTCATCTATTTCTCTGATAAATAAGATTGAACTATGAGAGGATAATAGAAACTTCCGCATAGTTTTTGAGAGTAGGAGTCGGGAGAATTTGTGTTAATTTATAAATCGGGAAGTTCCACACAGAGCTGGAAAGGTCAGAAATCTAACCCGAGGCTTACAAAATGCATTTACCTCAACTGCATTCTTCAATAAGAGATCATCTTCAGGAATCCATCGAACAGCAGCAGTAGGAGTTTTATCCATCGAAATTAACTTATCGTAAAACCCTAATCACACAGAAAATGTGCGTCGAGTCCACTCGATTGTGGTAAGTGAGGAGCGCAGAATAATTTATGGCAAGTTAGAGAGATGGGAACGAGTGGCTTCCATGGAAAATTGAAGCCCCATGCGCACTGTAAAAGGAATGATTATATTGCAAGTGTGGTGAAGATATATATATCTCTCTCTCTATCGGATTGACGAGGCTCATCTTCATGCTTCGTTATTGACTTTCTAAGAGTGTACCCAAGTAAATAAGAAAATAAGAAATATAACTAAAAGTGGGAATTACTATTTTTGGATGAATTTACATTAAGTATATTTTAAATTCATATATTTACTAATTTATGTAATTATAATGATAATTATGATGAATTTGAAATGATACATACCTTAGATGCATTTCAAATTCAAGTTTCAAATCCATTATCAAATGAAATTTCTTCGTTCAAATGAAATTCATCCATCCAAACACAACTTTATATACTTTTTGATTTATAATTTGAACAATAAAAACACGTATCCCATGTATGATATATTTATTATAAATTTATGTATCTAGATGGTAATGGATGAGAAAAATTACAATAGGTTTTCCTATGATTTGACATGAAAATACATTGCATGAGAGTTAGTCATTATTTTTTAAAATTTTTTTGATGAATGCGTAATTGTTCAAAGTAGATGGTATATATATAATTAATTCACTCTAATTAAAATACTTCATAAAAAAATTTGAAAATTATTTTGATTTAGGCTTCAGAATTAGGTTAAATCTATCTATATTATTATCATTATTACCACCATCATCTATACTATAAATATTATTATTGTATTATAATGTATGAGCACCTTAGAGTAACCACTTTAGTATGACCATTGTGAAATTTCAAAAATACCATCTTTTTACTTTAGTAATAGACATGAGATAAATGGATAATTGATCGCTTTTATTTTAAACAGTTATTTCTAGTGATTCTACCGCAATTGCACGGTGTCAAGTTTTAGTGTAATAATCTAGAAGTAAGGATTGTCGAACCCACGATGACTAGTAGTAAATACCAAATTTAACTAGCGTTCTATATTTAACCTACAAAATTGTTTGAAAGATAAACTAATTCACCCAACTCCAATATTCAACAGCACCACAAAGAATTAAGATAATAAACAGTAGAGATAAATATCGAGACTTCGGTTCACTTGAGTAATCCCCCACAATTTACCTAATAATTCTAATTAAAATTAATGCATCTAAGGTGACAAGTTTTCCGGTTATATCCAATATACTATCTCGAGCTATATTAAACCTAACACTGAATTGCAGTAAGTAACTCTCGTTCACTTATTTAACAATTCAATGTTGCATACGTTCTATGAAAACCCTTAGCTTTCGATTACTAGATATTTATGGTTATCACTCGTGTATTTGACGTCATCTCTCGATCTCGGTCTGAAATCCACGGTTTATGTTATTTGTTCCGTCTTACAATCTCATCTCTCGATCTCAATTTCAAACTCACAACATTCAAAGAGTAGCTAATCCTTTAAAAGCATTAAGAGCATAACATAAACTCAAAAATAACAAAAACTCAATCAACAACTAGAATTAAAACTGTGGGTTCATACACAAGATCCCCTTGTCTCGATAACAAACTTAGCCTAGCATATTAACGGAAAAACAACGTTTTATAACATCTAACAACATTATAAACATTGGAATTCGAAAATAAAAATAAACAAAAGTTTAGAAATACTAATAAACACTCGATGTTGAATAAAGCGTCGATCCGTTGTTCCCGTCTCTAGCTGTGTTCCTTTGAATCGTCTTGAATGATGTTTCCCTTCCAATGGGTGGCTGCCTATCCAGAGCTGAAAGAACCCTTCCTTTGACCTAAAAACTCCAATTTATATGTTCCTTTTCGAGCCCAAAGAAATCTGGTAAAAATAGCCCAAAAACTTAATTAAGGAATTTTTTTTAAGTTTGAGACTCTGCAGGCGATCGGTCTCTTCGATTGTGGCGATCGATTGCCTTCAGGTTTTTCTCCTCGGCGATCGGTTTCTCGAGATAGGCGATCAATCGCCTATATGTTCAGCCCCGAGGCGATCGATCGCTTGGTTTGTTGCGATTGATCGCCTATCTCTTCAAAATTCCATCAGCTCTCTGGCTTCAGGTGATCGATCTCTTGTGATAGGCGATCGATCGCCTGTTGCTTTTATCATTTTTTTAGTCTTTTCACATCTTTTCCCATGGCTTGCCTCCTCCTGTCATAGTTCCACCTTCTAGTCCATAAAACGGGGTTTTTTTTTTCAGTATTTCTTGCACTTCTACTGGATTCCTGGAAACATAACAAAACACAACCAAAAGTATAAAATCTTCCAAGAATCACTATAAAAATCGCAAGAAATATATGCAAATATAAGTGTAAAAATGACACTTATCAATAATATCGGAAGATCACCTATTAACTTCCCAACTTAGTTCCAAATTTTTCACCAGTTTTTTTCCTTCCGAAAATATGTGCGACGATTTTTTCATTTCCCATAAAATTTCATATTTAAATCAAATTTCAAATATAAAAATTTAGTATATATATAAATATATAAAATTTAAAATTTTATTATACACGCAATGTGTGTGCTTCGACCGCTAGTCTATACTATCAATACTATATTATAATGTGTGAGCACCTTAGAGTAAGCACTTTGGTATGGCCATCGCGAAATTTCAAAAATACCATCTCTTTGCTATAGTAATAACCATGAGGCCATTAGATAAATGGATAATATCAAAAGATCACTTATTAACTTCCCAACTTAGTTCCCAATTTTTCACCAATGTTTTTTTCTTCTGAAAATATGTATGGCAGTTATTCTCCTTCCCATAAAATTTCATATTTAAATCAGATTTCAAATATAAAAAATTTAGTATATATATACAATATATAAAATTAAAATTTCATTACACACGCAACATGTGTGCGTCGATCGCTAGTATATACTATATTATTGTAAGGCCCCAAATCTCACACAACAACTAATGCTAAATGACGTAGAAAAAAATTGGAATTTCTTTAACATCATTATCTAATAATATGCAAGTTTCCAAAATCAACAGATTGTTTAATTTAAATACTGAGCGTTTATGACTTTACTTGAGCATCAGGAAAAGTATTATACAGCTTTGTACAATAAAACAAAATGCTACACAAAACAAATGACTAACATAAATAATATGTTTTTAGTCATGACTAGTAGCTCCAAAGTCTTCTGATACTCTCTAAGCATAACACTCGATCACTCCCAGGTTCTTCAAAAGTCCACCCCAAAATATGAACCTACAGGACAACATCCATATAGGGTGAGCACAACCATCAAATTCATAATCGTATTGAACAACAATACATAACTTAAACAGTAAGTGATAGAATACTCCCTGTATATAACAGATTTACACATGATCCTTCGGATTGTCCCTGTTCTCAACATTCAATATTCTCGCAGAATATAAACTCATATTTATGCTCGTAACCATGTTCGTATCAATACACATATCGATAAACTCATCGCTATAATAATAGCGGTCCTATAATACTCATCGTTATAACAATAGCAGTCCAATAATACTCATCGCTATAATAATAGCGGTCCAATAATACTCATCGCTATATAATAGCGGTCCAATAATACTCATCGCTATAATAATAGCGGTCCATTAATACTCTATGCCATTTATCTCATCGTCATCATAAACTAGCTTACACATTTAAGCATGTCTCAACATTATCATTTTGCTCGTACGTCACTACGTACCTTTTAGTCCAAGATTATGTCAAGCTATCCATCCCTCTGTCCATAGGTTTGCGCAGGCTCTACATGAATTTAACAATACAAGAGGAACTCATTAATAAAGCCTTTAAATCAGTTTACCTTATTTTCTCACTAGCATCACTTATGCTCAATCACATCATCTCAAATTCAAGCAATAATCATCATTGGAGTATTATAATCAATAATAAATACCATGATTCAAATTCTGAAATCACCATTTATTTTTCAAAATCATGCACTCGACGATCGATCGCCTCTGGCTCGCGATCGATCGCTAACTAAATTTTTTTCGGGCAGAACACATTCGCGATCGATAGCGATTACTCAGCGATCGATCGCGGATTTGCAAAATTTGTTGCCAAACTCTACTGCCTGCTCGCGATCGATCGTCTAAGAGCTTGCGATCGATCGCGAGCCCTGCAACTCGAAAATCTTCCATTCTTTTGCTACACCAAAGCACTCCCATTCTTAATACACCAACACCAACCTCCAACAAAATTCTCAATCTTCGTATATCAACAAAACATGATAATAAACACAATATAACTCCCAAAAATTATACCATGGACACATTCACCATCAAAACCCATCAAGTTGAGTATTTTTCTCAAACTCATCTACAAGAGTTACTTTAAGACTTTCTTTACCAAGTTCATCAAAGCACTACTAAAGTGAAATACATAACTAGTGTTTCTTCAACAAAAATCCAAGTGCACAAGTCAAGAGAGCTAAAGGAGAAGGGGAGATTTTCTTGAGCTGGGGGATGGAAGGTAAGAGTGATTGTGTGGTCGTGTTTGAACACCAATCTCAACCAAGCAATATAAGTACCAATTTGCAATTAAACCCTTCCCACAAATTCAATTATGAATAAGGTCCTCAACCCCAAAATATATACAAAAGCATACTCAAGGTAATTGCAGTTAAACCCCTTGAATCACACTCAACTATAAAATTGAAAAGCCAGTCACAAATCCCGCAAAACACATCTAATTCGATTAACAAAATTAATAAGAAACTCGAGCATCACAATACTCCCCAACAAATAAAGATTTCGCCCTCGAAATCGAACATATTGACCAGATTGAAAACAGTAAATAAATACTCATACCGTCAAATAAGTCGGGGTAGTGCTGAATCATATGATGCTCCCTCTCCCACATTGCCTCATCGACCCCCCACCTTTCCCATTGAACTTTCACCATCAGAATAGTTTTATTGCGTAGTTTACGATCCGCTCGATCCAAAATCTGAATCGGACGTTCCACATACGAGATGTCCGAATCCAATTGTACTTCGGATGGCTGTAACACATGTAGTGGATCTGGTTCATACTTTCGAAGCATAGACACATGAAACACGTCGTGTATTCGAGACAAAGAAGGCTGCAGTGCCAGTCTGTAAGCCAGACTACCAACACGCTGTAAGACTTCATACTACCCATAAATCTTGGTGGCAACTTCCCTCTCATACCGAAACGCACAACACCTCTGAATGGAGATATTTTCAGAAATACTCTATCACCCACATGAAATTCTAACGGTCGATGCCGTCTATTTGCATAAGCAGTCTGTCTATCCTGAGCTGCTTTCATCTTTTGTCAAATAATCTTCAATTTCTCTTCCATAACGGATCATATCAAACCCGCCCACATAGATTCTATCTACATCATCCCAATACAAGGGAGATCTACACCGGCAACCATACAAGGCCTCAAATGGAGACATCTGAATACTCGCCTGATAACTGTTGTTATAAGAAAACTCAATCAACGGTAAGGAATCTTGCCATGTAGCATCAAACTCCAACACACAAGTACGTAGCAAATCCTCTAATGTCTGTATAGTACGTTCAGTCTGCCTATCTGTCTGCGGGTGATAAGCCGTACTCAACCGTAGCTCAGTACCCAACGTCGTTTGTAACCCTTCCCAAAAATGTGATGTAAATCTTGGATCTTGATCTGATATAATAGACACCGGAATACCGTGAAGGCTCACCACCTCACGAACATACAACTGAGCCATCTTCGCAAATGAGAAATTCATGCTATAAGATATAAAATGAGCTACCTTTGTCAATCTGTCAACAATGACCCAAATGGCGTCATGTCCTGAAGGAGTTCTTGGCAAATGGGTCACAAAGTTCATCGACACGTGCTCCCATTTCCAAGTCGGTTTGTAATTCTCCCCGGGTCTTTGTCTTTCTGCTTTCACTTGCTGACAAGCATTTTCGTACAAAATCAGTCACATCTTGCTTCATTCGTTTCCACCAAAACTGGGAACGAAGATCATTATACATCTTTTTGCCTCCTGGAAGCATACTAAACTTACTACAATGAGCTCTTTGTAAAAGTTCTTGGCGTAGTTCAGGTACATTAGGAACTACCCAACGATTTTGCAGCCGCAAAACACCATCTTCAGCTAATTTGAATTTAGATACCTGACCTAGAGATATCACAAGAATCCATCTCTGAACTTCCTCGTCTGATCCTTGTCTTGATATCTCCAAATATAATCGGTTCTGCCAACAGTGTCGACACTTGAACTGGTGACCTGGATATATCAAAGTCATGGCCCAAATGGCAATAAGAACTCAATTCGATAAATGGCTCATATCATCTGCAGTGTGCCACACTTTACGACTCAGAGCATCAACTGTCAAATTTGCTTGACCTGAATGATACTTAATCTCGCAGTCATAATCCTTTAACAGGTCCATCCACCTCCTTTGCCTCATATTCAACTCGGCTTGAGTAAACAAGGATTTCAAACTCTTGTGGTCCGTAAATATCGTGAAAGTGGCCCCATAAAGATAATGTCTCCATATTTTCAAAGCGAAAATAATAGCTGCTAGTTCTAAATTATGCACAGGATACCTTGTCTCATGGGGTTTCAACTGCCTTGAAGCATATGCACCACGTGCCTATCTTGCGTCAAAACACATCCTAGTCCTTGCAGAGATGCATCAGTGTAAACAATGAACCTTTCATTCTCTGTTGGTATAATTAATATCAGGGCTGAAGTTAAACGATGTTTCAACTCTTTAAAACTAACTTCACAAGCTTCAGACCACATAAACTTAACTCCTTTTTGGGTCAGCTGTGTCAGTGGCTTAGCGATCTTGGAGAAACCCTCTATGAACCGTATGCAATACCCCCTAAGCCCAAGAAACTGCGAATTTCTGTTACTGAAGTTGGAGCAGACCACTGAAGTACTGCTTCCACCTTTTTAGGATCAACAGCTAATCCCTCCCTTGATATGACATGACCCAAGAATCCTACTTTCTCTAGCCAAAATTCACACTTGCTAAATTTAGCAAATAACTTTCTTTGCCGTAAAATTTGCAATACCATCCTCAGATATAATTCGTGGTCCACCATATTCTTGGAGTATACTAGGATGTCGTCAATGAAGACAATTACAAACTGATCCGGGATTGGTTGAAATATCTGGTTCATCAAGTCCATAAAAATAGCAGGTGCATTAGTCAATCCAAACGGCATTACTAAGAATTCATAGTGCCCATATCTCGTTCGGAATGCAGTCTTTTGTATATCTTCATTTCTCACTCGGATCTGATGATATCCCGATCTTAAAATCGATCTTTGAGTAACAAAAGTCCCCTGCAACTGGTCAAACAAGTCGTCAATACGGGGGAGAGGATATTTATTCTTCACTGTTACCTTATTAAGTTGTCGATAATCAATATACAACCTCATCGAACCATCCTTTTTCTTTACAAATAACACTGAGGCTCCCCATGGACACGCTAGGACGTATATAGCCCTGGTCAATCAATTCCTGCAATTTAGCTTTGAGTTCTCTCAGTTCTGCTAGTGTCATTCTACATGGTGCTCGAGAAATTGGGGACACATTTGGCACTAATTCGATCCCAAACTCCACTTCTCGTACTAGAGGAAAACCCGGAATTACTTCAGAAAACACATCAGCAAACTATGCTACCACTGGTATATCAGTAATTCTCACTAACTTCTAATCTGAGACATCCATGGCGTAGATAAGATATCCTTCACTCCCTTGATTCAACAATTTTGACATTCTTATTGCATATATTAAAGGATTCTGGGCTTAGAACCTTGACCATAGAATGTCTACCTATTACCCTGATCAGATCAAAACTCCAGAACACGCTGATAGCAGTCAATAATAGCCCAATATCTGTTTAAGACATCGATCCCCACAATACAATCAAAATCATCCATCTCCAGAACTATCAAATCTGTCATCAGATCATTGCCCTCATAAGAAATACAACAATCATACAAAATTCTGGCAGTAGAAAGGCTGATTCCCGTGGGTGTCGAGACCATAAGGGGCGTGGGCAACGGAGACGAGCACAAATGATATTTTGTCACAAAACTTGACGACACAAAGGAGTGATATGCACCCGTATCCATAAGAATAAAAGCAGGATAAGTACACAAATAACACTTACCCATAATCACTTCATCTCGAGCCGCTTCAGCTTTTTCCCTGTTCAATGCAAACACTTGTCCTTGAGGTGGCCCCTGAGGTGGTCTGACCATCTGTCCCCCAGCTTGTCCTCCAAACTGGCGAGGAACAAGTTGCTGTCTTTGACGGACCGTTCATTCTGAAACTCCGCCTCGATTACCCTTGGAATGCCTAAACTAATTAGGACAATCTCTGGCCATGTGGCCCCTAGTGCCACAAACAAAACAAGCTAGGCAGTCCTTGATAGCATGCGGTCCTCCGCATCTAAAGCAACTAAATCCTTGAGGTCCACTAGCCGACCTCCTGTTGGAGTGATCCACATTTCTCCCATGGGCCTCAAGTTATACACAGGCTGCCTAAGTGAAGGCACGGAATTCCCATAAGCATGGATTCCAATCTCTGATAATTCAGCTCGTGTCAGCGCCTCATCAAAAGTCTTGGGATTATTGGAGATCACTCTATCAAACAGTTCTGGTCTCAGCCCTTTCAAAAAGTGTCTCATCTTTGCGTGAGCACATGCAGAGATGTGTGGAACATACCTCAGTAGAGAAGAATACTGTAGGGCGTAGTCAAACACTGACATATTTCCTTGTTTCAAATTTGCGAACTCGTCCTCCTTCAACTGTCTAGCAGTAGCTGAAAAGTACCTACTCAGAAATCGAGTTCCGAATAAATCCCAGTCCACCAATTGTCCTAGGGTTCTTACTTCTAACACAGAAGATTTTCACCACAACGAGGCTTTCTTGTCTAGTTGAAATTCTGCCAATCTCAACCACGCAGTCTTGGCACAAGGTGCCGACACAAAGATCTTTTCGATCTTCTCTATACATTCCTCTGCTGTTCTCCTGATTCGGTCCCCTCGAATCTCGGTGGATGGAATCCGAGAAAATGAGTCAAACTAAGTTCTCCAAGTAATGGTAGATGTTCCACCGGTCCTTGACCCAAGGGTGGTTGCTGTAGTAGATTCGCTTGACCTCGGTCCGCATTGATGCTAGAGGCATCACACATACCCTCATTGGAAGGTTCTCCAACTAACTCTGCCATACTGTAAAGTAGGGGTTATACAATAACATTTCATAAAATGATATGCACATAGTCCCATACCATTATCACAAAACAATAAATTCAACAATGCTTCAATTCCAGAAACATTCATGCATATAAAATGTACTCCACAATACTTTACTCGAATCAATACTCTAAACCATTGATTCGATACCCATATAGACACTCCTTACAAGTCACACTAGACTTGATACTATCCCAGTAGCTAACCACTGCTCTGATACCACTAATGTAAGACCCCAAATCTCACACAACAATTAATGCTAAATGACGTAGAAAAAAATTGGAATTTCTGTAACATCATTATCTAATAATATGCAAGGTTCCAAAATCAACATATTGTTTAATTTAAATACTGAGCGTTTATGACTTTACTTGAGCATCATGAAAAGTATTATACAACTTTGTACAATAAAACAAAATGCTACACAAAACAAATGACTAACATAACTAATATGTTTCTAGTCATGACTAGTAGCTCCAAAGTCTTCTGATACTCTCTAAGCATAACACTCGATAACTCCCAGGTTCTTCAAAAGTCTACCCCAAAACATGAACCTACAGGACAACATCCATATAGGGTGAGCACAACCATCAAATTCATAATCGTATTGAACAACAATACATAACTTAAACAGTAAGTTATAGAATACTCCGTGTATACAACAGATTTACACGTGATTCTTCGGATTGTCCCTGTTCTCAACATTCAATATTCTGGCAGAATATAAACTCATATTTATGCTCGTAACCATACTCGTATCAATACACATATCGATAAACTCATCGCTATAATAATAGCGGTCCTATAATACTCATCGCTATAATAATAGCGGTCCAATAAACTCATCGCTATAATAATAGCGGTCCAATAATACTCATCGCTATAATAATAGCGGTCCAATAATACTCATCGCTATATAATAGCGGTCCAATAATACTCAACGATATAATAATAGCAGTCCAATAATATTCATCGCTATAATAATAGCGGTCCAATAATACTCATCGCTATAATAATAGCGATCCATTAATACTCTATAATATTTATCTCATAGTCACCATAAACTAGCTTACACATTTAAGCATGTCTCAACATTATCATTTTGCTCCTACGTCACTACGTACCTTTTAGTCCAAGATTATGTCAAGCTATCCACCCCTCTGTCCAGAGGTTTGCGAAGGCTCTACATGAATTTAACAATACAAGAGGAACTCATTAATAAAGCCTTTAAATCAATTTAACTTATTTTCTCACTAGCATCACTTATGCTCAATCACATCATCTCAAATTCAAGCAATAATCATCATTGGAGTATTATAATCAATAATAAATACCATGATTCAAATTCTGAAATCACCATTTATTTTTCAAATCATGCACTCGGCAATTGATCGCCTCTGACTCGCGGTCGATCGCTAACTAAATTTTTTTCGGGCAGAACACATTCGCGATCGATCGCGATTACTCAGCGATCGATCGCGGATTTGCAAAATTTGTTGCCAAACTCTACTGCCTGCTCGCGATCGATCGTCTAAGAGCTTGCGATCGATCGCGAGCCCTGCAACTCGAAAATCTTCCATTCTTTTGCTACACCAAAGCACTCCCATTCTTAATACACCAACACCAACCTCCAACAAAATTCTCAATCTTCATATATCAACAAAACATGATAATAAACACAATATAACTCCCAAAAATTATACCATGGACACATTCACCATCAAAACCCATCAAGTTGAGTATTTTTCTCAAACTCATCTACAAGAGTTACTTTAAGACTTTCTTTACCAAGTTCATCAAAGCACTACTAAAGTGAAATACATAACTAGTGTTTCTTCAACAAAAATCCAAGTGCACAAGTCAAGAGAGCTAAAGGAGAGGGGCGATTTTCTTGAGCTGAGGGAGGGAAGGTAAGAGTGATTGTGCGGTGGTGTTTGAACACCAATCTCAACCAAGCAATATAAGTACCAATTTGCAATTAAACCCTTCCCACAAATTCAATTATGAATAAGGTCCTCAACCCCAAAATATATACAAAAGCATACTCAAGGTAATTGCACTTAAACCCCTTGAATCACAATCAACTATAAAATTGAAAAGCCAGTCACAAATCCCGCAAAACACATCTAATTCGATTAACAAAATTAATAAGAAACTCGAGCATCAAAATTATAATGCGTGAGCACTTAGAGTAACCACTTTGGTATGACCATTGTGAAATTTCAAAAATACACTCTATTTACTTTAGTAATAGCCATGAGACCATGAGATAAATGGATAATATCTGAAGATCACCTATTAACTTCCCAACTTAGTTCCCAAATTTTCACCAGTTTTTTTTCCTTCCAAAAATATGTGCGATATTTTTTTTTCTCTTTCCCATAAAATATCATATTTCAAATATAAAAATTTAGTATACATATACAATATATAAAATTTAAAATTTCATTACACACGCAACGCGTGTGCGTCGACCGCGAGTTATTATAATGTGTGAGCACCTTAGAGTAACCACTCTTTATGGCCATTATAATTCCAAAAAGACCCTTTATTTGCTTTAGTAATAGCCATGAGACCGTGCGATAAATAGATAATATTGGTAGATCACCTATTAACTCCCCAACTTAGTTCCCAATTTTTCACCTGTTTTTTTCTTTCATAAAATAAGTGCGGTTGTTTGTTCTCTTCCCCATAAAATATCATATTTAAATCAGATATTTCAAATATAAAAATTTAGTATACATATACAATATATAAAATTTATAATTTTATTACACACGTAATGCATGTGCGTCGGACGCTAGTTTTAATAAATCATAACTTTAATAATAAAAATTTCTAAAATGTGACAAATTTTCTTCTTTAAATACCCTTTGTTATAATGGTGTTATCTTTTATATATAATTAAATAAAAGCAAAAACTAAATATTGTAGAAATTTTATTACAATTAATAAAACCTCTATAAATTAATAAAATTGGGACTATAATTTAGAGAGATTATTAATTTATCGAGTATTAAATTAATAATGTTGGGATAAGTTGGGATCAAAAAAATATTATTTTAGATAGATTATTAATTTATCGAGGATTAATTTATGCACGTTTTAATGTAAGTTTAATTTACTTGATTTTAGTAATTTGAGTTAGATTATACTTTTCAAATGATAATGATGTTTAAATTTCCCAAATTTCATGAAATTTGATTTGAATTGTGATTTTTTCTCATTTTGCTTCGTATTACGTGGATGGAAACATATAAAATCTAATGAGTATATAGAAATATTTTAATTTTGAATGAAAATACAGAAATGTAAGAGTTTTTGAAACCCTTGTTAATCAATTGATTCCATAATGGGCCTAGACTTTTGAGCTTACCATTATTATCCAATGTTATGAGGCCTTATTTCCAGTAGTAGGTGTTATTTTTATAAACTTATTATAAATAAATCTGAAAAAAAAAAACTTCTTGTCAAAAAAAACATGTATGAGAAAATTATCCACACAAGTCCAATTTTTTAACTATTGGTTTGAAAAGTAGTTTTTTAGTTACCAAAATACCCTTCAGTTGAAAACATCATAAACCTAATTTTATATCTTTCTTTTTTTCCTCATCCCGTCGCCCCACACCTTAAAATTCTGCTAAAAGTTTATGGCGATTCTCATATCATTATTTTCTTCATCATCTTGCCGCCTCATCTTGTCGCCCCGACCTAAAAGTTATTTGCTAAAATATTCCGCATATGAAATATGTTTTAATCGAAGCATCTAAATTGTTCGTAGCATTTGGAATCTTTTTGAATCGAAGAATACCACGGACTACTTTGCACATATATTTTCGGATTTATTCTGCACATTCCATCGTGTGTGTGTGTGTATACTGTGTGTGTATGCGAATTATAAATTTGAATACCAATGCTAAATTATAGACAACGAAAGTCTGTTGGTGTATATATATATATATTTAAAAAATCTCTCATGGCTTTGACAGATGCATATGGATGAAGAAGCAAGGTATGCGTTGGTGTCCGTGCTTGTTTGCTCATTTCCAAAATTGACAGTCTGACAGCAAGATATTACAACGAAGAAGATGACCTAGAGAAAAAATAATTTGTGCACGAAAATTATAAAAGTAATTGGTGCACGAAAATTATAAAAAGTAACTGGTGCACGAAAGTTTTAAAAAATATCTGATGCACGAAAATATAACCTTGGTGCACGAAAATCATAAAAAGTAACTGATGCACAAAAATGACAAAAAGTAAATGGTGCACGAAAATTATAAAAAGTAACTGATGCACGAAAATATAACATTGGTACATGAAAATATAATACTGATGCATGAAAATACAACATTTGTGCACGAGCTTTGTGTTAATTAGCTGATTCACAAAATTTGCAAAAAAGCAACCGGTGCACGAAATACAATAACTAGTGCATGAAATTAAATGGTTCATGCATCACTTACTTAATTGTATGGTTCGTGCATCATCCACTTGCGATTATGGTTCGTGCATCACATACTTTTTCTATGTTTCGTGCATCAGCTACTGATTATAATTTTCGTGCATCACTTACTGATTTTTAATTTTCGTGCATCACTTACTTATTTTATTCGTGTATCAGTTACTGATTTTCAATTATTGTGCAGCAGTTACTGATTTCATTTTTCGTGCAACATTTAATGATTTTCAATTTTCATGCATCAATTACTTTTATATGTTCGTGCATCAATCACTTTTGTAAGTTTGTGCACCAGTTAATTTAAGATTAATGCACCAGTTACTTTTTATAAGTTTCGTGCACCAGTTATTTTTTTATATTTTCCGTGCACCAGTTATTTCCGGGGTTCATCTTCTTCGATGCAATATCTTTTGTGCACCAGTTACTTTTAATAATTTTCGTGCACCAATTATTTTTTATAATTTCATGACCATATATTTTTTTGTAATTTTCGTGCACCAATTAATTTTTCTCTAGGTCATCCTCTCCGTTGCAAGTTTTAGGCTGTAAATTCTGGAAATGAGCAAAGAAGCACGAACACCAATGCATCATCACTAAAACCTCAAAAGACAACAAACAGTAGATATATATACACACACACACACACTTACATACACAAACACACACATACCAGATTTGAAAACAAAATCTGGAACGAAGTGATTGAATGGAAAATTGAAGAGAAGAATAGAAAAATCAACTGTAAAAAATAACTGGCGAGAGAGATTTACGAGGAGATATGAATCGTATTGGTGAAAGGAAGAGCTCGAACGAAGTACTGAAAGGAAGAGATTGAAATTTTTTGAGATTGTCGCATTTTCTTATTAATAGCACTTTTGTCATTTTAACCTAAAGTGGACTTAAATGATTGCAAGTTTTTTTTCCCGAACTAGAATGAATAAAGTTTAGTGTGGTTTAGCGGCCTGAATTTTGCCCAATTTTTTTTAAAAAAAATCTCATTTTTAAAATTCAAAACTTAAAAATTAAGCTGGGCTCAAGAAACTAGTCTAATAGGGACAGCACTATTTGAGGTTGTCTTTTTAGCCCATTCGACTTTGGAAAATGTTAAAGCTTTATTAAAATAATTGTTTAGATAGGTAATCTAATTCACTATTAACCCTAGATGTGTCGACCGTACCGTCCCCCTAGATGTGTCAACGGTGCTCGACGATACAAGGCATGACATGAGCATGGGTGGCATGGGTACGGGTAGGGCCCACCATGAAATGCTACAGGCCTCACAATTTTTTTTTTGAAGCTATCGACTGATAAGCAACATACGTACCGATCGATCGACAACATTTGAAGCAATATATTCATTATATTGAAATACTTGCTTTTATCGATCGATTGACACAATTGTACCGATCAATCAGTAAAGTCAATTTTTTTAAAAAAATAACATAAAATCGAAATGGGCATTACTGGGCCATTCCTTTCGTAGAAACGGGTTGTACTGGTCTGTTTGACACCTCTAATTAACCCCTTAAAAATAGTTATTAATAACATATTGATGAAAGACCAATAAATTTTAATCAAAAGTTTAATATTAAATCAAAGTTCCTCTATGAAATATGATAAGAGTTATATAAGGAATAATACTTTTAATATAAGAAATAAATTATTCTTAGCATTTAGTCATGGCATTTGTTTCTGGAAACCGTATTAAATTATTCACGCTATAGTATAGAAGAGTAGAAATAAAATATATTAACTATGACATGAATTTTTATTATTTTTTTGAACCGAAACATAGATTATATTAAAAGGATAATCAATTATAAGAATAGTCTAGCCAATACGCTGCTAGACAATCCAAATATAAAGAAAATATTGCTTTTGCCCCCTCTTTCACAAGTTATATTGCTCTATATGCACATAAAATGATGTTTTAGGTTATTTGTAATGTTAGGATCAAACACTTACCATTATACCAAAAAGTATAGATGTTAGCAGATTCACAATTTTATTTCCTTATACAATACTATCGCGAAGCCAGTACTAAGCGATATGTGGACATGTGGGGTTGCATAATATGGGTGTCGATGGGTCAGATTTGTTATGTCATAGACAAACATACACAAGAATTGATGTGAGCTATATTCATATACTCCAACATGTAATAATTTTCATCACATGATAACAAACTTAGTAAATTTCATATAATTTTGAAGTCCCCAGTCCTTTTTCATGATTATTTTTAAATGGACATATATAAATTTTATACAATATAAAAACATTGCTTGACTAATTAAATTAAATTTTAAATTTTAAATTGAAGACTAACAGGAATTAAGGCAGTACTAATAGAAGTATCGATAGCTATGAGTCTATCAGTTTAACTTGAAATAATGTAGTTAGGCCACTGGCCGAATAAAATTTAATGGCCACTGTAATTAAGATCAAATTGTGACCTAAATATACGGCATTAACAAAAAACAACACTATTATTAATCATGATGAGAAAGCTACATACAACTTAATTAAATAATCACTAAAAAAATCTCATTTCCAAAAAACCCTATGAATTATTTTTTCTCCTAAAAATCTCTTTCTAATATTAATTTTTCTGAGACATAAAATCTTAAATCCCATTTTTATAAATCAATATTTCAGTTCAAAATATGAATAAATTCAAGCATATCTTAGTCAATCGTCGTCGTATCTTAAATTCTTTTATTGTTGTCATTTTTAAACTCCAATATGAGGTTGGTTTGACGCTGACAATGTCCTTAAGGTTTTGTATCAAACAATTGGATATGAATATTCAAGTCTAATATTTGATGCGCCATTAACGACACTATACTTAATTAGTATAGTGGTAATAACCAACCCAAACATAATATGAGAAAATGACGTTTTAAGGAAAAAAAATTGTACACCGATGTTATCTCGTTTAGTACCCATACCCACATACCAAAATCCATATACTATCCAAGATACACATATATAATTTACCATACAGATTTCACGTCCCATTTTCTTAATGTATTTATCGTATGCTTTGGAAGATCAAAATTAATAATGAATGAATTCATACAAGAAATGGCGTAAAAAAAAGGGCACGAATAACTATATAATATATCAATGCTCTGCTTGCCTCATATTCCCTCCAAGTAATTCATGGTATTCTAATCGAAAAAAGCTTTTGGGGAAGACTGACGTATGTGTACTACCTGACTTGATTTCTTCTATGGTCCATGTAGCCTACTCCAATCAATTGAGATTACAGATTTAGTACCAGTAGTAGTTTTTTTAAAAAACATTATGGGAGAGGGAAGGATTTGTCCCCGAGACCTCTTTGAGAAATATATAGTAGTAGTTTTTTAAAAACTATTGGGAGAGGGTGGAGGACTCGAACCTGAGACCTCTTACATTGAGAAATAAACAGCAATCACTAGGTCAATGTCTTGTTATCTGGGTCTCTAGAATTATCCCTCCTAGAGAAGAGGTCATGCATCGGCTTACCCACGAATAAAGGGTCTGGACATTCCAGAAACAACGGTTAACCACCGTATAAGGTCATGTAAACGGTTATATCCCACCGCATCAGGGTCATAAAGGAATCCACTTCCAATCAGATTTCAAAGTTTAAAGTGCTTAAAAATTACTACTTGCATAATTTCAAAATAGATTCATATCGATTGAGATTTAAAAGCATACATACAATCATTTTTAGAAAACGAAACGAATACTAGCAAAAACCCACTTACAGCGATTTCGACGTTTGAACGATTAAAGATGCGAAAACGACGCGAAATCCTTCATTCCTAAGCCTTGAAGTGGTCGAATTATTGGTATAATTTGGCTAAAGTTTTCGGCTCTATGATGCTGAGTGGGAGGGATTTCGAAATAATGGTGATGGAGGAGAAAGGTTATGCTAGGTAAATATTAGTTGTTGTATATATGTCCTTTTTATGTTATAGTTAACTAATTAAATATTGTATTTATTGAAAAAATTTCTTTCGACCCATCCATAATAAAAATATGATATATGTCGTTATTTGACTCTATATATTTTTTGGTAAGACTGTCGGTTTCATAATTTTTGCAGAATAAAATTGTAGCCGTTAATTAGTCACGCATTGGATCCAATGTAGCCAATGGCATATAGCCATCCCTTTTTCCCCCACACTATGGTTTAGTAGTATTCATGCAATACAAGCTTTGCGCCTAAAGAGCTTTGACTTCTCCAGCTACTTTTACTTACCTTCTGTCTAGTCTTCGCATTCATGCGATATAACATGAATCCATCCTCTATATATAATTTTTTTTTTCAAAAAATATATATTTTAGAGTATAATAATTGTCCATATTTGAAGAGTGATCCAAGCGTGGCACTTGTGCTGCTATATAGTTTAAAGATTATATTTGCACCACCCCAAACGATAACTTTTGGTAAAATGACAAGCACTCGATCCTACAATTGGTATCAGGGCCAATATCACGTGTTTGATTCCCATAAATTGCAAGGTAGCGTAATTATTGGGAGAGATATTGTTGGAGTACAATGATTGTTTCTGCTTGGAGAGCGATCGAAGCGCGATAGTTGACTGCTATACGGTCTAAAGATTAAAGTTACATTGCTACAATAAGTTATAACTTTTGGTAAAGTGACAAGTGTTTGATCCTACATATATTTGGACGTTCAAAACGCATAAAAAATGTACCTCTAATTATGATTTATCGAGTCTGCTGTCGATATAGCACCCAATGTCAAAAAATAATAATAAATAAAATTTCATTTATTGCTTTTTTCAAAAAAAAATTTCATTTTCTTTTTGTTTTTTGAGTAAAATCCTACGCTATTTTGTTGAGGGGCTGGAGAGGGAAGTGAGAGATCTCAAACATGAGATCTCTAGTATTCAAATGAGTACAATGTCAAGTGTCAGTTAGAACAATGTCCTTCGCCCATTTTCTAATTAAGTATATAAAATATTCAATCCGTTTTATGGGTCCACCAATTACTAGCATAAAAGCCTTTTGGACCTCGCAATGCACAAGGAAACCTAGCTAGTTGCAGAACGACTGAATCAGAGGAAACAAGATTGCTCAAGGGCTTGACCCTCGTTGTATATATGTGCTGGATACTAGACGGATGACATGGGTGAATTGTCCCTATTGAAATAATTCTGTCTATTAAACCTGGGAAGACTAGTTACTAGCTTCAATTAACATTGAATTTCTATAACTGTGAAATTGATTTCCATGGCTTAAAAATATATAGAATTTCAAAATGTTTAGTATGGTTAAAATAGTTTTAATTGAGAAATGAAGCTAATTATGGATGTGATGGAGGAGCAAAAGAGTTATAACCCCTTAAACTGGGATAATACATTAAAATGTTCCTATAGGTTGTGACAATTCTCGGTTCAGTCCCCGACGTTAAGCCGGCCGTGAGAAGCAAAAAAAGAGGGACTGATTCAGGAATATCTTTAGAATTTTAGGGATTAAATCGTGTTTGGTTTGTTCACAATTCAGTTCATAGAGTTTTAAAAATATATTCGATTCAGTTCCTATCTGTTTGTTTCTTATACTCGACTTAACGTCGGTGACTGAATTGAGATTTTTTAAACACTTTAGAGAATAAACCGGGTCATTGAAAACTTTAGGACTGAATATGAAATATACCCAAATTATAGTTTTTATGTATTCCCCCCTTAAACCATAAGAATGTTACTAAATACATAATTTGAATCCTTTAAATTTAGTTAGGGTGCATTTGGACCCAAAGGCTTTAAATCAGAGAATTAGACGTCAATTATCTTAATCGATCGTGCTTGTTTGTTTTCTTAAAATTTTACAAATTTATAATTTATCCCCTTCCAGCCTTATTTACGAATTAATGTTATCGATTTAAATCACTTTTTTAATACGTGAGATTAAATTTTAAGGAATCTTCATGTGAATTAAGTTTAGAAAATGTATAATTTGAATATTTGGAATTTTTTCGGTTATTTTGGATGGAAGGATTTGGATTAAAGAGAATTGATGGATAAATATTAAATGATTCAGTTATATGAAAATTTAATTTCAAATTCGATACATTTGGATGTGAGGATTTGATGTATTTTTAGATTTCAAATACTTAACACAAATCATTTCAAATTTCGTTTGGCTAATTTTTAAATATATGGAATTCAAATCCACCATCTTCAATTTTAAGACTTTTTCAACATAACAAATTATTTCAAATTCCTAATTATTGAAGTAAATTCAACTCCAAATTTTGAAATAAATCATTGAAATAAAATCATTCCATCCAAAAGCAACCATATATAATTTAAGTTATCCAAATAATTGTGGTAAATAATTTAGATAATGGAATTGAATTTTTTTTAATTTGAATGAAAGTATTTATTGAATTTGGCTTTCAAATCCTTATACGAATAAAGTTTAAACTGTTTAGCTAATTTGAAGTCCGTGAATTTCAAATCCAACGTCTTCAATTTTAAATCATTTTTTTAACAATACAATGCATTTCAAATTCATAATTGCTAAAGTCATTTCAAATCCAGAATTTCAAATCCATAGGTGAAATTAGATCATTCCATCCAAATGTAACGTTATAATCCTTCACCCTCAGTTCGTATTTGGATGCGGTTATTTGAACTCGATAAAAATATTTGATCGAATTTTTTTGAATAATTCTATTTCATGAAAATTTAAAATCCATTATATTGATTAATAAACAAGCTAAAACTCAAAGAAAAAAAAATTCATGGCATTCAAAAATATTCAAAAAAAAATATTTCAATTTTGTTAAAGAAATCTTTCAAACTGGCTCCCAAATTTAATTATTCATCAAAAGGTTGAGTTTATTCATACGTTTCGTCAATATCGTGATAATATTTTGGAAGCCTATGGATGCCAACATTAACAAATTCAATTGTAATAGGGTTAAATCATTTAAGTGAAATAAAATATAATAATTTATTATAAATTGAGTGTCACCATTTATCTCATGCATCATGCCAGTATTTTCAGTATCTATTCCCTGTAAATTTTTATGCTATCCTGATGGATTTGGGAAACTTGATGAACCTCATATTAATAGGTCAAAATCTATAGATGTTAGCGGATATAAAACAATACAAAACCTCATAATAAGCGACAAATGGACATAATAAACTGTTCCACGTGGGTGTTTTTTGATTCAGACTTGATATATCATAAACGGTGAGAAGCATTTTGTCTACGAGCGCCTATACAATATGTCTTATAATTCCCTACATTCCCCGTATTAATCCAAATAAATGGATTTTGGGTAGGCTCGAACTCGTGACATCGCTCTAAAACCAATTATCAGGATCGGTACTGGTGTACCGTCCATCTCACATTATCGATCCCATCATACTCCTTAATGATAGCATCAAATCCATCCAATTGCATGTGCCTATTACAAATTCCAAGAAAATCTATTTATATTTCTACTGCAAATTAGAAACACAAACAACACTTGGTATATATTAAGATATGAAATTTATGTTTCTAATTAATAAAAATTAACACGTGAATTTTTTTTAAAAAAAATAAAGTTAGGCAATTAATAAGGGAAATAATATCATCCCTATCATAGACCACAAACGCCAGGTCGGCGTGTGGGGGTCCGTATACCGTATTAATCGCACTGTTAAATAAATAAATAAATTTATTATATGGTCTAAAATACATACACATCAACGATACCTAAATGACCTACATACCCCTCGATATTATCGTCAACTCTACAATAATTAATCTCTTAATTAAAACCTCAATACGAGGCCCTCTCTTTAATGGTCCCCTCAAACTCACTTAATTATTATCAGCATAATTCAAACAGGATTAGGGAACTCTAATACCTAGGGTGTTATTATCTTCTGCTGAATAATTAATACTGAAGTTTAAATACAGCAGAACCTCTATACAATCATATTTTTTTTCCAATCCCAACTTAGTCATAATATTACTGATACTCGATAAATTAATAACCTCTACAAATTAATAAAAAAGTTCATATTTCTAATATTATTTAATATTAATTTATAGAGATTTTAATGTAATTTTTGTTGGTTTTAAATAAAAATTTGTGTTTATGTAATTAATTAATTGCAGCAAATTATGTTGTTAGGGATTTTAAATTTTGAAAAAAAAATTTATTTATTTTATTGTGCGACTTAGTATGTGTTTGTAATTGGTTATGAAAACTGTTTATTGCTTTTCAGATAAAAAAAGTAGTTTTTGGGCGTTTTATTTGTTTGCTTCTGCTATTGCTTCTCTAAAAATAAGCAGAAAAAAGCAGAAGCAGAGAAGGAGGCCATGACATGCTTTTGACTGCTTTAAGTTGTTTTGTGGCAATTTCGTAATTAATTTAAGTTTATTAAACTGTTTTTTTTATTTAAATAACAAACACTCAATGCTTTTGCTTAAAATCAATTTTTTCAATTTTAAGCAAAATCAACATAGAAGTGCTTTGAATAAGCAATCACAAACATACCCTTATAATTAAACTGACTTTTAAATGGTACTTGCTTGCTGTCCAAATAGAATAATTTGGTGTTAAAAAGAAATAAAGGTGATATTATTATTAATATTATTGTTGTAGTTGTTGTTAAATTATTATTTGTTTGAGTATAATGAGCTGATATTTATGATGCAACCGAATGCCAACTTTTACATTATTTGACTCCAAATATTAATGCCTGAGATTTTCAAAAAAAATGTATCTCCGCCTCTACGTTAATAGGTAGTTCCGTCATTACGTACGTATAGCAATATTGATATAAAATAAATAAAGAAATACTAATAATAATCAAATCAAAGGTAAATTATGTAAAATCTCAAGTATTGTAGTAAATATGCATGAAATTCTATTGTGTTAACAAAATGGACAAAAAAACACTATGTTTTCTTAAACTCGACATGAAACCCACATGTGTAATAAAAAAAGTAAAAAAACCCTTTAATTTTTTGAAACCTTGCATAAAGCTCCCGTGTTAAATAAAGTAGGCAAAAAATCACTCTATTTTCTTAAATTATATTGACAATTACCTCTGCTTTGTGATCGATCGAACACGTGGCTTGTGTCAGTGTATGGTTGAAAAGATTGATGTTGAGCCATTACCCTTAACTATAGTTATTGGTAAAGCGGTAAGCGCTCGATCCTACACCAGTTTAAAACCCTCTTGATTGTCTATTGCTCTCAATTTTTTGCATCTATTATTTTCCACTTTTCTGTAATGAACTCTTCTTTTAGTTTAATACGAAAATATTTAGAATTTATAATAATTTTTAAGGTATAATCTTAAAATAGATTACGAATAATATTATGATTTTTTTCCTTTTAAGGTATGAATGCTTATTTACCAATTCAAATTCTTTTTTTTCTTCAAAAGTTGTGGATATATTGAGTAAGCAACAATGCACATATAAAAAATTTGCATATTTCTAAAACATCATAATATATATATATATATATATATATATATATATATATATATATATATATATGAACGTTTATGAAATTATTTTTATAAAACTTGTATATAGTTTTAACGAGAATAAATAAAATATATTTATTTATAACATCGAGAGAGTTTTGATCAAGATTTAAAAAAATAGAGGGGTTTTTTTTTTGCCTATTTTGTTTAACACGAGGGTTTTCATGCAAGGTTTCAAAAATGAGATGGGCAATTTTGCTTTTTTTTTATAACACAGGAAAGTTTCATGTCAAGTTTTAAAAAAAAAGATGAATTTGTTTTTGCTTATTTTGTTAACACATGATAGTTTCGTGCATATATGCTATAACATATGGATTTTTTATGCAATTTACCCTCAAATCAAATGAGAAAATAAAAGTTTTGACTTCATAGATTATTAGAAAAACCACAGATATATCATCTCCCTGGTAAATTTTTTTTATTACAATCATATATCTAGTTTGAAGAATAACGGATGAACCCCTGTAGAATTTCTGCATCACATATTACCCCCTCTAATTTGTAATAGATATAATTACAATATATCTGCTGTGATTTGACTTAAAAATATATAGCATGATAGATATATATTATTATTTAAACTTGAGATGTGTAATTCGTTATTGTTCAAAATACAATAGATCAGTATGTAAATCACCATATATTATATTTGTTTATTCAGCGACATGCTAATCAAAGTTGAGAATTCATATTAAATCATACTAAAACAATGTAACATCAAACAAATACCGGCAACCCCTATTGTTCTCCAGTTCAAGAATCTTTATTAAAAATAGAATTGAAGACTTCGTTAACTCTTCAAAAGAGTCCTAACTCTTTATAATGCTCCTTATATTTATTAGTATCATAACTTTTTTTTTTAGGGTTTAGTATACCCATAATTTTTTGATAAATTTTAATAAATATGGCAATTTTGAAAGCTTAATTGTCGACTAAAAATGAACATGTAAAAGCATGTAAAACCCGATCATCACAACCGTACCGAACAATTTTCGTTTTAACGTGATTATGTTTTGTACTCACATTTTATATAAATATTTTTTATCAAAAAAATAAAAATAAAATGCAACATGCATTAATAGAGCAATGTAGAACTTGTTCGTGAAGGGATCATTGTTGCTAGATCTCACCATTGGCAGCTCGGTATTCTTGAATCTGATGCACTCAATGTTGTTAAGGCAATTTTTGGTTGTAGTACAAGACATGTTGATGGTTCGATCAATGAATTCATTTGCCATTGATGCACATTTAACGATGACTTCATGGTAATGCATTGTAGACGATCAGCAAATTGTTGCTCATGCTCTTGCGGCTCATGCTACTTCTGTTGGAGCTTTGTGTTCTTCGGACTCTTGAGAAAGCTATCACTTTTCATCATCAGCTAGTTTTACCCCTTCCCATGTTATTGTGTAATAAATAAACTATTAATTAGCTTACTAAAAAAAACAGACCTTAACATGTTATATTTAGCTAGGTTCCAGAATATGTATAGGCCATGTTCTCTATAATTTTATGTGAAATGTATTGATGATTAAAGGAAGTAGGGATATTCAGGCACATCATAATACTTATAATGATTAATATTAAATTTCTATAATTCCAGTATATCATCAACATAATATATATACAGTCTACATACAGCAATAATAAGAAAGTAATAGACACTAAAAGAGTAGCATTTTCAGAAATGGGAAATTTCAAATGATTTCTAAATAGATCCTATAAATCCTAACATTATTATTAGATATTCAATATGAATTTATGATCATCATACAAAACAAGAAGGAATAGGTGTGAAGTACGCTTCTAAAACAAGGGAGACGAGACTCTAACATGAGGTGTTACCATCGTCATGCATCCAAAGATTCAAATTTGATTTGGATATCTGGGATGCATGTAAATTTTTACTCGATACTTATCATTGTCTTTATGCTAGGTCGAACTCTACCATGGAATAAAAATTTGAACATTAATGTTTGTAATTTCTTTTTTCTATTTTTCAAGAAAATGTAAACGTTAATATTTATTAGTTGCTCACTAAATTAAAAGTTATAATTTAATTTTCAAGAAAATTTTGTCAACGCTTAAACTCCTTAAGAGGAAACCATTTAACGACATTTAATATATATTTACATATGTCTAGTTTTTACAGCCACAAGTACGAATAGGGTCGGGGAAGCTTTTATTTGAAAGCCCCCATCTCGAGCTCCCCGATCTTGTTGGAATATATAAGAGTTCATAGCTATTTTAAGTATATTTGAGTTCGAACCGCGTTTGACGTGAAAAATTGATTTAGCCATCCTTCTCAAAAAAAGAAAGAAAGAAAGCCCTAATCTTTATTTTAAGAAATTTTGGAAGTTACTCAACTCATAAAAATCTGTCGATATCTAAAACATTGCTGAGATATATATATATATATTTTAATTTCAAAAGCAGTAGACCCAATATATCGAAATTTAAGTACTTCCCCCAAATTACCCTCTTGAATTAAAACAAACTAAAAGTTTTATAATTAACTTAATGTACGAACTAATTTTAGATGATATAATTTATTTTTCATTAGTAGAATTTTTGTATTAAATAGACGCGCATGATAAAAAAAATGTTAATATTGAAAAAAAGTGTGATGACTACAAATTTTGTCTATTCTAGTGTACTTTTCAATCATGATAGTCATTTAATGTCTTAATCAATACCTTGACTCAATTATTGTCATTAGGAGGTCAAAGTCATGAAATTTACAATCAACCTCTTACATTACCCGTTGATGACTATTCATTACCTCATTTAGTTACTTAATAATATTTCAATTATCATAAAGCCATACAATTATTATTTAGCTCCAATCTTGTGATTATAAGGCTAAAGAAATGAATATACAATTAATACCACCCATTTAAAATATTACCTTAGGGTCTACCTTGAATCTTGCCAATTTATGCCAAAAAGGTAGATCTAAACTAAACCACCACACCACATTAAAACCCATACTATCTATGCAAAAAAGATCATATTCTACCACTTATCATTTTCGAAAACATCACACTCACATACACGCACCTTCAAGGCAAAGGAAGAAGAGATTTTGTGCTACTTTCTGAACCCGTAATTTGCTCAATCACGCTTCGACTGTAAGTGGGCTCTTGTTATATATTCATTCCGTTGTATGTTTTAAAATCTCAATCAATTATGTGAATTATATTGAAACTATGAAATTCTGATGTTTTGATGAAAATTATATTTTTGAAGCACTTTAAATTTCAAAATCCAATTGATGGGACTTCCGAATTCCGTTTCTGACCCTGCTGCGGTGGGATTATAACCGACATTCTGACCTGATACGGTGGTTAACCGTTGTTCTGGAAAGTCCAGACCCTTTATTCGTGGGTGATCCAATGTTTTTGACCTTATATCTAGGAGGGTTAAGTCTAGAGAACTGATATCACTATCAGGAGGAAATTAGATGATTTGTTGTGCTTTACGTATATTAAAAATATTTCTGATATGACATGTTCTGTTCTGGTTCTGATTAGAGCAATTCTGTTAAGTTTATGCTTCAGTATTCATATCAGTTTATGCTCCGATTGTGATATATGTTTTGGAAATTTATGACAAAATTTTATATTATCACATCGATTGGCCCCGGCTTGCTGAGTGTTTTTCAAAACACTCACCACTTACTCTCCCTCCCCAGATAAAGACGAAAAGTTAATTGAAGACGAAGAACAACACCAATTTTGGGGATCCTTTGCGTTTCTATGAATTAAAGACCTTAAATTTTGTTTAATTAGGATTTCGTTATTTTATTTTCTTTTAAGACTTTTAGGAATTGGTTATGCATTTTAATTTCAATTGAAGAAAATTAGGTATTTTTATGGAATAATAGACTGGTTTTTTGTTGAATATTGTATACGAGGCTTATTGATTTCAAGTTGTTATTGGGAATCAATGCCGATATTATGGACCCCGATCTCGGGACATGACATTTTAGTGGTATCAGAGCGAACCAGGTTCCATAATCCCGCTGGGAAAAGACTTCTAGTTGAGATATAACACTAGATTATATAACCCAGTACAACAGACCAACTGAAGGAAATAAAATCAGTTGGAAAAAGTCGATTCTCGCTAATACTATAATCATAAGTGTTACAATCTGATTAATCAAGTGATCAACGATTATTTAGTTTTAATTTTACAAAAAAAGAAAAAAAAAATAGAAACTTCTTACCCAACCCGCTGCGACAATCGTCTACTGCCGCCTACCGCCATCATAACTGACGGTCGACACACCACCCGAATCGCCCATCAATACCGTTGTTATCGACCCCGATCTCGGGGCGTGACAAAAAGTATTATTGAATTCAAATTGATTACGTTTTTTTGTAAATTTTGAGAAATAAGTTAGCAAGCATTTTGTGTAAATTTTTACCTTAAGGTTTTTTTTGTATGAAAATTAGTAGAAAGGGTTCTAATAATTATTGGTTTTCATTTCAAAATATATTTAAAATTCTTTTTACGAAATTTTCGCTAATAAATTAAGGGTAAATACAAAAATTATATCATAGAATAGGGGTAGTAGTTTCAAAGTTTTAGCATTAATCAAATATAATTTCATAAAATATATTTTTAACAAATATAGTTCTACTTTTATGTTTTTATCAATATAGTCCTATAATTTTTTTATTAATAAAAATAGTCTGAAGTTTTGTTAAGAACTTAGGGTCACTTTTGTTAAAAAATAATTTTATGAAATTATATTTGATAAAAAAAATTATTTTTGACTACTTTTCTTTTAAAAAAAAATTGTTTTTGAATATTTAAGACTACTATTGAAAATGCTCATATTCTGTAAGACTATTTTTATAATTTCTTCAAATTTTAATAAGAATTTCATTTCGTTTGACAGACAAGATAATTTTAAAAGCGAACCATTTTATCGATACTTTGAGAGATGATCACCTTATAATAAACAGTTTTGCCTCCTTGACAAAAATCTAGAACTGGTTATAGTTAATATAAAATTATTTCAATTAGAAATTATATAAGCTAACATTTTTTTTCAATTTAGAATCACGATATTTTTTTTCACTCTCATTAGTTCGTCATATTATTTGTTAGTACTATATTTCGAAGATGACAAAACAGAACAAATTGGACCAATGATTCTATAGTGAATAAACAGACAAATTAGACAAGACAGATTGATTGGATTTAATAACCATACTGACCAAACAGACAAAACTGAAAGGGTTTTGAGCTTATCACACCAAAGAGTTGATGCAATCAGACTAATGATATAACAACTATTTAATGATGCATTAGATGATGAAAAAGACCTGAGCATAATAGTAGTTGGCAGCCGAGAGTTTTACTTTAGAGAAAGTACAAGACATAAAAGTGGTTATCAAATCAGTACAACAGAGAAAGGTACAAGACAGAAAAGTCTTTATACGTTAACCAAGACTGATGACGCAGAATTAAAGTTGCATATTCTTGGATTGATTTCTGTGAGTAGAGCAGATTGATTCCGAACCTTCTAAAATACTTTCAAAAGTAATCTACGAAGCTTATCAGATTGATAATTTGATTTCAACTATTAACTCAGCTGAAATTAAGCTCATAGATAATTATTTTCATTTAACTGTATATTTAACTCACTTGAGCACCCTATCGGTGGCACTAGGAACAAGATCTCTCGGCCACTGTATATTTAACTTTACTTGAATAGTTAATCATTTTCTTTTAACTGAGCGACATATTTACAAAGTTACATCTTCCATTACAAGGGAAATTATCCAATTAGAAATCCTTGTTTTTTTTTTAGCATAAAAGAAAATATATTAATGAAACTAGTGGTATATGATACATGGCCAACTACAAGAACACACATAGTAATATGGAGACAAAAAGATCGAAAAGGAAAAAAACAGAACCAAATAAGTACAAATAGATGACCAACAGAGAGCAATGACAGTCATAGCTATACCAAGTCCCTTAAACCATTACCTAGAAAGGAGTCAATGATGTGAATTGTCTTCCAACAATTGACTGTACACATATACTGAGACGAGAGACGAAAACAGATAAGGACGAAAACCATGCAAGCTCTCAAACCCAAATCACAAACCAAATCACGGCCATCGCAAAACTCCAAAGAATGGCCCACAAAACTAGTATGCCCAGCAATCAAGATCAATTCAAGACCAAGTAGTGAAGCAGATCCGAGAAACCTCCCGCAGCATACCAAAAGTGCAAATTCTAACCGACCATACCACCCACACAACGCAAGTTGGGTCTCAAGCAAGTAAACATACAAACGTAAACCCAACCATGAAAACAAACAAAAGACGCAACAATATTAACATACACCCAAGAACTACAACATACATCTACAAGACATAACAGAAGGATACAAAAGTTAGTAACATATAAAGTAGACACAGATAAGCAAGGGTGATAAAAGGGGAGCTTGCACAAAAAGTAATACGCACGTGAATTAATGCCCAGATTGCTCCCAAGATCCAGACATTCAAACCATAGAGAGTCATGGTGAGAGGCAAGGTTGCCTCACAACTATCACCAAAAAAGAAGACAGCCAAGAAGAGTCCAGTAGACCATATGCATGCAATCCACCACCGGCAGAGAGAGTCATGGTGAGAGGCAAGGTTGCCTCACAACTATCACCAAAAAAGAAGACAGCCAAGAAGAGTCCAGTAGACCATATGCATGCAATCCACCACCGGCAGAGACACCCCCACCAGACCCAACCAGACCGCCACTACCCATATAAAAAAAACCTCCACCTCCAGAGGCCCAATGACATCACCGCCACACCCAAGCCAAAGACACCGCCAAATTTCATTTTCTATCTATCTGAATTTTAATATTTTTCATGACAAAAACCCACAAACAACAATTACTATATAAAATAAAAGAATAAATGGTAAAAATTGATTAATTGTGACTTTATCACAACCATTAATATAGAACGGATTGTCCTTGGTGCACTAAGCGTGTTGGTGCACTCGGTGTATTGGTGCACCAATACACATGTAAAAATATACATATATATGTATGTATCTTGATGCACCAACACACCCAATACACCAAAGACAAGCCCATTTGGAACTGTGAAAGTGTGGAGGACAATTTATAAGTTTGATGGTTGCTTAATTAGAGAGTAATATTTTTTTAGGGGTGTTCACCGGTTCGGTTAACCGACCGAAACGGGTCGAACCGAAAAATTTCGGTTCGATTTTCGATTTTTAAAAAGAAAAATTCGGTTTTTGGTTACAGAATCCGGTTAACCGAACCAAACCGAAAATCTAAATTTTTTAAAAAAAAAATAAAAAAACTTTTTTTATGGTTTAAATATTTTTTTAATGGTTTCGCTCCTGATTGTATTAATACGAACTCGTGAATTAACATATTTCAGGTATAATATAATTTATTTTGTTGTCTCATTTAAACTCGATTTTTTGTATTAAATAACTTCAAAATAATATTAGAAGTTTAAAATTAAAAGGCCAAATGTTCAGAATTCATTTGAATCCAATACATGATGTATTAGTGTTTGTATTTACGTTGAATTTTTATCAATTAATCATACAATTTCAAAAAAAACTGAAAAATTCAAAAATAAAAAATAAAAAATGGTTCGAACCGAACCGAAAAAGTTCGGTTCAAACCGAAACGAACCGAACAATTTCGGTTCGATTTCGATTTTGAAATTTCAAAACAGAAATTTCGGTTCGATTCGGTTTAAACCGAACCGAATGAACATCCTATTTTTTTAAATTATAAGTTTATAACAAAAGGGAAAGAGTTGCTTTTTAGGAGGCCATGGCGGCGTGGCAGAGCTGTAAATTCTGCATCCCTTTTGCACACAGCCAGAGAATTGAAGGATCAATTTAATTTCTTGTCCCCAAAAGTCATCCTTCCTCTCCTTCATCTTCCTCTCCTCTTTCTTAATGTAAAAGCTGACAAATTCTACACCTCTCTCTCCCCCCGCTAAAATCTGCATTTATATATGTTTATTTAAAGATCCCATTTTTATTTGCGGCTGTTGCCTGCTACTGTACATATATATTCAATCTCCTTTCACATGCAGAAAACTCTCTCATATAATAACAATAATTGTCCGGCTCTTTCTCATTCATTCGAATTACAGAAGTTGTCTGGCTTAAAACCCACAATTCTACAGACACAAAAACAGTACCTTGCTGAGGAAGAACAATTTTCGCGTGCCCCGCGGGTTTCTTTCTTGAGTCTGCTCGTGTTTATTGGGCTATGGGTTGTGTGTCACCATTAATCTCCACGAAAGGATTAAAGATATGGCTGGTTTTTTCTCACTAGGAGGCGGCGGGGGGGAGGGAAGAAGAGGGGGCACCGGCGGATTAGGAGGAGGTAGCAGCAACCCTGATCAAGAAAACACTAGCCATAACAACCCACCTTCAGAAATTAATCCGGAAAGCTGGTTTTTGTTCAGAAATGAAGAGATTTCATACAAGGGTTTCGAGCTCTGGCAACCACAACATCTTCAGTCACAGCACCACCCCCACCAAACGGAGAACTTCTTGCAGCGCGGCGTCGGTAACCCACTCCAGGATCTTTACGCTTCAGCGGGAGGGCTTGCGGTGGGGCCGAGCCGCGGCAGCGGGTTCAATATCTTGGATGAGTCTCCAAGATCGGGGTTTTTGATGATGAAAAGCAGCGGGGGAGGGGGAATTAGCTGCCAGGACTGTGGAAATCAAGCTAAGAAAGATTGTTCTTACATGAGGTGTAGAACTTGCTGTAAGAGCCGAGGCTTTAATTGCCAAACTCATGTTAAAAGCACTTGGGTACCCGCAGCTAAGAGAAGAGAAAGGCAACATCAACTTGCTGGTGTGCAGCAGAATCAAAATCAGCAGCAAGATCAAGAAAATAGAGAGAATAATGCTGGAAAAAGGCAAAGAGAAAATCCCAGTGCTTCCATTTCTCTTGCGTGCACCGGCGTGGTACCTACTAGCACATCAGGTAATAAACAGGGAAATATATACTAAGTCTTAAAAAAAATCGTGTTAGAGAATGTCTAATAATCAAAGAATTCTATACAAATCCCAGCAAAGAGACAGAGATAAATGATTTTTTTAATGTGTGAGTTTGAATATATATCTATATATATATATTATTTTTGTATTCTACGTTACGATGATGAAGATGATGATCTCTCCCATATCGATTGCGTGTAAAGGAATTGACCTCCATCAACTTTTCCATCGCTCTTTCCTTTTAAACACTGTATTTTGGTAATTCTGACAGAGAAAAACCCTATTCCCTAAGGCACCTTTTTCTACATTTTTAGGGAATTTAATAATCAAGATTCTAATTTCCAAGCATTTGAATACAAAATTTTACTCACTAACATTGCAAATGATATTTAATTTATTATGAAGCATCATTTAAAGTTATGTATGCCACTAAATGTTTTTAGGGTTGGAGCTTGGGAATTTTCCATCAGAGATGACTTCACAGGCAGTTTTCCGTTGCGTAAAAGTTAGCGCCATTGATGATGCTGAAGATCAGTACGCATATCAAACTGAAGTCAATATTTCTGGTCATGTTTTCAAAGGAATTCTCTACGATCAAGGCACAGAAAGTCATTACATGACGGCTGGGGAGACTTCATCCGGCGGTGGCAGCGTCAGCGCCAGAGTTCAGCAACTTAACTTAATAACCGGACCTTCTGAAACCGCCACCTCCGCTGCTAATACCTCCGCAGCTGCAGGCGGTGCTGGCTCCAGCGCCCCCCTTTTCCTTGACCCTTCTTTGTATCCGGCTCCAATTAACAGTTTCATGGCTGGTACGCAATTCTTCCCACCCCCAAGATCTTGAAAAAGACGTTAACCGAAAAATAAAAGCATATTTCTACACATTAATTATCTTAAATTACGTAGTATTTAGTACTGATGATCGAACATATCACATATGTAGGATGTCGTGTAAACCCCATTGATGGGAGCTGGATACTTCATGTTTAATTCAAAGTTCGATGTTATTCTTCTTCTCTTACGGGTGCATAAAAAAAGTTTTCTGTTATTGTTTTTCGTGTTTTTTAATTAATTTTTTTTGTCTGTGTTTCTGTTTTATGCATTTTTTTTGGTTCACATGAGTTCAATTTGATCTTCTCTCTTAATTTCTGGATTATTTTTGGACCTTTGAAGTACCTTTTATTCATCACAATTTCTAAGGAAGATTGTCTGTTCAAGAAGCCTTTCATCTCATTCTTCTATAATAATGTTCTTATATACATGTTTATATATTATAATGAAGATTGCATAAGTGAAAATATTCAAAATAATTTTGTTTTATTAAATATTTGCAGTCTAAAATTTCAATTTTATTTATTTCTTGTATATCCCTAAGTAAGTTGTGACGTTCGACACTCTAAATCTTTTACATAAATTTACCTTATGAGAAATGTTATTGTCAAATTAATTATTGTTGGTGTCAGAGTAATTTGCATGACTGACAACATCCAGGGACGGAGGGAATGGGGGCGTGGGAGTTTATCCGCACACCCAAAAAAAAAAATAATGCTAAAAAAATGTTTTAATTATTGGCTTGTTAGATCTCCATCACTTGCCTACAGTATGCCTAAATGAATATGCATATATATGGAACCTGCAATATCCCGTCATATATTCAATGCATTTGCATGTGGGAATTTGCTAAGATTTAATAATGCACGATATATGTCATATGTATACATCAAGGTATTTATTTATGTCACAATGGTCACTGGATTGTGTTCATAAATGATAACTGATTATTTAAACAGAAGCAATTGGAATATTTTCCTTGTTTGGGAAGTATATAGTCCACACATGTGATGCTAGTACTCGATTGTTATTTTCTAAAGCCATTTTTTTTAGCTCGTGATCGTAAGGTCATACGTTCGATTCCCTCATCAACATTTTTTCAGTCCGAACCTCTGGCACATCTAGCTTGCCTAGTGCAGTTTCCTTGATTAGCGTGTCATACATACTACTGTGTCAGTCTGAAGGTTTACCATGTACGCATCCTAAATATATTTGAATACTCCGGATATATGGTTGGTTGATTACCTTGACAGCTTCCACATAGATTTTGTTGAAATATGTTATTAATTGGATAGAGTGATCTGGTTGAAATTTTTGAGTATAACATACTAAAATTGTTTAATAAGACACGCTTGATTGTATAATTGGTATCAGAATCTTATTTACATTCTGGATTATTATGAATCGTAAATTATTACAATTATTGTAAAAGTATTGTTAAAGAGCAATTATTGTCTTTGTTGAGAGATCAATATATACTGGTAAATCTTCACACAACTTATTTACATTGATTAAATTTTACTGTAAATATAATTTCGTATGTAGCAATTTTTTGTGTAAAATAAAATGATGTAAGAGTAATTTTTTATTTAAAGTTGATATTTGAATTTTGTTATATTTTTTCTTTTAAAAATTGGTATTATCGGGAGAAATTTCTTTCTCTTGAACATGTTTAGTATCTTGTGCTGTCTTTAAGTAACGTGTTTTATAATTTTATTTGTTTAACTAAGATCAACAGTTATATATAAAACATGTGTTATGATATTGCAAGAGTAATTATAGTTGCTGTCAGAGTAATTTTCATATTAAATTCTTGAAAATTATTTTAACAGCAACAATAATTACTCTGATAATAACATTTTCCTAAAATATAGCCTAAACGATTGAAGAGAATTTCCTTTTTACTCTTAACTTTATTCTCTTATGCACAATTGGAAATGTAAAGGTTGTAAGGAACAAATCTCGATGTCTCAGATGTAACAATCGAAAGTGCTAATTGAAGTGGTTATTCAAGAGAATATGTGGGGTTCTTGTTATTTAATCTATTATGTATTCAATCTTATATACATGTGAGTAGGAGTTAAGTAATTACACACACTAATGTAAGAATTTTACTATGTCAGTTCTTACAACAGTTACTACATTCTACTAAAATCCTGATAATATACAAAATATGGACATCATATGTTACATTTACACAACCTACAAAATTCAACTCTTAATCAGTGGTTCAGCTCGCAGCAGAATGTACTCACAATTCCGGCTTCTCACGTCTATGAGTTCCCTACAGAAACAATCACACGACATGAGTATTGATAATCAACTATTTCAGTTCTATATCAATAAGATAGACAAAATACGATAATCATCATCGTAAAAGTTCAACAATGATTGTTCTATATGCATTACCAAATGCAAATATGTCATGACATGTCTCAACTATCAACCTGTTATAACGGGACCAATGATATGTCTATCAACTCAATATGTCAGTGGCTCAGCCTCCACATCCCATATTGACAACACATATCATATAACCGCCCTCACACGTTAAGCCAAAGCATATACTCAACCGGAGTATACCTCTCATGCCAAAGCATATGCTCGACAATAGCATACCTATCGTGGCATCACTCTCAACAACATGTATGTAGATCATCATGAATGTATACACATATGACATCATCAATCATATATCCACTTTCAATATCATCATCACAATAACAGCAATACTCGTACGTCAACACGTACCTGTCGTGTGACACAAAAGATCTAAATCAGGCGTCAATGTTTACACGCCTCGTTGTCCAGTCCCCTGTGATGATGCTACAACAATACCAACAATATATCATGTTAAAAGAGTTTGCACTATCAAATTCCACAACAACATAACTTGTTCAACATTTTAAGTCTACCGATCGATCGGTCACTCTAGCGATCGATCTGTCCAATCATGTAACCCTAGCGATCGATCGATAAAAAGCTAGCGATCGATCGGTATTAAATACGAATTTTAGACAAAAGCTACGGCATTCTAGCGATCGATCGTACATGAACCGCCTTATACATTCCCCTGTTTCTGCGATCGATCAGTACATCTACCGATCGATCGGTCGATAGCAAAAATTCCATACTTTGGCGATTTTCAAATTTATCCCCATGTTTCTACCTCCATGCTTTCTATCACACTTCTAAACTTGCATCAAAGTTACACGAAAGCATACTATGCACATTTCTTTCATAAAAACACAAGTTCATACTCTTTAATTCCATTTAAAGTAATTCAAACTTGCTTCTCAATAACTTGACAACCTATCATACACATATATATGTGTATACAAGCTCATAATTCATTAACTTCATACCAATTCCCTTTGATGTCGTTACTCCACAACTTTGAAATGAATTTCCAAGCTCACCCTCAACCACAAGTCAAAAGAGGAGCAAGAGGAGTGATGAGAGTGTGTAGAGATTTACTAGGTGCAAAATAGTGAAGTATGTGTTTAACAATCTGATCTTGATTATATGTACTAACCTCCGAATGAAAGCCAAATGCATGTAAATCTAACTCAAATTCAAATGCATCCTCTCGTCAAATCCTATGACATACCAATTGCATGTAATTAAACTTTCTCTTCATTATCACTTCAATGGCTTGTTACAAAAAAATGGCTATATTATAGATGTAGATATATATTTTTTCTTGATTATTATGGGTTTATAAATGTAACCATGCAAGAATATTGTGAATGGTAAACAACTGGGTTACTCTTTTGCATAGTGTCATACTGTTACATACATTTTTATTTTTATTTTTTTAGTATAGAACATGGATAATATTAAACCAAACAAAAAGTACAAAAAGTACAACCATCATTCAGAGGAAAAATCCAATAGACACCTAAATAGAGACACCAATAAATAGATAATATAAGCGGTGTAATGGTAATGAGCTGTACAACATCTATGCAATCAATGGAGCAAGTAGCCAAAGACCAACAAAGTGAAACCAGGCCCCCTCAAACCATCATCACAGTGCAAGGTTGTATATAAGAACCGTCTTCCAAGATACGTGAAGGTACAACTGCGGATAGATGAGAGACAAAAATTGATTTAAGAGCAACAAACGAACAAGCTCTCGATCCAAAGCCCAAATGGAAATCCGTCGACTAAGGAAAATGACTAGATGGAGCACGAACCTAGAAACTCAGTAGTCAAAGCCAAACAATGCCCAAGCAGCGACATAGAACCAAATCACCACCAACAAGACAACAAAGGAAAACTAGAACCAGACATCACAAGACAACAACATAAAGTAAAGCAAGCAAAAGGAGGAAGCTGTCACGACGAGAGAATCGCACATAAAAGAATGCGCGGGCGCTTCCCAATCCCGCACATTCCACCAAATACATCTCATGCCAAACAGCGGGGTTGCCACCAACCACCACCAAGAAAACAGAAGATAGCCAAATTGGGACACCAAATGCCGATGTTAAGTAGATGGCACCACCCCCAACACCTCCATTGCCATCCAACACACGACCAGTACCGAAAGCATCACCTAAACAGACTGGTACGACCCCATCAAGTCCCCCACATAGACCACACCCACAGCCCAATCCAGCACCCCCATCAAAACACCCACCGTGAGCAAGACCACGCTCATCACCTCTGCCAAGCCTCCCACTAACAGCACCACCATGTATACCATGACAGCCACCAAGCCCCCCACCATGGCTCCCGTCACCAGCTCCACCATCAAAAATAACAAGCCTCCCACTAGGGCTACCACCCCAGCGCCACCTCCAAAACAATCAACACTGCCACCAAGCCCCACATAATGGGAAAACCCACCACCAAGTCCTTCGCCAAGTTCAAGTTCAAGTTCAAGTCCACCACCACCGCCCAACTCATCTTCACCATCCAAATTGGGACACCAAAACCGATGTTAAGTAGAAGGCACCACCCCCAACACCTCCATTGCCATCCAACACACGACCAGTACCGAAAGCATCACCTAAACAGACTGGTACGACCCCATCAAGTCCCCCACATAGACACACCCACAGCCCAATCCAGCACCCCCATCAAAACAACCACCGTGAGCAAGACCACGCTCATCACCTCTTCCAAGCCTCCCACTAACAGCACCACCATGTATACCATGACAGCCACCAAGCCCCCCACCATGGCTCCCGTCCCCAGCTCCACCATCTAAAACAACAAGCCTCGCACTAGGCTACCACCCCAGCGCCACCTCCAAAACAATCAACACTGCCACCAAGCCCCACATAATGGGGAAACCCACCACCAAATCCTTCGCCAAGTTCAAGTTCAAGTCCACCACCACCGCCCAACTCATCTTCACCATCCAAACCACCATCATTAACAGTTAATGAAATATAAAATAATTAAGTAACATGGAAAATTTATGCCTACATGAACAACATTTCATGTAGAGATTATCAATATATATTTAGGCGAATTGTATTTAGACCCCCTCTATTTTGAACAATAACAAATTTTTCCATTCTAGTTTAAACAAGAATGATAAGCTATGGTCTATATTGTTGTTATCTGTTGCTTCTGAGGTAATAATGTAGGGGGATTTCCAGTCATTAACATGTTTATTTAGACAGTATTATTATTGTTTGGCTACGTAATTATGGTGTTGGTGATGAGTCAGATTCCAGTTTTTCGGGGATTCAGTGGTTTTTTTATTCTGGTAGCCAAGTTTTTGGGGTGTTTCAAGACAGCTATCTTCGTAGCTATGCTTTAAAAGTGTGTTCAATAGATGGATTGGGTGGCAGGGAAGTGATTCTAGGTGGATTATATTGCTCTTCTTCTTGGAAAGGAGTTCTTTGGTGGTGCATAACTTTACCTTTTAATTTTTCAGTGTGGTTTTCTTTGGTGTTTCATTGTAGCTTTTTGCGTTGTTTTTGTTCTTGTTTTAACATATAATCATTGACTTTTGGGTTAGAGTATCCCTAATACTCTATATTAGTTAATTTTGTCCTACGAAAAAAAATATTAACCCATAACTTCTCGATTTTCGATCCTAACCCTAGCCGACTCGGTTAACTCAGGGCTCAATTAATGTCTAAGTATGGACGACTTTGTTCAATTATACTTGTTTATTACAGTTTAAAAACTATATATACAGAGAACTATATATACAGAGACAAACAACTTTTAGGTTGCTCAAACCTACATACACAATAACGGAGCTGCATGTAGGTTAGGGCTATCATACAATAAGCTTTTTATTTTGATAGGGGAGTCGGGGAGATGCTAAAATTATTTTTCACATATCGCGAGACTCAAAAGGAAAGTGAGCTTTTACCAAGTGGTTTAAGCCCAAAACTCATAATAACATTTAATTATATTAAAACTCTGACCCCCTAAAATGGAAAGATCAAGAAAGACATACTTGAGATGAGAAATATCCAATGTCATATCAAAAATATCCAGTGGGACATCAACAATATCAAACACTACGTCGGTACTTTCTTAAAAAAATTATAAGTTGAAAAAATAATTAAGATAATTTTTTGTTGGAAACTTAAGGCTATTTCAATTAAGGTGAATGAAATTGATTCTAAGCTTGAGGTAAAGTAATAAGCCATCTTATTGATGTGATTATTGTGTAGTGGAGTGTACAAATCAATGGCCAGATTTGCACTCAAAAACATTGACTCTTATGCGTGCGCGACCTGCATGTGTCAAATGTCAAACCTATAGGCTAGCCAATCCACATTTTGCCGATTTTAATTCATCTTGATTTAAAATATGTCCCTTTATATGCTCACATGTGACCATTTTGTGTGGGCGACTCTTGACATGGAAGTTGGTCTTTCCTATGGCCACCAATTAATTCAGTGCGTTTTGGTATGGTGAATGATTCCACACTTATTAGTGTGTCTTTTAGTATGAGCACTTGAACCTATATGTATACACGCCCGAAAACTCCGAAGTCTACACCATAGTTCACAAAAATGGCCGCGGAACGATCGTTCTTGAACGTGAACAGCAGGCTGCTGCAGTAAAGTTTAATGTTTTAAAAACGAATGTATAATTATAACAGCGACTCAATTGCCGTCACGGAACGGAAAGGTGCTTTGACGATCTGGAATGATGAATTTGCGGCCCAGAATGGCTGTTGCATAACATTTTTAATTTATAAAATTCCGGGGCAATAACCTCCACCTTTCCGCAAAATGAACTAGAACAACAGCCTCGCGACACCCTCCCTGACCGTGTCGGTGAACCATGATGTACATGCACACACAACTTGATTGATAAACAAAGAAACCCCACAACAATCTCAAGTTTAAGTTCTACACCGTTGGTTGTTGCAACTACTCCATAGCGCTTGTAAAGGCTTTGTGCTAAGTTGTTCAAGGCTAAGTCACAAAATCCTTATACCCCCTCCAAGCACTGACGCTTCGGCCGCGAACTGATGAACTGGGTGCGCGTGCGCCGCACTAAGGCGATTTAAGAATTTCTAATTCGGGATTTAAGAATTTCTAATTCGCGCACTAAGATTTTATAATTCGCGCACTAAGATTTACTAAGTCGCGCACTAAGTTACTAAGTCTTGTTAATCCTCCTTAATTTTTCGATATATTTTTTTTTGTAATTATAAATTTTTTTTCTCCAATTTGGATTTAGATGAATTTTCATGGTTTCTAGGTACTTCGGGTTAGTTAGAAAAATTATATGACAAATAGATAGATAATATTTACTATTATGTAATGAATCATGAAAAGACATAATAACGTAGGAAAGATTAAAATATGTGATAAAAGAAAGTCGGGTAAATCTGTGCTTTTGTAACATTTTTACAGAGTAAATAATAATAATTTGATATCTTAGTTTTTTGCATGAAAATTAATAGAATGAACTTTATAAATAAAACTTTTATTTTTATTGAGTTAATTTAAATGTGTATATTGGTCATTTCATAAGGTAATAACATAAGTATCCGGAAATAATATGAGTCATTCTTAATAAATTCATATTATTACCAAACATGTTTGAAATATATATTTACAATTTTTTTCATTTTTCAAATTTATTTTATATCTTAAAATAAAATAAATTTTTAATACTTCATTTCATTTTCATTTTTCATTTTCTAAAATATATTTTCCGGAGAATCCTTACTAGAAGAACGATCAAATACAAGATTCAAATTTGTTATCAGGCTATAACATTTTGCAATAGTTAATTCAATAATGAGAACTATACATTTTCGGATATCACATTAATTCAATAACGAACACAATTCATTTTCGGATATCACAAAACAGCTTGTCCATACTTTATGAGCGAAATTGCAAGAAAAGAAAACATGCGAAGAATCTTCTTCCGCTTCGTAGCAGAAAGCACATTGTAGTTGATCCGGTTCCAATCGCGAAGAATCAATGAGAATGCTATTTTAATCAGTCCCTTCTATATCTAGCTTTTTCCTTGTATCCAAGGTTTCCTTGACCAACAAAAACCAAACGGCGGCACCTCGTGTGTGTGTCTATATATATATATATATATATATTAGATGAGACCAAAACATGTGGGAGTAGAAATGTTTTTGGCTATCCCGTATCCCGAAAGGTGATGGATCTATCGATGGGGCATTACTTATAGGATATCCAAAGACCTAATCGTGGGAATATCCTACACTTTGTCTTCGAAATACGTATCATAGTCAGTACTTGGACCTGTTCTAACGATGCCAGTGATCAAGGAGTAACTGGAAAAAGGGATACAAAGAAAATGATGAATGACATTATGTAATTATAGCTTGGAAAAAAATTATAAGGCTAAATATGTGTTAAAAGGCAATAAATTAATGATTTGATAAGTGTTATTATCGGTGCAAGAATCATTTCTCTCGACTGATATTCCACTGTGTAGCATCATATACATATGTTCAAATATATTGATATACCAAAAAGTGTGAATATCTTCTGATATCAATAAGAGATAAGACGATACCTCCCTGTTCTTTGATGCAAATAGTAACAACGCCAATATAGCTTAGGATCTTCGTCTTAGCTGGAATCACGAGAAAAATGTGAGAATGGGGCCGGAAGTTTTTCGACGTGTTCCTCCGACGCTCAAGTCAGGCGAGATGATACGAGAAAATATATATTTGTAAAGTAAGTGAAAAAGTTATGAATGCCCTAAACATATAGATTGGACCTGGTATTTATAGGCGGAGAACTAAGAGTTACCGTATATTAAGGACTCCTTCTATGTATATCCAAATATTCTCAGGATATGATAGATCTTGGGAATACAATCAAATCCCCGATATTATTCCGCAGATCTTGCACTTGCTTTGTTTAGGAGATACCATTCCCTTGTTGTGCCCACGCACAAAGCAAGCATGAGAAGAGCTCGGTCAATGAGCTCGGGTCTCAAAAGAGGTCGCTGGAAGATCGGAGAGAGGCGAACATGTGAGGCACAACACGTCGGGCAACCAGGTTGGTTTGCCAAAGAGGTCGCTATGGTGAATAGTAGTTGAAATTCAGGTCGGTCAATGAGGTCGGATAAATACCTTATTTTCGGGTAACATATATATGTTGTACCCAGCAAAAAAAAAGTATATATATGTTGTTACCGGGAAATTCTTGTATGAGACCGGGTCTGTCATATATTTATATGACTGTATGTTTTGGTGTATATAAGGATCGAGTCCATACAAGAATTTCCCTAGCTTTCCTGACAGAGAAATATTTATTATCGGACTGTAGTGCATCCAACATGATGGGAAATATTTGTATGCACTCAGTTTGGACTCCACTTATACACCAACTGAATATTAAAACATAATATTTTAAATAAATAGAGCAAGAATTAACATACACCACACCATGAATATATTTATGTACCTTCTTGAAAGATTATAGTTCTACATCACCAATATCCCGTCAACTTGTCCAGCCAAATCACCATTTGAGTAGACAATTCGGTTCTATTTATCCTCATATCAATGTGCTCATGATCACTTGATTTTGTTATATTTTTCGTGGAATTAGTGCCAAATTGCGTAAATATTATGCATTGTGTATTTATTGATAATGTATTTATATATATGATCATTCCAGAAAACTGACGTGGAATCGGAACACTAGTCACATGGAGAACCATTTTAACAGTTCTTGGGAACCATGGTTCCAAGAAGTAGTATTCACCTATTTCATTGAAAAAGAACACCTGAGATCATCCAATTTCTGATCAACCAGTTTCCCCCCAAATGTCCACGAAATGAAAGTGACAACAGGGAGTCAATCTCCTCTAAATTAGTTCTGAAACAACTTGACATTTACACTAAAATGCTGTATTTGTTCTCGGATATGTTTTTGAGATAATTCAAACCATGAAGAAATGGCTGGCAAAAAATCTACAAATGTCCGACCTTCCTCGGAGTCCCCAATATCTTTAATCCTCATCACTATGGTATACATCAAATCCTCCATCTCTTCTATAAGTTTCTGGATATATTCAGAGATGCTGGTGGAGCTCTTTGTTTCGCTACCGGTAGATCGCGCACATGAGACTCAATGTTGCATAAGCCGTATCTGCAAAAAATTAAAACAAAGTTCAAGCCGAGTAAATATCTGATTATGCAGATACTAGTAGATAAAAATCCGCGTCATATGAATGTGGTACGGCTTATGCAGCGGAGGAAATCCTGGAATGAAATGATATGCATTGTGTTTGATTATGCAGTATTGTAAAAATATAAAACAAAACGTCAAAAAAGAAGAAATAAAGCCAAAAATGTTAACAAGTAAATAGATGTAAATTATCAAGTAAAAAACAACTCACTTTTAACACCTGAGCACCGGTGGCCAGGTGCTTCTTCAAACACACTGTCTAAATATATAGATCTTCCAATGTCCATCTACATTTGCTCGGCACTTAAAAACTCCATGCGAGAGACTTCCATGTAAAGCCAATGATACGAAAGAAGAATACCAATCAAAGAAGAAATCTTTGTTCACCAATAATCACCACAAGAGCATTGATTGTCCTTGAACCGATGAAACCTATTGTTGTCTCTGACAATAATTTCTCGGTGTACAATGCTGGAGATGAACTTTATCGCACTATGGCAGTCCACACAAACTCTAAGGTTTTTGGTTATCCTTATAGGGACTCCAGGAGGGAGTGAAATAAGGCCAAATGCAAGGGCAATCTTCTCACTATGACACCAAACTTCTGATTCTTTCTCCTCATCTTCTACATCATAGAGAGCCAAATTAGTGGCAGGAATATATCCAGCAGCTTTCATCTCCTTCTTTAATTTAGCTAGCATCGCTTGAATCTCAGAGTTTCTGCTATGTGATGTATCTTTAGCCTGGAAAACATGGAAAGTATTCTTGACAGATAACCAACTACATCCTGCCCCTTTCCTGATCCCCACATCCTCCATCTCCTTTCTTACAAGGTTGGCCTCATCCCACTGTCCCGCAGCAGCAAACATATTTGAAAGAATAACATGATTGCCAGAATCTAGTGGATCAAGCACAAATAAATTCTCAGCAGCAATCTTCCCCAGTTCTTGATTTCCATGCAATCTACAAGCTCCTAATAAAGCCCCCCATATTGAAACAGTAGGCCGAACAGGCATTTTCCTTATAATCTGATAGGCGCGTTCCACTTGCCCAGCTCGGCCTAGCATGTCCACAACACATGCATAATGCTCTGCCCCTGGAGAAATCCCATATTTCACACTCATTGAGTCGAATATCTCCACTCCCACCTTCACCATACCGCCTCTACTGCAGGCAGTTAATATGCTGACAAAAGTTACATAATTGGGAACCAACTCCTCAATACCTCTAAAATTAGTCATCTGCATGAACAATTCCAGTGCCATATCAGCATGTCCTTGATGAGCGTATCCACCAATCAATGCATTCCAACAAATCAAATTTCTCCTGGGCATTTCGTAAAATGTTGTCTCACAATCCTCAATACTCCCACACTTGCCATACATGTCAACAAGTGCACTCCCAACAAATATATTCCCCTCTACACATGCCTTCACCGTCAAACCATGAACCGCTCTACCAGCCTCAAGAGCAGCAAGACCAGCACACGCACTGAGCACACTTGAAACCATAAAGTCGGTAGGCTCAACCCCAGCCCTACGTGCCTTTAAAAACATCACACAGGCCTTCTCTCCCAGATCATTTTGTTCATACGCTGCCACCATTGAACACCATGAAACACCATTAAACACACACATGTTCTCAAAAACATTCTCAGAGAAGTTAATAATATGACATTTGCCGTAAAAATCAATCAATCCATTTGAAACCGAAACATCAGCCCCATGCCCTCCTTTAATCAAGCAGCCATGCAACTGCTGCCCCGCCTTTAGGAACCCACCATCAGAGCATGCATTCAAGAACGCGCAAAAGGTAATAGAATTGGGACTTACCCCATCTCGTAGCAGCTGAATAAACTTGAAAATACCCTCGGAAGGTCTCCCATTAAGGACCAAATTCGAAATACAGGCATTCCATGTAGCAATGTTCCTATCTGGAATTTCATCAAATAATTTTTCCGCGTCACTCACAAGACATGTCTTGGAATACATATCAAACGCGCTACAGGCAACAAAAACATCCCTAATGAAGCCGAGTCTAATGGCCAGTGAGTGAAATTGTTGGCCCAGACTAGGCGCTTGGAGCGAGGTGGAGGCTTTGAACAAACAAGGAAAAGTGAAGTCATTTGGATGAATAAACTCGCGACGCATGGAAGAGAATTGAGAAAGGGCTGCAACGCAGTGACCGTTTTGCACATGGCCTGAGATAAGGGCGGTCCACGTGACAACTGAACGCAACTGCTCTGGGGTAAGGAATAAGAGTATTCTGGCCGAGTTCGGTCGGTCAAACTTCGAATACATGTTGATGAGATGGTTGGAAAGCACGGCGTCAAGCTTTAAGCCCAGTGCCTTGACAATCTTGGCATGGGCGGCCCGGCCGAGAAAGGAGGACTGAATTTGCACGGCAGACTCCACGAGTGAGCCCAGAGTTTTCGCTGTGATGAACGCATTGCTCGCTGACATGTTATCAAACAGTTTGTGGGCATTGCTCTTTGTCACCAAATTTATAGGCCATGCCCAGGTGCCCGTTCATTAGTAGAATAGCGATTGTATTTTCGGGTTTTGACAGCAGAATAGCACACGATAAGACCTCATCCATTGCGTCAAAAAAACAATTCAACATGCTGATAGTAATAGAAGGAAAGGAAAACCAAGATCGTATATGAGAACACCTTTTTAAATTCAAAAGGCCGAAGCAAGAGAGGCCATCGTCTAGCCATTACCAGTGTGCGTTGATGTCTAGTGCATCGAGGGATCCTTCTCGTCCTTGGAAAGCCACGTTTTATTTTAGATTGATATTTAAAAACAACTCGATGGAGTGTCGGATATTTCTAACACACCGACACACCACATATTATGTCATTAATTTTTCAAAAGAAAAAAAATCGAACACGTGTGTCGAACATGAGCGAGGGGCTTGTGTCTGATAAAGAGATAATACTTTTGAGGGTTAATTCTATAAGTTAAATTTTTTTTGACTAAAATGATATTTAGATGTGTTTGTTATATATATATATGTATAGTGTGTCCAAACCATATCGTATACTGAAAATCTTGAAGTGTCGGTGTTTGTGCGTCCTAATTGCGTGTATATATATATATATATATATATAGTGTGTCCAAGCCATATCGTATACTGAAAATCTTGAAGTGTCGGTGTTTGTGCATCCTAATTGCGTGTGTATCAACCATATCGTATACTGAAAGTTTTGAAGTGTCGGTGTTCGTGCGTCCTAGTTGCTTAGTAATGGGTTGTCTACTACCATGAAATTATATTGTAAATGGTTTTGTTTTTGAAATCTTTTGTATCTCTTGATTTGACTAAATTAAATTAATATATCGTTTCCTTAAAACAAAATAATATAAGAATTGTAATCTTCCCATCATTATAAAAGGAAAATATATATTATATTCTATTTAAAATGTAAAAGGAAAATAATAATCGACAAATAATTTAATTTAACAGCTGTCGTATCGCACCTGTACTGTGTATATAAACGCATTTCTTGCGTCATAAGTTTCAGTTTTCATCGGAAACTCGGAGAAAATGGCGACTTCGGAATCTGAAGGACTGGTTATTAGCTGCCACACCGTTGACGAATGGAACGATCAGCTTCAGAAAGGGAAGAACTCAAATAAGCTGGTAACTTTTTTCCTTCAATTTTCTTTTTCTTTTTGCAGGCTTATTTAGTTTGATTTTTGACTCGTGCGTTTCTCGACGTCTGCTTGTCCGTACAGATAGAGAATTTGTTTTTAATCGGCCGGATCTGATTGCATCTTCATCTTAAAACAAAATCTGTACGAGTCCGTAGTCTTCGATGCATTTCTCTATCTAAAGGCGGTGATTAATCCACTCAATCGAAAAATCTCACTGATGATTCCTCTATTTTTTAAGAAGTATAGTGTTCGGTAATTAAAATCTTCTTGTTGTTTTAGTATCAGTATTTTTTGTTTTAGGATAAAAAGTTTTATTTTATTTTAGATTTGTTAGATTTAGGTCTTATATTCGTGATGAGTTTTGACAAGACTTTTCCAGTGCCAAATTGGTATTAATCTTCCTATCTATTTGCATAGTCCCGTTTTGTTATGGAGACGATTGTTTCACAATATTTTATGTGCATGTGCGTACTTATATTGATGATCGACTTTTCTCTGATTTTACTTGTTTTTCTATGCAAGTTAACCATTGAATCTATTAACTGTTTAATTTTTTCTTAATTTGAATTGTTTAACCATTAAAATGCTCACAAACACACCTTACAAAGGGTAAATATTATATACACAGATACACTCGTGTGTGATTGTATATTTAACGAAATATCTGTTGCGAGCAGCCTAGGTATAACATTGTGAAATTCCAAAAATTCCCTCTATTGCTTTGGTAATAATCATTAGATCATGAGATAAATGATAATATCGAAGATCACCTATTAACTTTCTAACTTAGTTTCCAATTTTTCACTAGTTTTTTTTCCTAAAAAAAATATATGTGGCAGTTTTTTCTCTTCCCATTAAATATCATATTTAAATCAGATATTTCAAATATAAAAATTTAGTATTCATATATAATATATAAAATTTAAAATTTCATTGCACACACAACATATGTGCATCGGCTGCACACACAACATATGTGCATCGCTGCTAGTATAACTAATGCCTTTCCCTTCATTTAGGAGGTAAAATTAGACATTATTTAGAATCTAAATTGCTTCTTCCATATTGGGCCTATTTTCATCATCTCCTTCTCAGCCAATTTCCATTTTTTTGATGTTCTAGAATCTTCTACTATTTCACATGTTTGGCATATTTTGATAATTTGAAAATCCTAAAACTATAGGATCTAAATTCCGCACCCAAAATACAAGGACTTAATAAGATGGAGATCCTCACTAACTTTAACAATAATTTGTCATGGAACTGTTGTGGAATCGTAATACTACAGGATCCAAGATGAATAGTTTGAGGATTATAAATTAATTTGATCCATTTACCCTTCTTTAAACGTGCTTCCATTAGGGTATTTATTCTTACATGTGTTTTACTCTAGTTGCTTCTTATAAATGCAGATAGTTGTAGATTTTACGGCTTCATGGTGTCCACCATGTCGTTTCATAGCTCCTTTCTTCGCAGAGTTGGCTAAGAAGTTTCCTCATGTTACCTTCCTGAAGGTTGATGTAGATGAGTTGAAGGTAGAGGAATAATGAAAAGTTTATACTAAATATTTTCCATTCAATGGTGCCAAGCCTTTTTTATTCACTCACAATCTTCCCTGGTCAACTCAATCATGATAGTGAAGGAAGAGACATTTTCTCAAAATCCTTTTGATCCCGAGAGTTGAAAATGGTCTAAAATTGAATCTCGTTACTTGGAATGGAATCTGAGGGCTCTGCATATTGTTTCTTAATGTATCAGGAATTATGTATCAAATGAATTTGACCTATAGAATTGCTGGTGCTTAATCAAAACTATTATTTTGCAGTCAGTTGCTAGTGATTGGACGGTAGAGGCAATGCCGACATTCATCTTCCTGAAAGAAGGCAACGAACTGGACAGGATTGTGGGTGCAAAGAAAGAAGAACTGCAGCAGACTATTGCCAAGCACATTAATACTGCTACTTCTGCCACCTAGGAGATTACGTACAGGTAGATGAGAATGTATGTTTAAACCTTAATATGTTACTTGGCTTTGTTTGGGACAAAATTTACTCTCTCCTGCAGCAGGGAGAATGTGTACGAATTTGTTAATCCTCAAATAAATGCAAGACTTTAGACTTTAATGTAATGCTTGCTCCATGGCGATTGAGGGTTAATCTTGTTGGTAACTTGAGCCATGTTCAAGATAATTATAGAAATTTTAGTTGTGACTGAGTTTGTAGAGCTACAATGCTACAATGAACTAAGCCTAACAATCCGCTAATTAATTTGCCAGTAACCATACTATACATGGTCAATCAGTTAGTTCAGACCAATTGATTTAGCTGCAGGAGATATAGCCTTAGGCTGCATTTTTGGATTGGTGGAAGGATTTGAGTGTTAGCCCAATCCACCAATCCAGGAACAGACCCGAGATTCGAAAATCTACACGTTAGTTAAGCTCATGTGTTGGGGACTTGAAATTCTTTTTAAAAAGGTTGGTCATTGGTTTTCAAATCCTTAAATTCGAATTAATTATTCAGATCTAATCCAAACACTATCTTGGTGATCCTGCTTGATATTCAGAACTCAAATGAGCGACTGGATTGCATAAACAGTTTCAAAAGGTGGGCACTTTGGTCTTATTAATTCCACCGATGAAGCTAATAATTATACTAACTCATTCGCAGCTCTGTCAAAGCTGGCTTGAAAATCGGGCCTGCTGTTTCTCTTGGCAGCAGCAAGTAGATATTATGTCAACAGATATGAAAATATCTGAGAGAGACCATTGTATTTCCCCTGTAAAATGATCTTGAAAATCTAGCAATATTGGTGAAGTATACTCTAGTCAAAACATGGCAATTAGAGAATCCGAATGCAAGTTAAATTACCAGAAGTTGGTTCGGTCACACAACTTGTCCCTCATTTTAGGACAAATCAAACCATTGATTGTGAATATTCTAAAGTTAGAATATTTTCAATCAAAGATAGATGTATCCAGGACACTGCGTCTGGGTAGCTCCAATGGTGGCCCATTGAGAGCCATAAAATTTGGATGATGACCCAAAATTAAAGTAATAGTGTGATATTACTAAACTCCTATTTTTTAGTGTCCACTAGAAAATATATCGACACCAGGGGTTTGCCCCAATGGTTATCACCCTCCATACTTGGGAGTGACTCAAGATGGAGTCTTGTTTACTACAAAAATCCTCTACCCATGCTCAATATATATATGGTAAGGTCCATTTTCATTTTGGTTTACAAAACAAAAAGTTGATAATTTGACTCAGAATCTATAAGCCCATTAATACTTCAAGGCCCACCGCAACACAAAAGTTCACCGACTTTAATTAAGAGGAAATTACATATATGTACCATTTTTTAAAACATGTTTCAACTAAATCTAGCAAAATATTTTCTTTTCAACTAAATACATCTTGTGGGAATCTTCTTTCAACTAAGTCCATTTTTATGAAACCCTAATCTAATTAGTCATTTAATATTCCTAAAATACCCACAATTGAGTTATCTCTTCATCGTCGCGAGAGTTGGTGATTGTCACGTGTTTTGGAAAATCAGTAATGGTGGTTAGGCGATGAGTATGGAGCAGTGGCGGTGTTGCGGTGGAGGCGGCGACGACTCCTTTTCATTTTGCCAAATGTCATTATTCTCCAACCACAGAAAACCGACATTTTGTTTCAATTTTGTTTGCTGTTTTTATGGTATTTTTGGATTTAATTAACATTGAACTTTTATTTCAATTTTGGTACACATTATGTGTTTGTTAAAATGTCTCTTTACATAAAATTTTTTTTTAGCAAATTTGGAAAAGATAAACAACATATTATCTCATTCCAAAGGTTTTGATTTATTTTTTTTTCCATTTTCATTTGTTTATGTACAACATACCAAGTAAAAAATAGACTCTAAAATTCCATTTTCATTTGTTTACATACTGCTTTCATTTCTAAACTTTCAGACATCATGCCACTACATTAGTGGAATGATCTATAATAACATAAACGATGCGTATATCAAATTCTTGATAATATATCATTGATGTAGCACTATCTTATCTTCCCAAATCAAAGTTGAAGAACTAACAAGCTTAAACATGCAAGCTTAAACACATAGCGGCGCATGTAAATTGCATGCATCGCTAGTCTACCGATGCATGTAATTTACATGCATCGATAGTCTACCGGTGCATGTAAATTACATGCACCTGTAGACTCAACATCTGTATTGGTTCTCAAATTACATAATAAACATATATCATACAATAAATGTTAAAGACGATCACAAATAAAACTTCGAAGTTAAGTCACGCATGTGTAATATATTATCATTTGAAAAATAATATTCTTTTGTTATGAGATTATTCAATAATTTATCATAAATTATATACTCATCCATAATAAAAAATTAAGTTCTAAAATAATATATTTTATCTTTAATTTGTTATAAGATCAACAAGCAAGTAACACACAGCGGTGCATGTAAATTACATGCACCGCTAGTCTATCGGTGCATATAATTTACATGCACCGCTAGTCTACAGATGCATGTAATGCACATGCACCGCTAGACTAGCGGTGCATATAATTTACATGTATCGATAGTCTATCGGTGCATGTAAATTACATGCACCGGTAGACTTAACATTTGCATTGACTCTCAAATTACATAACAAATAAGTATCATACAATAAGTGTGCAAGACGTTCACAAATAACACTTAACAATTAAGACACGTATTGTATAACACTTATTGGGAGCTTGGTAAAAGACCCTTCTAAAATGATAGAATATGGGAATGTAACGCCACCATCACAAGGTTCAATTGGATCACAAACAAGTGGTTCGTCTGGAATTTCTTACATTCAGAGTCAGCATTTACATTTCTGGTAAATGACTCCTTTTCCTTTTTCTTTTCTGTCATAGTTTTTTTTAAAAAAAAATTCTTCAGAATTTTCTCTGTGCCGATGGATATGTATATAATATGCATACCAATGTTATGCAGTAATTCCCTAGTGATGAGGAAAATCGAGTGCGTTCGTGCGTTATATTAATATGGTTAACATCCTTTCGTCCATTGTTGTGAATTTTTAATTTCACATCATCATTAGTGTTGGTATTAAATTGTGCATCCCTGCTGAACTTCATACTTTTTTTGTCATTTTTTGTATCCCATTCTAGCTTATAATTGTACGACATGATATTTAGCTTGAACTTTGTTAAGTCATTTTTGGACTTTGAACGTATTCACGTTATGGAGAGATCTTAGTGTAAATTTACAAAGTGTCGAGTTCATTTACTCAACATGAGAGAAGCAAATTGTTGAAGTTAAGAGCCCTTCAAATGTTAAGATCCCTGCTGGAGCAGAGTGAGCACAAACATGCTTCCAGATCAGTAAATGTATTCCTCAAGAACGCCATTCTTACTATGCCTTTTGTCTCCACAAAGAAAGATGGATTATACAGATACAGAAAGGGAGAGGAGATTAGAATAGTCTGCGCTGGGGACGTGGAGAGGAGAACCCATTGAAGCATTTAGTGGTTAACGTTTCTCCTCTCTGGGGATGTTTGACTGGTTTTAGCCAATATCGACCCTTTTAATAGAAGGATTTCCTCAACCTCTTGCTTTGAATAGCAACATTTTATAATTTGCTTAAATATAATATAAGTCTATCGGTGCATGTAATTTACATGCACCGATCGACTCATGAGCTTTTGGTGCATGTAAGTCTATCGGTGCATGTAAATTACATGCACTGATAGACTCATGAATTGTTGGTGCATGTAAATTACATGCACCACTTATGCATCGATAGACTCATGAGTTGTCGGTGCATGTAAATTACATGCACCAATGGTTTCAATATCATTACATTCTCAAATTTTCATTCAAACAATTGATCGAACATCTCAAATACATTATAGTTTTGAGTTTTACATTAAAATTCTGTAAGCAATCATTACAATAAAATTGAAATTCATAATAAATATAAAATTTTCATTCAAACAATTTATCGAATCTCAAATACATTATACTTTTACGTTTCACATTAAAAATCTACAAACAGTCATTACAAAAAATTGAAATATATAAAACAAAATCAATCGGTAAATAAATGATAAACAGAAGAATGAAATGATTTTGTCTTCTTGCACAACCTTTTTGTTTTCGTTTCTTCGCGACCAGTGCCCGCAGCTCCGACGTCATGGGAGGAGCGACAACTTCCGACGACTAGCGTTGGTGGTTGGGACATGTAGCTGGTTGGAGACTAGGGTTTTGAGGTTGAAGGATGTGATTTAAGGAAGACAGAAGACTATTTTGGTCATTTTGACCAAAAGTGGACCTAGTTGAAAGATTTTTTTTGAGGTGACTGGGCCGAAAAATATTTTATATCGGCCCGAAATTTTCCCTTTAATTAATCTAATTTGCTCAGCCTAGTAAGTGGGGGATGAAACGTATAAATGCAGTCGCTATACTATATTACACTCCTTTGAGCCTGTACATTTTTTTAGCAAGTTTATGAGATACTCCAGATTATCAACGTTTACTTGTTGCTTCTTCACACCTAGACGGTGTTGCATTGGACTGGTTCGATTGGATCACTAGAAATGAATTGATCAGTAATTGCCTGAGTTTTTAATTGCTATTACGAAACTGTTTGGAAGATCATTTTGACAAATTGAGCGAACTCACACAAGCGAAACATTTGGAATATCAACATCGCTTTGAGCATTTGGCTAGTAATATTGCTAATGTGCCCAAACACATCTTAATTTGTTGTTTTATATCGGGCTTACTGCATGATGTTCGAAAGGAGACACAAGTATATCGACCACAATCGTTATTCAGGCTATGAGATTAGCTAAATTGTATGATGACAAGTTTTCCGATGCTACACCATTCATTAGCTCATGGAGTGATCGATCCACTTCATCGAGAATTACTCCTACACAAAACACCACAAAATTGCCCGTCTTATTAAAACTATTTTATATGGGGGGTGCGGTTGCCTCCCTCCGCACCCCTGAGTCCGCCCCTGAGAGGAGGTGACGTTGAATCAAATATGCTGTTTGTCACAAACATAGAGTATTTCTCAATGCTTTCAACTCATGTCACTTGAGATGCATAACAAGGAGTCCGAACATGTATCTTCTAGCCCAGATTCATTGGTTCAACTTCTTGATGCATATAAAAATGTCTTTATAGAACACTATGTCCGACTGGACTTATTAACCATGTCATTCATCTCTTTCATAATACTAAACCAGTAATGTTAAGACATACTGTTATGCACATTCTCAAAATAACGAGATAGAAAAACTTGTCCACGATATGCTGCAATCGGGAATCATTTGACCAAGCCAAAGTCCTTTTTCTTTACCCGTGTCGCTAGTCCTTAAAAAAGGATGACACATGGCTTTTTTTGTATTAATTATCGAGCTCTTAATTATGTTACCAGCGTGGACTCCTTGATGAACTGTTTTTTCCAAGCTCGACTTACGAGCTGGACATCATCAGATATGTGTCATTGATTCGGATATTTCCAAAATAATCTTTCATAGTCATGAAGGCCATCATGAATTATTGGTGAGATGCCCTTTGGCTTCACCAATGCTTCAGCTACATTTCAAGCATCAATGGCTCACATTTTTAAACCATTTCTTTGAAAGCTTGTCATCGTTTTTTTTTATGACATACTTATCTATAGTGAATCAATTGAAGAACATGTCATTCACTTAGAAAGCACTTTGAATTGTTTACGGGTGGAGTCCGGTGGACTCTTTTTTTGTCAAGCTTTCTAAATGTTCCTTTGCTCAACAATCAATTGATTACTTGGGGCATGTTCTGTCTTTCAAGAATCAAACCTGATCCTTCCAAAATTATTGCTGTAAGTTCTTCGCCTATCCCAAAAAACTTGAAATCCTTACGCGACTTCCTCAGTTTTTCCGGGTTCTACAGGAAATATGTCAAAGGGTATGACACCATTGCGTTTCCCTTGATTGAACTGTTAAAAACGATAACTTCCATTGGTCTTTAGAGGCTGAGAATTCTTTTAATCAGCTCAAACATGCTTTAGTCCATGCTCCTATCTTGGCTCTTCCAAAATTTTCCCTACCTTTTCAAACTGGTGCTTCTGGGGTGGGTATAATGGTTGTGCTTATTCAACAAGGTCATCCCATTGCTTATTTTAGCAAGAAGTTACCATCCCATCTTGCTAGAGCTTCCAACGTATGTACGATAGTTATTTGCAATCACGCAAGCGGTAACAAAATGGCGTCCTTACCTCTTGGTTCACCATTTCCATTATAACTGATCATCTTATTCTCAAGGCACTATTGAACCTGACCGTTCATACTCATGCGCAGCGGGAAACACATGATCAAACTTCTAGGATATGCTTTGATATCTCTTACCAACCAGGTAAGTCTAATATTGTAGCTGATGCACTCTCTCGGCAGTTTGACTCATCCTTTAATAGCTTACAATCATCGTACGAGCTGTTGCCTGTTGGCTCTCTCTATTCCTTTTACATTTCAGTTTTTACCTCAACTCAAACTTGAAGTGGAAACTGATCCTTAATATTCTGCTCTTCTTAATCAAAGAACCTTCGTTTCCCCATGCCATTTGATTTTTATATGTACTGATCTTAAATGGATGAACACCAAAAAAAATTGACTTTGATGATCGGTCTGGAGTGTGGATAAATAGACCGTTACATAAATGTCAGAATGATAGCATTTGATTGACAAACAGTAGGAGAACGTAAAATGGTTAAGCAGTGGTAGAGAGAGTCACAACTGTCTTTGCTGGTAATGGAGTTAAAACATGTTTTAACTTGTCTCGACCGGAATAGTAGACAGAAATAAATAGCAGAAATGTAAAATGAGAAAGTAATAATTATAGAGGCTCAAAGGATAAATCCTTCTCTCCCTCTTTTCTTTCACACGAGAAGTAATCAACTAGAAAAACTCTAGTACAAATGGCAAGAAAACCTCTCAAACAATTTTAAGTCCGCCAACCGTCGGCTACACACTTAAAAGTTGTAACCGTCAAGCACTGAATAACTCTTCTAGATGTTTTAGAGTCGACATCTTATGCCTCATTTAACTAATCTAATCAGTCAATCTCTCTAATATTTTGAGTGGTTAGCTTTCCAATTGATTGGACTATGAATCTCTGAAGAGGTTCTGTACATATAGACTCGATCAAGGGTCATCATCGGCCACGGGCCGGTTAACCGGGTCAACAGTAAATGACAGTTCAAGAAAGATTGTACGAGTAAGAAAAGTACTGAAAAAGATTCTCAAGAAAATGCTGCCAGTACCTCAGACGGTGGATAAATACTATTCAGCGAAGCAGCAACTGTTGCGGAAGACAGACAAATATTTTACGACACATGGATAGTGGATTCAGGTTATCCTCCGATATGTATCCTAGCAGTGAAACGGAAAGGATGAAAATGTCTCGAGTACCGTATGCATCAGCGGTAGGAAGTTTAATGTTCGTTATGATCTGTACAAGACCAGACATTGCACAAGCAGTGGGAGCAGTCAATCGATACATTGTGAATCCTGGACAAGGGCATTGGAATACGGTTAAGAGGATCCTTAGATACATTAAGGATACCTCGAACGCTGCATTATGTTATGGAGAATCGGATTTTACACTCAGGGGCTATGTGGATTCAGATTATGCAGGTGATCCGGATAAAAAAAATCTACTACTGGATATGTGTTTACACTTGTAGGATGAGCAATAAGCTGGGTTTCAAAACTGCAAACATTATCTACAACAGATGCAGAATATATGGCAGCTACTCAAGCTTGCAAGGAGATGGTGGATTCAAAGATTACTGGAGGAGATTGGACATAAACAATATAAAGTTAATATGTTTTGTGATAGTCAGAGTGTCTTGCACATTGCAAGGAATCAAGCCTTTCATTCCAGGACTAAACACGACGGCGTTCAATTTCACTTTGTTCGTGAAGTAGTGCAAGACGGAAGTGTGGATATGCAGAAAATCCATAAGAATGAGAACATATCATGACAAAGCCAGTTAATGCTGATAAGTTTGAGTGGTCTACATCCTCAAGTGGCCAAGCAAAAACATAAGCAGCAAGGTAAGTCAATATTGAGGGTGTGGAGATGTGCTTCATTCTCAATCAAATCTCAAAGTGGGAGAAATGTTGACCGGTGGTTCTCATTAATGAGGGCAACTGGTGGTTGACGGATGCGAAGTTGGCGGTTGGCGGATGTGCATTTAATGCACATCTTCAACCCTATAAATAGAGCTCTTCTGATTTCATTTCATCCATCCCATTTCAGATATTCTCTCATATCTTTATATTCAAGTGCGTATCCTATAATATTTGCGAGATAGTTTTTCTCCTATATTGAGAGTGTTGTTCTCTTTGAAAGATAGTGAGAGGTTGTAACCTACAAAATATTTCAGTGGAATCTTTTGATCTTTGTCCATAGCTACCCTTTTGGCACAGTTGCTTCAAAATAAAGCTTAGCAAAAAAAAAAAGAGCCCTGATCGTGATTAAGTCATTCATGAGTTCAAAGTCTGAAATACAGCTTTCAGTGTCTCTTCACTCTCGAAGGCTGGTTGAGGATAGCTTGTATGTTGTAACAGTTGATGCCTCCACAGCATGATTCACCATTTCCAAAATTACGCTCATTTCTGGCCGTTTTTTCTCCATATGAAACTGATCAAGAAGACAATTAACATTCGAAATTTAATTCAACCACATTAAGCTCCAGGTAATGTCTTCTCGCCAAATGAAATTCAATCCTCTCATATTATGAACAATTATATCGAAGCAGTTCCATCACTGTAGTATCCTTAGAACTAACTATGCAATCTGTAAAGTGATTATCATAAATTACTAACGAACCAGATGCACCGAGAATCGCACGTAAAATAAAGAGAGAAAAAAAAATTTGGAAAAATAAAATATCACAAAGAAGTATGGTAATCGCGAGCTGCAGCAGCCAGAGTGGATTTTACTGAATTTGGATCCGTTTCTTCTCTCTTTTCACCCTGAAATTGAAATCTAGGAGAGTGTTTTACAAAAGTGAACGACAACTTAAGGCATTTTAATCAAAAACTAAAGGATGAGCAAATAAATATCCTTCGATTTCATACAGAATTATAAGATGAAGAAATTTGCATGAAACCGAAAAATCTATTCAAAAAAATTGAGTTGTGTTCTTTGCCAAAATGGAGTATGAACGAGCTCCTCGCTCTTAGCGGATAGATAAGAGCTTATGTCCACTTTAAAACTAACTCATGATTGAGTCGTGGTTGGCGAAAAAAATGATTTAGCACCTCCCCGAAAAAAAACATGGAGTACGAACTGGGAAGAATCAAGGATTCAGAATTGAAGCTGCCTTCAAGATATGGGCCTTTTGTTGTCGGGTACAACATGGAACTGGGTCTGATCCGGCCCAACAATTGTATGATAAGCAAATGGTCATGATTCTGTTTTAATTTGTTTCCTTATTTGGAAAAATATATATATATTTTCTTTTGAACCGAGGTCCGAAAATGGTCTTATGAATTGTTTTTCAATGATTGGGATATTAACTAACGTGTAACATCGCTTATCTTAAGGGTGTTATCGATGTGGCTGCATCAATTGTTGGGATGCCTTGTAAAGAGCAGTACCTTTCAGGGAAACATCAAAAGAACCGTGTCATCCATTGATGTATTATGTCGGATGATTTGGATCCCAATCAATTCGACTAGGTCTTATTTTCGGATGTGATTATAAAAATCTGATCAATGGGACTCCTAATTGTTATTATTTGAAACAAAAACTAAGTAAAACATTCAATTCTCTCATTGATCCGAATTTGAACAAAAACTACATGAAAATCTGCCAAAAACAAATCAATGGGACTCCTAATTGGTCATTTGGAAACAGTTCAAAGCTGACTATTAAATTGTCATGAATCAAGTGTTGTTCTACCACACATTTTCCATGTCATTTTCTTGGTCAGCCACAGCTCCTTTTGCTCTCTCAACCAATTCATTTTGCGAAATGTCGGTTTCACTCTTCTTCTTCGACTTGAGAAAATTAATCAGCCCTTCAATAGCAGTATCAGCATCATCACTCTTCATCAGTTGCTCTGCAACCTCTGCAGGCGTGACTCTCATTTTCTCAATCAAATCCTCTATCTCTCCAAAACACGAATGCTGATCATTGATTCCAAGATAAGTTGAGGCCAATAGCTTGAACCCGTCTCTCGTCAGATATGACATGTGAATGTGCATGTCCATCCTGCCAGGCCGCAACAATGCAGGGTCAAGTTTGTCTCTGTTGTTCGTGGTGAATATGATGATCCGCTCGTCCCCGCAACTCGACCATAGCCCATCTATGAAGTTCAGTAGGCCTGACAGTGTGAACTGCATTGAAATGTTAATTAAAGATAAACATTATAATTGTCGTATCAGTTGAATTTTACAGTTATAACTGATTTTAGTTTGATAGAAAAATCTTGGGCGGCCACCAAGAATTATGAGGTATTAACCTGCTGATCTGGCCTACAGTGGCCGGCTCCATTTCCGAAGGTTGGGCCGTTTCTGTCTGGCAACTCTGTACTGCAATCAATGTCTTCGATCACAAGTATTGATCTATTTGCAGTCCTAAGGAAAAGTTTTCTCAAATCCGAGTTGCGTTTTATGTTACTCAGCTCCAAATCATATACATCAAACTTGAGATAATTAGCCATTGCAGCGATCAAACTGGATTTTCCAGTCCCTGGAGGGCCGTACAACAAGTACCCTCTCTTCCAAGCTCTCCCCACTTTCCTGTAGAAGTCTCTTCTTCTCAAAAACCTTCCCAAATCATCGATGAGAGCCTGTTTCTGCCCATAATCCATGGCAATTGTGTCAAAAGTGGACGGGTGTTGGAGATTGATAGAATCCCAAACGATTGAAGATGTGTAAGAAGCAGCGCCAGCTAGTGTATGGAGCTTTACGACATTATTCTCAGCTCTGATGGAGTTCGCCTTTTCGAGCACGAGAGGCACGTAATAATCCAACACTTTATCCGTGTACTTCTTATCGAAACACAGCTCGAAATACCGTTTCTCCAATTCAAGAAGAACATTATCAGTTTCTTCATCGATCACTTTTGAAGTATTTTTCGTCTCCTCGTTCATGAACCGCCACTGAAGCTCCATCCCTTCGAAGGAATCCGCAATCTTTTCAGATTGAGCGAACTTGATGCTCACGTTGGTGTCTTTGTGTCGTTTGCTGATTTTCACACGCTCGATATTTGACCTGATTTTGGTGCAAAGATATATTTCAGCAGCGCTGTAAATTTCATTCATGGACATGCCATCTCTTTCTTCGATAACAATGGTGGCGTAAAGGGAAGATCTTGGCCTGAAATAGCATTGAATTTTGTTCAAGACATAATGTTGAACCTGACGGGGCACAAGTTGGTTCAAAATGGTTTGAAGCAGCACAAATAAAGCTGAAATGGAAGCGTATAACGCGAAGATTGAACTCGCGGCAGGCATGCTGGAGAACATTGAGACCGCCATGATCGACTGTGTAACGCAAATGAAGGTTTAATATATGTGTTCTTTGTTTTCAAATGATGACCTTAACGTGCAATCTTTATGGTAATTTATACAGTTAGAAATAGTGGAGTGAGCTCAACATTATTTACTTTCGAATATTTTAATTTTAACTTAACTCACCTAAATGCTTTTTGTTGGGGTTCAACAATTGCCTCTGCTTTGTGATCGGTCGAACACGTGGCATTTGTGCCAGTATATGGTTGAAAAGATTGATGTTGTGCCATTACTCTTAACTATAGTTATTGGTAAAGCGGTAAGCGTTCGATCCTACAATTGGTATCAGAGCCAAGGTCGCGTGTTCGATTCCCATGAGTTGCAGAGAGTGCAATTATTGTGGGAGAGATTGTTGGGGTTCAACAATTGCCTCTGCTTTGTGATCGGTCGAACACGTGGCGCTTGGACAGTATATGGTTGAAAATATTGATGTTGCGCCATTACTCTTAACTATAGTTATTGGTAAAGCGGTAAGCTCTCGATCCTACACTTTTTTAACCTGAAAAAAACTGTTTATTTTTTTGGGTAAAAACCTACCCCAACGTTCGTATACTTTAGCACTTTACCCCAACATTTCAAAACGTGTACTTAACCCCCTGAATAATTTTAAATAGTACACTTAACCCCCAAAATAATATTCGGAACAATTTTCTCGAATATTCTTGTCACAAAGTTACCCTTTTTTGTTTTACTCACGATGATACTTACAAATTGTAGATACATTAGACTTGAGAGCTTCCTAACAATAATTTATTCTTCACATTGATTTGAAAGCATCTCTATTATTGAGTTTCTTATCCACACAAAAGAGGGACCTAAGCTGATTTAAGAGCTCAGCTCAAATTCAATAATTTAAAAATGAATCAAATAATGGATATGTGTAAGACCAGCTCAATACATCTATATTATATTCTAAATCAAGAAAGTACACCAAATGAAAGACAAAAGAAAAAAGGTTAAAATAAATGGTAAGGAGAGATGGGATACATCTCCTCTACATCTTCAACCATAAACTCTCACAAATTTTACATAAATAGCGTAATTTTTACACTAAATACAAAATTCATCTCTAACCCATCAACTTCAAACTTTATTATATAAAGAATATTATCAAGAATATTCCTTTTAATTTTATTTATAACTATGTTTTGATCAAGGGATGGAAATGTTTGTTATGAACAAGTCTGGAAATCGAGACCAAGTCACAAATTGGGGACCAAGATGCCAATAGGGCTACATGCCTGTGGCATTTTTATTTATAACTATTATTTTATTCCTTTATATATTTATTTACAAATTTATATTTTTAAATAATTTTTTGACTAAATTTAATTCATTATATAATTAATTAAATTTATTTAGTATTTAATATAATTGAATTTAATTTAATAATTAATTAACTTAACTTAATATTAACTAAAATTTCTTATTTAATTAATATAACATAAATTAATAAATAATTTACATACCTAAATAATAAATTATTTATAAAATTATCAAAATTATTATTTAATTTGTTGAGAAAAACAAAATAATAAAAATAAAACAATAAATAATAATATCATTTAAGAAAAAATAGGGTTTTAAAAGGAGTTTTTTGGCAAATTATCCCCTATGGTTTTCCAAATAGACAGATTATCCCAAAATAGACATTTACCCTCATGTGGTTTAGAAAATAGGTAGTTTACCCGTGGATTTGAAAATATGCATTTTACCCTCCTGTGATTTGTGAAAATAGGCAGTTTACCATCCTGTGGTTTACAAAATAAATAGTTTACCCTCTATGTGTATGGTGTATTTCACACTTATTCACAAACTATAAGGGGGAAAATATATATTTTCACAAACCACATGGGTTAAAGTGTCTATTTTCAAATCACATGGGGCAAACTGCCTATTTTCTAAACCACAGGGTAAAATGTCTATTTTCAAATCACAAAGGAGTAATTTACCTATTTGGTAAATCACAAGGGGTTATTTGTCAATAACTAAATCAAAAGGCAAAGCCAAAAATGGCACAGCTATAGAGAATATCGTAGGACTGGCTGGAGGTGAAACCTCACTTTCCCATTTGAGTGTGGGGTTGGAGAAACCCTAAAGATTGAAGGATCCTTTTCTTCGCATGCTTTTAAAGATATGCGAGAGGGCCTAAAAATATTTTGGTGTTTTGTCCTGATGCCTTAAAGATATGCCTAGAAATTTCTAAAGGGCTTTTGTACGGCACCCCTTATTTTAACATTTTCTCGTAGGAAACTTTACTTTCCTTTTGTAGACAAAAGAAACCTATGGGCAAATACAACTTTATTTTAAAATGATCAGTGGACGAGGAAAGGGACCTAGGTTTGCTGGTTCATTTTGATCCGTCGATTTCATCTTGTGCTACCTAAGTCGTGACATGTGTCCTAATACCAACCTGTCATAAACTTGACTTGTGACAAGAAAAAAGAGTGGTCCTATGCACAAAATTGTGGCATTAAAAAGAATGGGTTTTGCATGTTGTTTTGGTTTGATGGGCAATAGAGGGTATGTGCTATGTAAAACAATAAAAGGAAAAAAAAAATGTCATGAAATTGAGTTGCCTCAAATAGATTGGATGGTGTTTGACTTTTTATGGAGAAAATGAGCTGATGTAATTTAGGGTTAGTTTTATATTGCCTACAGTTCAAATGCTTGGACGACCAACACAGTAACATAGTGATCATCACCTTTTCTCTTTTTGTAAACAGCTCGAGTTCGAGTCAATCTTGTACTAGTTTAGGAATTGTCAAAAAAAAACTATGCATCTCTCTAAGACACTGTCATGGATGATAGCATTAAAAAACCCGTAATTTAGGGCATGAGGTTCTCTATTGCGTGTCATTTGATGTTTTGGTATAAGGGATTTAAGTTCCATTTTGTTGAAGTCTAACCACTGCTCATAGAATTATTCATTGCGCACTTGATGAAGGAGAAAGGGAAATCAAAAGATTCCAAAGCAAACAAAGTGAAGAACTTTTGTAATCACCCATATAAATACAAATTCCATGTTTAATATACTTGAGAATTAACATGTGACAAAAGCTCTTGTTAAATGGGAACCTATAAGCCACATGCATTGTGTTCTGGATTTTATCATAACATACATTCTTTTGAATATGAATATGTAAATTTAAAAAAAAAAAAAAAAAAAGAAGAACCAATTCATTAATCACCGGAAAAGTTCATTAGTTAAGTTGATGAATGGAGCGAAATGTTCTTGGCCCAATGAGATAGATCCAACCATCCAACATGATGGATAAGAATATGCTTCATATATGGTTGTATTTATCACATGAGGCACTATAATGTGATAGCAAAGAACAAATCGAATGGAGCATGCTTCTTTCAATGAATCCATTGAGAGGCCTCGATTTTTTTATGCATAAATTGGTGAAATGGATAAACATGGGAGTGGCTCAATACAGAATCTCGCATGTGGCGAAAAAACTATTTGCCCTCGATAATAAAAAAGAAACATTATTATAATGTGATAGCAAAGAACAAATAGAATGGAGCATGCTTCTTTCAATGAATCCATTGAGAGGCCTCGATTTTTTTATGCATAAATTGGTGATGGATAAACATGGGAGTGGCTCAATATGGAATCTCGCATGTGGCGAAAAAACTATTTGCCCTCGATAATAAAAAAGAAACATATTATTATTTTATATTGAATTATACTATAAATATTTAAAGCAATTTATACAATATTAAAATAACTAAATGCATATATGATGTGATATTACTAGCTAGCCTGGACTAATGGGGGTGGTACACGTAGTAATATTACTATACACATGTGGTGTGTGCTTTATGTATATTATTAAGCTCCTACTTTTCATTCCGACAACTTGAGGATAGTTTCCTGGCATTTTCCACTTTGTTGGCACTTATTCACCAAATTGAGCGCAACATTCGATGCTACCCCGGAATGAAAGTTCAACATCTTGCTTAAGGTGTTCATTCAATATGAAGTTCGGGTTTTTATCGAAAAGTTCGGTTCAGTTTCGGTAAAATCGAAATCTTAACTTTTTTTTTCTTGTAATTGGATTAAAAAATACACTAATTTTTTTCTCAAAATTCCAACAATAATTTGTACATGCATAGAAAAAAGCGTAATAGATATACTGTCATAAAAAGCACTGGAAAGAGCATTTTAAAATCGATTAAACGAGGCCCAAATATATGACGTTTAATGTACATCAAATAGCAACTCTACATGTGCATATTAAAAAATATATACTTCCAAATATAAGAAGGCAAGCTCCAAAAGATTAAAAAATACATATTAATTTTTTTGAAAAAAAACGAAAATCGAACAGAAATTTTCGGTTCGGTTCGATTCGATTTGTATCGAATTTATTCGGTTTGATCGGTTAACCAAATCGATGATCGTCACTAATCTTGCTTCAACGATAGTGGTTAGTATTGAATCTGGCTTTTGTATCGAGAAAGGCTGTGTATACGTAAGTTAATCATTGATCCATCTTCATTAATTAATTAATAAGAGCTTGTGCAATTAATGACTTATCTGCACTATATTTTGTACTATATATTTTTTGCTTTATGAAAAAAGTATTATTATTTTGTAATAAAGTCATTTTAATAAAATGAGGTATAAGTAACACCAATTAGAATAAGATCATCTCCAGGTTTTGCACCAAAATAACATATTTTTCGTGCACAAAATACAAAACTCATCTCAAGTTCATCTACTTTAAATTTTAGTTACACAAAATGTTTGATCAAATGTTCGCGGTTTTATCAAAAGCTATAGTTGGTGGTAATGATGCAACTCTAATCTTTAAACCGTATAACATCACAATCACCACACTTTGATCGCTTTCCAAGCAGGGACAATTATTACATTTCAATAATATATCTTCCAATAATTGCACTACCTTGCAACTCATGATAATCGAACACGTGACATTGGCTCTGATACCAATTGTAGAATCAAGTGATTGCCGCTTACCAAAAACTATAGCTGGTGGTAACTGTGCAAATCTAATCTTTGAATCATATAGCAGCACAAGCGCCACGCTTCGATCGTTCTCCAAGCATGGACAATTATTGCACGCCAACAAAGAATGTTCCCTATAGTAATTTCATTTGTAACTATTATTTATATGTATATGTTTATTTATAACTTTATGTTTAAATAAGTTTATGTATTTGATATGATCCGATCTACCAGATTATTAATAATTTGATGTATATTATTTTATTGCGTCAAATTGATGTTTTTATATTTATTAATGTAAGTTATTACTAAAATTTATTGTGTATATAAATATAATGATTATTTGAAACAAATTTAATTTCTTATTTTTAACAAGTTTTACGTATTATGAATAAATAATTATAAAATTATTTTATTATAAACAATTTTTTTACTTATTTATGAAATTATCAAAACTAATATTTATTTCAACTGTAAAAACAATTAAATAATTTAAAAACAATAAAAACAAAACTTAAATAATAAAATCATTTTTTTTTTTTAAAAAAAAAGAAAATTGTATCTTTTTACGTAAAAGTAGTGCAGTTATAGACAGTGTTAATGTAGATGATTGCATTGGGTTGGAGGAAATACCCGCTCGGGGCTGGAGAAGGCCTAAGGATGGCCCATTACATACACTTGGACTCTAAGCTTTTATTTGTGCACATGAAATTAATTGTATTAGGTTGCCCCTCAAAATTTTTTTTTTTTTTTTTTTTTTTTGCATTTTATCCTTCTAAAATTATATTTTGATCCCAATAAAAAATTTTCCTTCGTTTTTATATTATTATTTGTTACTATCCTAAACAAAAGTTCTATGTTCGTCTATGCCGCCACGAATCCAGTCCTTATTGACCGACCACATCCAGAATGTGGAATTAAAACTCCATTCCATCTGCGCTTGGTCAATTTAGCTACATTTTGATTGAAGATATGACTTATGTGGCCAACTTGTAAAAGAAATCGATCCAATTTCCATTTAGGGTTGATTCAGTTCAACACTTCAATGTACATTTATTAAAAATTATTGGACATTATGAGCAACCGACTACTATATTTCATACACCTGGTTTGCATACACTCTATTTTTTTCTTTTTCTTTTATTAAATTCAATAGATAAAACAGTATTACGATTAGGCACATATTGGTATGAATGATGTGATTAGTAAATAGAGTGATAAAATGGTAACTATAACCTGTATAAAATATGGTGATAAAATAATGTTATGATTGGTGTGATTTATGTGTAGAATAAATGTAAGGACATACTTACAATATACCTAAAACGCTCATTGTTTACAGAAGAAGCATCGATTCGAACGGAAGAAGTAGCAATTCCAAGGGGTATAAAATTAAGGGTAAAAAATGGACAACCCCCAACGTTTACACCATTTAACACTTTACTCTCTAACCTTTCAAAATGTGCACTTACCCCCATGAACAATTTTAAGTATTTCACTTAACCTCCTAAACAATATTCGGAACAATTTTCCCAATATCATGGCTGCAAATTCCCTCAAGTTCGTCGCACATACCACAATCGATAGTTTGTATGTCTTTTCATGTATGTTCTGCAGGAATTTACAAGTATACCCATTAGAAAATACATGAAAAGTAATTTTACGAGTATACAATGATCGATGAATTTTACTCATAAAATTCCTACCGAAAATACATGAAAAGATATGCATACTCTTGATCGTTGCATGTGAGATAATGTAAAGGAATTTGCAGCCAGAATATTCGAAAAAATTATTCTCGAATATTATTTAGGGGGTTAAGTACACTACTTAAAATTGTTCAGAAGTTAAGTGCATATTTTGAAAGGTTATGAAGTAAAGTGCTTAAATGATTAAACGTTGGGATTGTCCGTTTTTTACTCTAAAATTAAATTGTATGCTTGTCAAGAATGTAAAGTAGGTTTGTTAGTATCAAGGCATTTAGTGGGATCACTAACCATTCTTTAAACGCTCCTTATCATGTGGTGGCAAGACATGATATGTTTAGTAACAAATGATAAACTCATCAATCAGTCAACTATCCTATTTAATCAGCCGGCGAGTTATGACCATCATCCTAGTCATCACGTCTATAAGCACGATCCCACAAACGGAAATGTCAACCATTTTTGTCAGACCTATAAGATCTGCGATATTCCAACCAAAGAAACTCCAGCATCCCACTAAAATTTTAGCCGCAAGATTGGAATTTTTTGGACAATTCAGAAAGTCAATTTCTTGGGAGGATATTCGGAGGAGAAATCAAAGGACAATGTCCGATTTGATTGTGACACGCGCCAGTTCAAGCGAAGAGGGTGCTCAAGCTTTTGAACAAGATGCTCTAATGGGAGGGTCATTATATTTTGGAGCTGGCGGGATTCAAGCCACTCTCAATAGTTTGGTTGGTAAAAATTTCAAAATTTTCTTGATTGGTGTTTTACTTCCTGTTAAATTCCTCTACAGCTCTTCATTTTTTGTTCTTCCGAATTTTTGGAAGATTATTAAGCTATTTGGTGTTTAGATTATTGTGGAAATGGAGTCCATGGCCAGAGATGGAAGATTGAAGGGTTCCAGTTCATATATTTGGTCTCTTTTTTATATAATTGTATTAAATTTGTAAATTTTATTTTCTTCAAAGGTTGCCGAGTCATAATCCAAGAGTTGAACAAGAAACTTAGTATGATTCCAAGAGAATTTAGAAAGTAGAAGAATCAAGAGTATTTTGAAAAAAAGCTTTATATTTTACTTGTCGAGGTGCTGCCTATATTTCACTTCGTGTGAGTAAAGAACCTAAGTGGGATCATACCTCTGCATACTCAAGTTTAAGTTTGAGGCTCCACTTCTCATTGATTAGATTCATTTTAAGCTGTTTTGTCTACACTGAGTAATGTTATTCATTATTTTGATTGGTTTGTTACAATTGGCCTAGAGCAAGTGGTTGGTAGCCATACTGTTTTGTGCAATTCTCCTCTTGAGGCACGATGCCGAATCGTTGTGGGCTGTTACAGGCGCTGTTATTAATGTTATATTCTCAACTGCTCTCAAGAAAATGCTTAACCAAGAGAGGCCTACTTCGGCATTAAAATCGGATCCCGGAATGCCATCTTCTCATGCTCAGTCCATCTTTTATGCTATCACATTTCTCAATCTGTCGAGTAAGTTGTACCTGTTTAATTTTTTTCAACACTCAAAACTGTAGAGATATAGTTTCTTATACATATGATAGTCAACTGTCAATTGTTTGTCTGAGATAGACTTGATACACTCAATATACATATGCATATATAGATATATATTATTGCATGAATATATCAATATATAAGAGATTTCAGGCAATGTTTTGTAATGTTGCGAACAACATTTTCATTCTCCCAGAACAAAAATAAACATTCACCACATTCTCCAATATACTCTCCCCAAAAAAAAAATACCATACCTCATTTCATATTTCCAGCATAGTTATTACTTTTAATTGAACTTTTTCTTATCATTTCTCATAAATACCCTATTATTATCTTATGTCAATATATTTTATTTGACATTTTAAAGCATCTTATGTTATTATGTACCATTAGATTAACTAAATATATAGCATGTAGCATCAAACCAATAAATTTTCCATAAATGATATATATAGTAAACAAGATCTCCTACAGAAAATAAAATTAACTCCTATATTGTCTCTATGACACATTTTCTTAAAATATTTTCCCGAAACACTCGAAAACGCCACCAAATTGTCGTCCATCAAAGTCATTTAATCATATCAGAATAATATAACTATCTGATAGAACTAATTTTTTTATGTGTAGAATGTTTCTCTTGTGATACGCGTGGTTCATTATGCACTCCCCTTAGCCTTCCTTCATTATCCTTATGAGCCTTTATTCTATTGAGACAGATATTTGTTTGTCCTGCTCCATGCTTTAAATTTGTCCCTTTTTGGATGAGAAAAACAAAATAGCTTGAATTCAACTGACCAACGAGCTGAAAGCATGAAACCACTGACTTCATTTAATGTTAACTGTTGCTTAACATATCTCATCATACATTTGATATACTTCTGGTGTATTCATCTATGCAGTGGTGGAACGGTACGGATTAAATGTGGTCACTACAACTCTAGGCGTGCTATTCTTTATACTCGGGTCTTTTTTGTAAGTAAATGCCAATGAGCGTCAGACTTATTTATAACCACTATAACATGACTATGGATTTCCTGGTACAAATTTATAGTTAAATACATCCACAATAATGATTGGTGGATTCTTGTTGATCTAAGGTTTCTTGCTACTTAGCTGGGTCTAAACTATTAACGGAAATTGCTTTTTCAAAATGAAATCATATGGTCATTCTTATCACATCCACACAACTGCTTCGAGATTGTATGGCACGTTTTGTCAGATTATTTGGCCTGGCGTATGGTAGTCAGAAAATTTCTAGACTAAGAAGGATTCATAAATAGATTTCCTTTCAATTAGTGTATTTTTATGGACTGGAAGTATAGAGTTGCTAATTTGTGAATCTTTTTGTTTGCAGTCATGGTTACGAGTTTCCCAACAATTCCATACGATTGGTCAGGTCGTAGTTGGAGCTGTTCTTGGATCTATTTTCTGCATTTTGTGGTTCTGGTCTTGGAAATCTTTTGTTGTGGATTTATTTGCATCTTATGTGTGGGTTAGAATTGTGGTTGTGGTAGGTTCTATCGCATTTTCTGTGTGTTTTATCTATCATGTTATCAAGTCCTGGATTTTGAAAGAAAGATGATTCTGTTTCTCGTTCAGTGGAATGATTTTTATGAATGAAACATTTGAGGAATTTTTGCATTTTCATTTTACATGTTCTATGCTTCCTTGATTCCTACTTCCTAGTGTGAGTTAGAAGTGACTCAAAGCAGCATGCTTGGGACCTATGGGTATACTTCACAGATAAAGTGTACTTTCACTACTAAAAAGTAAATAACTTGGTAAAAAAAATTAAGAAAAGTTATTTCCACCACTCTTTCTATATCCACTGGCTAAATACTCTTCCAGTTTTCAAAGAGTATCAGTTAGAGAGTTTCATAGCTTGTAATGTTTGTACATAACTCGCCTGATGAACCAAAGGCGCACATAAAACTGACAATAACTTTCTAGCTTCTATTCCGCGCAACACAAAACATAAGAAAGCTCGTCGTGAAAGAAACTAAGCCTTAGACAACTCATCTGCAACTTATTGGTTCCTCTGAGACATCTTTGTTCATGGTTTCACGGCAATGAACTCTATCCCACAGGCAAGCAGTCTCGAAGTGCTTCAACCTTATTTGAGCTTGTATGTCCATCTCAACATGACTTTTGGAATTCCTCTCCTCTATCTCCATCAATAAGCTCAAACTTACTTCATGTGATTCAATTTCAATATCTTGCAGTTGATCTGACCACAAATATGAGGCATGCGATGCCAATAAAATCATTCGAAGACAAATTTAAGGTATTAAACAATTGCGTCATGATGTTCAAAGTAAATATCAACTAGGAGAACGAGAATAATATTTTCTCCCATCCCTTAGCCCTATAGTATTATATCCCCTTCGCATCCTCTCCTTTTTTCCAAGTAGATATTAATATACTTTGTATACAGCAAAAATAAATTCTAGCATTGTCGGAGAAAATAAGTGCCAAGATAAGTTTTATCAAATATATATGACATAATAAAACACTTCAAATTTTTGATGAACCACATATATCAATAAACTTCCTCGAAAAAAGTAAGTCACCTTCCAAAGTATTGTAAAGCTCCGCAATTGGAGTAGTAGGGTTCAACACCTTCAGCATTGCTCTGAACATCGTCAACTCCTGTGGATCAATGAAATCATAGCGTTCACAATCTTATTTCCAAATAAATGAAGCACTCTTCATCACACCATTCTTCCCACCTGTACCGATAGCTATGCCACTGCTTTCACAATTTCTTATTAAATAAAAGACTCGATCATCTGCTAGTCATCTGCAATACAAGATGGAAGCAAGTTCCTGGACAATGAGTTTTCTCTTGAAGCTACTAATTCCAACATGTCCTATATATCTGCTAGTCATCTGCGATACAAGATGGAAGCAAGTTCCTGGACAGTGAGTTTTCTCTTGAAGCTACTAATTCCAACATGTCGTATATATCTTGACACTGTGAATGAGACTTATCAGAAGCAACAAATGCAGAAACTCGATCCTTGATTTTTATCCAAGACCATCCAGGTTCCTTGATAAGACCTTTGGTTCTCATCAGTTTCCTTACATGAGCTGCTTCTGTCCATTTCCCATTTGAAGCATATATTTTAGCTAGGGTGATATGGGTTCCAGCGCAAGTTGGATCAAATTCAAATATATGCTTTGCGGCAATCCTTGCACATTCAACATCGCCATGTTCTCTACTAGCTCTTAGCAGAATTGACCAAACAACATCATCCTGTTCAAATGGCATGTTTTTTATCATATTCTCAGCTTCACGTAATCTTCCTGCTCGGCATAAGAGATCAATCATGCAACCGTAGTGTTCTCTGGAAGGATTTATTCTGTATTGTTTAGTCATTAAATCAAAATAGTGAAATCCAAGGTCAAGAAGTCCGACATGGTTACAAGCACTAAGAACACCAATAAACGTAACAGAGTCTGGCGTCAATCCTACAACAGGAACTTTCTCAAATAAATCAATAGCTTCTTGGCTGCATCCGTGTTCGGCATACCCATTAATCATTGCTGTCCATGACACTATGTTATCATTCTCTGCCAGATAAAAAATTTTTGCAGCCTCACCTATGCTCCCACATTTTGAATACATGTTAAGCAAAGAGCTTTGCACCAAAGCTATTTGATCTAAACCGATGGTTAACACATTGGCGTGAAGCTGTCTACCTTGATCAAGAATTGATATGCTTCCACATACACTCAATACACTAGAAAGAGCATATTCATTGGGCCTTTGCCCCTCTCTTTTCATCCTTGATAGAAGTTCAAAAGCCTCCTCGGCACAACCTCCTTGAGCATAGCCTGCAATAATGGTACTCCAAGAAATGACATCTCTTCTGGTCATTTCATGAAAAACTGTTGAAGCCGAGTCCTGGTGTCCACATTTTGAATACATTGTCATAAGGGAGTTTGCGACAGATAACGAATTCGCGAGACCTACATGTAAAAGTTGTGCATGCAATTGCTGACCCCAATCAAGTTTTGCAATATTTGCGACCCCAGAAACAACAGCTGCGTAAGTATACCCATTTGGAAGTACATCACAACCTCTCATCCGCAAAAACAAATCAATTCCCTGTTTTTCTTGGCCTGTCTGCATACATGATGTTATTGAAGTTGTCCAAGAAACCACATCAGGTGTACTCATACTTTCAAACAAGCGGGAACCGTACACCAGTCTCCCGCACTTGTTGTACATGGTGGCAAGACCATTGGCCACGTATGAGGTTACGTCCACGCCTTTCTTGATTGTCCTAGCATGTATCTCCCTTCCATTATTTAAAAACTCAAGATCAGCACATGCCTTTAATGCAATGGCAAACGTATACGAATCATATTCAACACCGTCCCTACACATGTTGGCGAAATATATCAAGCCATGCTTGTTTAAACCGGAACGAACAAGGCCTGTGATAATGGCAGTCCAAGTCACTACATTCCTTAATGGCATCTCGTCAAACACTTTACAACCATGAAAAACTCTTCCGTTCTTCATGTACATATCAAGCATTGCACTCCCCGCGAAAACCGAGTTCACAAAACTTGTTTTCTCAGAATACCCGTGTAACATCTCCCCATAGCTCAAATTCATGTTCAACCCACATGCCTTGAGCGCCAAACTAAGTATGAAGGCATCCATACGGATATTTGGCGCCACCCATATTTTTGAAAATAAGGACAATGCCTCGGATGAATGATTGGCATTTACATAGCCGGAAATCATATTAGTCCAGGAGATTTCATTTTTGTTAGGCAATTTGTCGAACATATAGCGGGCTCCTTCCAAATCCCCACACATTATAATATGCTTCAGCTGTGTGTTAACTTCCACCATCTTGGTCTGCGAGGCTTCATGTTGATATGGAGTTGACTGATATTGAGTACCTTCTATAGACAAAAGATCTCTGGGCTCAGCGTAAGCAATGCATGCTCTTGAATACAATCTTGAGATGGTAAGTGGCCTTAATGATAATACCATGATCGCAGAGGGCTTAGTGCAATGCATTATCATTGAAATGCATTGTTTGATTCCCACCTGAATGTTACTCTATGAAAACAAACATATAATGTTACTTATTTTAGCTAAACATATGCAGATGTTATATGTAGTTCTTCATGATTCAACAATCACCTGCACTTTTTCACTCACGTGTAACCATATAATATTTGTGCAAATTAAAGAAAAAAATTCTAAAAAATGTATTTTACATGATGTGTATAATTCCATTTAAGTTTAATATAATTGCATAAATTTTTATTTTAACATGAAAAATATGATTTTCTTAATTTTGTTATTCTTTATAGAAATATTGAACAAGTTAACTATAAAAATATAAATGATTTGTCCAAAAAATATTTAATGATATATATATATATATAGATAAATTCAACCTACATATTTAGTAAATCATAATAACTCAATTATGATTGGGCTAGAGGTGTCAAACAAGCCGTACCGTGTCGGCACGGTTTGGAAACGGCCGCGCTAGAACTCAATTATGATTCAATGAATTGGGTCGAATTCAAACTTTGAATCTAAACAGATCTAAGTCTAAACGTGTCAAACGGGCCGTGCTGGCAGAGTTTGGAAACGGCACGACTCGTTTGGCCTACGGGCCGTGCCGTGGCCACACATCCCAATTCGATTTTTTTTTTATTTTTTATTAATCGTTTTTGTTTTTTCAAAAAAAAAATATAATTTCTATTAATTAAATTATTTAAATATAATAATAGTAGAACAAGACACGATACACGTGGATAGGGGTGAGTGTCTGGTCAAGTAGTTCGGGTTGTGGTAGGTCGGGTCGGGTACCGAGTGCCCGAAATTTTGTGCATAAAACCAATCACCATGTAGTGGCAAATGCTGAAACCCCATGGAACAAACACAGAAAATAAATAGGAGGACCAACAGGATTAATATTCAAAACAACTAGCAACCATTTAACATTTTCACTCAAATCTCCAGTTTGGACAACCACAATGAATAGACCAAGTGGAGTCAATTAATAAACAAGTAGTATTGCAACACTAGTACAAATCCACAGCGAGAAGAAGTCACCTTCTGCGATAAGCACTCGGGTACCCCAAATTTTGTGCATAAAACCAATCACCATGTAGTGGCAAATGCTGAACCCCCAAACACCGATGACTTGTAATTGAGATTTGGGCGTGAGATTGAAAAATCTCAAGTCTGAATTCAGAATGAAGAATGATAAATTGGGCTTGAAGAAATCTAAATGAATTATAAACTGGGCTTGAAGCATTAGGCCTGTTTATCAAAAGCAAATATATCGGGTACCCGATCCGACTATAACATTTCAGATATCGGGTAAAGCAAATATATTTTGTACCCGATCCGACTATAACATTTCGGGTATCAGGTATACCCGTTATCCGATTTTTTTTTAATACCCGATCCGATTAGGTTTGGGTCGGATCGGATACCCAGATATCCGGAAAAAAGATGCCCACCCCTACAAGTGGAACCGATCCAAACCAGTCCGGTAACATATCTGACTGTGCACGAGACCTGGCACGGTTGACACCTCTAATCTAGGCTCAAAATATTCTTCAACATTTAAGTAGATTAAAAAATTTTGAACCCAAATTTATAAAGTAACAGTAATCGTTTCAAATTGTTTGCATGATACTTCGAGATATATGTTGGATCTAATGCTATATTGGCAAATGTGATGAATGATATTGGGGTGTTAATTTATAGGTAATAATTCCAAGAAAATGGCCTTCTAATGAGGGATGAAGCCAACAAGAATTGAAAGGTTTTTCTTAGTGATATAGAAGAACATGTTCAAGAAGCAAAACAGCGAAGAATTTTATTAATTTTCACATCTCAACTGGGAAAACGAATTAAAACAAGGACTTAGGTGATTACTGGAAAGTAACCGCAGCTTATAGAAAACAGAGTAACATTTAAACATCTATCGAGACAACCCAGTCCAGTCCTCCACTTGACGCATTTATCTCAAATCCACCTTTCAAGATTGCTTAAAATTCAAATCTGCAGTAAATCAAAAAAGAAAGAGCTGCGCATGACCACCATTTAAAGCATGCCAGGATTTATCTTCCCTGGCCTCAAAAGCTATTGGAAGTGGAACTCCGGGATTATTCTGGTAATTCTAAGGAATGACATGCTTGATTGCACATTAAGAAGCCTTTTGCGCTTTAATGTCTTCTTGAAGGTTAAGTTCTTGTGGTGTTTCGCGTACAACACCCAACATTGACTCATATTCTTCATCACGCCTAGCAAATTTCTTGCGAAGCACCTTTTCAAACTCTGCCTTGTCTAAGCTCTTCGCATTTTCAGCAGCATGAACGTCAGCTAGGGTCGAATAATTGATAGCCGACTGGGATATGAAGGTTATTTCATCCTCAGTGAGCTTCCTCAGGAATTTTGCAGGATTTCCTCCCCAGACCTGAAATTGAAAGATTAAATTTACACATTAAGAAACAATCATTTGATATCTTCAAAATGGCCCTTTAATAATGTTGCAACCATTCATGTCCCTCAATCGTGTCTATCTTTTTCTCCTCTTTCAAATAGTACTTCATGGCTGTCGGTCATAATAATAAATTTATTAATCAATATTCAGAAAACTGTTTTTTTCAACTTCATCTACATAATTTGAAGGCTACACAAAAGGAAGATGCCAAAGTTTGATGGTGCAAATATAGAAATGTTGATAGAGAGATTCAAATATTTAGCCTACTCAGAGAGAGAATAGCCTTCATCATTAATCACTTTTGTTATGCAATTGATACAGTAGATGTAATAAATATACAATTTTGTAATTGTGGAACAGATCTACAAACCTCTCCAGAAGGAACTCTTGTATTCTGTCTGACAAGAGCTCCAGCAGCAACCATAGCATGTTTCTCCAAAACCACCCCATCAAGTACTGTTGCGCCCATACCAACAAATGTTTCATCCTCCAACGTACATCCATGTAAGACAGCACTATGACCTGTCAAGTGCAACATGTAAGTTATCCTTCAGGTTCAAGAAAATCTCAAGTGGGACCCGGTTTTCACACAAAGCTGATTAATATTATTTACCTACAGTGACATTGTCGCCAATAATGATAGGCAAGACTTTCCCACTAAGATTAGATTTGGCCACATGAACTAGAGAGTTATCTTGTATGTTGGTTCCAGTCCCGATATTAATGCTGTTCACATCACCTGCATTAAGTCCACTATATCGTATGCCACAAACAAACTACGTACAAACCATGAGCAAATATAAACAGGACAGAGAGATAACCCAACAATCAAAAGCTATTCACGCTTAACCACAAATAGATCAAGGGAACTAATGGCCAATGAATTAGTCGAAGCTTACTTTAAAACATGTGGACGCCACATATCAAATAAAGTGAAAATGTCTCATCAAACTGACGAAGGCACGAGCTGCCTTCTAAGAGAGAGATAGAGACCAACAGAATATTGATACAGTAAGTGAAACTTTAATGTTGAAACTTTCGAGGCCGAATAAGTAGAAGCAAGAACATCAAAAATTACCTCTCAGAACACACCCATACCAAATGGAGGAACTTCGTCCGACATGAACATCTCCAATGAGGGAGGCACTAGGAGCCACGAATACATTTTGATCAACCATAGGAACTTTGCCATATACATTCATAAGCGTTCTATGTCTTGACACTGGCGAAAAAAATCACATCAATTTCCCAAAATTTTGTGAAGAAAATCCACCCTAAAATAGCAAGACATCCAGGCAAATCTCATAACCGAATGGCGATGAGAGATGCCTGATAATTAAGTTCCATCTAATTATCCATCAAACCTGAGCCAGAAACAAAACCAGGTAAAAAATTTGAGGCATGGAGAAGTGGGGAAAAAACGATGTGTCTGTTCAGGACACATCTTTGTGTATGTGCAGGACCCAAAAGTATTGCAGATTGAAAGACAATGACCCATTATCCAAAGTGTGAGCATGGACTGGTCAGACCACTGTCTCCGAGCTTGGGTAGAAATCTAGTTTTTGTCATGTTATTCACAGATTTGCACTAAATGGGAGCTTAACTCTTCAAATGATTAAACCGATCCATCCTAAATCTCCATAAGACACAAAGCATGCTAATCCCACAAACTTTGGAACTTGAATGGTTTGATGAAAAATACCCTCTCTTTGACAGAAAGGATGCTCGTATTTAGCGTGAGAGATGAGTGAAGGCATAGGACAAATGTACATAATGATTATTAAATCTTGAAAGTTCACCCAAAAACTATAAAAGACTCGAAAGTTGTAGACATAAACATAAAGTGCTCACATTCTATCCCCAATCATTAATTAAACAATCAAAGAAAAATATGGACACGCTGTCATCGACAAATTGCAGGTTGAACTGATGCAGTACTTTGTTGATATCACCCTTCTCGTGAAGTAAGCATACTAATGAGAGAGACACACAACCTAATGACATCGTACTCTCACATGGAATGTACCTAGTAGTTCATCTGAGCAGATAGTAGAGATAAGTAGCATAAGGCGAATAAATCATGCTGGAGCTTGCTAGACTCCAGGCTTCGAGAGTAACATGCTGCCCATTAAATTAGATATATGCTAACCCTTGCTCGATTGCAATCATCAGTATAATTTCCGATAAAAGTAAGCCTAATTTAACTCACTGTCAATTAGGGGGGAAAGCCAGCACATTTCTAAATCAAATCCAGTTACAAACGTACTTATGCTAAAACCAAATAGGTTCCATGAAATTACGAAATAAAAACTAAATACATTGTCCAAAAACCTTTAAACCCTTACAAGAGTTCTTAGATAATCGGAATAAACAATTAAATAAACAAAGCTAGGAAAAACTTAAAATACTTACGTTGTTCATGGAAAAAGTAGTTTCCCTGTAAACGGGAGCCGAGGCGATCAAGGGCTTGGCCGGTTTCCCTGATCCAAAATCCAACGGTGTAGAACGCTTTTCCCAACGAACCCATGTTGTTCAATAACAATTCCGGATTCAGAAGAAAAGATTATTTTGTTTTAGGGTTATCGGGATCAAGAAATTGCACGAAGCAAATCAAGCAACGGATACAAACCAACCCCAGCGATAATGGCTACAGCGAGTTAACTAGGGCTCGCAACGGCTCAATATAACGTCGGATGAATGGGCATTTGCCCCTTTGCTTTTTAAAAAACAGACACTTTACCCGAGTATGATTTGGCGAATAGATGCAAATTACCTCTCGATGAATGCCATTTTTTCACATGGGGATAACATGTCTATTTTCAAAATCACTGGAAGATAAAATGCATAATTTCAAAACTACAGGAAGATAAAATGATATTGGTAAAATCCCGATAGATCCACAACCATCTCTATTAGGTGCACCCTGAAGAATCCGCAGTCAATGCCTTTGTCAATAAGATCTTGCACCCGGTGTCTCAGATTGTAACATCTATCAATCCAGTAGTAATATATCAGGTCAGAGTTCATTCTTTGACTCCTAGTATGAGTGTGAAAAGGCAGTCAAGCAAGGTGCGGATAAAGAAAGGAGCTAAAGAGTGAAATATTCATAAAGTAGTCCTTACATCCCTCCGCAAGTCAAAAGACTACTCGCTACTAACTGAAAGTATGACTTGTGTTCGTGACCACTTAACTTAAATGCACTTGACTAGCTCATTTTTCAGTAAAATCCATACATAAAACCGGACACCCCTTCACCATAGCATGTAAGCCGGACTCGAGTTTCGTCAAATTATTTTTAAATCATATGAAAGTAATCTGTTTATTTTTAAAATCACATGGGGTAAAATATATATTTTCAAATCACATAAGATAATCTGCTTATATTCAAAATCAGAGGTGTAATCCGATAAAAGTAAGCTTGATTTTACTTCACTGTTAATTTTATTTCCACCTTACAACTATATTATATTTCCAAATTCTATCCCCATCTTCAAAGTTGAAAACGATTTTTTTTTGTTTGAAATAGCTAGACAATTCACAGTAAATGGTAATACAAGTTGAATTGCTTAAATTAACATAAACCTACATAAGGTATTTAGTTAACATCAAACACAAACATTAAGCACTAATGTCACATCGGTGTAACACACACGAATGACACAATGCGGTGATAACGATTTGGTTGATGCTGCCCCTAATGACATTGTCTTTATGGACAGATCAACCATTTGATAGAAACATAGATGAGAATATTCCTTAGATGATACTGCCCGTAGGAGGTAACAATTGCTCAACCGGTGATAACCATTAGATTTCTTGGGCTCCACGGAAATTTATATGGACTACCTGGTTTTGTTTTGGGATCCAATGATCTCCGCTCTACCCGGAGTATAGTCCAACCCGACCCATTCAGACTTTTGTCACACACCATCTTGTGAATGTTTTTTTATTATAATTGTGAGGAACATCAATACTTCCCCAGCCCTCGTGCTTGATCCACCCTTATGACAAGCACGATACGAGCATGTGGCTGGCTTGTCTGAAACAAGTGTTCCCCACATTTTGGACTTTTTTTGACATTTCCAAATTCATGATATAAAGTAAAAGTTTAAAAATAATTCATGTTTCAAATAGTCTCATATTCACAGGTCTTTAGAAGATGATTTCAATTCTGGGACTTGAAAAGACAAAAAAATTTCTATTCTCGTGGTGGGCTTACTATTTGTGTGCAGGTTTGAGCGTGTATCCTTGCCGAGTTTGTGTCTAAAATGGTCTGAGAATTAATGAGGCGGTGGTACATATGCTTTCAGATTTATATCAGTAAAGTAGGGATTTCATGGCATGGCAGGACCAACACATTGCCATACACCGGTGCATAGAAGTGAAATCCATAAAGTAGCTGCAGCCTGCAGCTGACAACCGAACCGAATAATTATATAGATGATTCTGATTTATATCAGTAAACTCTTAGGACAGTTGTTGTATCAGGTGTACCTACTTACCTTCTTCTATAACTTCTGATGGCAAACATCATATCTTTGTTTTATTCTTGAATTTGGCTTAATCACTGAGAAGAAAAATGTTCTCCGAAATTTGGTTCATTTAACAAGTTCGATGAATATGATTAGTAGTTGCATACACGTACTTCTTGCAGACTACTGAGTAAAAGTCTTATTTATGAAATTAAAAGTTCTAAAGTAAGGCTATGCCCACTTTCCAAAAGACAAAATGACCAACATAATACGTTGATATGAGGTTGGCTTCTTTTGTCACTTCCTCAAGCATTCCACAATATAGGAAGCATACAGATCCCTGCAAATCGAAAAGAAAGGATCAAAAAATTTACTAAAAAATTCTCACAGCAGATAATTTAAGATGGATGCTCATGTTAAAAAACTCAAAGCCGTTTATAACGATTTTCGTTGAATGTTCGAACTCACATGGAGTGCCTGACAGCATCAACCGCTGCTTCAGCTGGCAGGAAGTCTTCCACTGCAACTTCTTTGTTCTCATTCTTTTTGTCTATTAAATACAAGTCAAGGACCTAGAATATATAGTCAAAACATAAATTACGAATAAATAACATTGTTCATTGTTTATTTTTTCTGCCAGTAACTTGTATTGGAGGCTAAAATTGTAAGAAAGAAAAATGGCTCGACACTGAAATAAAATACTTCTGTATCAAATTTTAGCTCCAAAAAAGATTTCTGGTCAATGTCCATGTGTATAAAATATAAAACAAAAGACAGATGCGTGAATAATAAATTGTGATTGATGGTTGAGGATACAGTCCTCAAAGAAGCGGCGAATTTCAGCTAGGCGGTGTGGTGGAAGATCCTTTATGTCCTTGTGATCGCGAAACTCGGGATCATCAGCGCATACTGCAATTATTTTGTCATCCTTTTCACCCTGTGCATTAATTGATTTCACTTGAGCAATGAGTTTCGCAAAATAACCTATTTCAGTTCCAAATTAATAACTTGGAAGAATATCCAGGGATATCTTGATACTCTGCTACCAGTTTAAAACTTTTAGGGATAAAATTAAAACATAGCAACACAAGCATTACTTTTCAATCATTGTGCCAGATAGAGAACCATACAGAATGGTAGGGTCGATTGTTGCTCCCAACAATCCCACTCCAAAAGGTTTCACCAACTTGTAAATCTTGGGAGTCTAACATGTGATCCAGAATCATGGTGCAACACAATTTTTTTTGAAACCATATATACCAGGCCAAATGTCATATTTTGATTGCTATGCCACATATATAACCACATAAGATAGCGGGCCAATTTTTTCTCCCTAAAACATTCCATAAATACGTTCTTCCCACAATTCCTCTTCGAAAATGCGGTTTAAAAGTTGAACGAAATAGTGCTTTAAAGGTTTTTCAGGACATGTAGAAACTAATTTTAATCAAGAAGCATCATCTTGGCAAAGAAAATTCAGCTCCAATGTTCCAGAATAGTGAAAAGCTCACCTGATCTATCATTGGCATTAGCCCAATGGCACGTGCACGGAGGTAAGTGCCTGGTAGTACAGGTTCCTGTGCAGAACCCACAAAAATTATAAGCAAAACTAATTAATTTTCAGGTGCTATCCACATCCATAGTAACATAAAAAACGAAAATTATCAAGTTGGAGCGACCTGCATCAGGACTAGAACATCCAAAGGATCGCTATCTTCACAAAGAGTTCGTGGGATGAAACCATAGTTGTGTGGATAGACAACAGATGAGTAAAGGACTCGATCAACCTGTAACAAAATTATTTTTCTTCAGTACTTCACTACAATGATGGGAAACACAACATAAAACAAATGTTCATTCTGCTCTTGAACATAGAAGGGACCGGCATAGAAAATATGTGCATATATAAAGAACACGAAAGAACATTGTTATGATTAAATACCATGAACACATATCAGAATAATTGCTGAAATGGAGATCGTTTTGCAAAATTAGATTCTCTCATATTTCTGGAAACCCAATGTTTTCTTACCCTTGCAATGTTATGACTTAGTGGTTTTAGGGGCATAGATGCCCATTTGCTTTATTAGCCAGAGTTACAGAAGATTGAACCCATTAAAGAGTCCATGCGTAAAAAGATACAAGATCTTCGAGTATGGATTCATATAATTTATCTAATATAACTCACAAATATAATCGGGTAGCATGTAAGCATTTTTCGATGCTTTATTTTAGAGATATAGATCTCTAATAACTTCAAACCAGATCCTTTTTGTAGGAAAAAAAACCCAACTGGTCAACAAATAAGTAGTTTTTTCTTCATGTATAAGTAAATGGAAAGGAATTTCCCACCTTGATGAGGCCACTGTTTTTGTCAAGCTCATATTTAACCTTGCTGCCTTTACCAATTTCAATGACCTGTCAAGTTACGTCAGATGTTTACATGAGCAACAATTGTGACAAGTTTCCAACCAAAACATAAGATTGGAGGTATGAATCTGATTGCTCTCCATTGATTATCCTATCGCCTTTAAATAGAGATTACAACTATATGAAAACTATGTACAAGATATGACAAGATTACAATCTACAACAATATTTGAATTTGATTTGATAATATCTCTTTCCAAGTAGCATCCCCCCTCAAATTGCTGCTAATTGATGCTGGGAGATCAGAAAGCAGCAATTTGTCAACAAGGAAATCATGGTGAGGACGAGAAAGAGCCTTGATAAATATATCGGCTGTCTGAAGAGTGGAAGGAGTTTGAGGAAGAGTGATAACATTATCATCATAAGCTTCACGTATATAATGACAGTCCACCTCAATATGCTTAGTACGCTCATGGTATAGTGGATTAGCTGTGATTTGAATAGCACTTGTATTATCAACATGAAGGGGAGTAGGAGAATCTTGACAGAAGCCTATATCAGCCAATAAACGGTGCAGCAAGACAATCTCAGAATAGGCAGATGACATCGATCTATATTCGGATTCAAATGATGACTTAGGCACGCGGTCCTGTTTCTAACTCTTCCAAGAAATGAGTGACGAACCAAGAAACACACACCATCTAGTAACCGACCACCGATTGTTTGGACAACCAGCCCAATCAGTGTCGCTATAGGCAATAAGTTCAATAGGAGAGTTGAGAGGAAAGAAGAGACCACGAGTAGGTGTAGCCTTCAAGTAGCGAATAATGCGTTGAACAGCTGTAAGATGAAGATGCCGGGGAGCATGATCCCAGAAGATTGCACCCAAGAGAAAGCTCAGACGATCACACATGTAAGATTGCGCACGAATAGGAATAAAAAAATTGATTTTAGAGTTCTGGCTCTGTTACCATGACAAGTTACAATTATATGAAAACTACGTAAAAGATATGATAAGATTACAATCTACAACAATATTTGAATTTGATCTGATAATATCTGATTTGATAATATCTCTTTCCAAGTAACAAATTGTTCCACTTCCTCATCATCAATCCATATTAACCAATAAGAAAATACTAGATTATACAGAACAGAGACATCTTTTAACAATAACCATTAAATTACTGATTCTCCCATGTTTTAATATCCAACAAAGACAATTACATCAAACATTATCATCCCAACTTTTGAAAGAAAATTTGTGCTTAAACTACTAACAATGATTTTGAGATTCACAATATTGAAAGGGTCACGCGAGGAGTAGAATCACTCACACAATTGAAAATTGCTGGTGCCCCTGGCCCTGCATATGCACCAAATCAGATATAAAAAAAAACATGTAGACAGAGTTAAGGAAAAATCATACTAGAAACATAGAATGGTTCTCAAAGAGGTTGATTATAGATTTCAGAAAAGTGACACCCTCGATCTTAAATTTTTCTATATATAATTTTATACTATTATGTACAAATATAATTTCACCCTCTACCTTTATCGAGTTTTAGTTTAGTCCCACCACGTAAGTGCTACCTCTACCACTAATTAGAATTGTACGTGGAACCCAATATGCTAATCTCAGATAAACAAAAAAGCAAATTTTATGTATAACTTTCATTTAAAAAATACAAGTTTCTACTCTTCTTCACTTTCAATTGTTGGGTAGAATCCTGTGTGAGACATAGCATAAGCATTACCAATTTCCAAGTCATGCCATGGATGAGCAGCGACGGTTCGTCGTGACATAGAGGCTAGAATTCTTTCATTAAGAGCAACATGAGAGTTTGCCAAACTTTTTCCGGTCCCATATTCGCTCTTGTCATCCATATTCAACTAATATCATAAACAAAACCACATTAGAGTTAGATAAATATTTAGGAAAAATTCAGATAAATCTATAACTAGAACTATAAATTATGTTTGGTTTTATTTAGAGTTAGATAAATATAGTTAATAAGATTTTATTTCGGAATACTTGGCTTAAAAACGTTCATTGGTACTTGATGTTATTTAGATTTAGATAAATACTCAATAAGGTTTTAATGTGATATAAATTATACAATTGATTAGAGCTGAAAATAATAAAAGCTTGTTCTATACAACTTCTCCCTTCACCCTCTTTCATACCAATAAACAGAAAAAGTATATCAAAGCATCATACATGAATTCATTTTTAAAGAAAGAGTGAAACTAAACAAAAGTAAAGAAATTGCATACTGGCTATGCGATTAGCATGCGGGCAGTAAACAAAATTTAATTTTTAAATTTCTAACTCCTCCCAATCTTAGTGAACTGAAAAATCGGCATCGGGCAATCCAGTCTTTTGGAACTAATCAGCTGTAACAAAGTAATCATCGATGTTTCTACCAAAAAAATTTACTTAAATGCGCTTGTAAATCACTAAAACAACAGCAATAACAAAACTTGGATTCACAAATAAATCATCAAACGATAGAAAACATGAACCAAAACAAAATAAAGAAAGAAGGAGCAACTATTGACATTTGTTGATAAAGAGATGAGAGAAGTGTGACTTACAGTTTTACAGGGAGAGGGATTGATTAGTAGCTTTCCAAGTTATATAAGGAGAGAGAGAAGGGTAGGGGGTCCAATATCATTATTATTATGCTAACAACTTTTGTTGCGTTAGTAGCAAGTGCGGTGGCGGGTGAGTGGGATTTGGCGTTATAAGATTCGCGGTCAGAAATTCTAATACATATGAAAAGATAACAATGCATGTGTTCCACCCTACGATGCACGGATAATAACACGACACGAAACGGATACGACAACATAAATTTTCAAAATCGTTAGGATACAACATGGTTGAAAGCCGTATATTTTTATATATATCATATATATACTATAATACAAAATATTAAAATTCATATTTTTTAAATTCTAAAACCATATAAAAGTAACAAAATATTCCTTACCAAATTAAAGTAATATATATATATGTAAATAAATACATATCAATATTATCACTCATACTAACATCAATTACATACTTCAATTAACATAAAGTTTAACAAACGCGTTCAAATAGAAGATAACACCAAAAGTATTCTTACCAAATTCAAAAAGCATATAAGTAAATGCATGTCACTGAATCATCATAGTATCACTCATGCTAATATCAAATGTATATTACTTCAACTTAAACTAGCATGTTCAAATTTTTGTTTAGCCAAAAACTTTTTAAATTGTTCAACTAACCTCCAAAGTGGTATTTCTGTGACGGACACGACAACCGGTCGTATCAGACATGGGTGTCCGATTTTGAGGGGTGTGCACGATTTTATTTTAAAAAAATATTAAGGACACGCCATGTAGCGTGCCCTACACATGTTCAAGAAGTGTCGTTTATTTTTTAATAATGTCCGACACTACACGAAGTGCTTTTAGGAATATCCGTACATCATAATGACTTCCACCTAATTGTATGTATTTATTTTTGGTTTTTTGTTTACTTTTCACTCTCCCCAAAACAATACTTTTTTTCTTTAAAAAATACTCTTTTTTTGGGTATCCCTAGAAATTTGACAAAGAGAAGGAATGATTGTAATTAGAAAGATTCCTTTCTTCCTTATAGAAAACAAATTTTTTGATAGTACTCCATAACAATATTTTGAGGATCGTCAACATTTCATTAAGAATATTTGAAATGATTTATTATCAATCAAGAGTTTGATACCTTTAAGACAACATCAAATCTACCGTGTAAAAGAAGGAAGAAAATATATATATATATACACACAAGTATATACATACATAAATAGAGATAGCAATATAGCATCATGCATGAAAGTAACTTTTTCTTGAAACATTGAAGCAGATGGTGGCAATTTGTCTGATTCCCATTCCTTCAGAATTACACCGTTGTAAAAAATTGCTATCTCATCTAAAAGCCCGAGCTTGTAGAGAGATTGGACAATTTATTATTTATTCTCTAACATTCCCCCTCACTTGTGGGCCGATTTGTTACCCTTTTTTTTGGGAGGCCCATCAAGTGAATATTTAATGTGGGTGGAATTGTTGTTTGTGAGTTTTGAACTCAGGACCTTGGCGTTAGCCAGAGGCTCTGATACCATAAAGAATTGCCGTCTCATCTAAAAGCCCGAGCTTGTAGAGAGATTGGACAATTTATTATTTATTCTCTAACAATTAGGAGTTAACAGATTAAAACGCCGCCATGAGAGAATGTTGTTGCTGCCACTATGACACCTGCCGATTTGAAGAGCTCTTCTTATATATACTCATAAACTTGTCCACAAATTCTGCACCATCAGCTCAAATTTAATGAACAACAAAAGATTGCATGGGCACTTATCTGTGAAAAATAATGCTCTGCAGCATTAATAAATTTCGGCTTTTTTAAATGTGGTCCTTCAACATTACCTTCTAGCTTTAGTAAAGCACTTGTTCCACTTGGGAGTCTCTTATCCTGCAGATGAATATTCTTTCACTCATATGCTTCCCTTTACTTTGTGTTTTGACGCAAATCTGAAAAAGTCGTGAAAGAATGAACTTACACAGCAAGCTTACAGATCGTAAAGTTCCCTTTTCAACCGTCCGTGACTGTATTTGGATCGAGGAGTTTAAAGCCATGGATTTCAAATCAATTTAATTGTTTGAAGGGATTTATATTCTGACCGAAAGAAGCACTTGGAGAAGACTGAAGTATGTGAGCAACCCGACTTGATTCTTCTATGGTTCATTAAGCCTACCACAATCTATTGAGATTAATGATTTGGTTGTTGTTGTTGTATACTTATGTCATTTATTATAGGCAGGGTGAAATCATGATTCAAAAATACATGGTGTTGGCTGGGTTAGGCAACTAAAAGGCAGGATTGGGCTAAAAAAACTAAATTTTCGAAAAGTAACACTAAATTTTATTTTTTAAAAAATTAACAAGGGTGAAACCCATCCTAGCTCATACGTCGGCTCCACCTTGGTTTCAGGCAAGGGCGAAACTACCGTAAGTGGTCCCCTTGCCAAAAAAACAAATTTCCTTTTTTAGTCCCTATTTTTGAATTTTACCCCCTAAAAAAGTTTATCACTCCAAAAATTATATTTTATGCCACCTAAAATTATATTTCGATCGCTTAAAAAAATTTTACCTTACATTTTTCAATATCTTTTACCTCCCTTACCAAAATTTATGCATCCGCACCTGGTTACAGGAGCCTCGTCCTTGATTATTTTGTGTCGGCTCTTTTGATTCAAGAGTATCTTCATCATGTTCACCTATCTTCATCATGTTCACCGCAAAGGATAAGATTACAAAAATCTGAGTAATAACAGTCCATTATCCATTTTATAAGGCGTTGTATATTTCTGGGGCTTTGACATCCGGTGCTACGGAATTTGCGTGATGAAAAAAATTATCTCAAATTAGATCTTTTTTATAAAAAAAAATAATCATTAAAATTAGATTTATTTATTTATTTATTTATTATAATGACAAAATTCCATTGTCGCCTATTAACTGGTTGAATTTCGTGTGTATTTTCAAGTTTTTCATCTATGACTTAAAAAATAACTCCAAGGATAACATTCCTATGCTACCCTTTCATTGGTTGAAATTTATAAATATTGACAAATAGGTTACGCTGAGTGTAATTGACCAAGTCAAAAAATATAGAAATTTTGCCTCCTAAATTTATTCACTAAAGAATACATCATAGACATCATTTTATTTTTTTTCAGAACGATGTATATTTTATAATATATAAAAAAAGATGCTTCGATATAGAACTTCTTTAAAATAAGAGCATAAAACAGTTTTTAAAGAATACATTTAAAGCAATTTTCTTTTAAAAAATCATATTACTATTATGTTTAAACATTAATAATTGTTCCTATTTTTTCATTAGAAATTAATAAAGATAATATTAATAAAATTGTTTTTTTTTACAAAGATAAAATCGTCTTTTTTTTTAGTATGGGAGGTGCTAAATCATTTTTCACGTCAAACGCTACTTGAACTCGAATCTGCATAAAAGAAACATAAGCTTTTATTCATCCTGACTAGATCGAGGAGCTGAGATAAAATTATTTTTTAAGCTATAACTTGTGTATCTATTGTGGGACCCCCAAGGCCCACCATACGTTATGTGGAACTTATTCACAAAGTATATGTAAAACGAAAAAAATATTTCGAGCTGTCGGTTTTAGCCGGAGTGGTAAAATATTTGTGCATAAAATATATGATAAAAAAAATAAAACAACTCTTCCGATTCAATCCTAAATAAACAAATTATTATTAAGGATTGCACGGGTGAATTATATTTTATACTCTACGTCAACACTGAATTGATATTGACATTCTAATTTTAATTTTATTAGTATGAAAAATATCTATTTTCAAGAATATTAATTATTTATCAAATTTTGGATTTAATACGATGATTTAACTAAAAGGTATTAAAATAATTTGATTATTATTGGATAGAAAGAGGGATGGGGCCAAAAGCCAAAAAGAAACAAACTTATACAATCAAGATTTAATTTTAATTATTTCGTGGACCAAAACCCAAAATATATTAACTTAAATTTTGACAATTTTCCCTAAATGATATTATATTTTACTATTTTTGATAAATATAAAAGTATAACAAGTGTATTATAGAATAAAGCCAATATATAAATATGTAAAATATAGTGCAGGTTTTTCCGTAGATAAATTATTCCAAAATATAGAGGTATCACATCTAACTTTGAGTATGACATAGAACTAGAACATGACGTACAGTAAAATCTGTATAAATTAATAATATTGGGATCATCAATTTTTATTAATTTAGACATATTATTAATTTATCGAATATTAAATTAATAATATTTAGATCAAGTTGGGACCAGAGAAAATATTTAAAAAAATTATTAATTTATTAAATATTAATTTATAGAAGTTTATATATAAAGCTTAGACCTTGCACCTTCGCACCTGGTACCTGAAACATAAAATTAATTCGCAAAGGTTGTAATATTCGGCTCGAGTTTGAGTCAATCTCTTTAAAATTAAAAGAATAAAAAAAACAAACATAACAAAGCCACAATCTTACAATAGTATTGTTACTATTGGTAAATCATATTCTAAATTCTCTCAAAGGTCAGCAGCTCTCTATTTCCCTGCTGCTTCGCTTCTCCAATTCTTTAATCTTCTTCACCCCAAAAATTCAAGATTCACGGAAGAAAAATACCCCGCGACCATGTCCACTTCAACTCCACCAACATCACACAATCACGGAACAATGAATCAAAATGAAAAAGAGAGCCAGAAACCCCCATCTGATATCCCCAAGAAACTAACTTTTTTTGGTCAGCATCCGCAGAAACCCATATGGGTTCTCCCGCACAGAACCCCAACTCTTCAGAGTCTCTACACCATAGGTAAGAAGCTAGGCCAGGGCCAGTTTGGGATCACCTTTCTGTGCACCGAGAAATCAAGCGGCATTCTTTATGCCAGCAAGTCTATACCTAAAAGGAAACTGATTTGTAAGGAGGATTATGAGGATGTGTGGAGGGAGATTCAGATAATGCACCATTTGTCGGAGCATCCTAATGTGGTGAGAATAAAGGGTACTTATGAGGATCCTCAATATGTTCATATAGTGATGGAACTGTGTGCTGGTGGGGAACTTTTTGATAGGATTGTTCAAAAGGGGCATTACAGTGAAAAAGAAGCTGCTAAGTTGATAAAGACTATCGTTGGAGTGGTGGAAGCTTGTCATTCTTTAGGGGTTATGCATAGAGATCTTAAGCCTGAAAATTTCTTGTTTATTAGTGCTGATGAGGATGCTGCTCTGAAAACAACTGATTTTGGTCTCTCTGTCTTCTATAAACCAGGTTTCTTGCAATTCTTCATTCAATAATTTGCATAACCGTCTTTGTCATATGCTAGGAATAATCTCAATCAAAGTAGACAAATTTTATGATATATAAGGAAGGCCACTAGGAGCAGAATGATTTTTTAAAAAAAAAAATTTGAAAGACAACCTACATACAATGTACACTGGCCCAATCCAGGACCATCTGACTACTGCAATATTCATATTTGACTCAGTGTTGGTTCTGCTGGTTGCTTTCGTGTTTCTACTTCCGCTAATATATTTTGTTTGCTCATTTTGGTTTGTGAATTACCCCATTTCCGACACTCTCCGCCCTAAAACTAAAAATTGAAAATGAAAACTAAAGTAAAACAAACAATAATGAAAGAGGAAAACTAACTTGAAAGTTGAAATTCTGTTGATGCCTTTCAAGGATTTGGTCATGTATTGAAAAACCCAAAAAAAGTTTTTAACCCCTGTCAGAAATATTCGTTAATTTACCTTCTAGTCCATTGAACACTTTGGTATAGCGTAGATATGGTCTACCTATTGTTTCTTCAGCTTGAGATCTATATCTGTGAAGGCTAATAGACAGTTTCTTTGGTTGTGTTGGAGGCTGTATTTTTGTATACCTAAATCTTTGGTTCCACGTTTGGGTTTTTAGCTGAGAACTGTTCATAGCTAATATGGATTTGGTTGACCTTTCGATCTCTGTTGTCGCACTTCATATGGTCTCAATACATCAATTTGATCTGAGCGGACTCTTGTGAGCTGGTATCAATTGTTGAATTCAAAACATAAAGCTTGTTTTTGCTTGATGAGATTGCTATGATCAGAGTATACGTTTTGTATTTTGAAATAAAGTTGGATTTTCGTATCCACCAATGAAACAGTTATATTTCAACTGTGTTGCAGCGGCATCTGGCTGTTGAATATATTAGCTGACATTTGTGACCGAAAATCTCTAGTTAAACTGGTGATATGTGTTGTAACATCTCATGAAGTTTATCGACTTGTCTCATGATCTAAAAGTGCACAGGGCTTGATCCCTCTTTGTCGGTATTTAGTTACCATACTGCCAATGGCAGTCTCAAAAAATGAAATATCTTGTGACTTGTGTATTATCTTGCAGATGAAATGTTCAGCGATGTAGTTGGGAGCCCATATTATGTTGCACCCGAGGTTCTGCGTAAGCATTATGGACCCGAGGCAGATGTATGGAGTGCTGGAGTTATTTTATACATTTTACTTAGTGGTGTTCCTCCTTTCTGGGCAGGTATCTTTTTCCCATATGCGAGTACCCGTTTTGGATAAAAATCTTCATATGACTGCCATTCTAATATCAACGCCTAGGATCTCAAGTTCTTTTATGCTTCTTTTGATCCCAGAAACTGAAATGGGAATTTTCCGCCAGATATTACGTGGAAAATTGGATTTCGACTCTGAACCCTGGCCAGGGGTTTCAGGCGATGCCAAGGATTTGCTAAGAAAAATGCTCGATAGAAATCCTAAGACTAGGTTAACAGCATACGAAGTTTTGTGTAAGAAACTTTTGTGAGAATAAATTCAGTCAGTTTTGCGCATTGAAACAACAGTTCTCTCAGGATGCTAAAATGAAGTGACTTTTTGCTTTTCCTTTTCCTGTCAGGTCACCCATGGATCATTGATGACACTCTAGCCCCTGATAAACCTCTTGATTCTGCAGTACTATCACGTCTGAAGCAGTTCTCTGCAATGAACAAACTTAAGAAGATGGCTTTGCGTGTAAGAACTTTTTTGGTCTTTTATGAGTTATTTAGGTAGGATATATGTTAATAGTTCTTTTAGCATCATGATGAACGATGAAGCTTGCCTACAATTTTAAAGAAACTCACTGGCATGGCTAATAATGAATCTTGCACAAAATTTTAAACGGTCTTTCTGAACTTCATAGATCATGCTTAAACTATGCTACATTCTACGTTCAAATCTATCTGCAGTCAGTTTCTTACATTCGGTGCTTTGCTTTAGTTTCTTACATTCGGTGCTTTGCTTTTGTTTCAATCTAAGTGTCAGAAACGATGTGCAGAAATTTAGAATGTTTTCAACACTGGTTATGCAAAACCAGACTGAAGTTCAGACATTGCTTGTAGTGAAGTTGGTCAACCTTTTCTTCTACCTTAATTTGTCGCGCATTTTCACTTTGTCATCTTTTCACTACTGCCTGCACAAAAACATCAAGCATTTTAACTATCTCAATTTAGTTTCATGCAGTGAATTATCGTGATGAACTATGAATCTTTTGCACTCCTGACATTATGTTGGAACTCCATTGTAATGTTTGTCTGGATGCGCACAGTGAAGGAGTAGTTCTATACCCAATGCGAGATAAACATGAGTATATTTGTTTGTGAGTTATGATTCCTGAAAACAATAAGTGTTTATTCTATAAAAGTGATCAGAGGGTAAACACCTCCCATGTCATCGTGAATCCATAATTTTTTTTCTACTATATTTTATTCTTTCTTCAACAATATACTTTCCTTTGTGGTTTTAGTATAGATATGTTATAAGAACTTCCCTAACTTTTCTTTTTAACGACTCAAATGCGTGTTACTAGTTACTACTTGTTTGATACATTTACACTCTTAAGTTGTTTCATATTTGACCTATCATGATGTTAAACATTTTTGAACTTATCTCTCTGGAAATTATATAAATGTCACTCCCATTTTAGATTGTAACTTATGTTTCAGTCTATATTCTTATTACAGAAAATCATTCCAAATTATTTTCAACTTGAAAAGCTCTCACTCTTTTGTAGGTCATCGCTGAGAGATTATCTGAGGAAGAAATAGGCGGCTTGAAAGAGTTGTTCAACATGTTAGATACAGACAACAGCGGAACCATAACTTTTGATGAACTCAAAGAGGGTTTACAGCGAGTAGGATCTGAGCTAATGGAGTCTGAAATAAAAGATCTCATGGACGCTGTAAGAATTCTCTACTTTGTACTTTTCTTTAGTCTTTTTTCTTTCATAAGCACACGAATACCTTTCGCCTAAGCAATAAACTTGATTTGGAAAAATGGCAGGCAGATATTGATAACAGTGGAACAATAGATTACGGAGAATTTCTTGCAGCTACAGTGCACCTGAACAAGTTGGAGAGGGAGGAGAATCTGGTTTCAGCTTTCTCTTTCTTTGATAAAGATGGTAGTGGTTATATAACAATAGATGAACTTCAACAAGCCTGCAAAGAATTTGGACTTGGTGAGATTAACCTTGACGAAATGATTAGTGAGATTGATCAAGATAATGTGAGTTTTCTACTCTCTTTTTTTTATTGAAACCAGGAGTAATGATAAGATTAAAGAACGTTACTCAAATTTGTATGGAAGGTCTTGGACCTCTAATCTGTTAGGGATAGAGCCATTTCTTGGGGAAATTTTTTAAACCTGTGCTTGTTTTCAAGAATTCGATTTTTAGAAAGAACAAGATAAGAAAATGATTATTGACAACAGATTTGATTAATTATTGGAAGTTTCTTGGTGAGTATGCTATCTAAACTAGTAGTCATACGAGCCATATCATTGCCATACAAGATTTTTAAGAGTATTCGATCCTCGATTTCCAATTATAAAAAAATCGAGGAAAACTATGGTCTTAACATGCATTTAGATCCTAGGTTAAACATGACGCAAGAGGTGTAGGATTAAATACTTGAAGATGTAACTCTTGGTTTTTCATATTTTAGCACCATCTTAAACTTCCTTTTACCCGTTCATTTACTATGTAAATCAAAGGTACGCATTTAGAATCACAAAAGCGGGTCATTTACTGGATGTAGGATTTTGATTTCCAAATGCTGTATGGCCACATTTTTCTTACTTTTTTTTTCCATCTCACGTCCCCGTCAAATGGAGGGAACGTTTATGGCGCCTTGGGGCAAGTATATCTGTATATGTCGTAAATCAACAATTATCCTGCACTTGTTTAAATATATGTGGAACAATGACTTTTTTCCCTTTGCGACTAATGTGGAAACCATGTGCTGATTGAAGACACACACACTTTGCAGGATGGACAGATAGATTATGGGGAATTTGCAGCAATGATGAGGAAAGGAAATGTGGGAGGCGGTGGCGGTGGCATTGGGAGGAGAACCATGAGGAGAACTATGAACTTGGGACAAGCGTTTGGACTTACAGATCAAATTCAAGAATGTAGCAGCAGCAGCAGCAACAGCAACATCAACTGACGCATGTAATGTGGTCCGACTCTGATTTTTCTTTGTTTTTTGTATCACATATACATAATATTTTAATACCGAAGCATAGGTTCTTGTTTAAATAGTTGGTGCAGTGCCCTTAAAGATGTTGCAATCTTGAAGCTAGTAACTCTTCATACTCACCGACGAACTGTAAACACTGTTGGGATATACTGACTTTGACGCTGATGATATTGTTCGACTGTTACTGAAAATGTGACCAATTAACAACCCGTCAAGATTATGTGTTGCATGAGATTTCACTTTTTTTTTTTTTTCAATCCCAATTTTTTTTTACCTTATCACGAATGCTTCAACCCCATACCACCACGCGAATTATCGTCATCTCTAGTTATACTTCTGACTTCGATACTAATCTACTATTCTGTGATTTTTATTTGTCGTTTCACATTTGATTGTATGCAATAGATTTAAAACCTCTTTTTTGGTAAATCAATTGCGAAATCTTTTTCTAGAATACCCAATATCTGTTTTACATCTTCTAGGCGAAAATGCTCAAGTTATACTTCTGACTTCGATACTAATCTACTATTCTGTGATTTTTATTTATCGTTTCACATTTGATTGTATGCAATAGATTTAAAACCTCTTTTTTGGTAAATCAATTGCGGAATCTTTTTCTAGAATGCCCAATATCTGTTTTACATCTTATAGGCGAAAATGCTCAATTTTCATAACATGTTCTTGACTGTTATTCATAAGGTATATTGGACCTTTTGACTTGGGGAGATGGAAATAAAAAATGATCTTTTCCCCGATTGAGCCAAAGAGAATTATGGCATGAAAGTAGTCGATGGGGGAATTACGGAACTGCTCCTAAGGAGGTCAGATCCAACGATCCCAATGCATTTAGGGTCGTTGATACTGGAGTCCAGCATCGAAATTCTGTGATTGAAAATTAAATTGTGGTTAACTTTAAAAACTGATAATTGATCTCATTAATATTTGTAACATAAGTTCATTTATTGGTACTTAAATCAAATCTTCTAGGAACTCTGCTAATATTTGGATAGAAAAAAAACATGTTAAAGAAATTTAAAAGATAATAATAATAACTTTAAAATTATGGTAAAAACTCAGAATTAAAATAAAGTTTGTGGTTGGTTATATGCCAAAGTCCTTTTCTGATTAATGAGTTTATAACATGTGGGAAACGTTGTCATGGTTAGCATACTGACTATCTAGAGGATATCCAATTATTGATTGGGTTTGACTTTTGATCATATTTATAATTTCTTTTTATATAGATTTAGCATTATGGATATCTATCCTAATCGTTAATAATATACAATTTCAGTTCAAAATAATAATAATAATATACAATTTGATTATAGTTAATTATATATGGCGAAAAATAAGTTAAAATTTTCTTTTAAAATGAGCCCAAATTATAATACTGAATGTATTGTAATGTTATATCTCATCTACAACAGTCAAATAAAACATGTCCACACATAATTAAAATTAAAATACTATCCACATCTCAAATCAGGGACACCCCTTATATCTATATTATATATAATGTGTAGGGATTTTAGTGGTCCGATCATTTTAGACCAATGTCTAATTACACTCATGCCACTGTTAATCTAAAATATTACAATCACATGTCACCTATGTATTCATCAATTTATGTTATAGCCTTCCAGGTCATTCAAATAATCATCATATCTACCATACAAATTTTCATATTACCCTAACAAATTTATTAAAATCCAATAAAAATATTGTATAATCATTTCATAATTTAAATTAAAAAAAGTTAAAACCAAAGATGTTACAATTATCACATCACGTTACAATATATATATATATATATGCACGCAACCCATGTAGAAGGGGACTAGTATATATAATAATGATGGTTAGAATATATTAGCTACTCCGGTCTCATTTTTAAATAGGATTTGAAATTTGAATGCCATATTTAGTTTATTTACATTAAAGACATGTATTTATATATTAAATAGATGAAAAAAGATTAATATATATTATTCATGTAAACACACAAAATATTATATTGACGCACCATAATTTACATCAAAGCTTTTTTACGTATTTCTTTTATACCCATATATATTTTCTACGAGAAGACATCATTTCAGTATTTCAACCTATCGTCTCTTTGAATACGGTTCATTGTTGGCAATCAATCGATTTGGCTGTTTCTTAAATATAATAATTAACAGTAATCATGTTTAAAATATATTAATCAGCATATTTAATATAATCAAAAAATGATTCACCTGTCATACGGCAAGTAAATGATAGTATTTTGGCAAAAATGAGACTGTAAAAGTAATTTTTCTAGTCGAAGATATTGTAAAAAAAATCATATTCTTTACATAAACTTATCTCCAAATTATTTTAATTAGAAATTGTTTAATTTGCATTCCAATATTAAAAGCTATCATATTGGATTTCACTGGTATGAAATACTTTTTGTGGAAATAAACATATGTATATGCGTGTTATTGTAACGTATAGGGGTGGACACGTAAACGAATTGAACATGTTCAAGAATTTTTCGAGCTGACTTGAAAAATATTTGACTCGTTATCGAAATTCTCGGATTCGAGCCGAACTCTAACATGTTCGAATTTTTTTTCAAGCCGAACTCAAGTCCAAATTACATTGTTCGATAATTCGCGAGCCGCTCGTGAACTTTAATATTTTATTAATATAATATATTATATATATAATAAATATATTTCGAACCTTTTCGGGTATTTATTTTCGAGCAATAGTTCGAATAGCTCGGGAACATGTTCGAATTTTTCGAGCCGAACTCGAACCAAAATTTTAAAACTATTTGAACTTCGAATCGAACTCGAGCTCGAATATAACTATTTCAAGCCGAATTCGAACCTTAAAATTTTATGCATATTCAGCTCGATTCAGTTCGTTTACACCCCTAGTTGGGCATTCGGTCGGGACCCGAACCGATTGAGGATGACAATTGGGGAACAATCGGGTATCGAGGTAATACCCGATTCGTAATTTGGGTCGGGATTCGAGTGTTGTTTGGACCCCCGGTCGGGAATCGGGTATCTGATCGGGTTTTCTTCTTTTTTAAACGAAATGAAAAAGAAGAAGAAAAATGGAAAAAATGTAAATTTGGATACTCGGTACCCGTCAATTTCGGCACCCGACAAACTCGGTCAGGAACCGGGTAGTTCTTAGAGGTACCCGAAATGTAAGTACCTGACCCCAAATACCTTAGCCCCGTAATAATCGACCCGATCCCAGCCCTAGTATCGTAGAATCCACAATATGTGTTGTGTTTGTTTATGCAGTAAAACTTCATAAATTAATACTCGATAATTAATAACTTCTATAAAATAATATTTTTTCTGTCCCAATTTAGTCTCAATATTATTAATTTAATACTCGATAAATTATTAATTTATCTAGATTAATAAAATTTTATGGTATCATCAATATTAATTTATATAGGTTTCACTATATTATTTGATTCATATACCATATGTGTGACAAATATCAAATATAGTACAAACTGAAGTAGATGATTTTTTTGCGGATGAGATTATCCATTATTTTTTTAGACCCAAAATGATTTTAAAATATTATATAATATAGTTTTAAATTTTGTTATGATATATCACATTTGCCTCTCCTCGACTCTTTTCATCTATCCCACGGTTTTCAAGGTCCGACATCCCTCCTCTAGTCTATGAATAATAAATATTTATGTTCTAAAAAAGTTTATATAACATAAGAACACATCTAGAAATTAATGATTCATCGATTCACTTTCATTACATCATTTAACCATTTGTCATTTATTTAACATCGAACATAGCTAGACTAGACTCCAAGGCAGGGTAATAAACAGAGCACAATTAGTGGTTTTTCTGACGGTGTCCTTGAGACGATATCAAGCATACGTGTCGTACGATAAAAAAAAAACCTGTTTCTTAGAAAAGATAATGCAATTTTTACTCTAAGTGCGTAAATACTAGTCTGTCTCACTCCTCAATATTCCCATTTTGGTAACTATTTCTTAGAAAAGGCAATGCAATTTTAATTCCAAGTGTTTAAATACTACTCTATCTCACTTTCCAATATTCCCATATGTTTATAGAAAATGTTACAGTCAGAGCAATTATTGTTGTGATCAGAGTAATTTTTATGTTAAGATTCATGAAACTTACTCTGAAAGCAATAATAATTACTCTGACAATATCGTAACACTTTTTTATACAAACTGGCGTGCTTTATATACAAAGTTTATGGTACAGGACAATCAATTCTTGTCATATTACTTACTAAAATTTATATCCAATTAATTGTAATAAATCGGTAAATAACTTATATACGTTTCTTCCTGCCAATAATTCTCTTCCTTCAGTATTCAATAATACAGCACTAAATCATAGTTATTTACTACTATTAACCTGAAAAAATCCATGCATTAAATATAAAGATTTCCTAACTCCCAGATCATTTGTAGAGTTCAAGACGAAAAAGAAAGAAAAAATTAATGTTCTGGCTTTTAATTGAATTAAAGATCAAGCCCCTTATAAATATACATGTTACCATCTTCTTGAAACCAAAACTTTTCTCCATCTTTCATTCGCCAAAAGTGATACACACTTCAACCATGGCAAAGAAGCCAAGTATGGGTAGACAAAAGATCAAGATCGCAAAAATAGAGGTCAAGAATCACTTGCAAGTCACGTTTTCGAAACGTCGATCCGGGCTATTCAAGAAAGCCAGCGAGCTCTGCACACTTTGTGGAGTCGAGATTGCCATAATAGTATTCTCCCCAGCAGGAAAAGTCTTCTCTTTTGGGGATCCAAATGTCGAACTTATAGTCGAGAGGTTCTTGAACCCAAACCCTAATGCGACTTCGAGTCGGTTTCATCTTCTGGAGGCTCAAAGGAATGTTACTGTACGTGAACTAAACTTGCAGTTGGGACAAATTCTGAATGAATTGGAAATGGAGAAAAAAAGGGGTGAGGCATTAGATCAAATGAGGAAATCAAATCAAAGTCATTATTGGTGGGAGGGTCCTATTGATAAGCTAGGGTTACATGAGTTGGAACAGTTGAGGGATACAATGGAAGTTTTGAAGAAAAATCTTGGTAATGAAGTTGCTAAGGTTATGTCTGAAATGGCGAATTCTTCTTTGCTTTTAGGACAGGATGGCGGTGGAGATGGTGCCGGTGGCGGAGTTTTTGATCAGTACGAGATTAAACCCGGTCAGGTTTTTGTGGGTTCAAATGGTTTTGGTGGTAACAACAAGTTTGGATACTGCCATGGATTTTTTTGATGCATCTTTGTCACTTTGATTTGCTAGTAACTCACTAGTGTTTGCTATGGGATTAATGGTTGCTTTTCGGTTACAACTTATATGTAATGTGAATCATATATCATGGTTAATAAGTATAATTTGATGAAAATTTAGTATGTTTTTTCTTTGATTTGGGTTTTCTTTTTCATTATTGAGTTATAAGTAATCCGATGAAGAAATAATTGGAGTTAAATTCCTAACCATGGGTATATTTTTTAAATTGTTAAGAATACACAGGGTCCAATTCAAGACCAACTGGCAGTCAGTGGACTAGCTTATGTATCTTATAAAGAGCTAGCATAGTTTATAAACTCTCAATGTGGGACAATTCTCAATACGTCCCTTCACGTGTGATATTATATAAGTTAAACACGTGGATTAATAACGGGTGAACATGCGGGAGGAATAGTCAATCATATGAAAAGTCTGCTCTGATATCATGTTAAGAATTCATATGATTCCTACTCATAACCAAATCGTTATGAGAAGAGTAACCCGGAATCATTTATATGTAGCAAATATAGTTTTTAAGTTCTCAATATGTGACAACTTATCAACCTAAATCTTCGATATATTTCACATGTTATGTAAAATGGTATTCATCAAGTAATTTTAAATGATTATGAATATGGATAATAATTATTTCAAAAAATCATTCGATTATAACATTTTAAGTTTAATTTTTATTCTTATATTTTTTAACAGTTTACTGTACAGGTAAAATAACTATCATATCCAACAAGCTGCCAGTTTGTTGGATCATTAAGTAATAATTTTTTGACAAGTAAAAATGAAAAATAACGTTCATGATAGAGTTATAGGTGATAGAGTTAAATCCTTGCAAGTATAGTTTATCATACAAACTCAGTATATTCCAAGAATTCGATTAGTTGGGAAATATTAGCAACAACAAAAAAAAAATTCAATCGAAGTAGAACTAAATCATGACCAGAGTGTTTCGATGGTTTTGAATGGAAAATGCTTGTATACACCAGGTATGAGCTTCATCTATGGATTAACTCAATATTATTTGTTTAAAATGGTTGATATGTTAGTTCATGTAATTTTTATTTAAAAGACGTGTTTTAATACTAAGTTAGTGTATAAATAAGCCCAAATCGGACTTATACAAGTATTTTTCGGTTTGAACCATTGAATCAATGCGAGAATCGAGGAACTGAGACAGATACGAATTATTTTTACTTACAAAGAAGAAAATGTTGCAGTATATATATTGACAAAACTTTAATTCCAAGAGATTGTAAATAAAAGTAAAAAAATATTTATATCAAATTATTTAAAATGTCCTCTTCGTTAAATAGACTACTAATTTTTACGCAAAAAAACTTGAATAAAATAGGAATGGCAGATATCGGATTGTTTGATAAGTCGATCATCAAGTTTTGGTGTTGATTAATTTTTTTAATCAAAACCAAAATCCTTGGCTTTTAGACATTATTCTAGGTTTTTCATGCTGTTTTATCGGTATCAATTAATTATAATTAATTTTATTAGATAACTGTATTATTCGATACAAATATTGTTATTTCTATTGATTAATAAATTTTTACCTTTCAAAAAAAATTTGTTATTTATATTGTTGTTTCTATTGATTAATAAATTTTTACTTTTTCAAAAAAAAATTTGTCATTATTTTTAAGGGTGAACCATATCAACCCCATCTGATTTTATAATTAACATATTCATCCGTCTAGATTAAACAATTATACTACTTTTTTTACGGTGTATTTTTATGTTAATTATAGGGGAGATAGTTATATTTTTTCTTATATATTTTACAAATTAGAAAATTTGTGTTCTTATCATATAAATAGCTTACGAAATATGTAGATATCAAATTAGTGGGGGAAATTAGTAATATAAATATTCAATAAGGAAGACGGAATATATTATCTTCATTCATACGAAAACAGTGGCAAGCACATTATCTAGCTGTTGTGATATATAATTAGAGAAGTCAAAAAGGTTTTAATGAAGGAAAGTCTGCAAATTATGACATTAACGAAGGAAATATTCTGCATCAGTGAAGGAAAGATTCTGCTTAGTTTTCTTATAAATTAAACCTTTTGCTAATATTTTATTATGCATATAAGATATCAATTCAAGAATCTCCATGAACATGTTGAATACAACGGAAAACTCTTCATCCACATTGAAGAAGAAGACGACCCAAGGTCGGAAAAAGATCGAAATCAAGAAAATCGAAAGCCAGAACAGCCGGCAAGTCACCTTCTCGAAGCGGCGCGTGGGTCTGTTCAAGAAAGCGAGTGAACTCTGCATACTTACCGGCGCCGAAGTAGCCATCATCGTCCACTCGCTGGGGAAGCGCGTGTTCTCTTTCGGCCACCCCACGGCGGATTCCGTCATCGACCATTTCTTGAATGGCTTTGCGGAGCCTGGAAACGGCGGCGGCGAGGCTCGGGATAACTTCGCGTCTACACCGAAGATACGAGACTATAACAGGTATTATAGGGAAGTGTGCGAGGTATTGGAGGCGGAGAAGAAGCGGAAGGAGATGCTTGAGGAGGAGAGGATGGCGGGGGGTTATGGGTATGGCGGCGGAGGCAGAGGCTTCTGGTGGGACGAGCGTGTGGAGTTGATGGAGTTGGAGGAGTTGGAGCACTACGTGTCGGCATTGGAGGGGTTGATTAATAATGTGACGAGGAAAGCCAATGAATTGATGCACATACAGAGTTCGAGTGTCCCTCCGCCGCCGCCACCTCCGCCGCCAATAACCACCTTTGGAAGCATTCCGAACATTGACATGGAGGGGTGCTCGATGTTTGGCGATATGACGGGGATTGTGAATTAGGCTCGGGAGAGTGCTGGCTAGATAAAGCTCCACAATCTTATCATGATGGATAAGAGCTCATGATCATTTTGAACAGACTCGCATACTCGAGTTCTAGTGGTTAATCCCTCCCCCACAAAAAATAAAATTAATGGACTAGGATAGGGGTAGTAGTATTCATTTAGTCATTTATTTCTTTATGTGTTCGGATAGTATTATAAGTGCATACATTTTTCGTACAATTCACACGATTCTCGTGTTTAATTGTATGAAAGGATGTAAATGCATAGTATGGTAAAGATGGTAACATATGTAAATCCTCACGAAACCTTGCCACTATCTTATGAATTCATATCATGGCCATATAGCTTTTATCATCATCTTCACAATATCATCGATACTCACAACAATATGTAAATTCTCACGGAACATGTATATTCTTAGGCACCGTTTTGTTTTGTATATTGATAAGGGTGAGATTATCCATAAGTTTTTAGATACACATTCATCACTTATCTCATCACATTCATTGTACCAAACACTGTTTCTCAACATTCCCATTGCCCATCTTGTTACCGCTATCAAGGTAGATTGGATCTACAAGCGATAGCAAGCACGTGAATGCATCACATAGTCATATTAACAAGTTCGATTAAAAAAAAATTTGCCACATGGTATATATAAGATGATGTCGTTAAGGGCAGTGACATCAAACTAACGTCATCCCTAGACATTTGCTTCTTGCCTTGGGCAAAATTTTGTAGTTTTTTGGCACGAAATACTTGTGGGTTTTTATTAATGTGGTCAACAAATAATATCAAGAGTTAATTTCCATAACCTACAATGCCTAGCACTTGATTTAAAATCAATTCAATTTTAATAAAAAATAATAATAAATGACATATTACGAAATTAATTAGATATATAAATAATAAAATCTTGATAACACTATTTTATATAATTTTAAAACGAAGAATTGTTATCTTAATGTTTATGCCAACTAAATAATAAATTCTGAAGCAACTTAATTAGTTACTCAGTACGTAAATGCTAGAAAAAATGACCCTAGCATAAGTGCGGCCTTTGTCCCTCAACTCCAGTCCCACTTCTATACACTCGGTCTTACAAACATCAATACATATACAAATATATATATATATATATATATATATATATATATATATATATATATTTATGTATTTTAGTCTTTACAAACATCTGATCCATATAAACATTTTCCCCTAAGCTCCATCCGTGCAAGCAAGTACAAATAAGTAAGTACAAATAAGTAAGTACAAATAAATGTATAATACTTTATAACGTAAATAAATTTTTGGTACAACAAATATTCGTTATAGCAAATTGGTATAAAAATTGTGTAGTGCCTTAATTTTAGTATATATTTTCCAAATTTCATACATTTTTTTGGTGAAAAATTGAAAAGGAGAGGCAATGGATTAAAGCGATGGATCCTCTAACTTTTTGTTTTTCAATTAGTATTGGATATTAGTCTCAAATGGATATTTGAGGGCATGTTATAAATGACATAATAATGCTCTTCATAAGTATCTGCGTAGTAGAGTATTATGTTGTTAAGCTCTCTCTACCCTTCTATTATTAGGTAGATGATTTGTTGTGTCTATTTGTTATATAGTGCTTTTGTTAAGTATATACGAGCTTTCTCTGAGAGATGATATTAATTTTGAGAAATGATATTGATATATTGTAGTTATCTAAGAGAGACTGGTCATGGAAAGTTATCTCTTGGGCTGATTGAGTCATGAAATCCTTATAATTTTATTTTTACGACTAAGTATGTCTTGTACTTTGATTTAGTTCGAATGAAAGTATTGTTGATACAAAAGAAGATAAAGAAGCCACAATATCTCTATCCAAAGTTGCATTATGTTCTATCAAAAAAAAGTTGCATCATGTTGTCTCACACAGAGGTACTATATTATATTTCTATTTTTTAACAAAAAATATAATATATTAACTAAAGATAGTCAACATGACATTTACAACAAAAGACAAAAATATGAACAACCTAAATAACCACAGACCTTCATATCCACAACCATTACCAAAAGCCATATTACTGGATGACGCACCAAACAACAGGCTTCCTAGTAAAAAATGGACGTTCTAGCAATGAAACATACAAGAAGACCCACCACCAAAAAGACAAAAAAGTAGCACATAATAATCCGATGAGAGACCCCAAAGGCGATCGACAAACATAATTCAAATAAGTCTGATAAAAAATAATGTTTACAAAAAAATACATGTATGAGAGAATTATATTCACATAAGTTCACTTTTTAAAAGTTGGTTTGCAAAGGTCTTTTTTAGTTTCGAAAATACCCCCAAGTTATAAAAAAACTTTAAACCTAATTTCATATTAATTCTTTACGTCATCACTTTTCCCCCTCTGCACGTAAAATCTCTAATTTTCCATCGATTCTCATATCATTATTTTCTTCATCATCTCGTCGCTCCGACCTAAAAATTATTTGTTAAAATGTTATGCACATGAAATATGTTTGAATCGAAGCATCTAAATTGTTCGTAGCATTTGGAATCTTTTTTAATCGAAGAAGACATCAGACTACTCTGCATATAGAATTTTCGGATCTGCTCTGCACATTCCATCGTGTGTGTATACTGTGTGTATGTGATTATAAATTAATATTGATGTTAAATTTAGATAGAAAAAGTTTGTTGGTATGTTTTTTTTAAAAAAAATATCTCATGGCTTTGACTGATGCATATGGATGAAGAAGTAAGGTATGCATTGGTGTCTGAGCTTGTTTGCTCATTTCCAAAATTTACAGCATGGCAGCAAGATATTGCAACGAAAAAGATGACCCAGAGAAAAAATAATTGGTGCACGAAAATTATAAAAAGTAACCGGTGCACGAAAATATAACCCTGGTGCACGAAAATCATAAAAAGTAATTGGTGCACGAAAATTATAAAAAGTAACTGGTGCACGAAAATATAACCTTGGTGCACGAAAATGATAAAAATTAACTGGTGCACGAAAATTATAAAAAATAACTGGTGCACGAAAATATAACCTAGGTGCGTGAAAATATAACATTAATGCACAAAAATACAACACTGGTGCACGGACTTTGTGTTAATTAACTGATGCACAAAATTAGCAAAAAACAAACTGGTGCACGAAATATAATAACAGGTGCACGAAATTAAATAGTTCGTGCATCACTTACTTAATTGTATGGTTCGTGCATCACCCACTTGCGATTATGGTTCGTGCATCACATACTTTTTCTATGTTTCGTGCATCAGTGACTGATTTTATTTTCGTGCATTTATTATTGATTTTCAATTTTCGTGCATCAGTAGCTGATTTTAATTTCGTGCACCAGTTACTGATTTTCATTTTTCGTGCATCAATTACTTATTTTCAAATTTTCGTGCACCAGTTACTGTTAATAATTTTCGTGCACTAGTTATTTTTTATAATTTTCGTGCATCAATTAATTTTTCTCTGGGTCCTCTTTTTCGTTGAAAGTTCCAGACTGTAAATTCTGAAAATGAACAAAGAAGCATGTACACCAATGCATAATAACTAAAAAACTTCAAAAGGCAACAAACAATATATATATATATATATTGATACTTCCAAAAGAGGTGATGATTTGCAAAGTATCAATGATGAGTAAAATTACCTCTCCTTGTGCTCTTTAATGGGCTAAATAACAAGATATAGATCCTGAATGACCTGTTAAGATATGAAATAAATGTTAGAAGGGTGCCGGAAGATTTTTCCGGCGTGTCCCCTCCGACGCTCAAGTCAGGTGACGGGAATTATCTTTTAAATCAGTAAGAGTATGTATTGTATCGTGCGTATAGGAAAAAATGCATACCTGAAATCTTGCTTTGGTTTGCTATTTATAGAGTTTACCTCAAGAACGTGCATCTTGGAACAGTAAGGCCACGATTCACACGATTCCCGGGATTTAGGGACATGTCTGCCAACTGATAAGGTCACTACTTATTTCCACTCCCTGAAATCTCGGGACGTGCTCGATTAATGTGGACTTGGTCAACATATTCTCAGAGATAAGATGCCTGAAACTCAGATGGAAGCCTTGAGAATGGGGTCTTCTGGTCTTGAAGTTATAACACTCCCGAAGATAAAATGGTGATTAGGTCGGGAGGTCGGCACAATAGTGTTTCTGAATTAATGTTGAATAATATGTATCTTAAATCAAGTAGCTCGGTAGGTCGGGAGGATAGAACCAGCGTTGGATGATCTATATTTTAACCCAAGTAGCTCGGGAGGTCGGTCACGTAAATAAGATGAGGTAGCATCATCCTATTGCTGAGTATCATAATCCCTCCCCCCAAGTCGAGTTGACACCAAAGGTCAGAAACTCGTATATTTGACCGAGCATTGAAGTTATAAGGGCGGGAAATTGAAAAATTTTGAATTTCAAATTGTAAACGGTAACATTCCATTTCCCGAGATTGATCCTGACCCTCTATAACGTTTTCATCCAACGGTCTCTCTTGCGCATACTTTTGCTATAAATACCCTGTCTTTTTCACTCATTTCATCCTTTGTTTTAGTTGCAGAAAGCTCGGACCCGACCTCTTTCTTCTTTTCGCTCGTTCGGTAAGACCTATTATTTATCTTGTTCACTTTCATCTTTAACTCCGAAAAATTTAAGAGATCTCTGTATAATCATTATGTCATCTGATAATGGTTCCACCTCTTCTACTTCGGGTGCTATATATAGGGAAATCGATCGTTATGAATCTTCTGAAGATTCATTTTCCCTCCCAAGTACTTCTTCCCGAAGTGAGGTCGGACACCTCCCTCTTACTGAGGAACCGACCTTAACCACAGTTCAGGTCGGGGAAACAGTAAATTCCCTTGAAATAGAAGATTCTCCTTGGTATGTTCATTATCGTTCTGGTCTAAATGAGTCGGCTGAAAATACAATCCGTACCTTAAGCCATCTTTCTGATGATTATGATATCATCATTCCTTCTCCTGAGGATCGACCCTCACGAGCCCCCCTCTGATTACTACACTTTTTATCTTGATCAGATTGAAGGGGGGCTTCGATTTCCCATCCCTGACTTTTTTTTACAACTTAGTAGATACTATCATCTGAACCTTAGTCAATTTGCCCCAAATGCCTTCCGCCTCCTCTGTTCTTTCGTAGTTCTGTTTCGAGCTTTAGGACTAAGGTTAGACTGCTTCTCCCTCAGTCACTTTATGATTCCTAAAAGGTCCAAGGAAGGACCTATTTACTTCTCTGCTCGCCCAGGGTGTAAATTTCTGAACAGGTATCCCTCTAGCAACAAATATTGGAAAAATTATTACTTTTTTATTAAACCTCCTCGTCCCTTATCAATGTTCTCCCGTTGGCGTGATCATCTCCCCCACTTACCTTCTCCACCTGATGGGTTTCGACGGAGCCCTTTATTTACCGAGGTGAGGTCGGTGATCGGGCCGAGGTGTTTCAATATCTCTCGCCTTTTATCTGAGGATCTCTTATGTCACTGTGGTCTGAGCTTGGCAGATATACCCTTGAAAGGAAACCTTGGTAGATAAAATAAAACTTATTTCTTCTTATTATATTGCCCTCCCCCTTGTTATGGCATCTAACCCGAATGTATATACTTCTCCAGTTGACAGAGTCATGAATGCTTCTATTTTGAAAGCGGCTGCTAAGAAAAAAGAGAAAAACAGTTCAACTACCGTTCCCGAGCCTACCGTTCCTGTTGTCACTATTGCTGTGTCAGGGGACACTGAAACTGCTGGGACTTCCTTGAAGCGTAAGAAAAAATCTGCCCTTCCAAAGGTGGTTACTGACTTAACTGTGGAAAAGGGGACTTCTGTTCCAGAAGTGGAACCTTTAAGGCAAGTCAAACCCCGTACTGAAGTTCCAAGGACTTCGGTCGAGAGATCAAGGGAAAGGGCTTTTGAGTCTTACCATGACGGGATGCGCTTAGTCGGTGAAGGTCCCAGTAGTGTAGCTATTTCTTTACTTCGTGACTTAGCCACCCAACCGGATGCTGATTTCATGGCAGACCTGTCTTGGTCTGACCTGGCCAAGAGGACTTGTAGCAGTGCTGCTGAGGTTTATGATACTTCCTCCCTCTACCCGTATATTTACTTATTTATATTTGCTACATTTTGAGTTGGGGTCTTTTATTTTTTATTTAGACCATCCTCCTACTGGGTGAATTCTCCTCCCGAGCCAACAACTTCCGTAGGCAATCCTTGAAGGATTCTAAGACTTTTGAAGCCAATAATGCTGATCTTCAACGTACCTTGAATGACCTTAAAGTTATTCATGAACAAGAAGTAACTAGGTTGAAAGAACAATCAGAAATTTTCAAGGCCCACCTTGAAGAATCTCAAAAGAATGCCAACCTTTACAACAAGGAGTTGGAGGGAACCCGTCGGGCTTTGGAAGCATCTCGGGAGGTCGCCGAAGTTGCCACTCAAGAGATGGAAGCTTTTAAGAAGAAGTGGGAAGAAGCGGAGGCAAAAGCTTCCCAATCGAAGGCCAGTTTTCAAGAAGAATTCCTCAAATCCTCTGAATTTACAGATTTATGTGGTGAGAAAGCTTATGGATATCTGGAGATCGGATTCAAAGGGTGTATCTCTCAATTCAAAGAGGCGGGATATCCTCCTGAAGGAACTTCTTCAGATTTCCTGGATTTTGATCGTGCTCTCCAGAACCTTCCCCCTGATGTTTGAAATGTCATTATCTTGTAATGTTCACTGTGGGGATATACAGTGTTTAGATTTTCATATTTTCATTGTAATTATTTGATACAAGTAACTTCTGTTGAATTATGAACATGTTTTCCGCTTGTATCAAATTATAATGTTCAAATTATAAAAATGATTGGTCAACAAACACTATCTGATCATTAATCAAGATCCGCTAAATCCTCTTATTTTAAGAAATCGATCCAGCTAATGATATTCATTCTTTTTATCATTGGAGATCGGACGAACTCGGAAAGTTCTGATCTCAAATATAGCTTTGTAAAGTTTTATTTGCAGTCCTTTTATCTTGGGAGGTCGGATGAGCTCGTAGAGCCCTGACCTTGGGTATAGCTTGTTAAGCTTTACCGAGACTCGTAAAGTCTTTTTCTCTTTGGAGATCGGATAAGCTCGTGAAGCTAGGCCCTAAAATATAGCTTGTAAAGCTTCACTGAGACTCGTAAAGTCTTTTTCTCTTTGGGGTCGGATGAGCTCGTGAAGCTCGGACCTAGGGTATAACTTAAAAAGCTATATTAAGACTCGTAAAGTCTTTCTCTCTTTGGAGGTCGGATGAGCTCGTAAAGCTCGGACCTAGGATATAGCTTGTAAAGCTTTATTGAGACTCGTAAAGTCTTTTTCTCTTTGAAGGTCGGATGAGCTCGTGAAGCTCGGACCTAGGATATAACTTAAAAAGCTATATTAAGACTCGTAAAGTCTTTTTCTCTTTGGAGGTCGGATGAGCTCGGGAAGCTCGGACCTAAGATATAGCTTGTAAAGCTTTATTGAGACTCGTAAAGTCTTTTTCTCTTTGAAGGTCGGATGAGCTCGTGAAGCTCGGACCTAGGATATAACTTAAAAAGCTATATTAAGACTCGTAAAGTCTTTTTCTCTTTGGAGGTCGGATGAGCTCGGGAAGCTCGGACCTAAGATATAGCTTGTAAAGCTTTATTGAGACTCGTAAAGTCTTTTTCTCTTTGAAGGTCGGATGAGCTCGTGAAGCTCGGACCTAGGATATAACTTAAAAAGCTATATTAAGACTTGTAACTTTGAAGAAAATACTTCATTTTTCTTGTATTATCAAAATAAGAGCAGGAATTTATTACATCATAAAAAGAAAAGAACAAACAACACTAAGCATAGTATTTACGAAGGTGATAAGCATTCCATGGCCTCTTTAGCACTCTTCCCTCCATGTCTTCCAGGTAATAAGCCCCCGCACTCAATTTCTCAATCACCTTGTAAGGACCTTCCCATCTTGGATCTAATTTCCTGATTTCCACATCCTGCACTTTCTTTAAAACCAAGTCCCCCACTTGAAAACTTCTTTGGACGACCCGTCGATTATAAGCCCTGGTTACCCGACCCTTGTAAGCTTCCATTCGGAGAGCAGCTGCTTCCCTTGCTTCTTCTATAAGATCAAGGTCAATAGACCTTTTTTCAGTATTTGAGTCATCATAATGGATTATTCTGCATGACTGAGCTCCAATTTCTACTGGAAGGACCGCTTCGTTTCCGTATACCAAGCTGAAAGGAGTTTCGCCGGTTCCTGTCCTGGAAGTGGTTCTGTAAGACCATAAAATACTGGGGAGTTCTTCCACCCAATTTCCCCTAGCTCTTCCCAATCTAGTTTTGAGAGACTGCACCAAAGATCTGTTGGTAACTTCCACTTGGCCATTACTTTGAGGGTAAGCCACTGAAGTGAAGGCTTGTTGTATTTTCATCTCCTCGCACCATGCTTTCACCAATGAGCCTTGAAATTGCCTCCCATTGTCGGAGATTAACTTTCTTGGTACCCCAAACCTGCAAACAATATTTTGCCATAGAAAATCTAATATTTTTCTGCTCTGTAATCTTAGCGACAGCTTCCGCCTCTACCCACTTAGAGAAATAATCGACAGCTACAATTAGGAATTTCTTTTGGGCTATTGCTAAGGGGAAAGGACCAACGATGTCAATGCCCCATTGATCGAAAGGACATGCAGCTACAACTGCTTTCATCAGAGCAGCAGGTTGGAGTTGAAGCCGGGCATGTCGTTGACAACTATCACATGTTCTGACAAGAGTTGCAGCATCTTTTTGAATAGTTGGCCAGAAATAACCAGCCAGGACGACCTTCCGGGCTAGCGATAATGACCCGAGATGATTGCCACAACAACCCTCATGAATTTCTTTAAGTACGTAATCCGAGTGCTTTGGACCCAAGCATCTGAGTAGAGGTCGGGCAAAAGACCTCTTATATAAGATTCCTTCTAGGAGCAAGAAACGTAAACATCTTTGCTTTAACCTGTACGCCTTTTTAGGATCATTTGGAATGGTACCTTTTTGTAGGAAATTCAAAATATCAGCTCTCCAATCTTCTTCCTCTAACTCAGGAGATTGAGAAATGGAGAAAGGACTTAACTCGACCTGTGATATGATTTCCCGATCTTTCCATCGGTATAATGAGCTTGCCATTTTAGCTAAGCTATCCGCCTTGTCATTTTCTGCTCTAGGAATTTGCTCAAAAATTGTTTCTACAAAGAAATCTTTAGCCTTCTCAATTGTCCGAGCGTATTCGACAAGTTTTTCATTTTTTATGTCGTAAACACCATTCATTTGTTGAGCCACCAACTGGGAGTCAGAGAAAATATGGATCCTAGTAGCTCCCACATTTCTAGCTGCTCGCATGCCTGCCAAAACAGCTTCATATTCTGCTTCATTATTTGAAGCTCGGAATTCCAACCTAACTGCTATTTTGATCTCGTCTCCTCGGGGAGATATTAAGATTACTCCCACCCCACTGCCTTCCTTAGAGGAGGATCCATCCACATAGATCTTCCAAACCTCTCCCTGCTCGGGCCTTGTGGTTTCAACAATAAAGTCAGCCAAAGCTTGAGCTTTAATGGCTACTCGAGGTTCATAACTTATGTCATACTCTCCTAGCTCAGTTGTCCATTTCACGAGTCGTCCTGATACTTCAGCTCGATTTAATATTCTTCCCAACGGGCTGTTAGTTAATACTGATATTGGATGTGAAAGGAAATATATCGTCGAGCTGTCATTACCAATATTAGAGCTAACTTTTCAATCTCCATATATCGTATCTCTGATCCCTTCAATGCATGAGATGTGTAATATATGGGTTGTTGGATAGTATCTTCTTGCCTGATCAGCACCGAGCTTACAGCTTCCTCTGTTGCTGACAAATAAACAAATAAACGTTCTCCTATTTTCGGCTTGGCTAAGATCGGGAGCTCGGCCAAATATTTCTTGAGGTCTTCGAATGCAGCTCCGCATCTTTCATCCCATTCAAACTTTTTGGCCCTCCGAAGGACTTGAAAGAACGGCAAACTCCGATGAGCTGATCTCGATATAAAACGAGAAAGAGCCACAATTCGACCTGTCAATCTTTGTACTTCTTGTAGATTTTTAGGAGGTAACATGGATTGCACAGCTTGTACTTTTTCTGGATTAGCTTCAATTCCCCTTTGTGTTACGATATAACCCAGAAACTTCCCACTTTTCACCCCAAAAAGGCATTTTTGGGGATTTAGCTTCAAATTGAACGATCGTAACGTTGAGAATGTCTCTGTGAGATCTGGAATGAGGTCATCCCCCAACTTTGATTTTACTAAAATATCATCCACATAGACCTCTATGTTTCTTCCTATTTGTGCTGTAAATACCTTATCCATGAGTCTTTGATACGTAGCTCCCGCATTTTTCAATCCAAAAGGCATTACTACGTAGCAAAACGTTCCATCTGAGGTAATGAAACTTACTTTATCTTGATCCTCTCGGGCCAATGGGATCTGATGATATCCCTGGTAGGCATCCATGAAGCATAAGTATTGATGTCCCGCCGTAGAGTCTACCAATTGATCTATTCGTGGTAGAGGATAACAATCCTTAGGGCATGCCTTGTTAAGATCCCTAAAATCGACACACATTCTCCATTTTCCTGAACTCTTGGGCACCAGAACTACATTTGATAACCAAGTTGGGAATTGTACTTCACGGATATGTCCTGCTCGGAGTAATTCTTCTACCTCTTTTCTAATTAGCTTATCCTTCTCTGTGCCGAAGTGCCTCTTCTTTTGCTTTACAGGTTTCGCACCAGTAAGGATGTTAAGGCGATGCTGCATAATAGTAGGGTTTATACCCCCGACCTCCTGAGCTGACCAGGCGAATACATCCTCCTGCGATTTTAGGAACGTAATTAACCTTAAGCGGATCTCCTCGCTTAGGCTTTTAGCGATCTTAACCATTTTTAGTGGAGAACTAAGCTCCACTAAATCTGGTTCTTCATCCGGGCTGTCTGGAATTAACATTTTCGGACCTTGCTCTGGGAGTTTTCCTCCTGCTATTGTACTAACCTGGCATTTTGATCTCTTGCTCTTCTCTTTTACCTCACTCAAATAGCAATTTCGAGCAGTCTTTTGATCTCCTTGTAATACACCTACCTCCATACCAGATGGAAATTTTAATTTCTGGTGATAGGTAGAAGAAATAGCTCGAAAATCCTTCATGGCAGGTCGGCCAATTATACCATTATATGAAGAGGGAGCATCCACTATGGTGAAGTCAATCATCTTTGTAACTCTTCTGGAATCATTCCCCATTGACAAGGGGAGGGTTATTTGACCCATAGGCTTAATAGCGTGCCCTGTGAACCCGTAGAGAGGTGTCATGATTGGTTCAAAGCGGAAACCTTCTATCTGCATCTGATCCAAAGTTTCTTTGAACAACACATTGACTGAGCTCCCAGTATCAACAAATATCCGAGCTATGTCATAATTTGCGATGGTAACTGTGACTACCAAGGCATCGGTGTGTGGTGCAACAACTCCTCTTAAATCACTGGGTCCAAAAGATATTACCGGGTCAGATTTGAGACTGACCTCCTGTACTATCTCGGAACAATCTAATCTCCTTCCATGCATTTTGCGGGCTCGACCGGAATCTCCATCTGTTGCTCCTCCCGAAATCATATGTATAATTCCTCGAGTTGGATTATTGTGCTCCTGCTCCCTTCTTCCTTTTTCACTTCTCTTTGGTGAAATTTCCCAACCTCGACGATGGGGTTGGTTATTTCGCCGAGCTTCTCGTTTATCATCTTCCCAGCCTTGATTTCTTCCTCCTCTGTTTGGAATGTAAGGTTCTGACCTTGTGGTTAATATTGCTTTAATCTGGGGGTCCCCTTGAATGATCCTCTCGACCTCTTCCTCCAACCTTTGACACTCATTGGTCAAATGTCCATACTCCCTATGAAATCTGCAATATTTTTCCGAGGGAGGTAAGCGAGGCCCTTTTTCTGCCTTCTTCGGTCTTTCTAGTCTCCTTTTTTCATCGCAATACTCCATAGCCTTTTATAAACTCATTGTCAAAGGAGTGCGAGTTAAAAGTTGTCCTCTAACTCTGCCATGATCATCACTCCTTTCAAAGAGTCTCTTCTTTCCTGATTCCATCTTCTCTCTCCTCATCTCTGGCTTCATTTCCACCCTTCTTTGTTTCTGCGCATCCTCCAAGTTAACATATTTTTCGGCTCGGCTGAGGAGATCATCGTAACTCCTAGGAGGTTTTTTGACCAATGATTTAAAAAACTCCCCCGCCTTCAATCCCTGAGTGAATGCATTGATGAGGACATCCGCTGTGGCAGTAGGTACCTCCAATGCTATACCATTAAATCTTTGCACAAATTCTCGCAGGGACTCTTGCTCCTGCTGCTTGGTAGTGAAAAGATTCAAAGAGGTCTTTTGATACCTCTTACTGCTAGCGAATTGGTTCAGGAAAATAGAGCTAAAGTCTTCAAAATTACGAATGGTATTTGGCTTGAGAAAGTTAAACCATTGCTGAGCCGACCTTACAAGTGTTGTTAAAAAGACTCGGCATTTAACCCCATCCGAATACCGATGTAATAACGCAGCATTTTCAAACCTCCCGAGATGTTCCTCGGGATCAGTGCTCCCATCATACTCTCCCACCATAGGCTGTCGGAAGTTCGGAGGAAGATCTTCTCTTAGGATCGGAGGGGAAAAAGGGCTTTCTCGTCGGGATGTAGATATTCTTTCTCCCCTTTGTTGTCCCAATCTTCGTATCTCCTCCCATACCATTTCCATTTGATTCGGTATCACAGGTTCAACCATCGGTTGATCAGTAATTAACTGCTCTGGTTCCCCTTGTTGATTTCCCGAATTCATAGGAGGAGGTTGGCAGGGTAGATTATTACGATAGGGCGGTATTTGGTTTCCCCTCACCGCCATATCCACCGTCTGAGCAATGTACTGAGCCAATTGCTCCAAAGTAAGATCTCCCACCCTCCTATTTACCGTAGGCATCTGATCTCCTGATTCTGGTACAGTATTTTCAAGATTCTCCGATAATTCCGGGGGATTTCTCCCCTCATATGCTCTCCTTCTCCCGCGTCCTCTTCTTCCTATTGCCATATCCACGCCTTAGCTCGAACGTTCCCACAGACGGCGCCAATTGATACTTCCAAAAGAGGTGATGATTTGCAAAGTATCAATGATGAGTAAAATTACCTCTCCTTGTGCTCTTTAATGGGCTAAATAACAAGATATAGATCCTGAATGACCTGTTAAGATATGAAATAAATGTTAGAAGGGTGCCGGAAGATTTTTCCGGCGTGTCCCCTCCGACGCTCAAGTCAGGTGACGGGAATTATCTTTTAAATCAGTAAGAGTATGTATTGTATCGTGCGTATAGGAAAAAATGCATACCTGAAATCTTGCTTTGGTTTGCTATTTATAGAGTTTACCTCAAGAACGTGCATCTTGGAACAGTAAGGCCACGATTCACACGATGGGATTTAGGGACATGTCTGCCAACTGATAAGGTCACTACTTATTTCCACTCCCTGAAATCTCGGGACGTGCTCGATTAATGTGGACTTGGTCAACATATTCTCAGAGATAAGATGCCTGAAACTCAGATGGAAGCCTTGAGAATGGGGTCTTCTGGTCTTGAAGTTATAACACTCCCGAAGATAAAATGGTGATTAGGTCGGGAGGTCGGCACAATAGTGTTTCTGAATTAATGTTGAATAATATGTATCTTAAATCAAGTAGCTCGGTAGGTCGGGAGGATAGAACCAGCGTTGGATGATCTATATTTTAACCCAAGTAGCTCGGGAGGTCGGTCACGTAAATAAGATGAGGTAGCATCATCCTATTGCTGAGTATCATATATATATATATATATATATATATATTACACACACAAACACATACCATAATTGGAAGAAAAAAAATCTGGAACGAAGTGATGAAACGGAAAATCGAAGAGATGAAGAGAAAAACAAACTGTAAGAAACCGTAACTGACGAGAGAGATTTACTAGGAGATTTGAATCGCAGTGGTGAAAGAAAGAGATCGAACGAAGTGTTGAAAGTAAGATATTGAAATTTTTTGAGATTGCCGCATTTTCTTATTAAGGGCAATTTTGTCATTTTAACCTAAAGTTGACTTAAATGATTGCAATTTTTTTTCTGGACTATGATGAATAAAGTTTTAGCTTTGAGTACCGACCTGAACTTTCCTCTTTAATTAATCATAGTATAATATGAATGTTAAATTAAGATTTAATATATATATATATATTTATTTATTTATGTATATTATTTCCAAAATTCACAAAATCAAAATATTTTTATATTTCTAATTCAAAATAAAATCTTATTTACGGTAATAAATGTAAGCGTGAAAATCAAATAATGTTATAAATACTGTTATAAATATAGAACACTAAAAATTATAGAACAAGAATACTAGGAAAAAAGAAAGCAATAGAGGACATAAGTTGAACAATTACTCGAGCAATACAATAAAAATAGGGTAAACTCATAAAAACTCTCTAAATTCAAATTTTCTTTAACTTTACTCTCTGTATCCTAACTCCCCAACAATACTTAATCTTCATCCTGACTACCTATCCCACAATACTTTACCAAATTACCTTTCCAAAGTTAAAAATGATTAATTGCATGATACCCCCTTAGAGTTTTAAATACTTTTCAAACTTTACCCAAGGTTTTACCATTTTTTCCAATAAACTTTACCCAAAGTTTTACCATTTTTTCCAATAACTTTTTCCTTCGCGATCCGTCTTCATAAAATGGTATCAGAGCCTAGGTTTATTATGAAAATACTATAGTAATATCTTGAATATTAATTTGTAACCTATACGGAGGAGACAATTCAAGAAAACTTATGGATCCAAATGAATGTTCGAGGTGCAACTCATACAGGTTATACTTCCAGAAATTGAAAGAACTAAATCAAAAATATCTGGCCGAAGCTAAACACTTCAACCATGAATGAAATATTCTACTGGAAATTGGTGCTAACCATGTTAGCATATACCAATATCAAGATCAAGATAATGTAGCGAGAAACCTTTACAAGATGAACCTCAAGCTATAATTCAAGATAACCGAGGCCCAGGAGAGAGATCATCCTGAGCATAACCACATACTTCCATATCCCAACCATTTAACCGGATCTGGACCAGAAGAATGGGATGGGTGAACCCACCATTCGAGAAATCGAGTCGGATATTTCTAAGATATCACAAGATCTTAGAGAGATCCAGAAGACACTGCAGCGTTATAGCTACCTGCAATACCATGTCTCTGCACAGGTCCATCAGATTCAAAGTCATATTATCTTGTGATTCCCATGTATCTAGGATATCTGAAGAATTAAGCCAACCCAGCACCTCAGGGGTTAAAGAGGGGGAGATTAATCTTAGGCCATCGGCGGGCAATTATAAGGTTAATACTAACGAGATTACAGTTTTCCCAACTTCCCCTTTGCAAGAATATCAAAGAGCATGGGAGAAACTCTATACAAGAGTGGGTGTAATTCCTGGAAAAATAACAACAGACTGGTCAGGAAAATACCCAAGAATGTGAATGCATCCTGATGTCAAACCAGAAAGTATTCGTGAGTGATTTGATTTTGGTTGTCTAGCCCCAGTCTTTATCACAACACCAAGTTTTCCAGAAATCATGAAATTACCGGATTGGATCTACGAAGGAGTGTATGACTCATGGCAAAATAATCATACACTTGGACGAGGAGATGTTCTGGAGCTAAAATTCCTAACTGCAGCCCCAAAACTTATAGGAAAATGCCTTCATCACAACTTACATTTCATGAAGTTACAAAGGCCTAATTGAAAGGCGATGAACCAAATAAAGCCACAGCCCGAAGGAACAACACTAGTTTCCCGCTCACAGAGGACGACATCACTACAAGAAGAGCATGGGGATTATAGGTATGTCTCACCGAGATGGACAAAGTCAAGTACCCGTTCAAAATTTTCCATAAAACAGCGAACGAGTCATTCATGGTTAACTCCATGACAAGTCACACTACGAAATTTGTCGAGGAAATCTTTGAAAATAAGAGGCAAATATTGTGAGATAACAAGATTTTGGCGACCAAAGAAACTTGCCGAAAATTCCACAACATGGCTCATGTTGGAAGATGGCAGGATTACATCTGCCCGAGCTGCCCATAGCAAAAATAGCCACTGTTCGGGAAAGGATTCCCTTTCAAGAGAGACCATAAGAAACAGGACAAAGCGGGACCAAGCAAACGTGGAAGATCCCCACGCGGATCGCAAAAACCAAATTTCTAGGGACCATAGGGAGACAAGAGTCATGTGACTCTGACGATGACCACTACCATTATCAAAAGAAAACAAGATGGTAGGATAGCCTCTTCTGCCGAAAGTAGAAGGGACCACAAGAAACCAAACAAGAAACAAGATGCATGCAATGACGTCTGATTATAAACAAGGTTTGAAGTCCTGATTTTACATACACCTCCATAGTTTTATGAGAATAAAAATTGTAGTATCCAAGCTTTGTAATCTTTCAAATTTCATAGCTTAGTAATAATTCCTTTCTTTTGTAATCATTTGTAATATTGTTCTGTATTTCAGTTTATGTGTTCTTGATTCAAGCACTATCTATATGACTGGCTAAACTAGTATGTCTCCTCCCAAAAGGAGACGTTTTAATGTAATAAATATTATGAGTATTTCCAGATAAAATAAAGGTTGTTGCCCATCTATCTCCCAGATTTCTTTTAATCTTTCTTATATCTTGATTATACCTTATGCCCTAAGGTAGGAATCAAATTAGAGATATGATGTGCGGTTTCTGAAGGAGTCGCATAACTTGCAGACTAACCTCGCTTGAGGGGCTGAGGTTGGATGGTGAGGAGCCATACGTAAAATAGTCCGAGGGCAGTACTTTTGTGACTGGTGCCTTTGCAACCCACCCCACCCGGTGCTGTTATGGTCAAATAGTATATTTCAGTTTGTTAAAATTTATTGTAATATGGAAGCATGATGTATGTGTTATTTATTTTACATGTTCTTAGAATAATGGAATTTTAGGGCTTAAAATTCATCATGAACTGTGAGTTCTTTGCAACAGTATGCTATTGGGTTCTCTCAAGATGACAGAAACTGGAGGATCTCATGTTCATTAAGGCCCCGACATTTATGTCCCCTTACTAGGAGTTGTTTATTAGCCAAATGGGATTTTGGGTGAAAAACATTGTGGAGTTTTATGCAATTAAAGTAAGAGATTTTATGTCTTTTAAGGTTGGTAGTGAGTTTGAATAAAGAAAAGAAGTATAGAAGAGAGTTTAAATAAAAGATTTTGAAATAAGGAGGAATGCTAAAGTTATGTTTGGGTAGGAGGATTTTAAGTGAATTTATCCATAAAAATGATAGGAGAAATATTTATAGTGTGTAAAAAAGAAATACATTTTATATTCCTTTGAGTTATAACTTGAAATAATATTTTTAGAAATATAAACTGCAATTTTTATATCTGATTTGTCTTCATGATTTTAAAGTAAATTTAATGAAATGAGATTAGATAGCGTTTCAAAACTTTTTTTTCCCCTTCAAATTATAGAAAAATGTTGATGTTTTATCAATTAAGAAGTGTCTGTAATTGCTTTTCAAAATTGTTTATCTGTTTTTCAGATAAAAAAGACAGATTTTGAGTGTTTTATTTCATTGTTTCTGCTATTGATTCTCTAAAATTAGCAGGTAAAAACAGAAGTAGAGAAGTATCTAATGAGATGTTTTTCACTGATTGTACTTGTGTATTGACAATTTTGTAATAATTTGAAGTTCATTAAACTGTTTTTTATTATTATTTTAATAACAAATACTTAATACTGTTGCATAAAAAAACTTTGAATAATCAATTGCATTAGGTAATATTTTTTATTCGAGTTGCTATGTGAAATGACCTTTATAACTTTTAATCTACAAAAAAAATCAATTAAAATTAAATAAAAAATATCCTCAAATAGTTTTCTTAGCCAAAATCCCAAATAAGTTTTAAGCCAAAATATGTGCTCGTTATCTATCCACGTTATAGGTATTTTGCGAAATAGCTATTTTTGAATGAGAATATTTTTTCAGACCCACATAACATAGAGGCGTGACAATGTACTTTAAAGCCATTTTCGTATTTATTATATACTCCACTCAAAGAATTACCAATTACTCCAAATGAGCAACCAGCCTGGCCCAACCAATTTATTCATTGAATTTAAGTGAAATTTGGGGTCCGCTCCCATAATTGTACTCAGCAGTCATCATTCTCGAGACCTGGACTGCAAATCTTGACTTCTCGTCTCCGCCTCTCCCACCGGAATTTATCCTACGAAAAGGTCGATTTCTTCCCACTTTCCGCTATGGGTTTCATATTTTACAGACTTGAGATCACAATGCTGCAATTCATTATTTTGTTGTTAATGCAATATGCTGTCTAAATTTCGATGCTTTGTTTACCTGTGAATATTCGCCCTGCTTTTGTTTGTGTGCCTTTTAAAGCTTGCTTGTGAGACGAATTTTTTCTTTCTTTCCGGGGTTTTAATCGTTCGAATCGGATACGGGTGACAACTTTAGTTGTCAAGACACTCTTTTTTTTAAGATCTATTTATAAATATGGGTTGAAATGGTCTTAAAACAGAAATGCTGATGCAGATTACTGTTATCCTATGTCTGACAACCTTTGATTCCATGGAATTTGAGGGGATTTGGAACTAGAAATAATGTTTTAAATAAAAGTAGTCCTTGTTATTTCCCATACATTTTCATTGTGGTCGTGAAATCTCCAGACATGAGCTCAAGAAAAGGGGGTGGGAATCCTTCCAGAGACATCACTTCGGACCCATCGTTTAAAGGGAAAGGCACTTCAGATGTTTCTAGCCTTGGTATCAACCAATTAAATGGTGGTATCTCAGATATGAATTTGGATTCTGCGCAAGCTGATGGATGGGAAGTATGCGGGAAGAAATCTAGAAACAGGACTGGGAGCAGTGCTTCAAATCAACGAGTTCCTCATAATTCCAGTTCCAAGGCATCGGGTCATCAAGATGTGCAAAAGCCAGGAATGAGAAGTCATGGTGGACTGAGAAGGGGATCTGGCCAGGCCTGGTCTACACTCACTTTTGAATCTGGAAGATCTGCTGACAGTGGTTATTTCAAACCCCAATCATCTAACCAAAGTCCTGATGGTATCTACGTTGCCGCACCTGCAGTGATTCCTCCTCCTTTAAAGAATGGATGGGGATGGGCTGCCAGAGCTACTTCTCCTCAGTATGTAGATGATAACTTGGGCCAAAAGAAAAATGTCCAAACAGCCGACCCAACCAAGGCCCAAGATTATAAGGTTGACGAAGTTGATGATGGTGATGGCTATAATGAATCAGACGGCATTGATGATACAGACGATGAACTTCTAAGTGATGATTTTGACTCAGATGGAAGCCAAAAAAGCCATGATAGTAGGAAGAAGAACAGGTGGTTTAGGGAACTGTTTGAGTGTCTGGATGGTTTGAGTGCTGAGCAGATCAATGGTCCAGAGAGGCAGTGGCATTGCCCGGCATGCAAAGGAGGTCCTGGAGCTATTGATTGGTATCGTGGTTTGCAACCCCTCATTACGCATGCCAAAACAAAAGGATCTAAAAGGGTGAAGCTCCACAGAGAGCTTGCTGAACTTCTGGATGAGGAACTTCGAAGGAGGGGAACATCAGCAGTGCCAGCTGGTGAGATTTTTGGGAAATGGAAAGGTCTTGGCGAAAGAGCTGACAAACAGATTGTTTGGCCACCTATGGTAGTCATCATGAATACCAAGCTAGACAAAGATGACAATGACAAGGTTTATGAAATTTTTTGTTGAAGTTTATGCATTATTTTTTCAAGTGTATAAAAATTGAAGCTACACTAATTCATGTTTTGTTCTGATCTGCATCGTGCAGTGGATTGGCATGGGAAATCAAGAACTTCTTGACTATTTCAGTTCATACTCTGCAATGAAGTCCCGACATTCATACGGACCACAAGGGCACCGAGGGATGAGTATGTTGATTTTTGAGGCCTCAGCAGTGGGATATGCAGAGGCAGAGCGTCTAAACAAGCATTTTGAAGATACTTGTCGAGATAGACTTGCCTGGGATAGAAATAGAGTGCAGTTCTATCATGGTGGAAAACGCCAACTCTATGGTTATATGGCGGAAAAACAAGATGTGGATAATTTCAACCAGCATTCTCAAGGTGCTCTCTCTCCTTCCCTCTCTCTCTCTCTGTGCACACACGCAAGTGCACACTGGCATGACACCCAGACAGTTGTATACAGAGGTTCTTTATCCTAATTTCTCAATATCCGCCTCTATATGGCTGCAAAGGGACTTAGAATTTCCACTCTATAATCTTAGGTTACGGTAGTTTTTATCAAGCTGCATAAATACTCTGGCAAATCTAGATCAGAGTATGAGATGATATGCTATCAAGAGTTGGTTGAAATACAGGCACTCGTGCACATAACACCCACCCATATGCATAAACTGTTACGCTAAGTTTCCCTTTCCATCTTTATATGGTTGCTGGGGAACATTCAGTTCCATTTTGTATATGGTTAGACTGACTATGGCAGATGTTTTCATACTTCTTAAATGTTCAGGTAAATCTAGACTGAAGTATGAAATGAGATCCTATCAAGAGATGGTTGTGAATCAAATGAAGCAGATGAGTGAGGATAATCAACAGCTGCTATGGTTCAAGAACAAAGTTGCAAAAGAGCAGAAGAGTAAGAAAGCTCTTGAAGAATCTTATGGGTTAATGTCTGAAAAACTGCGGCAGACAATGGAAGAAAACCGTATTGTGAAACTAAGAACGAAAAGGCATCATGAGCAAAATAAAGAAGAGGTATGTCTAAATCTGCATATATGTTTTGGAGAATGAATTACGTATGAAGTTTTGTAAATGTTTATCAGAGTGACATTGTGGATACTTCACTGACTTGAGTTCCATGTCACTCTCTTTCACGTCATTGAAACCATTATTGCGATGTGCCAAACTCTAGTAAATTGGAGAAGTCTCAGGATTTTAAGCGTATTTTATAGGAATGTTTTAAATCATTGTAGTCTGAATTTAGTTCTCAAAATGCCGTAAGGCTCTTACCTATGCTTGAGGAACAAGGCTCGTGATCTTTAATTCAATGATGAAATCGATCATTAGGATTTTGGGTATTACAGTGCACCTATTCGCAGATACTGAAATTAATTTATATGAATTTTTTAGCTTAATCATTGAATCCCTGGGGGGTGTCTTGACACACCGTAAAGATTTTGGATCCAAGGATTGTAAATCAAAGGTAAAACGTAATATAATAGATAATGGCCATTCTTTTTTGTTTGTTGACTAATTGTTTATTATTATTATTTTATAATTTGTAAATTACATATTGGATAATATGCGAGTCAATCTTCTTTACATAGCTAGATTCTAGAATATTAGATCTCGGTGGTATATGGGTCTTGCCTCACCTTGTGCTTGGGTTCTAAGCCACCATTGATATTTATTGTGCCTATAATTGCTATGTTCTAGAATCTGTATCTCTATAAAATTATTGTCTAGCTATATATTCTTCAGGTTCAAAATCTGACATCATTTCATTGTTTTCTCATACATTTAAGCTTAATTGCAGCGTTTTGATACTTTTGGCATGCATCTATTTCAAAATTTTGATTGTCTGGTGGTGTCGGAGCTCTAAATCATGGGGAGTAATGTGATCATGTTTTTTCATGTAGTGGTATGCCATAAAATATCCATAGATATTGTTACTCAATCATCTCTGTTTAGTTTTTACTGATAACTCAAACATGACTCTTTACTGGTGACTTGATAAGTTGAAGAGAGGGTAACCATCTGTGAGAGAGGTGTTGCTTGAACTCGAGTAATTTACAGTTTGCCTTCTGCTAGTGTGATTTTCTTCCTCTACTATACCTCTAACCGTGCATTTATTTATGTGCCTCTCACTTGTTATTGATTTTATTCTTGATGTTGAACTTCAGATGGATTTCCAAGAGACATTTTACAGAGATCAGATGCAACAGTTTTATGATGCCAGAAATGCCAAGGAGGAGAAATTTGAGAAAATTCAGCAAGATCAACGCACCAAGGTGACTCAATCCGAGGCAAATGTGTCATCAGCTGAGGAGCGTCTACGCAGGTTATATGACTTGTTTGCTATTATACCAAAAAAATTGGTGTTTCATATTATATGTAATGTTGTGGCCTAACTAGCCAGAGGCTCAGACACATTCTCTGTTTTTATGGTTATCAATTATTTTGCTGCTTATATATATAGAAGAGGTAGTTCAGCATGTTCTGCAGTAACTTGTCAACTGAATTTCGTTCTTTTCAATCCATAATGTTAAATTGGGTTCGTACCATTCTATATATTGCTGGCACCATTAGTAGGTTTTATTTACCTTATTTTTTTTTTATTATTATTATTATTTTTGGTTGTAGAGTGGAGGAAATTGCGAAATTCATTCAGTTGCAGGATAAAGAAATGGAAGAGTTTGTGAAGGAGAGGGACAACTTGATGAAAGCACATGAAGAGCGAATGGTGGTTCTGAAGCGCAAACATCGGGAGGAAGAGTTGGCACTTGAGAAGGAATTCGACGATGAATTTAACAAACTCATGGAGAAACACACTCTAAAGTAATATGAACAATTGGCTACCTTGAAATTGACATAGGAAGAGTCGTTTTGACTTTTAATTAAAGCAAGGTATGTTGATACTGTTTCTAGTATTTATGCATCGCTGCACGAGACTCGATTTATCCAAATATCTTATTAATGGAGAAACAGGCTTCGTCCAATCTGTGTGGCAAGAATGCCTGCAATTTTTAGTTTGCCTCTAGATTTGGTAGAACAGCCGAGTGTGCTAGGGTTTGTGATAGGTCTCAACCAGCAGCATGAATTTAATCAATTCAAGCAATGCTACAATCCATAAAAACAAGATTGAGCACATGGGATTGATGCTGGTCGATGCTTAAACTTGATTATCTTGTTTTCTTGATAATCCTATGGAACTTAGCCAAGATGTGGTGGAACTCCTACCTCTCTTGGTGTAATAATTGAAAGCATCGTTCTAATAGGAAAAAAAAAGAATACCGACGTTGTTACCACTCTAATTTTATTGACTATTTAGCCATTATGACACTTGTGCTGATCAACCAGTTAAATGGGAAAAATATCATATATTTATTATATATATTTATTTTTTTGAACATGGGGGAGGGGAGTTTGTATGTTTTAAAATCTCAAAGTGGGATGGTGATCGCTAAGCAAGCCTCGTTGGTCGGGTTTTTCAACTAATTAACCTAAAAAAAAAATATTTAACAAAATAGCCTAATTTTTTTTTTTTAAAGTAATCGAAGTCGCCATCTGAAATGGCGACTTCAGCATAAATTTTTTTTATTTTATTAAATATGCTTTTCATAAATATATGCTTTTCATAAATATAATCTTATTAATTATAGTAAATAATTTATAATATATGGTTTTCATAAATATAATCATATTAAATATAATAATTAATTTATAATATACGATTTTCATAAATATAATCATATTAATTATAGTAATTTCATATATGACAGCTTCCATCATCTCGTACAAAATATGCCTTCCAAATTACTCCAAATTTGAATTTTCGAAAATTCAAAATTTTGACGCATCAATTTTTTAAATATTCAATTATGAAAGAGAAAATCATTATCTATCACTCAGATTGTGTCAATCACGATTTTTTCCTAACCTAAATCTTCAAATTTAATTGTCACTCATTATCCAAAATTTTTTCTATTAACGTGGACTCGATCATTAAAATATAAAGGAAGACATGTAATAAATGATTAAAAATATAAAAATGAAACATACTTGATTCAATTAGGTAGTAACATTTTTAATTTATATAATAATAACATTTCGAAGCACTTATATGTTATTTTTGCTTAAAGTTGAAAAAAATTACTTTTGGTTTTTTGTTTGCTATTAAAATAAAAAATCAGCTTAATAAACATTAATTAATTACCAAATTAGCACCAAACAACTTAAAACAGTCAAAAGCATGTCATGACACGCTTCTCTGAAAAGTTTATAGTTATTTTTTTTTAAATCAGCTATTTTTTTTATCCGAAAATTAATAAACAGTTTGTAAACACCCACTTAATTTCCAAGTATGCACCGACCATTTTATAAAGTTTGCCGGAAAAAAAAAAAACCTAGAATCTTAGCTCTATATGTAGTCAAATAAATACTTAATTCAATGAGATTGTTTCTTAATATTTTCTAAGTTTTAAATACTCAAATTGACTATACGAACATTTTGACTATATCCATACACTTAGTATATCCAAAAATTCTGTCATTGAATAGGGTAATTTGTAATAGTGTGGTCCATAAAGCGTTACAAAACTTGGGATCATTTTGTTAAAAAAAATAATTTTTTCGAGACTATATTTGATTAATATTAAAAAAAATTAAAATTTTATTATTATTTAATTACTCAAATACACATCATGTTTGTTTCTAGAATGACATCGTGGATCCATTTTAATTCACAGGACCTTATGAGGAAATACATGTATGCATCCGGTTTGAATCTTATTTATTTATGAAAACCGTATATTATAAATTAATTACTATAATTAATATGATTATATTTATGAAAAGCGTATATATATGGAAGTCGCCATTTCAGATGGCGACTTCCATATAAAAAAAAATTATATTAAAGTCGCCATCTGAGATGACGACTTCAATAACAAAAAATATATTTTTATATTGAAGTCGCCATCTCAGATGGCGACTTCAAAAAAAAATTATTTTATATTGAAGTCGTCATTTCAGATGGCGACTTTAATAAAATAAAATTTTTTATGCTGAAGTCGCAATTTCAGATGGCTACTTCGATTACTTTAATAAAAAAAAAATTAGGTTATTTTATTAAATAATTTTTTTTTTAGGTTAATTAGTTAAAAAAACCCCTCGTTGGTCTACTGTATTATATTTCGAATATCATATATATATATATATATATATATATATATATTTGATCATATCTTTACCTGTTCCCTTATAAAGATTTATGTCCCCCTATTAGCGCATGATAGTATCCAACAATACGGCTGAAACTGAGAGTTCACGGGAATGAAATCATGTTGACCAAAAACCCAAAAAAAAAAAAAAAATCAAAACTACTTTTGAATGTATGAAATTTGCCAGAAAACGAAATCATAACCACTTCTTATGTATGAAAAAAAAAATCACCGACCAAGCAGCGGCGCAGCACCATCAGCGATATGCGAGTAAGTTTAATAAAATACAATAAAGGGAAAACATAACTAATATTTTGAAGCATAACCACTCTCAATTCATCTCAAAATCCCTTAAGCAACAGCAAGTGTGTACGTTGCACGAACTAAAAGCTACACGAGAATCTAATAACTATACTGGCCGGTGTTTCACACTTCCTGATCACTAATAGCTCAGTTAGTTTTCTTCTCCTCTTCCGCCTGTTCAGTACCATCGGTTATACTAACTGAGGTCTTATCATCTTCCCCAGCAAAACCAAATTCATTAACTCGTTTCTTATCCACTGGATATACCCATCTTTGGTAGACATATATGAAAAATATAACGTCTGCGAAGACAAATGATGGAGGTCACATACGCAAACCAAGAAAAAATTAAGTCAGAAAACGCAAGATTACCATTTTGTTCACTAACAAAACAAACATAGCCAAAAATATGGAACTGTAGAGACATTTGGAGAAACATCTCCTTGTACATTTTGGAACAAAGGTAGTTTGCTACCATTTGATCAACATACCCATCTTAGGCTGCAAATGAACGTCATCTTCTCGTTCAGTTCAAAGCATGCAGTCGCAAATTTCTTATCCTTTTATTAATCATATAACTTGTATCATGCACGGTTTAACAATTCAAGAAATTAAAGATCCTTTTAAATTATAATCCACATCTTCGTTTAGTCTAGAAGAATGCATTTGTTAACTTATTTAAATTCTTGAGCGCAATTAAGCTAGACTTAAACCTCATTCTATTCTTCAACACTTATTTACTTTTTTAATTGTTTCAGCAGTAGCTAAATCTAAACAGACACTAAATATTGACCTCCTTGGCTTTAATAAATGAGATCCGTGAGAAAACAGTCTCCTCCCATCTCCTAACTTCAATGAAAAGTGCTATTTTTCACATATACTGGGAGTTACTTTTTTTCACATATCCTGGCTTAAGGATTGTAAACGAATCGAGCCGGCTCGCAAGCTTTTCGAGAAGGCTCTTCGTATTCGAATATCGAACTCGAGCTCAATTTATTTTGTTCGATATTTCATAAGCAGCTCGAGAACTTTAATAATTTTATTAATATAATATAATTACATATTAAATATATAGATTTCGAGCATTTCGAGTATTTGTTTTCGTGCAATAGTTCAAATAATTCGTGAACATGTTCGAATTTTTCGAGCCAAACTCGAACTCGAGCTCTAATTCGAGCCGAACTCGAGCAAAAGATTTTAAACCATTCGAACTTCGAATCGAACTCGAACTCGAATATACCTATTTCGAGCCGAATTCGAGTCATAAAATTTTCTACATATTCGGCTCGATTCGATTCGTTAACACCCATAAATCCTGGCATACAGACAAGTTAACATCGAATTTTAATTAGTGTGTTAGTAATTGTAACAGCGTGAATCTGCCAATGCCAAAGCTTTAGAAAGAGGGCATGCTCACCATCACGGAAGACAGAAAGACGATGCAGGGTCGGCATTTTAATAACGAACGCAAAGAGATCATCAATGATTGTATTCAGAAATTTATACGTCATCTGCCTCCAAGGTAAATGGGCAACAGATTTAAGCTTATAATTGATAAACAATTGAGGGCACATCATTATAAAACCTGCACCAAAGAAAATGAGGAATTGCTATAAATTAAAGGTTCTACCCAGTAATTATAACAAAACAGGGGGAAATCTGATCATCAAATGCCACCTTGTGAACTACCAGCTAAAAATTTGACACCATTAATAAAGCAGTTATGCAGTTGACTCAACACGCAAAGAGATGAATATAAACTCATTCTATAAAACACAAATTTCACAAATGTTTTGCTGTTAAGCTGGTTATTTGTCTTCGTTCCTCGTTAAAACAATGGACAGTATAATACTTGTCCAAACTCAAAATCTCAGACGATCAGTTTGTGAATTCAACAATATCATAAAATTGATCGAATTAGCAAGAAAATATATTTTGATGGAAGCTCAAACATGAATATTGAGACAATTAGTGGCATGCTTCGAGTAAAGAAGATTTTCAAACTTCTGCAAATATTTAGATTAACAATACCCAAAACGCCGTCCAAGATGAATTGTAAAAATCAATATTAAATCCTAACTAAAGCAGCAAAGGATAATGGAAAAAAAGAAATAAATGATCGAAATGTTTACCAAACATGTAGACACAGCTTGTAAGTGACGAGAGGATCCAAGAGTACCAACTCCTGTGGCGTTCATACATCAAAGAGTAAACAGAGGAACATGCAACGAGAAAGAAGAGAACATATGACAAGTACTTCATGGCAAGATCATCATATTCCTTTGTCTTGTTTGTGGCATATGACTCACGGTCACGAAACTTCAGCATTGGTATCTTACCAGATCTATCAATCTTGAAGAAAAAGAGTCTCAAATATGGCAGGTCAAGCACAAATCTAAATCTCAACAAAAATAAAAATAAAGTTCAGTTAGAACTTCAACACAGTTTAAAGTTGCACCTCAATATGCATGGCTTTTCCAATTTTCCAGAACTCGATGCAGCAGCCAACACCAGAACTTCCAAGTATCATCCATGAAGTTTCATTGTCAAGAAGATACAGGAACACGATTAGCTGACAAAAGAAGTTCACAACAACAGATTTCGCAGATAATCCCTCCATGGACTTATTTTTATTCCAAAACTGAATATCTGCAAAGAATCTAAGATATTTCAACGCTGGATGCATAAGCAAGTTTTGTAAGGGAATGTAATGCAGTGATGAACATATTACCATTCTTGAATGCCAAGAAGTCAAATAAGGAGTGTAGAACTGAAACAACCATGGTAATAGCAAGAAGGTACGGATTTCCTTCCAGGAAAACTCTCTGTTGAAAAAACCATGTTAATTACAAGAACGCTTATCATCGATAATTAAAATCTATAGCGAAATAGCGTGTTGGATCTGATGGTAGGAAATGGCAATATTAACAAAATGCTTATAGAAATCATTGGTTTTCCTGAAAGCAAAATCATCTCTTGGTAGATGGATAAATTCATAATTCCTGCACATGTTCTGGTTGACTTCCAGGACACTTGGTATAGTTTATCAAGATGCATGCAAATTTACTTCATCAGCCCTTATGAAAACCCAGAAACTTCATGTACAATAAAGAACATGATAGATAGACCATCGTCGTTTTCAAGAGCATAAAACTGATCAAAACTGATACGTAGAGACTTCAGAATAATACAAGTCCACCTAAAACTTCCAAAAAGTACTTACAAACATGAAATGTGTTCCGTTGTCAAAGTGGGATGCTCAAAGGAAAACCACTCCGTCATACATTAAACAGTTTACAACCCCATGTCATTACAATGGTAACGTGCCTTTATTTTTTTATCTAAAAAAATCCCCTACAAATTAGAATGCCGTAAGCCAAACCAAAGATTTCTTAGATTTCTTTTTCCATTTAACATCCTTACATTGAGTGTCCAATTAGTTTATGCAATTTACAGCTATCTTCACTACAAGAACGACTATTAGAGCAAATTCTTTCATAGCACTTACACTAGGGCATAGTTAATCTAGAAACACAGACAATGTATCTGAAGTTGAGTATAAGCTGTATAATGGAGAATATGATTGTACCTTAAGTTCATCAGCTTCACCTTCAAGCATGCTCCCATAACTCCTATGAAGTTGGAATGACTGGTCAATCTGTAGGAATAGTTGCCATTTTGTCATGCTTATTGGACCCACCTCCAAATTCAATAGCAACTCATGAACAGTCTCGTTGATTGGTATAAGCTTATTTCTGAGTAACCAAAACTCGTTGAAGTAGATGGTAGGGTAGTAGTTTCCAGTAGTAGGCTCGACTTTCATGTCTTAAAACGAGTCAAGGAATAATGAATACAAAGTTTCCGCATCCTATACTGTGATCTACAGACAGATGACGACCACCTGGCAAAAAATGCACAGCAATAATGATAGGAAAAAACTCACACTAAAAGTTGGAAAGACTGCACTGTCAAGAAATTAAGTTCTAGACTTGAAAAGTAGAGGTTAGCCAAAGATGGACTTAAATTATTTGCTCAAATCAATTTATATCGTTAAACCTCCCACTCCCCCTCCTCTGGAAAAGAAACTCACGACCATTGATTGACCACGGCCGTACCCTTATGATGAGATTAATAGTCAACTCTCCCTTGCTGAATGGCATGTTACCTTTCTTGAAAGTGGTAGGAGCGTCCTCCATCACTAACAATGATTCATCATTACAAAGGGTGGTGAAATGCATTTCTAACCAGGAAAAGAAAGAACATATCTAAAATTATTGTCAACACATATAGTACATTTAATAAATTAGACAAATCATAATAAATATTTAACGGACATTGCAATGAAAATCGTCCTTGAAGATGACAACGAATCAAATTTCACATTAATTTAAAGGACAATCTTATGGCATGATACATCAACTGGCACTTTTAGTAACTAAGGAGATAAGTTGAAATTTTGAAAAAAAATCAAAGGGACGATAGACAAACCTGCATTAAGAAAATATGAGTAGAAAGTAATCCATGCAGTGGACAAAGTTAATTTTAGGTTAGACCCACTGGTAACTGGAGCAGTCTCAACTCTAGCCGACAGTACAGAGAAGAGGTGTTGCCCCCTCTGATTATCCATAGTTCAACAGGCAGATTCTACTTAAACAGGTTCATAAGCCGTTACCATATCTATCCCAAGAATATTGTTGATCATAATTTAATCTGAGGCCTTAGTGCCTAGCCTCCCTGAAATAAAAGAAAGGAACTTGTCTAGCAGGCTCACTGTGAATTAAGTTAAGAAAAGGTCAAAGATGGACTTTCTTCACGAAGGGATGCATTCTCTCTTTGATACGAGAAAATGCTTCTTTAATAGCAAAGTTGCACGTAATTAGATACCTTTCTCTGAGCCATTGACACATAATAGTTTGAGTTGATCCAAAGAAAGTACCAATTGATCAAATTGAAAACAATGAAAAAGAAGTCAACTCTTCATAAACCAATACCCACAAATAGGAAACAAGCATTGCAACCAAAAGGTGATTGGTCAAAAGTTCTTTCATGGAAAAAAACGGAAGGAAGGAAATATGATACATCAAACATATAGTAGATGCTTAGAGAGGTAAAACAAACCGAGACATAGAAATTTATGCTCCAAGTCTGATAAATTCTCTCAAGGTCATCTTCAAGAATCAGTCAACAGATTTTAGAAGAATATGATCCGATCATATAAAAAGACTACGGCTGAACAAGATATTCCTGGACATTTCTATTGATAAGAATACTAAGAGATCTGTAGATCTTAAATTATAGATTGACTTTTTCTTATATTTAAATTGTAGATTAAGTCTATCTATTATTGTATTTTAAGATAGAAGAACTCTATACCTCTATATATTGAGGTCATCTCTTTGTATTCAACTAAGTACATAAATTAATAAAGAAGAAAAAGAGAGCACAGACTCTCTCGTTTATTCCTTCTAATTCACCTTCGTGGTATCACAGCCATGAGATCCTATACACATCAAAAAATTTTTTTTTTTTCAAACACAATCTGTGGAAAATCTAGGTGTGTGCACCGGCTCGGTTAAACGGACCGAACCGGAAAATTTCGGTTCAAACCGAACCGAAATTTTTCGGTTCGGTTTTCGGTTTTTTTTAAAAAAAGTTCGTTTTCGGTTACAGGGTTCGGTTCCAAATCGAACCGAAAACCGAACTTTTAAAAAAATTTAAATTTTTTTAAGTTTTTTTTAAATGGTTAATAAATATTTTTTAATGGTTCCTTTCTTGATCGCATGAATAAAATAACTATTGTTCTCAAGTATAATATAATTTATCTTGTTGTCTCTTTTAAACTCGACTTTTTGGTATAAATAACTTCAAAATAATATTAAAACTTTTGAATTAAATGTTAAAAATCATTTTGAGTCCAATGTATGATGTATTAGTATTTATATTTATGTTGGATTTCCTTTCGACTAATCATCCAATTCCAAAATAAAAAAAAATTATTAAATTTTTTTTTCAGGAAAAAAAAGAAAGAAACTACGGTTTTTAACTGAACCGAAAATTTTCGGTTAAAACTGAAACCAAACCGAACAATTTCGGTTAGGTTTTCAGAATTTCCGAAATTTCGGTTCGGTTCGGTTTGAAACAGAACCGATGAACACCCCTAGGAAAATCTGTCGGTGCTTCGTTTTTTTCCTCACGTCGCTATGTGTTCCTTATTCTTCAAAAGTTATCGCAGCAAGTACGACGTTTTTGAAGATTTTTCTTCAACAGTTATCGCAGCAAGTACGGCGTTTTTGAAGATTTTTTCACCGCACAGGATCTCGTCCAATTTGCTGTTTTTCCAGCCATCAGTCGCGACGGGTTTTCTCCATTAAACGTAGAGAAATTTTTTTTTTGATATTTCTCACACATGGCATCTTCATAATCCAAAACCGAAAAAACCACACCTCATAATCCTCACATTCCAGTCGTTTTCGACTCCTCTCCCTTGCAAATTACCAACCACAAATTGACAGGCAGAAACTTTCTTCAATGGGCGAGGTCCGTCCAGTTGGTAATTCGCGAAAGGAAAAATACGACTTCCTTGATGGGTCCTATTCCTCAACCCCCAACCACTGATCCGTTGTTTCCTGCTTGGGACGTAAACAATTCCGTGATGATGGCTTGGCTTCTCAATTCCATGGATGATAGCATAAGTTCCACACATCTCTTTCACTCCACGACCAAAGAAATATGGGATGTTGTCTCCCTGGCATACTCTGACCTTGCTGATTCCTCACAAGTTTTTGAATTGCGAAACCAATCCCGCAACTTAAAGCAAGGAGACAACACAATGACTGTCTATTTTGGTTCCCTCAAGCGGATTTGGCAGGAACTTGATTTGTTTATGGTTTGCGACTGAAAAGACCCCGCTGACGCTGTTCTTTACCGGAATCTGATCACTAAAAATCGCTTGCATGATTTCTTGGCGGGTCTAAGTAGAGATTTGGATGAGGCTTGTGAGCGTATTTTGGGGTTAACGCCGTTGCCTACAATTGATGAGGTGTTTGCAACTATCCGCAGGGAGGCGTGTGATGCTTCCACCTACTTTACAGAATCTCGAATCCTGCCCTTATTTCTCACATTCAGGCTGATCCCTCTATTCCACGCACCAAGGATGGGAAACCATGGTGTGACCGTTGTAAGCGGCCTTGGCATACGATCGATAGATGCTGGAAAATTCATGGTAAGCCGGCCGATTGGGTCCCAAACAGGTTTAAGTCAAAGGAAATGAAGGTTCCGCAGGTTGCTCTTGCTTCGGAACAGCCTTCCTCATCCGAAACTTCAATATCGAAAGCCCAACTTGATCAGCTATTAAATTTGCTTTCGGCCAGCAGTAAGAATTCCTCCATAGGTGCTGCCACAGGTACTGTGAACATTTCCCTTAGTGCTCTCCATCAGCGAGGTGAGCATTGGAGCATTGATCTGGGAGCTTCCAATCACATGTCTTCAACTAAGACTATGTTACTACCTTTTTAACAGTGTTGGATAATCACCGAGTAAAAATTGCATTTGGTTCTTATGCCACGGTTGTTGGTCGTGGCAATATTTCCCTCACTCCTACTTTGATCCTCCTTGATGTGTTATATGTGCCCACTTTAGCTTGCAATTTGTGGATTGCTATGTCTACTTCAAACCATCTTCTTGTGTTTCAGGACCGGAATTCGAGGAAGAAGATTGGTGCTAAGGCGATTTCAGGTCTCTACTACCTTCAGGAGGATTCTTTTGGGAGCCATGTTGTATACTCCAACAACCCCTCATTCTCTTTCTCGCGTGCAACAAATTATGCTCCTCCATTTTAGATTAGGCCATCCGAATTTTGCTTATTTGAAACGTTGGTTTCCTTCGATGTTTAGATCCAATGATTTTTTTCAATGTGAGCTTTGTCACTTATCAAAACATACAAGGGTTTTTTTGCCACCATCTTCTTATCAATCTTCTGCGCCTTTTAATTTAATTCATAGTGATATTTTGGGGGCCCTCCCGTTTGTCTACTTTTCTCATAATAGGTGGTTCATTACTTTTACGGACGATCATACTCGTGTTTGTTGGGTGTACTTTTTAAAAGGAAAATCAGAGGCTCGAATTGTATTTCAAAATTTTTATTCGATGATTAAAACTCAATTTAATACATCGAATAAATTTATGTACGAATAATGGTACAGAGTTTTTTAACTCCACCTTATATGATTTTTTGAATGCCAATGGCCTCATTCATCAAAGTTCTTGTGTTAACACACCACAACAAAACGGAGTTTCCGAACGTAAAAACAGACATCTACTTGATGTTGCACGCTCTCTTATGTTCACTTCTCATGTTCCCAAGCATTTTTGGGGGGCATGCACTCTTCACTGCATGCCATTGATCAATAGGATGCCTTCCCGAGTTCTGAAATTTAAGTCCCCTCTTGATTGTTTACATCATGTATTCCCAGAATATCGGTCTTTCTCGACACTAGACCTTTGGGTGTTTGGTTGCACTGCATTCGTCCATATCCATGATCAAAATCGTAGTAAATTAGATCATCGGTCACACAAATGCATATTTTTGGGTTACTCATCCACCCAAAAAGGGTATTGATGTTACTCACCCTCTCCGCGCAAATACTTTATCTCTCGTGATGTCACTTTCTTTGAATCAGATCCTTTATTTCCAAAACCAGATATGATGGTCCATCCCGAGGGGGAGTTTTTTCCCTCACCTTGTGATTATCTAAGGGACATTTCTGCCGTGCCTCCACAGCCTTACTTCCCGGATCCTTCGTCTCCTTCTCTCAAAAAGTTCCCGACAGGGGGAGAATTATTATAGTCGTTCCCTTTACATTACTCACGCAACAATCCATCCAAAAAAGTAGCAGAACCAACACCATCCATTGGCCTTGACAGTCAATCTTCTGACTCAAATTCCGCGTCGAATGAGATACCTACTGAACTTGATACTGATTTATCTCATATACCTACCTTGAAGATCTTGACATCCTTATAGCAGTGAGAAAAGGGACTCGGTCATGCACAGAGCATTCACTTGCCAAATTCGTGTCTTATGGACACTTATCATCTTCTATCCAAGCCTTGGTAACTAATCTCTCAAATACTAAGATCCCTGCTATAATACAAGAGGCTTGGAGTGACCCAAACTAGAAGAGGCTATCCTAGAAGAGATGAGAGCTCTTGGAATGAATGGCACATGTGAGATTGTAAAAAGACCGAAGGAAAAAACCACCGTGGGTTGCAAATGGGTCTTCACTGTTAAGTATACGGCTGATGGACAAATTGATCGTTACAAAGCAATACACAAACCTACGGCATTGATTACCAAGAAACCTTTGCTCCGGTTGCCAAGATTAATACAGTAAGAGTACTATTATGAATAACAGCAAATCTATATCAATTAGATGTGAAAAATGCTTTTTTGAATGGAGATCTCGAAGAGGAAGTATACATGACATTACCACCAGGGTTTGATGAGGAAAGTAAAAGGCATAAGGTCTGCAAATTGAAGAAATCATTGTACGGGCTAAAACAATCTCTACGGGCTTGGTTTGATAGATTTACTAAAGCAGTCATGAAACTTTACTATCATCATACCTTGTTTATAGACATAAGAATGGAAAAAAAACCCTATTAATTGTCTATGTGGATGATATCATACTCACACGTGATGATCAAGAAGAAATAGGAAGGTTGAAAAGGAGGTTTGCAGCTAAATTTGAAATGAAGGATTTGGGAAAATTGAGGTATTTCCTTGGTATGGAAGTGGCGAGGAACAAATCTTGAATTACTGTCTCCCGACGAAAGTATGTAATAGACCTTCTAAAGGAGACAGGGATGCTTGGGTGCAAACCAGCTGATACTCCGATGGATTCTAATGTAAAGTTAGGAGAAACTATGAGCAGCGATCCCGTTGATAAAGGAACATATCAATGTCTAGTGGGGAACCTAATCTATCTTTCTTACACTAGACCAGACATAGCTTTCTCAGTGAGTTGCGTAAGCCAGTTCATGCACGCCCCATTGGAGGAACACATGATTGCAGTTTATCGGATTTTGAAGTACTTAAAAGGGTCTCCGGGTAAAGGCCTATTCTTTCGAAAAACAGACACAAGAGATGTTGAAATTTTCACACATGCTGATTAGGTAGGCTCAATAAGTGATGGAAGGTCAACATCAGGGTATTGTTCTTTTGTTGGGAGGAAGACCTAGTAACTTGGAAAAGCAAGAAGCAACAAGTGGTAACAAGAAGTAGTGCCGAAGCTGAATTGAGATCAGTGGCTCATGGTGTTTGTGAAGCTTTATTGTTAAAGATGATGCTTGAAGAACTGAGATTGAGTATAACACTACCCCTAAAACTACTATGTGACAACAAGGTTGCCATTGACCTCTCACACAATCCAGTACATCATGATCGAACCAAACATGTGGAGGTAGATCGACATTTCATTAAAGAAAAGATTAATGAAGGAACAATCAGCATTGTCTACATTCCCACGTCAGAACAGACTGCAGACATACTTACTAAATGCCTGTTTCGACCAATGTTGGAAAAATTCATTGACAAGCTTGAAATGCATAAGGGGAGTATTGATAAGGATACTAAGAGATTTGTAGATCTTAAATTATAGATTGACTTATCTTATGTTTAAATTGTAGATTAAGTCTATCTATTATTGAATTTTGAGATAGAAGAACTCTATACCTCTATATATTGAGGTCATCTCTTGTTTATTCCTTCTATTTTACCTTCAATTTCTTATTTTGACGGGCATAATTTGTTCAACTAGTTGAAGACTTGCAGAGAGGAGGTAATTATATACCCTTTTGACTGGAAAAATACGAGTTTCATGACCTTTCCTATCTTAGATCACATCTAGTGTCTTTATTGCTCAGTTGACCATCAACTTACATTTGAGCCAGTCTATTCATGAACAAGGGGTCATTTTATGGCAGACACTTTCTTCCAATAAGGACCAGTAAGAAAATGATCTAAAATCTCAATATTCAAGTTCTTTTAATCCTAAAAGGGCAATAGCCAAGGTTCTCAACAAGCCCAACATCAAAATAATAATAATCAGAGAACAACCTAGCACCCAAAGACTATCCCTAATGTAATGCATACAATTAGTAGGAATTTCACAAGGAATACAAATCTCGGACCGCCGTCAGTTCGATCTACTGAAATTGAAATTCAAGTAAAAAATGGACGCAAAAAAGACTAACATAGATATGAATTATTCTCAAAATAATAGCTTCGTCTGCAAGGGATAGCTCTGAAATTAGATTCAACTATTAAAATTTATTTTAGTAGAAATGATAACCTAGAGCACTCAAAAAAACAAGAGACGAAAAGTATAAGATAAAAGCTAAGTACACAACCCGTGAATGAGCATATTAAACAAGACAATCAAGGATACAAGGAGCGATATTTGGGGGAAGAGCATTCTGAGGATACCTGCAAAAAATCCAAAATAAGAAAATTTGCCACAATGGAGATATGCTGCTGGAAAATCATGAAAGTGACGCTGCACCACCGCAACCAAACATAACAAACTTACAGAACCCCAGACTATATAAACTAACATCAGACTTAAGAAGAAATTTTACTTCATTGTGCTGTGGCATATGCTAACAAATCAAAATGCTAAAGTTGCAGTAGAAGCTCCACAAACAATTGCTTCTAGATATCATACTTCTGTATGGGCAAATGATTTTTCGTAACAACAATTTTCTTGGTTTCCATAGCAGCTGAACCACCAATTAAGTGAAGAAAACTTTCAGAATAAGTCAAACCATGTAGAAGACTTACCTTGAAGGAATGACATTATATCTTACCAATTCGTTATTTACAACAAAACATGACCGTAAAGCAAATATATCCATGGTATGGCTTCAAACATTTTATATTTTACTGAACCACCATGGTCGTAAAAAGCGAGCGCCAGGGATATCACCCGGGCCAAGGCACGCTAGGCGCCTTCTGAAAGGGCGCAGTCACGCATATGGCACGATAAGGCACATCTCATGAAATTGAACACCCAATTGAGTTTTAAGTTGAAAGGGAAAAAAAAACTCCCAGCCCAATTGAATAAATCCCAATAGCCCAACCGAAGCCTATTACTCTTTAAGACATGAGATGAAACGCAGGTCTTCTCTATTTCTTCTCTTCAGTTTTCACAGTCATGTCATGCCAACTCAAATTATCTCTTGTGTTCACCGGTTCACAGCAATTCAATAATCAGGGGTTTTGTCTCTTTCTTTTTCTACAGACTCTAATTTCAGAGGCTGATTTCTCTTCTTTTCAACTCTCTAAGTTTTATTTTCAATAATCCAGCAACATCCTACATTTCGACACCCAATTTCAAAAGCACTCAATCCTCCTCTAATACCTTCTTTTGCCGATAGAGATGTAAATAGTTAAACCACATACCTTTGATAGTTGAAGTTCTTTTTCTTTGAATTATTAATAACTTGTGATTTAAACCATGAGTTTACTCGCAGAATTAGAGAATTTGAGGTCAAAGAAGCTTGAACAAAATGAAAGCACGAAGAACAGTTGGTCCTACTGGAATCCCTATTGAAGTATGTAGATGTTTAGGACCGAAGGGGATGGCTAACAGATCTAACAGGATTTGGAGGAGTGACAAGATTCCAAATGAATGGAGAAATAGTATTCACATCCCTGTCTATAAGAACAAATGTGACATTTAGTCTAGGCGCTACTAGCTTTTCTTTAATTATGTACTAAACAATTCAATACCAATGGTACTCTTTTTAATATTACTTTTATTTGATCGATCAAAAAAAACTATCGTGGTATAAAACTCATGAGTCACACAATGAAGTTTTGGAGAGGATAACTGAATGTCGGTTGAGGAGGGAGATTAAGATCTTGGAGAACCAATTCGGGTTCATGCCAGGACGGTCAACTACGAAAGCTATCCATTTACTTCGTCAACTTGCCAAACGTTATCGTGAGAGGAATAAAGATTTGCTGGTCTTTATAGACTTGGAGAAGGCCTACGATAAAGTCTCATGTGAGATATTATGGTGGGCTTTAACGAAGAAAATAGTTCTCATCAAGTATGTCAATATAATCAAGGATATGTACGATGAAGTAACATCCAATGTGAGAACATACAGTGGGTGACAAGTGAGTTCTCGATCACTATTGGATTGTATCAAGGGTCTACGTTGAGTCCTTTCATGTTCGCCCTAGTGATGGATGAGATAACACAAAATATACAGACTGAATTACATTGGACCATGCTTCTCGCTGACGATGTTGTGTTTATCGACGAGACCAGGGCATTGGTAAATGCCAAATTGGAGTTATGGAGAGAGACACTGAAATCAAAGGGTTTAGATTAAGTAAGTCTAAAACGGAATATATGGAGTGTAAATTTAGTGGTCGTACCTTTCGGGATCCCGATGTTGTAGCACTCGATGGTCAAGAGGTATTGATGAGCAACAAGTTTCGATACCTAGGTTTTGTTATCCAAAATGATGGAGAGATTGACAGTGACGTACCACAAGATTCAGGCTGCCTGGTTGAAATGGAGAAACACTACCGGAGTTCTATGCAATCGTAGTATCCTGCTAAAATTGAAGGGACAGTTTTATAGAACCACCATTAGTCATGCAATGTTGTATGGGACGGAATGCTGGGCATCTAAGAAGAATCACATCCAAAAAGATGAGTATGGCAGAAATGCATATGCTTCGTTGGATGTGCGGTAAGATCAGAAGAGATAAAATAGGGAGAGAAAATATATTCGCGTTGGAGTAGGTGTAGCTTGTATAGAAGAAAATATGCAAGAAAGTCGTTTACGTTGATTTGGTCACGCACGACATAGGCCCAGCAATACACCTATGCGTCGAGTAGAGTCCATGAATTTCGGTCATTTCACGAGAGCGAGAAGACGATCGGAAAAGACATGGTTCGAAGGTATACACAAAGACTTAGTGTTCAAGGGGGTTAAAGATGATATTCTGACAGGTAGAAACGCTTGGAGAATACTGACGTACATGTCCGACCCGACTTGATTCTCTCAAATGTTCATGTAGCATATCCCAATTCGTTGGGATTGAAGACTTAGATATTGTTGTATTTTTTATGTAATACTTGAGCAACTTCACAAAAAATCATGCATACACCTTAATTCAATAAAGCGTGCGCTTCACCATACGCCTCATGCTCCATGAAACCGTGTGCTTTAGCACGGTTTGCGCCTTACATAACTATGGAAACCACCAGTATGCATATATGGAAACCACCAGTATGCATATCATTTAGTCATGGACTATTGCTTCTGAGCTAAACCAGTTGGTAACTCTCGTTAACCAAACAATAGATAGCAACAACCCCCACCTCCCTCTGCATGTGTGTTAGAAAGCACATAAATTTTGGATAAAGCTTTCAAAATGGCTGATCCAAGATTGGTTTGGTTTGGAAAACATCATATCTGGTGGATTCTTTGGCAAAAAGCACCAAGGACACCATGTCAATGTGCACGTTAGTATCTATGAGATTCAGGTCCATTGCATTGGTGTTATTAAAATTAACAAATTCTACATAATCTACCAAATGAATGCTAGGAATAAGTATACCTTGTAAAATCATCAACCAAATTGATCGTAATGTTAGGCTTCCAGTATGAGATCCATTCAACTGGTCCATCATCTTTGTCTTCAACTTGAGATTTTTCGATTGCCTGAAACAAAAAAATTAATTAATTTATATTGCAATATGTATCACACAGCTCCAGAATTAAACTTTAAAAAAAAACTTCCGTATCCAAACATTTTAATATTGATATAAGAAACACACTGAAAGTTTACATGCAAACCAAAACTTCTTGAACATCAAGTAAACAATCAATAATTACGGGTACCTCAGGCACTACTTCATCATCACTGACACTGGAGCCTTTTGAGTTCCCCAATAGACTCTTCTTTTTGTCAGCTTTCGACTTGGGTAAATACATCACCACAGCTATATACAAAAGAGAAAAAACTCATTAGCTTTAGATACCCGCTCGCTAACTATGAAACAATATCCTGTAATCATAATAATGAAGAAAAGTTTAGCATATCTCACGGTGGGTTCGCCCAAAAGTAGCAAATGGCTGGTACTCAGGATCTCTGGGATCTGGTAGATGGCCAGATCTAGCGAAGAAAACGTGAGCAAACAGAGTCCCATTATTCTTTAGAGCCTAAGAATCAAATAAAGGTAAAATCTTACAAGTTAATCCCATGTTGTAAAGAACGAAAGAAATATGCAATGTACTTATGTGAAAACACCAATTAACTTCTAAGAATCCATAAACGATAAATGAGCATCTCTAAAAACAAATTTTGTGAGAAGCACTTTAGCATCACCTCGGAAGGATAATACTTCAATGATAGAGTTCTAACACTCTCCGCACTCCAAACTGCATATGGTATATTAGTTTCATGCCAGATAAGGCTTCCTTCACTGCCAAAATCATTAAAGTTTTCCTCAGCGGAAAGGTATAACCACATATCCTGAAAACAAGAACAAGGTAAACAATTGAGGCCAAAGAACCGCTGAAATCCAAAAAAAAAAAGTCACATCACATGCTATAAAAATTTAAAGACAAAGGATCAGGTCAGAGGTAAAACTACTAGTTCTTCTCGCTGTAAGCATCATCTTTGTCATGAGAATACCAACATCAATACTAATTAAAGTAAGGAAGCTAGGAATAATGATATTTCTTTACATGTTTTTCCCATCCCTGGGTGAGGAAAACATGATTAGATAAATTAAAAGAGCATTTTGAATTTTCTTCAGATCGTAAAGTCGTTTTCGTGAAGGATATAACAAATATGAAACCTACAGCACATTATGCATGCTATTATCGTGTTTCAGGTAATTCCTCCATACTAACATCATGAGGTACCCAATCCACTTCCGAGGTTTAAACACAGATTGAGCCAAAAACAGGAACTGAAAGTGTCATTTAATTTCAATGATTCAGTTACGATAAAAAATCATTTTTTGTTTCCAGATAAACTTGTTACGACTTACGAGGAAAGTTTCTAAAACTATAACAGATCTAAAATGGCCACTATTCAACAAATTCCCATGACAAGGAGCACACTCTCTCTCAAGAAGGTTATTCACATTAGTTTAGTTACTAGATAACTTGTACTATGAACAATTTTATGGAAACCAATGCTGTTGATTATTAATTTAGCAAGATAGTGAAAGTGAGCCTACCAATCACTTGTAATTTAATATTTGTTTTATTGGGATAAGTATAACTCATCTCCTATAGGGATAGGGAGATAGTCGATATAATTTGACGCTTCCCAGCTACCAATATTTGCTCAATTGAGAACATCGCCATAACGGTGCATGCAAATTCAAAAAGGTTCTTTACACAACTACACAAACTTCACTCTCGAGTGATTTATTTTCCACTCGAAAGTTCAACACGTCAACAAAAAGTTGCATTTGTTGTCTATTAGCTAAATGACAGGCCTACTTTATTCATTATCAATTAGCTAAAAGCCAGGGCAACGCCTGTTTAAAGCATCACTGACATGGTATTGGCATATGGCAATGAATTTGTTACCATTTTGTCAAATAGATGAAATGACCCAAGACCTTTGGGCAATTATTTATGCCCACAATCTCTCTTTTTAAGGCTCCATAAACATTGTCTAGGCAAATTTCTTCTGGGATCTTGGAGTATAAAGATATTTATCAGATTTCAGAAGTTCCCATTTGTCAGAAGTAGCAAGTCTCTTTTCCATTAATCACACTCAAAATTTTTTTATGGAGAGTCTCCTTCACTCAATAACTTCTTTCATATTTGATGCCCCCAAAAAATTTACAGTCTGCTAATACATTATCCTAAATACAAAATTTCAGGCCACAAATTCTTTAAACTGTTGTTTCAGAATACTTTCCAACCTATAATACCTTGGATTTGTTTCATTAAATGAATTAAAGCCTATTAATCATTACATCTAATTCGTGAACTACGTGCTACCCTGGATTCCTTCCAATTCATCTCCAAAATAGAAACACTTGACTCTGTCAATTATTTCCAAGCTGAGAAACATAATTAATCAACTGATAATGAAGAACATCATCACAATTTACTGTTTCAGCATGACCGCAGCCTGACATGGACTTTACTGCGTTTAAAACATGGATACATCTATGAGTTATCTCGACCGTGTGCAGGAAAGCAATGCACCAAACCATAACAGAAACTTCCCTTAAAGATCTTGACCATTTGAAATCAAGGAGACACCCACAACAAATTAGAATCTGCAAGCATTCTATAGGGAATGTTTTTTTCTCATACAAATCCTCATTGACGTGCAATATTAAATAATAGAGGCTAAACAAAACAACATACCAAGGGTTCGGCTTTGTGAAAGAGATTGGAGATCTGATTAGCCGATTGAGTGGGAGATTGCTTAGCTCCGAAGAATTTGGACGCAAAGTACCAAAATACTGCTATCCTAATTATCCCCGTCAGCATCTTCCGAACGCCCGGTTGTTGCTGTTGCTGCTGCTGCCTTCCTCCGCCACCGTCAGTTACCGGCGGCGCCATATTTCTCGTTGTTAGTGAGACCAAGGTTTTGATTAATAAGCCGATAACAAGGCTACCTCCTGCGGGAAGAAACTAGAATGATATTCGATACTGATATATATAGAGATGCGGGATCCAATCGAAGTGACGGATATGTTTCGGACTACGCGAGTGATATAGTGACGTAGATTTCTACTGCAAATTCGAGAGCTTGAGCTTGAGACATTGCTTTCATATTAGAATAAATTTTATTTATTTTAACTTTTTTTATATTTCCCCTGAAAATAGAAATGTGTGGAACATATTTTTTTGGGAAAAACATTTAATTATATCATGTTAGTTAATACGGGGAAATGTCTCAATATAATATAATATATATATATATATATATATTTGAACTAAAATATATATGATTTTGAAAATAATAATTGACCTACTATTACTAAATAGTTGGCATGTGATATATCTGTATACTATATTAATATAGTATATATTAAACTAAACTACATTTTTTTGCTATCACCTTCTTGATTTTTAAATACCATTTTTAAAAAACTATAATCTAAATCTTTTTAAATCGATTTCGTGGAATATTTCAATCCAAACACAAGCTTATACTATATTTTACTCTAGGTTCTACACAAAATTGTCCTTCATATTTAATGTTTCTAGAAAGCATATAGCTAGTGGACAGGAAGCTCTCGACCAAAGCCATGATTTAAATTTTATCAGTTCCATTACCTGAAGTGCAGATTCTTCTTCACCCATAAAGATTTTCTTACTCCTTCTCCAAATATGTCATACAGTGCAATGTCATATTATGTTACAGACATGTTTATTACTAAATTGTGATAGAAAACCTTCACGTTGCAATAGATGTGGTGTGCCGCTGCCGAATCATGGAATACTGTAGTAATGTCTATCCAATCGTAGCATAGCATCCAGATTTTATACGCCTCAGGACAAGTGAAAAACAAGAGTGATTTGTCTTCAGACTCGTTGAAAAACCACAGCAGATTTCATCCGATCCAATGATTCCTCTATTACTTAAATTAACTATTGTGGAAAGCCTGTTATAACTAAGTTTCCACACAAAAGCTTCAATCTTTAATAACAACGTCTTATTCTAGACCTCTTTGATAACCTTACATCCACGATATTTGGTTGCCCTTGTAGCTAATCTTCTATGTTGTCTTGACGCCTTCGGCGTCATGCTTCCATTTCCATTCATCAATTTGTTGTGCCCTGTTCAACAAAGTGGTTAGTTCATTAAGCATTTCCTCCTCCCATTAAAATAAACTCCTTTTCCACCTCCAATGCCAAATCCACCTCCCACCAGACACCTAGCTCTGCAACAATAGGTTCTTTGTATTCAGCTACTAAGAAAAGTGTACTATAACTCTCTCTAAATCTATTCTCCCTCAGCCACATTTCTGGCCAAAATTTAATCTCTTCCGTTTCCTAACACTCTTTCCATTCCACTTGGTAAACCAATTTGACTTTTGCCACCCCTTCTCCTCTCTATTTTACCAAAGTCCTTCCACCAAATTGAGTCCCTCCCACTCATAAAAAGTTATGACCAAGTAACTTTCTCTGTACTTTGAACAGATTACTTACCACCATAGAGCCTTTCGCTCGGCAAGAAAACACCACCTCCATTTTCCCATATATTAAACTTCTCTAAATCCTTCTCTCCTAAGCCCGGAAAATTCTTGTGATCTGTCGTACACCAACATACATACAAATATATATATACATATAGATACATATTGATGTATTGGTATATGGCAGGACCGGTCAATACAAGAATTTCCCCCTAAACCCCCTCCATCTCATCTATACAAGTAACCTCACACTTCACTTGCGCTAACTTCCTCCCCAGTCCCCACCAATCCGCACCGCTCCCAATTCTAAAAATAATAATGATTTGGAAAAAAACAGTCGAGCAATCAATTTCAAAGAATTTTAATTCATATTCGTAATATTTCTCTTCATATTGAAGACACCGGTCCATGATGCCTTCCCCAATTCCCTGCCCACCATGGAAATCCATTTCCTCTTCATTCATTAATTGACATAATTTTGTCTTATATTTTAACTAACTAACCAATTATTATTATTTTTTAAATCATAACATTTTCAAAAAAAAAAAAAAAACACGCAGTTTATAATCCAGTGCATATATAACAAAAATACTTGTATCCTTATCGTTTCATAATGTCATGCATGGATAATCATTTATAGAAGTAATTGACATACATTGTTGTTAGTTAATCAATAAAAATAAAATATTTTTTAATCATCGCATCTGGTAGGGGCAAACACCCTGGGAATGGCAAAATGTTCATCATTCAAGAGTCGATTGAGTAACTTCGACTAAACTCATGATTGGGATCCTAGTTTGGACATACAGTTTGCAAGGACACTTTCAAGAACCTGCAGTGAAGGTGACAATGCAGAGCAACCTTTGGATAAGGCTGGAGTCCTCCTCTCTGACCAGACATTATTCGTGAGTGACAGAACACGAGGTATCGTGAATGGATACGCCATGAACGAAGCCATGTTCTTCTATGATTTTCAGAGGGCAGTTATAAAAAAATGGGACTGCTCGATATTAAAGAAGGTTCTAAGGGAGAAGTCAGGTATAATTGTCGCAAGATTAATTAACAACTGATTCATCCCTGTTATAGATAATCATGCATAGGATCATCTGTACCTGTTAGAGCATGCTCTCTCTGTTTCTTATCTATTGTATAAATAATTCAGTTTCTTGCTATATAATTCTCCAGTCCTGTTTAATCATCAGTTAAAACAACAATATCAAATGATTAAATGATTATCTATATCACTATAAAACTTGTATTGTGAAGAAAATTTAATTACTTCATTTGACCATGGGAAGAATTCTAAGCTTACAAAGTCATCTACATAATAGATCTCTCGGTCAATTATTTTAAATTAACAAATGCAACACGCATGCTATCCCTGGGCATAGAGTTAACATTACAAATACAAGTGCAGAGCCTATATTTTACAGAAAACAAGCAGCGACAGCAACCACTATATTCCAAGGCTATCTTCTAGTACCCATAAGAAGTTCTCCTCATCATCCTCATAAACTCCTCTGCACTAACTTCACCATCACCTACATATGTTTTAGGAAGAATATCCATACTGTGAATTGAAAAAAAAAGCCGTAAACGTTGGAATATCAATTGCAAGATCAGTTGTCCAACACACATTATTAATTTGGAGAATGTGATGTCAGAACTCAAAAAAGTCTAGTTCAAATCAGTAAAATTGCACACGCATGACAAATTATGAACCAGAAGTGGAAATAGAGCAAGCTTACGGTCACGATCTGCTTCATCAATCATGTCCTGAATCTCTTTCTCAGTGAAATTTTCACCCAACTCCCTCCCTACGCGTTGGATATCAGCAAAAGAAATCTTTCCCTGCATTTGGATGATGAAGAACCAGTTAAAACATGAAGCGATCATATAATTTACAAAACCAGTAACTCACATTTTTATCTTGGTCAATTATATTAAAAGCCTTCATGAGCTCTTCTTTGGTGTCCCTTTCTCCAAATTTTGCTGTCATCATGTGACAGAATTCATCAAAGTCTATCGCACCACTGCCATCCTTGTCTACTTCAGCTATCATTCCTTTAATTTCCTGGAGAAACACTCAAATCTTCAAACTATAAGGAATTATATTTTGACAAGTAACATTAATAAATGCGAGAATAACCATCTTTGAGAGGACTAACAATGATTAAAGGGCATATTCAGAAAATAAAGAAATCTCAAAGAAAATTTTGTGAATGCGCTTTTCTGTGGGAAGATCTTTTAAGAAACACCACATCAATCATGAAAATAATACAACTTAGCATATCATAAACATTAGAGAAACCATAAACTGTCTGAACCATCTGTAAACCAGTCACCCAGACATCTAGTTGCTTTACTTATTGTCTCTTGTCACAATATTCTTCCGCAGGATGTTATATATAACTAAGTAGCATCTGAGGGACAATATTCTGGAAAGTGGCAACAAGTATAACCTATTAATTATGTTATTATGTTGTGATGGCGGCAAACATCAAAAACTAAATGAAGACTTAGGTGATATGACGATTCCTGTAAACCACATAGCCATAACCTTTGAGGTTTTTCACCAGTCCCCATAAATTATTTATGTATTCAAATGTATACAAAAGTCCACCTGCCAATAAATATGCAAGAATTCCATTGACAGGCAAGTCTGTTCAAGTATATTGACATCCAACTCTTTAAAGAAATTCAAAAGTAGATGCTAGGAAACTCGTAGGTTACTTCAAGAGTTCATATGCATAATTATCAACCAGGATTATACTACTAACCAATTAAGAATATTTCACAATTCTATGGTAAACAAGTATAGCAACTCCTTTTAGTTATCTCAAACATTTCAAGATTACTGAAATTTTATGGGTTAAAGATCATAGCTAATGTAAGCTTCAACTGAAAGCCTTTTCAACTTTAAATCCCTAGGGCCTAGAGTTTGCATCTGTGAAAATTACAGCAAATCAGAAAGCCCCAGCATTTTTTTATGAGTTAGGTCAGTTCATAGATATGCATTCCCATGAGGATATTTAAGAAATTATTCTCTAGATTCTCATGGTTACACATATATTAGAAAGGATTTTAGCTAGATCATCATCTACTCCATTACCTCTTCCGACATTTCAAAACCAAGAGCCCTGTAGAAGAAACCAAAAAAAAAAAAAACTAGAATTCACTTCCAGCATACCAGGATTTTCAAAGTATTCTAGAGTTTTTAGCAAAACAAACAAACCTCATTGCAACATTCAACTCTTTGGCATCAATGGTTCCTGTAGAATGTATTTACGATTAACAAATACTCAGTTCGGGCAAATGATAATATACATTTAATCTCACTATTCCAGAGTTGTTTAAATACCAGAGCCATCAGTGTCAAAAAGTTCAAAAGCTTCCTTAATCTCCTGCCTTTTCTGTTGAGTCAACCCAGGATGGCGCCCTCTATGGTTATCTTTCCTAGGTATCCCTTTGTAAAGGGTTGCCTGCGAGAAAGGTTGTAACAGAATTTATATATAAATGCAAAATCAGTTATAGATAAATAAAGCGAGGCAGAAAGGGATAGAAGGAAGAGGGAAGGAGAGAAAGTGAGATGCACCTGCAACGAATCCAGTTCAGTAAAAATTGAAAATCGTTAGATATAATACAAATAACAAAAGTGCAATGCAAGGAAAAGTAGTATAACATCGTAGAATCATCTCAAAGAATAATATATTTCAATAGGATCGATGGCTTTAAGTTTCTTTAATTAGTGCTTTTTCACTGTTTGTTATCCCCAAAAGCTGAATTCGCCCCAATTATGCCAACAGTATCTGAAACTACTATTCAACTTAGACTCAGAAATGAACTAATAAAATCAAACAATAAAAAAACAATAGCGTTTCACAAATCCACAATGAGTTGAACAGCCAAAATGTCGCTCAAGCAAGAAGGTTGAAAAATATTTCTTATATTCAGAAATAATCACAAAATTAGTCAAATATTCCATAAACTTACTTTTAAGCTCACAACAGAAAGAATTACTAGGTGTATTATCTTATATGTGAATCATGCATGGTTCAATGGCCACAAAGCTTTAACTCATAACCTGCTCTGGCAGGTTTTCTGCAATATTGGGTCGCCCAAAGTGATCCACCGCCACAACCATCAAACTCTTCATGTGAGCCATACACAATAAATCCAGGAAAGGCAAAGAAAAGTTTCCTCTAAAAAGTAAACGACTTGTCCCAATAAAAATTAGCTAACAAAAGGAATTTTGAATCAGCTTAGTACCAACGGTTCACATTTTTGTGCAAAAAGGAGTATAAAACCGAGGGTTTCCCATAGGTTAATTTGGTTAAACCGATCAACATACTCCGTGGCCATCTTATGCAGATACTAATAAAACTAGAAACAGCCCCTAAAAGGTTTCTCAAGTAGAAATTTATGTAGTTTCGTTCTTTCCTGGAAATGTAAGAAACATAAGAGATTGCAATTTATAAGGGGCTTCATCACCGTCATCATAATCATAAAATCGAACCAGCAAATACCAAAATCAGAAGCCGACAGAGAAAAAGCAGGCAATAACCGACGAACGATGAGCATAGATTGAATAAAAAATCATTCAAGCTGATGAAGTTACCATATCGATGGATGGATCTGCAGTTCGAAGACCAACTCCGCGGCTGCGCGCGTTATATGTTCGACTCGCGACAGAGAAAATGGATAAATACTTGGGAATCCGAACTTGAATTTATTTACCCACTATTTGACACTCGTGTACAGTGTTCTGCGTTACTTTTAGCTTAGAGAGCTAGAAGCGGATTACCTTATGATTAATATGATTTTAAAATAGACATTTTATCTCATTGTTGTTTTGAAAATAGACAAATTACCACCTTATTCTGTATATATTAGTGTTATATTTTATTATAAATTTAAATTTAAATAATTGGTAATATAATTAATTTTAAAATAAATGCATTGCATAATAACAAAATTTAAATTTTAAATATATTATTAATAATTATATTGAATTAGAACAGAAAGAGATAATTTAGATATTAGATTTGTCAGATAAATTTACTATTTTAAATTTGTTTCAGTTTTATTAAAAACAATGATTTTAGTATAGATTTTACATTGAAATGAAAAATAAAATCAAAAACTATTTCTTCTTTAGATTAAAATTTAAAACTTGATTTTTTTCAACTATTATTAATAACCCCACCCGATGCCCACCCCTAATATTTACTATTCATATAAATGTAATGTTAAATGTTATGGATTTGGAAATTATCTAAGATATGTCTTATTTCAAATCCAAGTTTCAAAAACATTCTCAAATCAAATAATTCTATTCAAATGAAATTGATATATCCCAACACAAACTCGAATATATGCAACTTCATTCGAAAAATATTTCAACCAACTTAAAAACCTCGTGAACATATTCAATTCATTTGGAATCTTAGTTTGATCGTTGCAAAGAATTTGTCAAAATAAAAAATCTCTACGCCACTTCATATTTCATTATCTTTGATTTCTAACCTTCCTAATCATTTGCACTGCACAATGATTAATCAATACCTTTATAAACTCCTCTCTTTTAGTTAGAGATGTCAAACGGAGCGGACGACACGAAGCACGGCACGGGCACGGCACGACGCGGAGCGGCACGGCACGGCACGGCACGTTTTGCTATAGTGCCGTGCCGTGCCAAGCACGGCCCGGAGTATGGGCCGTGCCGGGCCAAGCCATGCCAGCCCGTGGGCTGGCACGGCACGACACGACACTGTTCCCTTTTTTTTTTTTTTTTAACCAGGCGATCGATCGCCACATAAATGGCGATCGATCGCCTATAGGCAGTAAGCAAAATACAGGGGTGGCGATCGATCGCCACAAAAAAGGCGATCGATCGCCTAGAGGCAGTAAGCAAAATGCAGGGGTGGCGATCGATCGCCACAAAAATGGCGATCGATCGCCAATGTCCAACGGTCAAAAATATAACCGTTCAACGGCTTTTTTTTAAAAAAAAAAATTATTTTTTTGGTTGTTATATATATGTGTGTGTTGAGGAAACATTTTATCCTCTTAATCTGTAAGCTCTATATACTTGAGACACTATACTCTCAATTTGTTCACAAGAAGAAAGAAATTCGTCTTACATTTGCCAAGACAAGCACAAGCAACAAAGCCAACACTCCTCCTAGCAAATATTTGGTAACTTTTATATTTGTTGCATTAGATAATTCATAATTGTAGTCTATATACATAATGGCCGATTCATCTTATAATGTGAATTCTGATGATGAAATCGATCAATTCCAAGAAAATGAAGAAAGCACACCAAATATTCAATCATCAAGTAGAAGAACTTCAAAAAAAGAACTAGCAATGTCTGGCAACTATTCGATGTAGAAATTGTTGAGGGAAAGGGATCAAGGACAGTTTGTAAAAAATGTAAAAAAGATTATGCATATGCTTCTTCTGGTGGTACAGGTCATTTACTAAGACACATGGCTAAACATGAAAAAGAACCAACTGATGGTAACCAAACTATTCTTTCACAATTCGGTACTGGTAGTAGTAGTTCAAGTTTAGGTATTTTCACTTATAATGTTGAAAGAGATAGGAGAGAACTAGCTAAATACATCGTATGGGCGGAGAAACCTTTTTCAATGGGGGCGGACGCCAAATTCACTAATTATATTCATTTAGGTTTGCAACCTCAACATAAACGATTTTCAAGGAATACTATTAAATCGGATGCATTCACAATTTTTAATGAATATAAAGCAAATTTTATTACGTATTTAGGTAATCTTTCATCGAAAGTAGGACTAACAAGTGATATTTGGACAATTTATCTTGGCAATGCATCATATCTCTGTGTTATAGGACATTGGATTGACGATAACTGGGTGTTACATAAAAAAAATTTAGGTTTCACAAAAATTGATTGGCCTCATACGGGTGGAGTTATTTCCAATGCCATTATGCAAGATGGCTTATGAGAATATTAATATTAATCAAGAGAAAGAGCGCATTAATAAATGTTTGTTTGCTTTGTTTTCTTTAATGATTCGTTACATAATTCTAGAGCAACTCCAGTAAGAGAAAGTGGTAGTAGTGGTGGTAGTAGTGGTAAGGGTTCTGTGTGGACAATGTTAAGAAGAAGACAAGACACTACTTCCGCTTCTTCTAGTTCTAATACATCTTCATTTACTGAGCTTCAGTTATATCTAAACCAAGTCATAAATTTCAGTGAACAAGAATTAGAAACTTTTGATGTTTTGGCATGGTGGAAAGACAATGCTAGACTTTGGCCAGTACTTTCCATAATGGCACGTGATCTACTAACTCCTCCGATATCCACAGTTCCATCGGAGTCTTGTTTTAGTGCAGGTGGAAGAGTCATTGATGAAAAAAGAAGTAGAATGAAACCAAACACTGTGGAGATGTGTATTCTTTTAAAGGATTGGTTGGATGCTGATAGCCGCTTACAAGATTTGGGAGGACATGATGTTTCTTCGGATGAAAATGAAGAAAATTAGCATATTTTTAAAACTCTTTTGTAATTTATTATTTTCTTTTGTTCAATGTAATTTGTAGTTTTTCAATTCGTAGTCAATAAATTTTGATTTTATAAGTATATTGTGCCAATCTATATTTAAATATAATATTATTATATTTAAATAAATAAAATTAAACAAATAAAAAAAATGAAAAAAAAAATAAATTGATTTGGGCCGTGCCAGCACGGCACGGCCCATAAGCCACGGGCCTATGGGCCGTGCCGGGCCACCCAAATAAGGAGACGGGCCGTGCCAGGCATGGCCCGTCTCCTTAAAGGGCCGTGCCAGCCCGGCACGGAACAGTGCCGGGCGGCACGGATTTACGGGCCGTGCCGGCCCGGCACGGCCCGTTTGACATCTCTACTTTTAGTCATCCTCTTATTATAATGAAATTATCTTGCATTTGCATTTCGATTTGTAAAAATAATTTAAAATGATTATATATAAGAGGATTTGCAATCTATTAAAATGACTCAAAATGTCTGATAAAATGAATTTTTCCAAACAAACTCGGTTGTATATGGATGTATTTCATTTGAATAGATGAATTTGATTTGATAATGATTTGAGACTTGGATTTGAAATGATATCAAATTCATCACAATTATCATTACATTTACATAAATTAATAAAAAGATAGATTTGAAGTACACACAATATAAATTTATTCAAACAATTGTATGCATTTGAAAGCAAGGATTTGAAATCGATGGCTTCAAATCACTCAATCTAAATGCACCCTCGGTGAATTTATTATCATTGATTTGAAATATTTAGCTCCAAATCCATTAATCCAAATAAAACCTTAGTTTTGGAACAAACAATGTGACATCGAACATCCATCGCCTAGGGAATAAGATGTCTACGAGAGATGAAAAGAACATGAAGCTGTGTGAGGGATTTTGTGGCCACGCACATTACTTGGTTAAACTAAGGTACAGATTCATTGCAGTAAAATCAAATTCTTAAACTGCTTCCACTGCAATATCAAATCACTTCTTATGTATCCTAACTGCCCAGAGTCTGTATAAATGCCTGCGATGGGAACTAACCCACCTTTTCAAATCTTACATGGCCACGCCTCCTCTAAGCCATATTACAGATCGCACAATGGGATGTGGCCCCCTGTGTGGATATTATTTTGAGTCAAGACTGACAACATTATTCATTGTTCAGTGGTCCGGTGAGATTTTCTTGACGCGGAGGTTCCACATAAACTTGACCTTGATCTCTCAAGTCTCGAAATATAGACAGAAAAGAGTTGAGGCTTTCTGAAGAAGCTCCCCCCAGAATCCACAACAACAGGGAACTAAACGAGTTCAAAGGATTGCCCCCACCCTCAGGTTGCTGAATAACAGGTGGTCCTCCAATATCAAGAGGATTATCATTGCTCTGCCCTTCTTCAGGAACAGTTGCAACATTCCTTTGTGTTCCCGTATCAACTCCAGCTTGAGGTACAGGTCCAGATGCCAAATCTGGGTGTACAGGACCCGAGTTCCTTGTGTTTAATCTTGTGATGCGTAAAGTTGACGCTAGAATAGTAGAGGATGTAATATGAAAGTCTGGATGTTGCTGAAAAGTTGAACGCCTGTTTTGCATAAACCTCTGCAGAGCAGGAACCTGTCATGATAGCAAGGTTATCAGAAATATGCAAATTCCCTCTGCAAACACAGTAGACACTTTTACGTGCGTGCGGTATTAGAACCACCCTATACTGTAGGTTTTGCAATTCTAATTCTAATTACAAATGTATACAAAAAATAAAAACGCCTCCCTAGGATATAATTCAACCCCACACACATAGGAAACTGATAGTGCAGCATTTGTCAACACCTGAAGCTTGAAACAAGACAACTCACCAGGCAGAGTAAATCAAGATATACTAGTATTACAATGTAATAAACTGAAAACAGTGTCATTCTATGAAAGCATATACCCTGTGTTATGCCCAGCCCATTGGAGAAGAACCTAAAGCGAGATTCAGCATAATGTGCCTAGCGACTACATTCCTCGTCTTTGCATGTGCAAGTACTTGAGCCAAATTAGCACATTTTTATACCAACTCATACAACACTCTAAAACCAAAGTGGAAAGTTACACTTTTCAAGTATCACACAACTTTCAGCGACTAGATGGTCCAATACAGTTGTATGCCAAAAAATAATTAAATCTTATCAACCACATCATAAGCAAGAATGTACCAAAAAATTCTCCTCACAAAGGGACAAGAATGTGTCGCACTAATGATGAGTGAAAACTTCATCTCCCACACAATTGTCTAACAATTCTTTAATTAACTCATAAAAATCGAACACAAAATTTTCAGAAGGGTCCCTTAATGTTGGATTGAGCGATAAGCATGATCGAGCGTCAGAACTAAACTGTGTTCTCGCATGATTAGAAAAATGTACTAAGCAAGTTTTTAAAGTTATTATTCAACATACAGTATCATCTTCATTCAATTTATTGTTTTATGTGAAACACATTACCTTTGAGATTATGGGATATCTATATGATATTGGTGCTGAACCTAGTTACAATAAACCAATTCCATGCCAATTGGATAAATCGATGTTGATGATAGGATTCTAACAGTAAATGCCAGTGCAACATCTTATATTGACAATAGAAACCATCTAATTGTTTTGGAAAAAAGCATAAATTTCTTTACATTACTCTTGGTCATACTTCTTTTATCCATAGATCATAATTCACAAATGAAAAAGAACATAGAGTTATGCACGACCATAGTACCTCAAATCTGTTCCAAAAATAAAGGAGAAGATGTTGCATAAATGCTGCAGTGGTTGAAAGAGCTAAATAAGAAAAGCCTGTGGAAAGTAATGACAATGTCAGGAGATCATGAAATGGAAAATGCAATGATCTGAAGTGAAGAATTTGACTAGTCATTACCATGCGTATAAGAAAAAAAGTAGATGTGAAACACTAAAAAGTAGAGAAGAAAGAAGCGAGGAAAGAACTTCATCGAAATTGGAGTGCGAACACTGCATGCAAAACAAGCACAATGGTATTAGAAAATTCAGAGCACTCTATTAGCAAAGACCTCACAAGGTTAGCTTCTACAAATATTCACTTTAGAACTTGATTTGAAAAGAGCAGAGTCTTGGTGACTTTACCACAATTTCCTTTTTGGTACTTGTTTTGCTTTTACAAAGTGTGTGTGTGTGTCAAAGGAAGGGCCACAACCTGATGAGTGTGAACAGTTCGCAAATCCAGACAAGAATTAAAACCATAAAAGCCAATAGTTGATCGTCATAAAACTCGAAGAGGAAAAATAGGATTCCAATCATTATCTGGAGATAAGGTAAGCAATTGCATCAGTCAATGCCATAAAAACAATAACAAAGGGTGACAAGAGGAGAAGGCGTAATGAGACAGAGTTGCAAACTAACCGGTACAAAAACAAGGGATTCAATTACATGCACAAAAATCAACTGAAATGTTGGAAGTCGATGTCGAGCATGATGCTGAAGCTGCACTGGAAAACATAAGAACAGTGTGACAACTAAGGCAGATTACATAAAACCAACATCCAGGCGACAACAAAAAGTTTCAAGATCCAATTTTGTATTTGAGAAATTTTTAGCAGGACAACAATTTGAATTGCACAGATCAATTTCCCCAATGTTTGTTGACAGCATACTGTGAGATTCAAGTTGATTGATCTCATACTACCTGTTTCAAATTCGCACATGATGCAAGCTTGCTAATGACTAAATTCCACTTATGAGTGACTGTCAACATTTACCAGTGACAGCCTCTCAAAAACAAAGTTAGGGGTAGCTTTTCAACGTAAATAGCAACAGATTTGTCACACACACCTGTAAACTTCAGCATGCGAGTCTGTGTCTCTCTCAATGTGAATGAAACTGACATTGTGGTTGTAAAGAAAACAAAGAGTGACATCATCAATACACCACACTTGGTTACCATGTAATCTGCAGGCAAAAAGTCATTGCGTCTAACTTGTTCAACTCTCATTTTCATGATAGAGCTCTACATTGTATGAAATTCAAGGCTGAAAATAACAATTTGAAATACCGACACTAATAAGTAAATCAATAGCCAGTAGCTCGTAGTAAAGCTGTTTAAATTCAATTGATGTACCTCAGTAAAATATAGTTTGTTAGATAAAGTAAATACAACTGTCTCCTCCATCCAATGACCAACAAGGGGCAGCAAACAGCTGAACCAATTCACAGTCACTCAACTGCTAGTATGGGTTAGGATAGGCCAAAACCAAATCCTTACCAAAGAGTCAAAACCATAAACAAAACAATCAGAGCCCATGTGGGACCCGACTCGGGACGGACTGTATTCTCCCTTATTTGGTACCACATTCTCTACGAACATTACGTATGAGAGTTTTAAAACTTATCGGAAAAGCGGAAGCTTTTAAAGTCAAACATTCATTTTACGGGAGCGGAAGCGTTTATACAGTCTATTTAGTAACAAAAAATACAACCCAGTACAAACTACTCATAACGGTCCAACACTTAATAAAGATGAAATACTATAGAGTCTTGGTAAGCTAACATTTTCAATTTTCCTACTTTTCCTCCGGTTCTGGATCCTATACTCCTATATCTGGAACTCACAATAAATAATAAGGAAAATAGAGGTTAAATCTTTGAGGACTTAATGAGGGAATAACATTAGCTTTCATATCTATAATTATTAAACAGTGCAATGTATCAATATGATGCCATGTAACAAAGATCTTATAATCAAGTAATTGTCAATAATGAACAGTGAAGATTTATGATTTCAGAATGAATATCGTGGGCTAAAGAGGTGGCCCCCACCGGAGAGTTCGGTGTAGCACTTTTCCCCACCTATTCAGATATGATCTGTACAATCATTCATTTACGAGCCAAGGTGAACCATTCTCCGGACCGTAAAACTGTGCGCGTTGTTCAGATGAACCATATACCCGGACTGTCATCCGTTGTTCATTGGACTCACTTTCCGGGCCGAAATCGCATTGTCCAGTGGATTAAATATCCAGGGCTCTCATTCATTCAGTAAAAGAAATCATTCAATCACAGGAACCGATAGTAATCGATAACATCCAAGATAATGAAATATGCATATCAAGATGACCAATGAATGAGATAATGTACAATATGATAACACATATGAAAGGGTGAGGATAATGAATAACAGTTTAATGTAAATTCCAGGCCAAATGCCAAAAGGGCTATATAACAATAAAATCGGTAGTACACCTCACCTCACAACTTGATATCTTACTGGATTGGCTCGATCTTGAACCCAGTTACAAATTAAATTCCTATCAATATATTATAAATAATTTATGATGATTAGTAACCGCAACATGTGGTTGAATCTTCTTAAAAATCATTTTTGTACAAAACATGACCTGTTAATTTTGAATAAAACTTTAAAAATTCATGATAATTCAACCATAAGTCGAAACATCACGAAACTTTCCATAAATGCCTAAAATTACTCCAGAAGTGTTCGGCCGGTGGAAAAAACAATATCGGGGAGGCGTGTGTAATTCACGAGCCTCCGTGCCGGCGCGTGCCGAGCTCCGGCCGCCACTCGTGGCTGAAATTTTCAGGGAGTGATCGGATCATCGAGATCTACAACTTTCCTGTAGAAACTATTTTAAAATTCGCAGCCGATTTTGCCCAGATTCTGATTCTTCGGAATGATTCTGGAAATCCGTACGTACGCCGACAGTTTGGGCGATCGGCCGACATTTCCATAAACTTTTAACACATTTTGAACAACTTTCATTTTATACACAAGCCCAAAAACAGTTTGTGTATAGAAGAAATGAAGGCATGAACACACTACCTCAAAACAGATTTCTGGGTTGGATTTCAGCTCAAGTTCTTCACGGGTTTTCGAAATTTCTGGGTGATTTGGCTTTGATTTTGTTACATCTCTCAATCTATATTTGTTTTAGGTGTATAAGGAGGGTTGTGCGAAAATCTTAGAATTTTTGGACAAGGTTTGGTAATTTTCTGGATTCCTTTAGAGATTTTTGGCTAACTTTCACTCATTTCTACAATTCCTAAGTTTCTTCGGCATGCTTGAACACGAAATTATGTGTCTAAATCTGATGGAGTTGAGTGTATTTATAGGCGTTGTGTGCATGGATTGGAGTCATGTTGGTTTGACAAGTGTTGGGTACGTTTGCCAAATATTAAGTCTTAAAAATTAATTCAAAAATGATACTTTTTTATTATTATTATTATATATGTATCAATTCCTGATTCATATATTTTACATATATCTATTTGAAAAATAGGGGTTTTACAATCTCTCCCCCTTCAAGAAATCTGGTCCCCAGATTCCATCCTTGGCACGGCAGAACCCTGAAGCTTTAAGTTGGAATCTTCTTTCCATGTCCTAGCTCCCTGCGACATGATTTATGTAGTTTACGCACTTCTTTATCAAGCCGATCTTTTACCAATAATTTTCTTCGGTATGATTAGGTTTCTGCAATATCCACACCTCTTCTGATTTTTATCCGCCGGTCTTATCCAAGTCTTCTGTCGAAAGTTCTTTATGCTACTTGTGTTGGGTCTCCTTCTCAAAACCTTTTTTTCTTGTAACATGCCCTCTACTCTTTTGGGCAAGAGTTTGATTTTGACCTCCACTCGAAGTCGTAGAGTTTGATTAGCAGTGAAACTATAGTCTGTAAGTTCGCTAGGTAAGGTTGCCCACCGAATGTCTAATTTTAAGCCTTGGAGAAATTTCTTCATCCTTCAGAGCTCATCCATGATGTAACGAGGAGCGTAATTTATCAGGCGGTGAAATTCGGTTTCGTATTCTGCCACTATTGTGGTGCCTGGTGCCTTTAACTGTATCCATAAATTCTCGTTCTCGAGTGTTGAGTATCATTTGAATTAAATACTTGCCTTCGAATTCCTGCAGGAAGTTGGTCCAAGTCTTCGGGGTGTTGTTTCTCCTCGACTGATGTTCTGTGACTTGCCACCAATTAAGTGATGCTTCTTCAAACTTATAGATTGCAAAATCCACCCTTTGTCCCTCGGAGTTATCAGGAATAGAGATGGCTTACTCTATTTTAGTTAGCCACCGCTTGGTGAGTGCTGGGAGTGCTTTTAGACTTGGTGGTTGAAAACTAAAGAATCGTTCAAGAGCCTTATCACTGGTTTCTTCATGCCTCTCGAGACCTCGATTATTCTCACTAAAGTTTCTTGGTAATGGTTGTTGCAAGAACTGCATGAATTGTTGAAATATTTCGAACAATTTCTTCGATTCTGTTCTTGGCGTGGAATATGTTATTCATCCCATTGGTTTTCAAAATGTTGGGAGTAGCATTTTCATCATAGCTGGAGGGGTTATTTCGTCTTGCACTTGATGATCCTTCATCTTGACACCTAGCTCGTGTCTTGACGACACCATCAAATTTATGTATACGTGGTGTTTTAAAACACATTTGTTTTAAAGCAGAAGTTATTATTATAGTAATGCTTTAATGCACAAAATTAAATTAATTAGACTAGTGCACAGTTAAGTTACCTCTCTCGAAAATGGTGACAACTGTAGAGAAAATGAATCAAAAGAGATTTGGTACCATAGTATCACCCATCCTTGGGTGTCCGGGTTTACTCGATCTACGTGACAACCATAATAGGCACAATAAAATAAACTTTCGAGCTCGGCCTATAGCACATCCCATGATTTCTCATCTCCTATGGATCCCAAAATTAGATGCATGTGAAACTCAACTCTTAGGTAACTAATGGTTGGTTGCTCTTTCTTACCAATGTGCTCTAAGCATACCTGCACGACCACTAGCGACTTTTACCATGAAATAAGCCAGTCAAATTCATCAATCTCGTACAACCCAAAGCATAAAATTCTTACGGAAGTTTATTCTATTACCCAAAGATATTTCGTAACGGACTGGGAACCTGCGAAGAGGATGCCACCACTGTGGGACCCGACTCGGGAAAGACTATATTTTCCCTTATCTGGTACCACATTCTATACGAAACATTACGTACGAGAGTTTTAAAACTTATCGGAAAAGCGGAAGTTTTTAAAGTCAAACATTCATTTTACGGCAGCGGAAGCGTTTATACAGTCTAAGTAACAAAAAATACAACCCAGTACAAACTCCTCATAACGGTCCGACACTTTATAAAGATGAAATACTATAGCAGTCTTGGTAAGCCAATATTTCCATTTTTCCTAATTTTTCTCCGGTTCTAGATCCTGTACACCTGTATCTGGAACTTACAATAAATAATAAGGAAAATAGAGGTTAAGTATCTGAGGACTTAGCGAGGGAATAACATTAGCTTTCATATCTGTAATTATCAAACAGTGTAATGTATCAATATGATACGCCATGTAACAAAGATCTTGTAATCAAGTAATTGTCAATAATGAACAGCGACGATTCATGATTTCAGAATGAATATCGTGGGCTAAAGAAGTGGCTCCCACCAGACAGTTCGGTGTAGCACTTTTCCCCACATATTCAGATAGGATCTGTACAATCATTCATTTATGAGCCAAGGTGAACCATTCTCCGGACCGTAAAACTGTGCGCGTTGTTCAGATGAACCATATACCCGGACTGTCATCCGTTGCTAATTGGACTCACTTTTCGGGCCGAAACCACGTTGTCCAGTGGATTAAATATACAGGGCTCTCATTCATTCAGTCAAAGAAATCATTCAATCACAGGAACCGATAGTAATCGATAACATCCAAGATAATGAAATATGCATATCAAGATGATCAATGAACGAGATAATGTACAATATGATAACACATATGAATGGGTGAGGATAATGAATTAACAATTTATTGTAAATTCCAGGCCAAATGCCAAAAAGGCTATATAACAATAAGATCGGTAGTACACCTCACCTCACAACTTGATATCTTACTGGATTGGCTCGATCTTGAACCCAGTTACGAATTAAATTCCTATCAATATAATATAAATAATTTATGATGATTAGTAACCCCAATATGTGGTTGAATCTTCTTAAAAATCATTTTTGTACAAAACTTGACCTGGTAATTTTGAATAGACTTTAAAAATTCATGATAATTCAACCATAAGTCGAAGCATCACGAAACTTTCCATCAATGCCTAAAATTAGTCTAGAATTGTTCGGCCTGTGGAAAAAAACAATATCGGGGAGGCGCGTGTAATTCATGCACCGGCGCGTGACCGAGCTTCGGCGGCTATGCGCAGCTGTAATTTTCAGGGAGTGATCGGATCATCGAAATCTACAACTTTCATGTAGAAACTATTTTGAAATTAGCAGCCGATTTTGCCCAGATTCTGATTCTTCGGAATGATTCTGGAAATCCGTACGTACGCCGACAGTTTGGGCGATCGGCAGACATTTGCATAAACTCTAACTCATTTTGAGCAACTTTTATTTTATACACAAGCCCAAAAACAGTTTGTGCATAGAAGAAATGAAGGCATGAACACACTACCTCAAAGCAGATTTCTGGGTTGGATTTCAACTCAAGTTCTTCACGGGTTTTCGAAATTTCTGGGCGATTTGGCTTTAATTTTGTTACACCTCTCAAACTATATTTTTCTGGGTGTATAAGGAGGATTGTGTGAAAATCTTAGAATTTTTGGACTGTTTGGTAATTTTCTGGTTTGTTTGGAGATTTTTGGCTAACTTTCACTCATTTCTACAATCCCTAAGTTTCTTCAGCATGCTTGAACACGAAATTTTGTGTCTAAATCTGATGGGGTTGAGTGTATTTATAGGCATTGTGTGCATGGATTGAAGTCATGTTGGTTTGACAAGTGTTGAGTAGTTTGCCAAATATTAAGTCCTAAAAATTAATTCAAACATGATACTTTTTTTTAATTATTATTTTATTATTATTATATATGTATCAATTCTTTGATTTATATATTTACACATATCTATTTGAAACATAGGGGGGTTGTTACAGCCCATGAAAGAAATCATATATTGTTAGACCTGGTCATTGAATTATTCCACATAATGGTTGAACCACTTATTTTGGTGATAAAATTTTACAACTATATCTAGAAGCTTTATCTGAAACTAACTTCTGCGTATAGAATTCTCTTCCACGATTCCTTCAGGCCTACATGGAGCATAAGCAAAACATGGCACAGTGTGTTCCACTATATTTAAAATTGTAGATTATAAGAGAATAATGTGATAATAACAGCATGGATTATTTCACAACAACTGATCCAATGTTTGAACTTAGATGGCATGGCATCATAAATCTCACATATTAACAAATAAATCACATTAACATTACCTTAACCACGACAGTGCTGGCAGTAGTGCAAGTCATAATTTTATTCAAAATCTGTAGTGAAGAGCTTGGGACTGCTAGTTGATGAAACGAACATAATTGGAGTTTGGGTTGGAGATGGGTATCAAGTTACAGCAAGATGTATATTTCATGGATTAGGATCTTGAAAGTAAAGATAGACAGCTACTCATTTGGAATGGAAAGGGTGAATTTCAAATTTAGACCTGGGTGGCTTCAAATTTCGGGTGAGGTCAAGGTAGACAGGATAAAATTAAAATGGCATTTAAGCATTTGGAGCAAGAAGTCGTGATACAAGGGGATCCCTCAAATACGAACCCCCGCATCTATGCTTTCTGTACAATCTCTGATTAAAACAGTTGGGGTTGATTAATGTGGGATTGTATGGAATATCATTGGGCTCGAGGAAGAAGTGATAACCAAAAAGAATCAACACAGAGGAGACAATTGTGTGAAATATTAAAAGAATTACAAGGAATATCTGTCTAACCGAAGATGTTGTCACCAGAGAGAAATACGAATAATACTATAGTTACTGAAAATGGGAAATGTCTGGTGTGGGAGAGACCATGCCTATATTCTCCAAGCCACAAAATGAAATTGATACCGGCAGAGAGGCTAGCATCTTGAATTATTCAATCTACTGCAATCTATACTTAAGTTCAATAATTCTAGTTAAAAAGAAACATGGAAGTTGATGATTTTCTGTGGATTATCGAGCATTAAATGAAACAACTTGGGAGGATGCTGATACTATTTAAAAAACCAAATTCCTAGCTTAAGCCTCAAGGAAAAGGTCGGACTGTAAGGCTGATTTTCAATCCAGTGGCAATGTTATGAACCAAAAAAAGGCCTAGAAAGTCAGTAACTTCCTCCTAATTGTCAAGTACATACTAGCAAGGTTTGCTTGGAAAGGGAAGGAGTATATAGGTCCAGAGATTGTTAGAAAGAGTCATTCAAACATATTTTTGTTACTGCTAGTTTGTACTAGGTAAGAGAATTGATTATTTCTCTTGTAAAAAGGATAATTACATTGGCTGGGTACTGCTACTCAAATATTTTCTTATTGAATCAATTTGCTTTCGATTAATATATCAATACTAAATTCATGGATTCATTGTTTAACTTGCTTTTGACTTGTTGGAAAACAGACTATGACAGACACAAGGCATCATGGATTAATTTCAGCCAAATCATGGGAGTATATTCCAAGTACTTCCAAACTGCCAATATATATTAATTGTTTTGGTCTTATTTATCTTATAACTTTCCTCCCTGACGTTTTCCATAAGTTCAATTTCTTATCTGACAATATATATTAATTGTTTAGTATAGTTATCTTATAACTTGCTCCTCTTAACGTTTCTCTATAAATTCAACTTATTTTTTACTCAAATATCATTAATCAGGCTACGTCATTATGACCATCATGGAATATCATTCAATATGCCTTTGCCTTATCCAATACCAATGCAAAGAGATATAGACACGTGAAGTATTGATTGCTAGAAAAATATTTTGCATTATCTCCTACAAACCTTATGCTAGTTACTATTCCATCATGCATATCTTAAATCACATTAATATGCATACATAAACTTCTCTTTTCCTGAATATCCACCATGATATTTCTCTTGGCACTTTATCGTACGCCTTTTCTAATTGAAAACTATAAAATGCAAGTTTTTTTGCAACTCTACACTCATCGGCGGTCAGTCTCGGCATACTTACATCATCAATCTTTTAATGTAAATAGTGTATCTTCCAAGCATTAACCCATATGCATTTTATAAAATAAACTTATCAATCATAGTTTATGCTTGAGTACTCTTGCTCAATATTTCATAGAGTGACTTGTAAGCTACTAAAATTATCTCTCTATGCCTCACGAACATGTTCCATTTTAAGTCTCGTATTGAATGGTTTACTATCCAATCTATCAAAAGATCTCCCAAGCACTTTCATACTTCTATTGGAGTATTTGGTGAGGAGGATTCAAAATTAAATAAGCTAGGTTGGGTTCAATTTGGATTATCTCTCAAGGGTCACATTACCTGTTTTGCACAACCCATCCCATTGCCAGACCAAGACTCGCGTGAAGGACTTTTACAAAATTGTGTGAGTCAAAGAAATAATTATGTGTAATTGTAGAGGAAGCACAACTTAAAAGGCCAATGTATGAGATAATTGCTTAACCTCCAAACTTTGCAGAACTTTCAGGTTGCTCGTGAGCATAAGTGAGATTATAGAACTCTTTTGTTTGGTAATTATAAAGATAACCTGCATGAATTCCGGAAAATCCATTAAAATTAGCAAGCACAATACTGATGACATGGGCCCCTATCCTCATGCATATTTGATGAGTTTGTAGAATATTTGTGCAAAGTAAATATAGAATCATTTAGCATCATGGGGCGAGTAGCTCAACATACAAGCTGATGTTCACCAAAAAAAAAAAAAAAAAAACAAAACAGTAAATGATAGGTTATCAGCAGAGCTGAGTTTACTATGATAAGGGAAAGGTGACTGGACATTCTTCAGAATTATCCATAGATGGACAATTGTGAACAAAATTACCCCAAGAATTTTAAATTTACACAATTGAATGTAGAGAAGTTCTAGATACCTTGGCCGGGAGAATTCAACATGCTATTAATTAAAATAGTGTCGTATCCTACAAGTCTGTTTATTAGTAGCTGCTGCCATCTGGACAAAAAAGATTATTACAATCATGTTACTAGTGATAAACATAAAAAGTAAGTAATCCTAATAGTCCTAAGGAACTTGTTATGGGGGAAACGATATGGGAGGGAAACAAATTAATTTGAGGGATGAGATTAATTCGGAAATACAGCATCAGTGCAACGTTACACGCTAGTAACGACCAAATCATGGGTATATCAAGAATTGGGTAATTCAAAATTATGTTTCTAGGTGGTTATATGACATGGCAAAGGAATGAAAATAGTGAATGGCAATACATACCCATTTATTTGTAACCAATAAGCAAACCATCAAAACAATTCACTTCAGTTGCATTTTCATTACATCATTCAACTAGATCCTCTATTAAAACGCATGTAACTGAGCTAAACCTAACTGATTATTCTCAATTGAACTTATGTTATATCAAATACATGCAAACCCTCAAACATATGCAAGCCTGTTTATCATGACGGATGATACCAGATGTTTGGAGACAGTGCAGGTGGTAGGTGCTAGAGTACACAGTTGAGGAGTAATAACAGGGTGAGATGTAGAGACAAAGGATGGAAAGATGGTTAAGTGCAGCAGTAAGTGGGAATTCAAGAAAAGCCAAAAATAGATTTTCCATTGACAGTGGAAGCAAGAACTATGGAAGGAAGAAGGATGATGGTAGGTCTTGAAGGAGATGGATAAGAGAAGTGGTACTGATTGACAAGTTGGTATTTAAAGTTGGAGTGCATTCTTCTTATTTGAGAATTGACAAACTGATGGGAACAAAGGAATAAATAGGCCTAATAAATTTGTAGAGAACCTGCATTCATAGGTATTATGTCTGCCAATCCTGCGACTGTAATCAAGTTTTGATTTATGACCCTGAGATTTGAACTCCACGGAAACCCCTATGGCTTTTTTAGTTGGTTTTGGGAGTTTCCAGCGAGGAGTTTTGGGGCAATGCTTTAGGAAAATAAACTGTATATTTGGTTTTACTGCAGATAAATAGAATTTTTGCTGTAGATGTCACATCATATTAGAAATTATCGGATGAAATTATTCTAAACTATTACATTCTGAGTTGTAGTGTAATATAATAATAGTACGTTTTTTGGCAAATGATGAAAATTTTATTCAAAAATAATGATTATGGTGGAAAATGTGAGATAGGGGAAAATATATTTTGGAGAGAGAGAACAAAAATAATATAGTGTTTGTTTTAACTTCGAAAGATGGAAAATTGTTTCCAGAAAACAAACAGACAAGGCCCTGATTCTTTGTTTAAAACATTCTGATCCCTTTTATGTACACATTCTCATCCTTCTGTTCAGATTCATTAATAACAAAAATTTCTTTCCTACACATGCAAACATGTATAACATGGCCCTTTATTTACATGTGGTGTGCCTGCAAGCGACAAGTAGAAGAAACATTCACAATAAGCCTATTTATTAATATTAATGTCCTACAGGTTACACAAGGGACTGTGGAAGCATGCCAAGGGACAGAAGGAGTGGATGACTATCTGGGAAGCAATAATTTGGACCATTTGGCTGATGCGCAATAATCTTATTTTCCGAGGAGCTGACGATATCAAGGGCGATCTGTTAGAATTAATCATTTTTAGATCATGGTTTTGGATTAGTAATAGAGGAGTTCATACATTGGGGTCCTCGTTTTGGGACTGGAGACATGAGCCTAGAATTTGTTTATTAGCTCTTCGTAATTCTGGTCAAGGCAGACAATTGGTTTATTCAGTAACAAAAATAAGAAACCAAATCAACAAAAGGATGAATATTACAGGGCTGAAATTGTTTATTCAAGAAAAAAAATAGGAATATCACATTGACAAGATCAGAAATAAATTTGGTGAAATTTAGACTCGCAGAATAAGAGTGAGAACGTTGTGGAACCTCCACAGTTCACATTCAATTTTTTTTTTGGTCGGAAAAAGACATAATATATAAAAGAGTACCAGAGGTACTACGAAAGTTTACAAAAAGACTTCTAAAACGCGTAGATAAAAATCAAGATGCTAATAAACAAACCCTAGGTTCATTCACCCAGTCCGAAAGTACATAAGAAAAGCTAGGACTACTGCTATGTCTAATCCAAAACCAAGATCTAAATTGTACTAGAAAGAAAAGGTCGTCCTCTGGCTCGTTGCTTCCACTGAAAATTATTTTATTTCTGCCTAACCATATGGTTCATATTATCGCGAACCATATAGTTAACCAACCATTTCTTCCTCTTTTTTGCTCCCAAAGACCTTTGTGCTGCACCAAGTGAATAGCCGGATTGCCAGGAAGTACGAGAGTGACTCTCAACCACTTGTAACATTTCATCCATAACGGGTGGGAATCCGAGCACCTAAACAAAAGATGAGTTGTAGTCTCCTCCACTTGTTGACATAAAACGCACAGATCTGGGATCGGTCCTCGGAGAACATCACGTTTCCGTAAGTTCTCCTTGGTCGGAATTCTGTCTTTAAATACCCGCCAAGCGAAGGCTCCAACCTTTTTCGGAGCCAAAGTCTTCCAGATGTCATCATAAATCATCAGAGATTCGTCATCAAGAACTTCATCCTCTACAAAGGTTCCATATGCCGATCGAACAGAGTAGCAATTGTTATCTTCAAGGCGCCACTCCCAAGTGTCTTCCTTATCTTGGTCCAAAGCTGACCTGTCAATAAAATTGAGTAACAAAACAAAAACATCCATTTCCCAGTCGAATAAATCCCGTCTCCAAATCCATATTCCATCCACCCCCCCCCCCCCCCCCACCACATATTCCCTACTAAAATGTCTCTATCCCGCGCAATCGATGCTAATCTTGGAAACTTTTCTTCCAAACTTACCTCCCCCACCCAGATATCCGTCCAGAATTTCGTCCCAAGCCCATACTCTTCGAAACAGCCCCCCCCCCCCCCCCCCCCCCCCCCCAAAAAAAACCACCCCGAATGATCCAAGAAAGTATGCTTTATAAGATCTCTCCACCACACCGACTGCATACCCCTCACCCCCCTCTCCCTGACACAATATCTCGGCAGTTAAGATTACTTTAGAAGACAAAACCTGCAACCACAAAGAATTCCCCCCTTAATAATATCCCACCCCCATTTTCCTAATCAAGCATTATTAAAAAAGTCCAGGTTGCGAACTCCCAAACCCCCCATTTGCTTAGACTTGCAAACCACCTCCCATTTGACCCAGGCCACTTTCCGACAAGTTTTCCCACCCCCCCCACAAGAAAGTTGATTGAATTGATCGAAATTTGGATAGGATAGCTTTTGGGGCGCGGAACAGGGTGAAGAAATAGACCGGTATCGAAGACAGCACGGCATTCAGTAGAACCATCCGGCCCCCAAAGGACAGGCTTTTATCATCCCAGGCCGCCAGTCGTTTCCGAATTTTCTCCAAGATAGGTTCCCAAGACGCACATTTCCTCGGATTTAATCCCATCGGGATACCCAGATACTTAAAAGGCACGATCCCCACTTTACAATTCAGCACACCCGCCATAGCATCCAGTTGTACCGGATCTACATTAATGTTCCAGCGAATAGATGGTGATCTTCTACTGCCACGCCGTCTTCCTATTATCTAACCTACTTTCTAGATTTAGTTTTTTGTTTACTTCAGATGAAGCTTAAGAGTAGTATGTTTTGAAAATCTAATTGTGCCTAAAAACTCATGCGGTAGGCAGATGGCATGTGCATGCTAAAAGAGGATCACCTACAATACATTACATACTAAGGCCTCTGCTGGTATAAGAGCTCCAACTTAAATAAGTAGTATTTCATTTTCATCTTTTAAATCCGAACTGAAGTTTGGTATCATAAGATTGACACAAAGTTGTTGACTAGGCGAAGATACATTAAATTCTATACGTGACATAGGAACAACAAAGTCGCTAGAAGATCTCATGCTTTCCTATATGAGTTTTAGGTTAAATCAAATCCACAGGAAAACACATAAATATCTTCTGTCCACATAAAGTATAAAAGGACTGCAAATCAAACCTTAATTCAAGTAACTAAAATACACTGTTTTTTTCTAAATGAAACTGGTGATCCAAAGATAAGGGAGAAGAAGGAGCTAGGAAGAGATGCAGGTGATAATATTACCGGTTTCCAAAACAACTATGCTGAGCTGAAATGCTGATGTTGATGGTACGGATGTTATGCTTTGATCTAGCTTCTTCTGGCAAGAAGAAATAACCCTAAACAAAAAAACATATCACATTAATAAGAGCCAAATAATAAGCATCAGTAATTTCTGTATAATTAAAAAAAAAGTTCTATAAGCAACCAGATATATCTGAATGCACAAAAAGGAGGCAACAAAAACCCAGAGTAACAAAAAAGTATACCTTACCTTTTCCATGGTATATAAATAAGCTGGTTCGAATGCTTTGCTTCTCATTTCAAGCCACTGCACTGAATTATTGACATCAAGAACAATCTAAGATTATATGTAAGAGAAAGACTTGTATACTATGACAAAATTCCCTTCAAAATATATTAAATAAAGCTGCGGCCAAATTTGGGTCTACCCTTCAGTTTTAGAAACTGGGAAAAAACTACGACAAAATGGGGGAAAAGATCCAAGTTTAGTTTTCTAAGGATTATCATCTCTATAAGAACAGATTTTTCGACTAGGTGGTCTGCATTGCAAGGAATATCCGGCTTACATCTCAAGCAGTGAGGAGTTCTTTAAACATGAGATTCATCTTGATTTTGAGACAAAGTGCTGAAATGAACAATACTTTCATATGCTCATCAGATTTCATTTGATGGGAATTGACAAAGGCAACATTTTCTGAAGAAACATTCAAGCTAGAACCAAAAAATTGGCTCAGCTGCAAGTCGTAAAGCTAAAGTATTTCTTTTTTCTTATACAAGAGAAAATACTCATTGCTGAAAATAAAAAGAATTAAAGGATAAGACATCCTCTTGATAGAGTTATAAATGTTTCATTTACTCCTCATCTTGAGATATGACAATGACACTAGCATGTTTACTTAAACAACAGAGTTTCTTATCTTTCACGTCTACTTGTGCTTCTTAAAAAATATGACTATTCCTTTCTCTCCTTATCATCGGAATGCTTGCTGATAACCAATTTTTTTCTGCATTTATTTGGCTTAGACATGCAGACAATCTCCTATAATTGCATTGCTTTTCCAAGCCAATCATAATGAAAAACAACCCTCAATATCTTATGCCAAAGATATGTTGTGAAACTACAAGAGGGAAAGAGAAGGCCTCCACTCTCCAGATTGTGGCAAGCTCAACAAAGCACACACCAACTAGGAGACGATGTGATTAAGATTTTCCTCTGTAATACAGCATGAACATTCAATCTATCAAATGGTAAAATAAGTTCATACTTGAACCTTATGAATATTGAGATGTTCCATATGAGAGGGAAGAATTTGCGAGAAAGAAGAGCAAGGTTGTTGGTAGATCTGGCTGCCGTTCAACTCCCAACAAACTCTAGCCTAAGCTAAACAAGATCAAAAAGCCTTAATTTGCTCCTCCAATCTATGAGTGACCTCTCCCCTATAGTGGAGATTTCACAAAATGACCAAATAATCTTCAACCTTGAAGAAATATGTGATTAAAATGCTGGGTAAAAAAGACAATTGGAAGCCATTGGGAATATCAAAAAGGAGTCCTTGCCTCCAACCAAGGATCTTATCTACACACACAACCCACTTTGCACCTAAAGCGGTTGCACATAAATTTGCCGAAACAATAGCCCGACAAATTAAAGACATGCCAATAAACACAGCATGCATTCTTAGAAGAAGTCAGATAATAACTTTATCAAACCGCAGCTATTTTATGTATTCAACCAACCAGGTCAGAAAAGTTATATCTATGGATTATAAACCAAAAAACTTAAATATTTTTATATCCTTCCACATAAACCATGTCACCAAATAGTTGATAACTGAATCAGAAGATATGCCACCTACCTGCATATGAGTTGAGCAAATCCAAATGCAAAATTTTTAGGCACTTACGAGTATTAAAACTCAAATTTATACCAGCAATATCCTGCATGAAATCATGGAAATAAATGTTTAATTAATGAAATTTTTTATGCATTTTGAAATAAAGAGGCCATCAGTAAATAATTCAATGACTACAAATCTTAGTCAATTCAGCTTTCTTTTCATTCCAAACAGAAAGAAGGGCGGGAAAGAAGATTCCTTAACCCCTAGTAGCATTTTCTTCATTTTCAATGGATTTTACAGTACATATCCACCAAAACTAGCAGTGTCCAATGCTCATCATTTGCACCAAATTACATCAGATATTGTTTCAAAACATCAGGTGATAGAACATATCAAGCAATACATACAAAAGAATGGTTTCCGATGTCAATACATTATTCTGTAAAGCTTGTAATCTTTTATCAAAAACCATGATAAAAAATAAAGCACATAAGATAACCCAAAAGCAAACAAAAGAGTAGTATCCAAAAGCATAACCACGAATATTGAAAGGCAGCGGAGGCATGACAGATATTTTAATGTGATAATACAACTCACGGGAAATATGTCGCTCTTAAGATTTATTTTGATGTCTAAATGATTCAAGATTCAGTCTCTGAAACACTCAACAGGGCCATACACTGCAATCTGGAGATATTTTAATGTGATAATACAACTCACGGTAAATATGTCGCTCTTAAGATTTATTTTGATGTCTAAATGATTCAAGATTCAGTCTCTGAAAACACTCAACAGGGCCATACACTGCAATCTGGAGCTTCATAGTTTTGAGCTATCGAGTCTGCTACATGAGTATGTGACGGATGGTAATTTTCTTTCAAAAATCAATTCCAAAAGTTCTATCTCCACAGAATGGTTCAATGACTACCAAAAATAATTATTGTAACAATTTGGTGCTATTATTATTTTCACCAACATAAATAATTTTCAGGAAGAAAAAACTTTGGAAGCTCTACATGTCAGGTTACCCATGCAACCCCTGCTCTGGGGATTCCACAGATGTGATCAGCAACAACGTAATGAAAACAGAAAGAAATAAAGAAAAAATAAATAAACAAAGGTATTCCAGAGAAACTCATATATCACAGTGTTCTCACCCATAAACCTCCAAGAAGTTTCTTCGCCAATCTCAAAAGGAAAAATAAGCGACCATGCCACTTTTGGCCCTGACGAATTATTGCTGCTTTAAGTGATTCTTTAGGTGAACTAAAGAACCTAATAGATGCTACATCTTTACTAATTGTCCGAGTCCCATCGTCATCTACTGGTTTAAAGCTCTCACTGTTAACAGCAGATTCTTGTTTAGATTCCATACCGTTGCCAGTCTTCCAATATTTTATGGTAGATTGCCCCCTCACATCAGACCTTATCCAACTCAACCAAGATTTTGTGGACATTATATGTGGTCCATCTCCAACCCCTTCTGGAATGTTTGTCACCTCATGCATGGACTCATCATGCGACCACAATCCGGCACTAGCTATCTGCATCAGATGACAGAAAACTCATTGACATTTGTCTCGAATAACTATTTGATCAGAAAAATACTGAAAATTCACAAAATTGCTATAGATATTACACTAAATTGCTCGACCTTCTAGCGTAGACATGATATCAATCAATTTATCCAGGAATAAAATATCATTGTGTAGGTACACAACAACAAATGCATACTAATTGCGTCGCATCAAACACGTAAAATACAGCGAACAACAAAGCCAATAAGAAAGCAGAAAGCAAACGAGAGAAATTTACTGCATACTCTAATTTGAATCAGCTGGGCCTCGGACAATTCGGTTATGGAAAGCTCACCCGAACAACCAGGCTTCAAAACGATAACAAAAAAATTATTATTAAGCACAAGAATCACAAATATTAAAGCTGATTCCAAATATGTTACTAATGACGAAGAAAGAAAATACCTGTTGAAAATAATTGGCGTGCATGACAACAAGAATACAGAAGAGGGTGATGGCCAAGAATAAGAAGAAATACTCAAGGGTGACTCGTATTTTGGGGGTCAGCATCTCTGAAAATCTCTCCTGCACCCTTATAAACGTATGTTCAGGATCCATTTTTCTTCTGTATAATCAGTAAACCCCTCTTTTAATAGAAGAAGGTGAAGAGAATTGAAGTAGAGATTGTCCGCTACCAAAACAAAAGCGTAGTGGTGAGGGTGTTCATTCGGTTCTAATGTTCAAATTGAACCGGAATTTAGGTTAATCGAAAACCAAAATTCGAAACAAAATTATTCGGTTTGGTTTAAGTTTTAATTGGGGTTTTTTTGGTTTGGGGTTTTGGTTTGAACCGTACTTTTTCTTTTAATTTTTTTCAAAAAAAAAAATTTAATTGAATGATTAATTGATGATGTAAAAACAAATACAAATATATTATATATTTGATTCAAATGAATTCTGAACCTTTCATCTTTTAATTTTAAACTTCTAATATTATCTTGAAGCTATTTAATACAAAAATCGAGTTTAAATAAGACAACAAAATAAATTATATTATACTTGAAACACGTTGTTAATTTACGAGTTCTTATTCATACGATCAGGAGCGAAACCATTAAAAAATTTATTTTAACCATAAAAAATTTAAATATTTTTAAAATTTTGTTTTTTTTTCTAAAAAAACGGTTTTCGGTTCAGTTCGGTTAACCGGAGCCTGTAATAGAAAACGAAATTTCTTTAAAAAAAACGAAAACGGAACCAAAACTTTTTATGTTCGGACCAGTTCGGCCGGTTAACCGAACCGGTAAACACCCCTAGTCAAGAACCAGAATATATATATATATATATATATATATATATGACCAAAGTTGCAGCCATTATCATTTGGGTGTATACTGACCACTGGGTAAACCCTCGGATTGATGTAATAATCTACAAACAGGGGCGGACGCACACAGGGGGTGCCCCCTTCCCAAAAATTAAAAAAAAAATTATCTAAAAAAAAATTATAATTATAATTTTACCCTAAAAAGGTATAGTTTATCCTTTAAAAACTACATATTGTCCCTCTTCAATTATATTTTAACTCATAATATTTTTTTTCCTAAAATTTGTTTGTTTCCTTCCCAAAGATCATGTGTCTGCTACTGTCTGCAAATCACACCGCCAGGTAAATTATATTAGACAGACCTGTTGTATATGCTCGACCAAGAAAGTGCTTGTATATAAAATCGAACTTATGACTAAAGGTTATTACGTTCATTTACTTCATCAATTCCGTCACCAAATAGGCAAAATGTATATATATTATTCTCACCGTTGATCGGTTTGATATTTTGATGCATTAATTAAGTTTTCTTTTTGAATATTTTTTAAATCACACATTAAGAATGTTAAATAAAATTCAATTAAATCGACAATTTTTTTAAGAAAAATAAAATTTTTTGAGGTCTTTTATGCCTTGTATGTTAACAAATTCACATAGCAATAGTTTGAAAAAAAAATCAAGGAGTTCTACTGGGGGTTTTTAATATTATAACCTAATTTTAAAAAAAATCTTGACAAAATAACCTGAAATAAAAGATATTCACAAACTGATCCAAAACGTCAACTGGATTGGCGTGTTCAACTTTAAAAGTTGAACACGCCAACCAAATTAACAACTTCAATTTTTGGTTTTTTTTAACAAACAAATTTAAAATAAAAAAGACCATAATAAAATTTATGCCTCGCATTATCAAATAAATTGCAAAAACCATGTCAATGTTTTTCAAATTTTACATAACATTTTTTTATTATCAAATTCGAAAAAAGATAAAAATCGCAAGAATTAGAGTAACGTCCTGTTACGGGGATGTTGCTTCCAGTAAAATTTAAATATGTTCCGCGACTAGATATGGCAATGGGACTGGTCTAGACCCGTATTAAACACGCCATGCCGGGGGGTTCTGCACCCGCTTCAATCGGGTTTTGAAGCGAGGAGAGGCGGGTCGTTTTGCCAAACCCGCCCTGTACCCGCCCCGCTATACATATATTATTATTTTTAAAAAAATTTATTGTCGAATATATATTTTACCTATTTGGTTGAAAATAAAGTGTCATTATTTAATTTTACATCGAAACTAATATGAACACATAAGTTTTGATATAAAATTAAATATTGATATTTTTATTATTTAACCAAAGAAGTGAAATGTATATTAAATATTAGTTTTCTTTTAAAAAAGAATAATAAATGTATAGCGGACTCGGTCCGTAGTGATGGCAATGGGTCAGGTCTAACCCGGATTCATATTAAACTCGTCTTGTATGGGATGGGTCTAAACCTAGTCAAACGATCCCGATGAGGGGCGGGTCCTGGGTTTTGAAGAAAATACTTTACATAAATACAAATAGAGAAATATGTCCTTACATAAATTTTTCAGATTGAGATGACTTTTGGAAATACAAATTTGGGTGCTGCAATGTAATTCGGAATAAATTTTAAAATTGATATCATAAAATATAAATACTTTTAATACAAGTCCCAAATTTTTAGGGCAAATCAAATATAATCTCACATAAATTAATTTAATCAAAGATAGTCACACATAAATGTTAACAAATTTAGTCCGAAATAAATTATTTATCAAAAGTAGTCCAAAGTCTCCCATTCAATTATGGAACCATTTGTGATAAAATATAATTTGTGTTAGACTATAATTGATTAGTCCTAAAAATTTGGGACAAATATTGATTAAAACCAGTTTATATATGACTATATTTGATTTGTGATTACTATTGAAAAAACTCTTAGGTACCGTTTGGTTTGAAGGATGTGATAAGTAATGTAAAAATTAAAAAAGTATGAAATGATTGTAAAAATAATGTGTGATAAGTTATATGATGTTTGGTTTGAGGATAAGATGGTTGATAAAATTTATTATTTGGTATAATTACTAAAATGTTCTTAACATAATAATAATAATAATAATAATAATAATAACTATTATTATTCTTATTATATAATTAAAATAATAATTATTATTATTATATTATAAAATAGTACTAATAATAATAAATAATAATAATAATACATAATATATATAGATTATTATTACGATATGAATAATAATTATTCTTATTATAGAATTATAATAAAATAATAATAATTATTATATTACAAATAGTAATAAGAAAAATAAATAATAATATAATATCTATATATATAGAGATTATTATACATATATTAATAATTATTATATTATTATATATAAATTATTATATATACCTATATATTATTATTTTATAAAATAATTATTCTATAATAATATATCTATTATCTTCTATATATGTACTTATTATTCTTATTTTTTATCTTATAATATATACTATATATATAATAAAAATATATGTATAGATAATAATATAATACACATATAATAATAATAATAATACACATATAATATAAATATATATATCTAATTTTTTTCCTCCCCTCCTCTCTATATCTCTCCTCCTCCCCCTCCTCTAGATCTCTTATATTTATTTTTATTCTATCTCGCTTCCTATTATTCTTTATCTCTCTAATAATAATAGTCTCTCTCCTTTAAATAATAACATAAACAATTTCTCTATATAATAATTATCTCTCTCTATTATAATCCTCCTCTCTGTATCTCCTAATAATATACATATAATAACAATAATCTATATATATATATCTAAATATATATAATAATAATTATTTTTCTTATAAAATAATCTATATACATATATGTATAATAATAATAACCATAATATTATATATATATATAAATATACTTATTTTTATTATATGTCGATTAATATTATTATATATATATAATAATAATAACAATAATAATATAAATTAAAATAATACAAATACAATAAATAATAATAATGTTGTAGAAAATAAGTTGTATTTTTTGGAGGGAATTTCAAGTTTTGAAATAGTAAAAAATGTGGGAAAATGGTAAATATGTCTTTTTATTATAAAGTATGATTAGAATGTGCTAAAAATTGTGGAATAAAATTTTTTTATACAACAAAGTAAACATAGGATAAATAAGTAATCTAAAGATTAATAATCCCTATCACTTAATCCAAACGGAGCCTTATTGTATGTGACCATTTTTATAAAATTTCCTCTATAAGTCATTAATATTATGGGAAAGACAAAAATGCGATGAACACCATGCTGCCCCCAACCCTATTGTTCCCTCCTTTATGTTGGTTCCTTGATGGGCCTTTTTCTTTTTCTTTTTTTAAGTATGAGCCCACTATAATTAATGTTAAAGGAAATGGGCCCAAAAGAGGGCCAATGTAATGGGCCCTAGTATCTTATGAGATCGGATCGAGCCTATAGAGTTCAGGTCCAAACCGCATCGGATATCGGAGTATCATATCTCATACTATCAATTTGTGTTTATACGTTGATTGATTTTATATATCTTTATAATTTTATATGGAAGTAAATGCATCAAAACATAAATTCAAACCCATCTCCAATCGATTTTCCATCAAACCCTATTTATGACGTAAATGTTGGTTCAGTATATTTAAATAGACGAATTGAATTAGTTTAAACAATCAATGATTACAATTTATAAATTACGTTGAAATACAGAAACAGTAGAACTTACAATAATAGTTTATACACTGTAAAAGCACAACAAGAAACTGGAAATGGGTCTCGACGATGACATAACAAGCCGTATGCCCGTAAACTCAAATTTGCCCGTCTTAGATGGATAACTCAGGAACGATTGCCAAAGCCGCTGCTGATGAAGATCAGACCAGAAGCAAAAAGTGCTTCTGGCCTCCTGGACAAGTGAGTTCCAATGTACAATGCCTAATCACCTCTGTTCGGATTGAAGCAGAACTCCGAGCAGACTACTTCGAACATTAGTAGTGTGTTGTACTCTCAAATAGAATGTTATATGTATGTATGCTAAATTTTCGGATCTATGAAGCAAAAGAGCTGGAGCAGCTTATATAGCTGAGCAGCAGACCTCCCAAAGGTCTCAGAAATTAAGTGTAATGCTTAGTGGGTAGATGAAAAGTCTCAACACTTAACATCAGGTTAATACGAATTTAAGTCTCACAGCCGCGACGCGTCGAGACGACGGACGGACAGCGCGAGAGGGACACCCATCTTTTCTACCTAACTACAATCTATTTATTTGTTTCTCAATATAAACAAATCATAAGTATCTCAAATTTTCAATATGGGATTTCTTTAGTCAATTTACCATTCAAATTCACTTACCAAATTTTGTTCTCATTAACAAAATATTTGGGCTTTTCAATAATTAATTCCAACTGTAAATTTACCAGAAGAGATGAAAAGTTGGAAAAAGTATACAAAATTATGCATTACCATATATTTATCTTAATTTTGCGACCGAGATGCGTTCGTAACAGCAATTGCTCGAGGATAAATGCCTATTTTTTGGGCATTTATTTGGATAATAAAATCGATCCAAATATCCTATCAAAATAAAGGCATGTATCCAAGTAAAAATGTCGTTATTTAATGTACTCAACACCTTTTCCCTATGTTAGGACTCAAAAAACGACTAATACACAATTTACATGTACGTGATATTGCTAATAGATACTTTACCACATATGATTTATAAATATATAATTTACATCCTATAGTTTAAAAATAGGTAGTTTACCTCTACGATTTTTAAAATAGAAAGTTGCGCCAATATGGTATACAAAATATAGCACAATGACCCCTTATATGAAGAAGATATTTTACACCTATTCACAAACTATATGAGAGTAAACTGCATATTTTCAAGCAAAACTGGTAATATTTAAACTGTTTATTTTCACCATATAAATGTAAATTGCATATTTGGAAACTATAGGAGAGTTTGTTGCCAAAACCCCCACAAAAACACCACACATATATAGCTGGTAAAGCTGGTTCTTGTGGTACCCCTTCCCTAAAATTATTCTTCAAGGGATTGGCACTCAGGGAATGAACTGGTTAAATAAAAAAACCAAAACAGGTAATTAATTCAGAGAGCATAATATATTGCCGTTAAAATATTGAGGAATTTCCACTTCATCTTCATCGTCGGTGTGATTTGCCGTCTCTTCTCGAAGGTAAATCATGGTATAAAATTATTGAGCTGGTTATTTATTTTGTTTCTGTGTTGCATAGCATAATATCGAACAAGCTGGTTTTGTGTACTATTGCGCAGTCTGATACATTTCCTTTTGAAAAATGTCTTCTCAAATTTTTTTCACGATCCAGCAAACTTGATAAAGGTAAAATAATATCCAATAAGCTGGTATGTATACTGTTATTCCTAATATTACTACATGTTAACCTTATGATGGTCAACTCTTGATCTTTAGTGTAAGGGATCATCGGCTTCGTGTTCTCTGTAAAACCTGTGGAATGTTCGATGTCTTTTATATGAAAAAAACATTTAACTAATCCGGTTGGGTACAATATTTACTTTGTACACATAGAAACTAATAGACTAATCTTTTTGGGGCGTAAATACGTAAGATGGACGTTACACGTAGGCATATTTTCATTTTTGTGTTGCTGCATCGATCTTGTGTCAATCCTTTTTTATTTTGTCTTTTAACACGCCATCGGAGAAGAAAACTCGAAAAGCGACACCGACATACACATAATACACCAGTCTCTTACAATATGACACAACGAATAAATGAGCAAATGAACGACTTGAATATGATAAATCAAATCGGAGATGTTCAACGTGTGGTTAACTTAAGGATGAATCGGAATGCTTTTGCACGATTGTGTTACTTGTTAACTCACGAGATAGGGCTAGGAAGTCTAGATATGCTAGAGTCGAAGAGAAGGTCGCCATGTTGTTGTCTATATTGACTATCACAAGAAAAATCGAGTTATTGGTCACGTAGTGGACAAACAATCAACACTCATTTCCTTGAAGTTTTGCAATCTATTATCAAGCTACATCCTATATTGTTGATTAAGTCTGTCTTTGTGGATGACAGTTGCACTAATGAACCTTGAAAATGGTTCAAGGTAATATATATGCATTTATTAATTGATCTTACAAATAATAGTTTTATTTCCGCATGAGGCATGTATATTTAAGACACATACCCGGTATATAATAGTTACATTCTCTATCAATGCTAAATTTTATAGGGATGTCATGGTGCGTTGAACGGAACTATGTTAATGTACATGTACCCATATTAGAGAAGCCAAAATATAGAACAAGAAAATACATCATCGCAGTGAATGTTTTTGGGGTTTGTGACAGCCAAATGAACTTTATTTATGCATTAACGGAGGGATCCGCATCAGTTGCTAGAGTTTTATGTGATGCATTGACTTGTGATGATACACTACAAGATGAGGATTGGGTTTTCTATGCGTCGGCTTCATGACAATTTGAAGAAGTTTTTTTTTTTTTTTTCTTGTTGAAGAAGAAGGTCTTTGTGACAATTTGGTGTAAGTTGGTAAAGCTGTCAACTGTAGTAGATATTTTTTGTAAATGAATAGTGGGTATTTCGGTCTTTTTATTTGCTCCTTCGCATTTATACAATGTTTTATCAAATACACCAAACACAAGATTAAGTATCCATGTTTAATCATACACACCAAACACATTATTATTTTTCGTTACTTTAATAATCATATATGTATCTATCTAATTATCTATTCATCACTTATCATATCAATACTACCAAATATTCCCTTAATGAATAGTCCAATAGTGTGTTTTTTAGCAGATCCTTAATTTTAATGATAGATACAAAATCAAATCTATATCTTACCAACAAGAATTAAATTTATATCTTTCCCTTACAATAGTTAACCAAAAACCTATGAAAACAACCACCTCACTTGCAGACGAGTAAAAGTACTTGAGTTTGTTTGATGTTGCTTTAAAAGACAATGTTGTTAGGATCAATCCACATGCGTCCGATAATTTTTTCCCCACAAAAATCGAATATGTGTCAGTTGATTCCGTCCTAGAACAATGTAATTATGCGCAAAATCAAACAGTGCATGTATATGGAACAAGGATCACGCGATAAAGTCAAGAGCAATAAGCACTTAGAAGGCCCGATTTGCAAATACAAGGAAATAGAGGGGGACAATGCAATTGAGTAACAAATTTAAGAAGAAAAAAAACCCTCCAAAAATTTATCTTCCCCAGAAGTCAAGAACCCAAATCCTGGTAAGGTTTGCTCGGTTATGTTGGAATGTCCTTAAGCTCATTATCTTTTAGGTTATTTTTTTTTTGTTGAAGAAGAAGGTCTTTGTGACAATTTAATCATACACACCAAACACATTATTATTTTTCGTTACTTTAATAATCATATATGTATCTATCTAATTATCTATTCATCACTTATCATATCAATACTACCAAATATTCCCTTAATGAATAGTCCAATAGTGTGTTTTTTAGCAGATCCTTAATTTTAGTGATAGATACAAAATCAAATCTATATCTTACCAACAAGAATTAAATTTATATCTTTCCCTTACAATAGTTAACCAAAAACCTATGAAAACAACCACCTCACTTGCAGACGAGTAAAAGTACTTGAGTTTGTTTGATGTTGCTTTAAAAGACAATGTTCTTAGGATCAATCCACATGTGTCCGATAATTTTTTTCCCCACAAAAATCGAATATGTGTCAGTTGATTCCGTCCTAGAACAATGTAATTTTGCGCAAAATCAAACAGTGCATGTATATGGAACAAGGATCACGCGATAAAGTCAAGAGCAATAAGCACTTAGAAGGCCCGATTTGCAAATACAAGGAAATAGAGGGGGACAGTGCAATTGAGTATTTGGCCTCAAATTTAAGAAGAAAAAAAACCCTCCAAAAATTTATCTTCCCCAGAAGTCAAGAACCCAAATCCTGGTAAGGTTTGCTCGGTTATGTTGGAATGTCCTTAAGCTCATTATCTTTTAGGTACTTGCAATCATTAGATTAACACATCTAAATATCGGACGTGTCAATCTAACGGCCATGCTACAGGCAGCATCAAATAAATAGGTTTGCTCTGTGGCGGCTCATTCTCCTCTTTCGATATCTCTCAGTTCCTCTTTCTCTCTAGAGGTTATGGCCGCCGTTGCTCCTCCCGCTGATCGTATCCTTTGCGAATATTGGTCATTTTCTTGTTCTTTTACTACTTTATTTGATCTGTGTTTTTTTTTGTTTCCGAATTTTGTGGCCTGTGTGTTTTTTGTGGATCTATGCACGCTTAATCCGATGGAGGGATTGCCCTATTAATTATTTGATTATTTTTTTCGCCTCGCCCCCTCAACAGAAACTGCCCCTTTTCTGTGATATGAGTACATGTCGAGATTTTGATTTTATGTAGTTCGATTGATCTACTCCTTAGGACGGACATATTTAGCCTTGACATTTGCCTCTTAATGGTTCCGCTGGATTCTTGGTGTTGATATGTTATAGAACAGTCGGAGAATATTAGTTGTTTCTGTTAGTGAGCCTCAAGATGTTAACAAGAAGGTGGGACTGCTCTTTATCGTCTTAGCATCATCCTGTAAAGAGAACTATTATATTTCATTGCTGATGTCTTAGTTTTGTGACACTGGGAGAGTATTGAATTGAAAATCTGAGTTCCTTTACCATCATCTGTTGTAGACACTGCAGATTTGCTGCAAAAATTCTCTTTAAACTCGAAAGCAAAAACTTTTGATGTCCCGGTCGCTACCAAACAAGTGTTTATTTTCTCTTTGGTTAAGTTCATTTTTACCTCTTTTTGATATTTGGGGCTGGGGCATTTCATTGACTTTGCTTATAATTATTGAATTGTGATATTTCTTGCAGCCTTCATTTGTTTCTAGTAATGTCAATAATGGGATTCAGTCAGATCAAACTGTCACACCTCTATTATCAGATCCAACAATGTGCTACCTGCCAACTGGTTATCCTTCCGCTGGATACTATTATGGTGGTAAGTTGATCGTTGGACATATTAGCCCATAGAATTGGAATTGAAGTGAACGTCTTTTTGTTAGTACTGTCAGACTGTGCTTTTTTGTGTTACTCTTGCCCAATCATAATATCATATATTATTTATTTCTCTCTTGATCTGCACCCTCAATTCTTACTTAGGCTATGGTGGGAGTGCTAATGACGGGGAAGAATACACAAAATACATGAATTCTGAGGGGTTTGAGATGTCTTCTGTAAGCTCTCCTACTAATGATGATTTATGAATTTTGTGCATAAATGGTCCATATATCAACGGTTGGTTAGTATGTGCCCGTTGAATCTTATAATCTAATGTTTTTTGTGTGCCAGGGTGTTTATGGAGACAACAGGTCACTCATGTATCATCATGGATATGATTACGCTCCTTATGACCCATATTCTCCAGCTGCTTCCCCTGTGCCACCAATGGGACATGATGGTCAGCTATATGGAGCTCAGCACTATCAATATTCAACTCCCTATTTCCAGTCAATAGCTCCATGTGGTCTGTATTCTGCTATTGCTGCCCCTGTGAAAGGTGAGATGGCCACCGCTGCAAATGCTGACCAAGTGTGTCAATGTATTCTAAAATTTCAAAATCTAATGATGTTTCCAACAATCAGAGTGCAAAGGTAAATAATGGTTCGGTGCCAGCTAGATTGACACAAAACTAATCTTCTAAAGTGATTGGCTCATATGGAAGCGGTACTTTATCTGGAGGAATCCCTGGTTCTGGTTATCTGAAGCCAAGATTTGAATTTGATGGGTTACAGGCTCCGATTCCATGGCTAGAGAGCCCATATTTTTATGATAGACATTCAAGGCCTATAACTAGTTCTTCCATGATTTTGCCATTTGAAAAATGGAAATGGCCTTCCTTCTACTAGGAGTCAGAATACCCGACCTCACCTGATGGTAAGTATGACATTCGACACATTCATAGGTGTTACACTGTTACTTAGGATTTGTACGGGAAAGTTACTTGATTATTATTCTACTTGGAATTGCATTTTACTATTTTGACAGTCACATTAAACTTTTTTCCAGTGAACATGTAAAAGTAAATCTTTTTACACTGTTACTTTGGTTTTTTATTCTTAAATGTGTTGTCAAAATTACTAAGATTGTGTTTGGATTGAGAGACGATTTTAATAAAAGTGTTTTTTTTAACATAAAAAAAGTCCTCTTAAAAAACCGGATGTTTGGTTGGGTCTTTATGATTTGAAAGCGCTGCAAAACTCCAAATCAGGAAGCCCAAAATGTGGGTCTAAAGGCTTCTGGTTTTGCTTCTTCTTTATAACTTAAAGAAACGCTTTTTAATTATTATATTTGGACAAAAAACTGCTTCAACTATTTACATATTTCACTTTAAGAGGCCCAGTTTGATGAAGTGCTTTTTAAGCTAAGTGCTTATGCAGCTAAACTTACCATATGTGCTTCATCCCCAGGGTTTACACCATCCAGGCTCAGTTTCATGAAGTGCTTTATATTCTCATCGCTTATGTATCTAAACTTACCATATATATTTCATCCTCAGGGTTTGCACCATCCAAGGCCAACGTCAGGGACAAATACATCTGATGGATACATAAATAGACTGTATCCTAACAAATTTTATGGTCAGTATGGAAGTGCCTACAGACAAGGCCTGGGCTATGGATTTAATGGTTGTTATTCAAGAACAAATGGACGTGACTGGATGACTGTTGATTGCAAATACAAGCCCAAGGTTAGAGAAAGTGGCTTCTATGGGTATGGCAACGAGACCATGGATGGCCTGAATGAGCTGAACAGAGGACCAAGAGCTAAAAGCTCAAAGAATCGGAAGGGCTTTTCTCCAGTGGATATTGCTGTCAAAGGACAAACCACTCCTATGACTGATACAACTGAATATGATCAAGAGAAGTAAAGTGAATCTCCCAATCGTGAACAGTACAACCTACCAGATTTCCCTGCAACATATTCAGATGCCAGGTTCTTTATTATCAAGTCATACAGTGAAGATGACGTCCATAAGAGCATCAAGTACAATGTCTGGGCTAGTACCTAATGGTAACAAGAAACTGGATTGTACTTACCTGGATTCTCAATCGAAGCCTGGAGGTTGCCCTGTTTTACTTTTCTTCTCGGTAAGCATGCATTCCTAGGATTCGTGTCAGCGGCATACTTGATGTTTGTCTTTCGCTGATATGTTCTATTTCCACAGGTTAATACAAGTGGTCAATTTATTGGTGTTGCGGAGATGGCAGGGAGAGTTGATTTTAACAAGAATATCGAGTATTGGCAGCAGGACAAGTGGATTTGTCGTTTCCCTGTTAAGTGGCACATTGTGAAGGACTTACCAAACAGTCTATTGAAGCATATTATCCTCGAAAATAATGAAAACAAACCTGTAACCAACAGTAGGAATACCCAAGAGGTAATGAATTTACTTGTCACTTGGGATGCACGCTCATCAATATCTGTAGTTATCATTGTTTGTGTTTTGTTTTGTTTTCTTTTTATTTGTCTTGCATTAGAAATTATAATATGATCAACATATTGCCCTCACAGGTTAAACTGGAGCAGGGGCTTCAAATGCTCAAAATATTTAGAGATCATATTAGTAAACAATGCATCCTGGATGATTTTTACTTCTACGAGGGCCGCCAGAAGTGAATCGAGGAGAAGAAAGCAAACAGCAGCAGTTTCAAAAGCTGGTATGTTATGTTGTCATTTATATTTCATGTGCTTTTACTGGTTTTTGATTACCTTTTTGAATGATCAGTTCTTATTGACAGAGTTATTGCGACCTTGCTTTTTTTCTTTTTATTTCTTGATAGGCTAAATTATGGGAAGGAAAACTCACTGAAGAGAAGGTGAAGGACAAAACAGTTACGGATGTGGAGCTTCCCAAGTCGTCAGAAATGGCCTCGGAATTAAATAAACAATCTGATTCTTCAGTGATTCAGACAAATGGGGACTGTAAAACCTCGGAAAATAGCGTTCTTTCGGAATATGTAGATATCCTACAGTCTGTAAATCCTACTGCGATTAAGAAGCCTGTAGCTGAAGGGGTTGCGAATGTTTGCTAGTTTCACCCATAGGCAGTGCATGGGCAAATACATGTAAAATTGAAATACACCTTGTTTCTGCTTCGAGTGCATGGATGGTGCTCTCTCCAGTGTTTGCTGCAGGAGGTCTATCAAGGTCCTGGTGAAACCTGGGAAGAGTTTTGCTGCGTGGAGACCCACCTTGTCCTATGTGTAGTTTTATAATAAAGGGTTTTGTTTTTTGTTTTCCCGTCGGAGTATAGCCTACGTTATTTGTATGTTTAAAGAGAAGCTTATAAAGCAAAGCTTGGAGAGTAGCATATCATTTTGTTTTTTTGGTTATTATTTCATAAAATAACACGCCACTAAACAAGTCTTATGCGATATGCTCGATTGAGATAATATTGGTAGAGGGAATTGAACTCGTGACTAAAAATATTCGCGCTAACTTACTCCACAAACTCGACAACCCATGAAAATCGTAGCGAGAATTATTATGTCGTATTGAGATTTTGATCCCGTGAGTTGGGGGGTTATGGTTTCGTGTCTGACGTGTATATTTTATCTTGTGAAATTAGCAGAAACTTTTTAAAATAATTTGTGAATTTTTGTAATATAAAAAAATAGGATAAATTATATTTAACAGATTTATATAGCCTGGATTAACTCTTATCAGCTATCGGATGGTACTAATTAAAAATCGCAAGAATTAGAGTAACGTCCTGTTACGGGGATGTTGCTTCCAGTAAAATTTAAATATGTTCCGCGACTAGATATGGCAATGGGACTGGTCTAGACCCGTATTAAACACGCCATGCCGGGGGGTTCTGCACCCGCTTCAATCGGGTTTTGAAGCGAGGAGAGGCGGGTCGTTTTGCCAAACCCGCCCTGTACCCGCCCCGTTATACATATATTATTATTTTTAAAAAAATTTATTGTCGAATATATATTTTACCTATTTGGTTGAAAATAAAGTGTCATTATTTAATTTTACATCGAAACTAATATGAACACATAAGTTTTGATATAAAATTAAATATTGATATTTTTATTATATAACCAAAGAAGTGAAATGTATATTAAATATTAGTTTTCTTTTAAAAAAGAATAATAAATGTATAGCGGACTCGGTCCGTAGTGATGGCAATGGGTCACGTCTAACCCGGATTCATATTAAACTCGTCTTGTATGGGATAGGTCTAAACCTAGTCAAACGATCCCGATGAGGGGCGGGTCCTGGGTTTTGAAGAAAATACTTTACATAAATACAAATAGAGAAATATGTCCTTACATAAATTTTTCAGATTGAGATGACTTTTGGAAATACAAATTTGGGTGCTGCAATATAATTCGGAATAAATTTTAAAAATGATATCATAAAATATAAATACTTTTAATACAAGTCCCAAATTTTTAGGGCAAATCAAATATAATCTCACATAAATTAATTTAATCAAAGATAGTCACACATAAATGTTAACAAATTTAGTCTGAAATAAATTATTTATCAAAAGTAGTCCAAAGTCTCCCATTCAATTATGGAACCATTTGTGATACAATATAATTTGTGTTAGACTATATTTGATTAGTCCTAAAAATTTAGGACAAATATTGATTAAAACCAGTTTATATATGACTATATTTGATTTGTGATTACTATTGAAAAAACTCTTAGGTACCGTTTGGTTTGAAGGATGTGATAAGTAATGTAAAGATTAAAAAAGTATGAAATGATTGTAAAAATAATGTGTGATAAGTTATATGATGTTTGATTTAAGGATAAGATGGTTGATAAAATTTATTATTTGGTATAATTACTAAAATGTTCTTAACATAATAATAATAATAATAATAATAATAATAACTATTATTATTCTTATTATATAATTAAAATAATAATTATTATTATTATATTATAAAATAGTACTAATAATAATAAATAATAATAATAATACATAATATATATAGATTATATTACGATATGAATAATAATTATTCTTATTATATAATTATAATAAAATAATAATTATTATTATATTACAAAATAGTAATAATAAAAATAAATAATAATATATAATATCTATATATATAGATTCTTATACATATATTAATCATTCTTATATTCTTATCTAAATTCTTATCTCTACGTTCTTCTTTTCTCCCCTCCTTCTTCTCTCCTCCTCCTCTCTTATCTCTCTCTCTCTCTCCTCCTCTCCTTCTTCTTCTTTTCTCTCTCTCCTCTCTCTCTCTCTCTCCTCCCCCTCTGTCTCTCTCTCTCCTCCTCCTCCTCTCCTCCTCCTCCTCTCCTCCCCCTCTCTCTCTCCCTCTCTCTCCTCCTCCTTCTTTTTCGTCTCCCCTCCTCTCTCTCTCTCTCTCCTCCTCCTCCCCCTCCTCTCCTCTCTCTTCTCTTTCTTTTTCTTCTCTCTCGCTTCCTCTTCTTCTTTCTCTCTCTCCTCTCCTCCTCGTCTCTCTCCTTCTCTCCTCCTCCCTCCCCCTTTTCTCTCTCTCCTCCTTTCTCTCTCCTCTCTTCTCCTCCTCCTCTCTGTCTCTCCTCCTCCTCTCCCTCTCCTCCCCCTCCTCTCCTCTATCTCTCTCTCCCTCTCTCTCCTAATCCTTCTTTTTCTTCTCTCCTCTATCTCCATATCTGTATAATAATAATAACCCTAATATCCTATATCTATATCTTATACTTATTTTTATTATATGTCGATTAATATTATTATATATATATCTCCTAATAATAACCCTCCTCCTATAAATTAAAATAATACAAATCCAATAAATAATAATAATGTTGTAGAAAATAAGTTGTATTTTTTGGAGGGAATTTCAAGTTTTGAAATAATAAAAAATGTGGGAAAATGGTAAATATATCTTTTTATTATAAAGTATGATTAGAATGTGCTAAAAATGGTGGGATAAAATTTTTTTATACAACAAAGTAAACATAGGATAAATAAGTAATCTAAAGATTAATAATCCCTATCACTTAATCCAAACGGAGCCTTATTGTATGTGACCATTTTTATAAAATTTCCTCTATAAGTCATTAATATTATGGGAAAGACAAAAATAAGGATGAAGGTTATTCTTGCTACCTTATTTTTTGGTTCGATTTGTGACAATAAATTTATATACAACAAATAGATAGAACACAGAGATTTTTTACGTGGAAAACCTCGAGGGGAAAAACCATGGGACCTAATTCAGTATGAATTCCACTATTAACAACATAATGATTTACAATATTTTTTACAAGAAAAATGAGCTAAAATTGAAAATAGTAGAGAGGAGAGCCATGGCTGAAAGCTGGTCAAGGAAGAGGCGATGAACACCATGCTGCCCCCAACCCTATTGTTCCCTCCTGTTGGTTCCTTGATGGGCCTTTTTCTTTTTCTTTTTTTAAGTATGAGCCCACTATAATTAATGTTAAAGGAAATGGGCCCAAAAGAGGGCCAATGTAATGGGCCCTAGTATCTTATGAGATCGGATCGAGCCTATAGAGTTCAGGTCCAAACCGCATCGGATATCGGAGTATCACATCTCATACTATCAATTTGTGTTTATACGTTGATTGATTTTATATATCTTTATAATTTTATATGGAAGTAAATGCATCAAAACATAAATTCAAACCCATCTCCAATCGATTTTCCATCAAACCCTATTTATGACGTAAATGTTGGTTCAGTATATTTAAATAGACGAATTGAATTAGTTTAAACAATCAATGATTACAATTTATAAATTACGTTGAAATACAGAAACAGTAGAACTTACAATAATAGTTTATACACTGTAAAAGCACAACAAGAAACTGGAAATGGGTCTCGACGATGACATAACAAGCCGTATGCCCGTAAACTCAAATTTGCCCGCCTTAGATGGGTAACTCAGGAACGATTGCCAAAGCCGCTGCTGATGAAGATCAGACCAGAAGCAAAAAGTGCTTCTGGCCTCCTGGACAAGTGAGTTCCAATGTACAACGCCTAATCACCTCTGTTCGGATTGAAGCAGAACTCCGAGCAGACTACTTCGAACATTAGTAGTGTGTTGTACTCTCAAATAGAATGTTATATGTATGTATGCTAAATTTTCGGATCTATGAAGCAAATGAGCTGGAGCAGCTTATATAGCTGAGCAGCAGACCTCCCAAAGGTCTCAGAAATTAAGTATAATGCTTAGTGGGTAGATGAAAAGTCTCAACACTTAACATCAGATTAATACGAATTTAAGTCTCACAGCCGCGACGCGCCGAGACGACGGACGGACGGCGCGAGAGGGACACCCATCTTTTCTACCTAACTACAATCTATTTATTTGTTTCTCAATATAAACAAATCATAAGTATCTCAAAGTTTCAATATGAGATTTCTTTAGTCAATTTACCATTCAAATTCACTTACCAAATTTTGTTCTCATTAACAAAATATTTGGGCTTTTCAATAATTAATTCCAACTGTAAATTTACCAGAAGAGATGAAAAGTTGGAAAAGTATACAAAATTATGCATTACCATATATTTATCTTAATTTTGCGACCGAGATGCGTTCGTAACAGCAATTGCTCGAGGATAAATGCCTATTTTTTGGGCATTTATTTGGATAATAAAATCGATCCAAATATCCTATCAAAATAAAGGCCCGTATCCAAGTTAAAATGCCGTTATTTAATGTACTCAACACCTTTTCCCTATGTTAGGACTCAAAAAACGACTAATCCACAATTTACATGTACGTTATATTGCTAATCGATATTTTACCACATATGATTTATAAATATATGATTTATATCATATAATTTGAAAATAGGTAGTCTACCTCTACGAGATTTAAAATAGACAGTTGCCCCAATATAGTTTACAAAATATAGCACAATGATCCCTTACATGAAGAATATGTTTTACACCTATTCACAAACTATATGAGGGTAAACTGCATATTTTCAAACAAAATTGGTAATATTTAAACTGTTTATTTTCAAATCATATAGATCTAAATTGCATATTTGAAAACCATAGTAGAGTTTGTTGCCAAAATCCCCACAAATACACCACACAGAACGAGCTGGTAAAGCTGGTTCTTGTGGTACCCCTTCCCTAAAATTATTCTTCAAGGGATTGGCACTCATTGTAATGACATCTAAGATTCTCGTAATGGCACAGAAAGTATTATGTATTACTCAGGGCATGAACTGGTTAAAAAAGACAACCAAAACAGGTAATAAATTTCAGAGAGCAGAATATATTGCCGTTAAAACATTGAGGAATTTCCACTTCATCTTCATCGTCGGTGTGATTTGCCGTCTCTTCTCGAAGGTAAATCATGGTATAAAACTATTGAGCTGGTTATTTATTTTGTTTCTGTGTTGCATAGCATAATATCGAACAAGCTGGTTTTGTGTACTATTGCGCAGTCTGATACATTTCCTTTTGAAAAATGTCTTCTCAAATTTTTTTCACGATCCAGCAAACTTGATAAAGGTAAAATAATATCCAATAAGCTGGTATGTATACTGTTATTCCTAATATTACTACATGTTAACCTTATGATGGTCAACTCTTGATCTTTAGTGTAAGGGATCATCGGCTTCGTGCTATCTGTAAAACCTGTGGAATGTTCGATGTCTTTTATATGACAAAAACATTTAATTAATCCGGTTGGGTACAATATTTACTTTGTAAACATAGAAACTAATAGACTAATATTTTTGTGACGTAAATATGTAAGATGGACGTTACACATAAGCATATTTTCATTTTTGTGCTGCTGCATCGATCTTATGCCCCCTTTTTATTTTATGTCTTTTAACACGCCATCGGAGAAGAATACTTGGAAAGCGACACCGACATACACATAATACACTACTCTTTTACAGTATGACACAACGAATAAATGAGCAAATGAGCCGCTTGAATATGATAAATCAAATCTGAGATGTTCGATGTGTGGTTAACTTGAGGATGAATCGGAATGCTTTTGCACGATTGTGTTACTTGTTAACTCACGAGGGAGGGCTAGGAAAGTCTAGATATGCTAGGGTCGAAGAAAAGGTCGCCATGTTTTTGTCTATATTGATTATCACAAGAAAAATCGAGTTACGATCACGTAGTGGACAAACAATCAACACTCATTTTCTTGAAGTTTTGCAATCTATTATCAAGCTACATCCTATATCGTTGGTTAAGTCTGTCTTTGTGGATGACAGTTGCACTAATGAACCTTGAAAATGGTTCAAGGTAATATATATGCATTTCTTAGTTGATCTTACAAATAATAGTTTTATTTCCGCATGAGGCATATATATTTAAGACACATACCCGGTATATAATAGTTACATTCTCTATCAATGCTAAATTTTATAGGGATGTCATGGTGCGTTGAACGGAACTATGTTAATGTACATGTACCCATATTAGAGAAGCCAAAATATAGAACAAGAAAATACATCATCGCAGTGAATGTTCTTGGGGTTTGTGACAGCCAAATGAACTTTATTTATGCATTAACGGAGGGATCCGCATCAGTTGCTAGAGTTTTATGTGATGCATTGACTTGTGATGATACACTACAAGATGAGGATTGGGTTTTCTATGCGTCGGCTTCATGACAATTTGAAGAAGTTTTTTTTTTTTTTTGTTGAAGAAGAAGGTCTTTGTGACAATTTAATCATACACACCAAACACATTATTATTTTTCGTTACTTTAATAATCATATATGTATCTATCTAATTATCTATTCATCACTTATCATATCAATACTACCAAATATTCCCTTAATGAATAGTCCAATAGTGTGTTTTTTAGCAGATCCTTAATTTTAGTGATAGATACAAAATCAAATCTATATCTTACCAACAAGAATTAAATTTATATCTTTCCCTTACAATAGTTAACCAAAAACCTATGAAAACAACCACCTCACTTGCAGACGAGTAAAAGTACTTGAGTTTGTTTGATGTTGCTTTAAAAGACAATGTTCTTAGGATCAATCCACATGTGTCCGATAATTTTTTTCCCCACAAAAATCGAATATGTGTCAGTTGATTCCGTCCTAGAACAATGTAATTTTGCGCAAAATCAAACAGTGCATGTATATGGAACAAGGATCACGCGATAAAGTCAAGAGCAATAAGCACTTAGAAGGCCCGATTTGCAAATACAAGGAAATAGAGGGGGACAGTGCAATTGAGTATTTGGCCTCAAATTTAAGAAGAAAAAAAACCCTCCAAAAATTTATCTTCCCCAGAAGTCAAGAACCCAAATCCTGGTAAGGTTTGCTCGGTTATGTTGGAATGTCCTTAAGCTCATTATCTTTTAGGTACTTGCAATCATTAGATTAACACATCTAAATATCGGACGTGTCAATCTAACGGCCATGCTACAGGCAGCATCAAATAAATAGGTTTGCTCTGTGGCGGCTCATTCTCCTCTTTCGATATCTCTCAGTTCCTCTTTCTCTCTAGAGGTTATGGCCGCCGTTGCTCCTCCCGCTGATCGTATCCTTTGCGAATATTGGTCATTTTCTTGTTCTTTTACTACTTTATTTGATTCTAGATTGCTGTGTTTTTTTTTGTTTCCGAATTTTGTGGCCTGTGTTTTTTGTGGATCTATGCACGCTTAATCCGATGGAGGGATTGCCCTATTAATTATTTGATTATTTTTTTCGCCTCGCCCCCTCAACAGAAACTGCCCCTTTTCTGTGAAATGAGTACATGTCGAGATTTTGATTTTATGTAGTTCGATTGATCTACTCCTTAGGACGGACATATTTAGCCTTGACATTTGCCTCTTATTGGTTCCGCTGGATTCTTGGTGTTGATATGTTATAGAACAGTCGGGGAATATTAGTTGTTTCTGTTAGTGAGCCTCAAGATGTTAACAAGAAGGTGGGACTGCTCTTTATCGTCTTAGCATCATCCTGTAAAGAGAACTATTATATTTCATTGCTGATGTCTTAGTTTTGTGACACTGGGAGAGTATTGAATTGAAAATCTGAGTTCCTTTACCATCATCTGTTGTAGACACTGCAGATTTGCTGCAAAAATTCTCTTTAAACTCGAAAGCAAAAACTTTTGATGTCCCAGTCGCTACCAAACAGGTGTTTATTTTCTCTTTGGTTAAGTTCATTTTTATACCTCTTTTTGATATTTGGAGCTGGGGCATTTCATTGACTTTGCTTATAATTATTGAATTGTGATATTTCTTGCAGCCTTCATTTGTTTCTAGTAATGTCAATAATGGGATTCAGTCAGATCAAACTGTCACACCTCTATTATCAGATCCAACAATGTGCTACCTGCCAACTGGTTATCCTTCCGCTGGATACTATTATGGTGGTAAGTTGATCGTTGGACATATTAGCCCATAGAATTGGAATTGAAGTGAACGTCTTTTTGTTAGTACTGTCAGACTGTGCTTTTTTGTGTTACTCTTGCCCAATCATAATATCATATATTATTTATTTCTCTCTTGATCTGCACCCTCAATTCTTAGTTAGGCTATGGTGGGAGTGCTAATGACGGGGAAGAATACACAAAATACATGAATTCTGAGGGGTTTGAGATGTCTTCTGTAAGCTCTCCTACTAATGATGATTTATGAATTTTGTGCATAAATGGTCCATATATCAACGGTTGGTTAGTATGTGCCCGTTGAATCTTATAATCTAATGTTTTTTTGTGTGCCAGGGTGTTTATGGAGACAACAGGTCACTCATGTATCATCATGGATATGATTACGCTCCTTATGACCCATATTCTCCAGCTGCTTCCCCTGTGCCACCAATGGGACATGATGGTCAGCTATATGGAGCTCAGCACTATCAATATTCAACTCCCTATTTCCAGTCAATAGCTCCATGTGGTCTGTATTCTGCTATTGCTGCCCCTGTGAAAGGTGAGATGGCCACCGCTGCAAATGCTGACCAAGTGTGTCAATGTATTCTAAAATTTCAAAATCTAATGATGTTTCCAACAATCAGAGTGCAAAGGTAAATAATGGTTCGGTGCCAGCTAGATTGACACAAAACTAATCTTCTAAAGTGATTGGCTCATATGGAAGCGGTACTTTATCTGGAGGAATCCCTGGTTCTGGTTATCTGAAGCCAAGATTTGAATTTGATGGGTTACAGGCTCCGATTCCATGGCTAGAGAGCCCATATTTTTCTGATAGACATTCAAGGCCTATAACTAGTTCTTCCATGATTTTGCCATTTGAAAAATGGAAATGGCCTTCCTTCTACTAGGAGTCAGAATACCCGACCTCACCTGATGGTAAGTATGACATTCGACACATTCATAGGTGTTACACTGTTACTTAGGATTTGTACGGGAAAGTTACTTGATTATTATTCTACTTGGAATTGCATTTTACTATTTTGACAGTCACATTAAACTTTTTTCCAGTGAACATGTAAAAGTAAATCTTTTTACACTGTTACTTTGGTTTTTTATTCTTAAATGTGTTGTCAAAATTACTAAGATTGTGTTTGGATTAAGAGACGATTTTAATAAAAGTGTTTTTTTTAACATAAAAAAAGTCCTCTTAAAAAACCGGATGTTTGGTTGGGTCTTTATGATTTGAAAGCGCTGCAAAACTCCAAATCAGGAAGCCCAAAATGTGGGTCTAAAGGCTTCTGGTTTTGCTTCTTCTTTATAACTTAAAGAAACGCTTTTTAATTATTATATTTGGACAAAAAACTGCTTCAACTATTTACATATTTCACTTTAAGAGGCCCAGTTTGATGAAGTGCTTTTTAAGCTAAGTGCTTATGCAGCTAAACTTACCATATGTGCTTCATCCCCAGGGTTTACACCATCCAGGCTCAGTTTCATGAAGTGCTTTATATTCTAATCGCTTATGTATCTAAACTTACCATATATATTTCATCCTCAGGGTTTGCACCATCCAAGGCCAACGTCAGGGACAAATACATCTGATGGATACATAAATAGACTGTATCCTAACAAATTTTATGGTCAGTATGGAAGTGCCTACAGACAAGGCCTGGGCTATGGATTTAATGGTTGTTATTCAAGAACAAATGGACGTGACTGGATGACTGTTGATTGCAAATACAAGCCCAAGGTTAGAGAAAGTGGCTTCTATGGGTATGGCAACGAGACCATGGATGGCCTGAATGAGCTGAACAGAGGACCAAGAGCTAAAAGCTCAAAGAATCGGAAGGGCTTTTCTCCAGTGGATATTGCTGTCAAAGGACAAACCACTCCTATGACTGATACAACTGAATATGATCAAGAGAAGTAAAGTGAATCTCCCAATCGTGAACAGTACAACCTACCAGATTTCCCTGCAACATATTCAGATGCCAGGTTCTTTATTATCAAGTCATACAGTGAAGATGACGTCCATAAGAGCATCAAGTACAATGTCTGGGCTAGTACCTAATGGTAACAAGAAACTGGATTGTACTTACCTGGATTCTCAATCGAAGCCTGGAGGTTGCCCTGTTTTACTTTTCTTCTCGGTAAGCATGCATTCCTAGGATTCGTGTCAGCGGCATACTTGATGTTTGTCTTTCGCTGATATGTTCTATTTCCACAGGTTAATACAAGTGGTCAATTTATTGGTGTTGCGGAGATGGCAGGGAGAGTTGATTTTAACAAGAATATCGGGTATTGGCAGCAGGACAAGTAGATTGGTCGTTTCCCTGTTAAGTGGCACATTGTGAAGGACTTACCAAACAGTCTATTGAAGCATATTATCCTCGAAAATAATGAAAACAAACCTGTAACCAGCAGTAGGAATACCCAAGAGGTAATGAATTTACTTGTCACTTGGGATGCACGCTCATCAATATCTGTAGTTATCATTGTTTGTGTTTTGTTTTCTTTTTATTTGTCTTGCATTAGAAATTATAATATGATCAACATATTGCCCTCACAGGTTAAACTGGAGCAGGGGCTTCAAATGCTCAAAATATTTAGAGATCATATTAGTAAACAATGCATCCTGGATGATTTTTACTTCTACGAGGGCCGCCAGAAGTGAATCGAGGAGAAGAAAGGCAAACAGCAGCAGTTTCAAAAGCTGGTATGTTATGTTGTCATTTATATTTCATGTGCTTTTACTGGTTTTTGATTACCTTTTGAATGATCAGTTCTTATTGACAGAGTTATTGCGACCTTGCTTTTTTTCTTTTTATTTCTTGATAGGCTAAATTATGGGAAGGAAAACTCACTGAAGAGAAGGTGAAGGACAAAACAGTTACGGATGTGGAGCTTCCCAAGTCGTCAGAAATGGCCTCGGAATTAAATAAACAATCTGATTCTTCAGTGATTCAGACAAATGGGGACTGTAAAACCTCGGAAAATAGCGTTCTTTCGGAATCTGGAGATATCCTACAGTCTGTAAATCCTACTGCGATTAAGAAGCCTGTAGCTGAAGGGGTTGCGAATGTTTGCTAGTTTCACCCATAGGCAGTGCATGGGCAAATACATGTAAAATTGAAATACACCTTGTTTCTGCTTCGAGTGCATGGATGGTGTTCTCTCCAGTGTTTGCTGCAGGAGGTCTATCAAGGTCCTGGTGAAACCTGGGAAGAGTTTTGCTGCGTGGAGACCCACCTTGTCCTATGTGTAGTTTTATAACAAAGAGGGTTTTGTTTTTTGTGTTTCCCGTCGGAGTATAGCCTACGTTATTTGTATGTTTAAAGAGAAGCTATAAACCAAAGCTTGGAGAGTAGCAATATTATTTTGATGCAAGTATTATTTTTAGTCTTCGTAAGTCGTAACTTTATCAATATCTATTGTTTAATACTTATTTATTAAGAGACCCTTTGAATAATCGTTTTCGACCTGGATATCATTTTGTATTTTTTGTTATCATTCATAAAATAACACGTCAGTCAGGTAAATCACATTAAACAAGTTTTTTGCGACATGTTCGATTGAGAAAATATTGGTAGACGAATTGAACTCGTGATTAATGATATTCACGCTAACTTACTCCACAAACTTGACAACCCATGTAAATCATAGCGATTATTATTATTTTTTTTGGAAAACAATTGTAATGAGATTTTGATCCCGTGAGTTGGGGGGTTATGGCTTCGCGTCTGATGTGTATATTTTATCTTGTGAAATTAGCAGAAACTATTTAATAATTTGTGAATTTGTAATATAAAAAAATAGGATAAATTATATTTAACAGATTTATATAGCCTGGATTAACTCTTATCAGCTATCGGATGGTACTAATTAATACCAACAACAATTGTGACAATAATATGGGAAAGAAACATTGATGAGGTTCCTTCCGTCTACCAAACTACCTGCTTGGATAATAACTACAAACTCATTCTTCACTTTGATTCTTGATCCTCATCGACAGTAAGCAAAGAAGGGCATTTCTTTATCTGTTTATTATATTGGGTTGGAATCTGTTAACAACAACAGTAATAGAATTCAATTGAATTGAAATGGGCGGCAGCAGCAGTTTGAGGAGAATTGGAAGGTCTTTGGGTTGCGGGGTTCTGTCTTCTTCTTCTTATTATTCTTCAAGTGTTGGTGCTTTGACTAGGAGAGGACTGTCGACGGAAGCTGGGAGGGCCATAAACTCCATCAATCTCTTTTCTGCAATCAATCAGGCCCTTCACACTGCCTTAGAAACTGATCCCCGGTTCCCCCTACTTTCTCTCTCTGTCTATCCCTCGATCTTGTTCTCTATTTACGTGGATTTTTTATTTCCTGATGTGGGATTTGTTTAATTTTGAATTGGATGCGTTAATTTGTGATTTTGGCTTTTTCTGTTTTTTTGCGCATGTTTGATTTTCTTTTTTGGTTTACCTTCAGTGCTTATGTATTTGGGGAAGATGTTGGTTTTGGGGGTGTTTTCCGTTGCACTACTGGATTAGCAGATCGATTTGGCAAATCTCGCGTTTTTAACACTCCACTTTGCGAGCAGGTAAGGCACATGTCATGTAGAAAGAATTTGGGAATCTTGTTTGGTGTTTTTTTCGAACAAAATCTTCATTAAGTGAGCATTTTAGCATGACTTTGATTGTTCATGCAGGGTATTGTTGGATTTGCAATTGGTCTGGCAGCAATGGTGAGCTTTTAATATTCAATGAATATATATTATTTATATATATATTCATTGACTTGGTCACTTACATTCATGCAACAAAATATCTAGGGAAATCGAGCAATAGCTGAAATTCAATTTGCAGATTATATTTTTCCAGCTTTTGATCAGGTATGTCATCCCCTTCTTTTCTATCTCACTACAAAGAAGATGGGATGTGATTGATAGTAATCAAATTCAATTATGATTCGTAGATTGTGAATGAGGCTGCTAAGTTTAGATACCGGAGTGGTAATCAATTTAACTGTGGAGGTACTTCTTGTTCGAGATTTATTCTTCCTTCTCAGTAAAGTATTCTATTAACGAGCTTACTCTACTCAGGTTTAACAATTAGAGCACCTTATGGAGCCGTGGGTCACGGCGGCCATTACCACTCACAGTCCCCTGAAGCTTTTTTCTGTCATGTTCCGGGTATTAAGGTATCACTTTTGGGAAACTATGCAAATATTGACATGCAGCTTATGTACAAAGGATTCATAAATGGTCGAGTTTGAAGGCTATCTTGAACGCGGTTTGTGTTGTTTATTTTTGTTATTCATGTTTTTTAATCCATTTTAGGTGGTGATCCCACGTGGTCCTCAGCAAGCTAAAGGATTGCTATTATCGTCAATTCGTGACCCAAATCCGGTTGTGTTTTTTGAACCAAAGGTATATCTATAGATTGTAGTAAGCTTAAGAGACATTATATTTTATAGCAACTACTGGTTAAATTTTTAAATGGTCTCAGTGGCTTTATCGGCTCGCTGTTGAAGAAGTTCCCGAGGAAGACTATATGTTGCCTTTATCTGAGGCTGAGGTATTTTGATTTGTTTTCTACTTTTCTGAAGAATAAGTTATCTCTACATCTAAAAACTTCTGAGATCTCAGGTAATTCGTGAAGGAAGTGACATAACACTTGTTGGGTGGGGAGCTCAACTGTCTATTATGGAACAGGCCTGTGTTGAAGCTGAGAAGGTAATCTTCCTTGGTGCTAATTTGCGGAACCTTTTTAAAACTAGAGTTGTTTCGTGAATCATATTCAGCTTGCATGTCATAATTGTAATATTTAAGCATCTTTCTTCCATAAATCGTGGTTGAGTCACCGGGGGCTCACGTTCATTTCGAAACCTTGTGACCTTTGTAGGATGGCATCTCTTGTGAACTGATAGACCTAAAAACTCTGATTCCTTGGGACAAGGAAACAGTAGAGGCCTCAGTGAATAAAACTGGAAGACTTCTGGTGAAAATTCTGCCTCAACCTTGATCTGGCATGAAGATTAAATCTCGCTTTTCAACTTATTTCGACTGTTCTATTCGTAGGTTAGCCATGAAGCTCCGATAACAGGAGGATTTGGTGCTGAAATCTCTGCCTCTATTGTTGAACGCTGCTTTTTGAGGGTAAATTCTAAAACTTGTTTTTCACTCTGTGGTTCTGATGAAAGATTAATGCTTCAATTTATGCAAGTTTCTCTAAGTGGTTGCTATACTCAATCTTTACACATGGAGTTCTATACTAGTATTTATGGCTCTCATTCCTATGTAAGCCATTCCTTCCTTCCATAATCATAACTCTTTACAGGATTAATTGTTATATTTTCGCTTGCAAGTTACACTCTTATATAGCATGCTTTAGGATGAAATATAGCATGTCAAGACTGCCAAATTTATTTCTTATAGCAGTGAGGAATATAACAATTGTTTCGATAAAGTTCGCATGAATGAAGCTAGAACTTTTAACTCTTTCATGGCATTTATATGCACCCCCTAGTTTCTCTCCTTTTAGTGGGTGTTTTTACATGCATTTGTTCGTGTCAACAACAGTTCACTCAATTAAAGCAAGGAAATGTGATAAACCCGAAACCCATGCATGTTTAACTTTTGGTTATTAACTTTTTGCGCATGTCGTATTTGTAGTTGGAATCTCCAGTTGCTAGAGTATGTGGTCTGGATACTCCTTTTCCATTAGTTTTTGAACCATTTTACATGCCTACCAAGAATAAGGTCAGTCATATTTCTTTTTTAGTTCATTGGGTTTCATCATAAGGTCAGGTATTGTGACATGGGTTCTTTGTTTTGTTCTTGCAGATATTGGATGCAATCAAATCCACAGTGAATTATTAATGAATTTACCTTTTCTTTGTAGATATATTATAATGCCAGTAAGAGAGATAATCTCACTGGAACTTGAATGAATGTCACCTTCTTGCCCTTTTAAATTAGAAACATGCTGTGCAGGCATTTGCCACCGTGTTTCCAATTGGCCTAATGTTTATTATGAATTCAACCTCACTCACTTGGATATAGGAGATTCATTTTTTCATATGAATCTTACATATTAAAATCAAATTTAGATCATTGGATGTAAGATGAAGTCCTTTATCCTTTCATTTACACCTTTGTTTGACTCATATTTCCTCTTATTCTGATTTCGGCAGTAAACTAAATAGAAGACACGGATTAACTATTGAAAGGGCTTATTAAAAGTTATTAAAGATAAAGGTTTGGCTTTCCGTATAAAATAGGCTATTGGTCCTTTATCGACGTTTCATTTTGAAAGAAAAAGTTTCTAAAGCGCTATTTCAGTTGTTAATAGCCCTTTTTTCCATCTAAACTTTAGAGTTCAACCTAGAATAAAAACAATACTTATGTTATATATATCTAAATTTGATTTTGGATATATGAGCATATACCAAAATCAAATTTGGATAATTGGATGAAGGGCACGATAATACTCTAATATTTCTCATTTCTCCTATTATACACATTCACATTTATTTGACGTGGTTTTTATAATAATTGGTAATTGGATCTGCTGCGATGATCTTATCGTTAAACTTACATTTCGAGTTTCCAACAATAACTACAAGGTTCTTCCATACGGCCAATCAAAGGTTCACTTTCGATCATATTTGAGATCTTGCATGAAATCAGTGGGAATCCGTCTTGATTTGTTTTATCATCACCCGTCATCCAATCCTAAGAAATTGAAGAAAAGGAAATGTATCTACCCTGTCACCGAATATCTTACAAACAACAAGGGAATTCGGAGCTATAGGTAGACGCATATATACGTGATCAGCAGAGGTTCAATATAGCCTCACGATAAATCCATTGATCCATCCAAATACACCAACGGATCAGGCTTTCTTCCTCCTCCGAAAACTAAAAAGAAACAAAATCCGAAAATGGAAGAAACAACGCTAGTCGTGGTGGCGGCTCAGACATCCAAGGAAGGAAAAAGTGCAGCATAAGCTCTCAAGCCCGGCGAAGGCGAAAGCACTTAGGCGGCCACTGCGAATGTTGAGAAACAAGCCTTCGAGTTATCATCATCGCCACCATTCCATAACACAAACCTAGAAACTGTTCACGAGATAGGGAGGAAGAAGAAGAAACATGAACGCATAAAGGGCGATCAATCGTACAAGCAGATGAGGTATTTTTATTATATATTATAAATAAATGGGTTGAAAGCAAAGCCAGTTGGCGTCTTTTAGGGTTAGGGTTTACAGCGGAACACGGTGGAATAGAGTGCCCTTATTGGGCCGATATTTAGCCTTTGCGTTAGGGATGGCAATAGGATGGGTCCAAATCCGGATCCGTATTGAACCCACCCCGTCGGGCGGGTCTGGACCCGCTTCAAGCGGGTTTGGAAGCGGGGCGGGGCCGGTCCTCGGATTTGCCGAACCCGCCCCGCTATACATTTTTAATTTTTTTTAAAAAAAATATGATATTGATTATACATTTTACTTCTTTGATTGAACAATAAAGTGTCATTATTTAATTTTATATCAAAATTATTGTGTCCATGTTAAAGAAGTTTGACATTTTGAAGGAAATAAGAGCAAACTAATAAATATTTAGTAGTTTAAAGATAGTTTTACAATGTTTATTATTAATATTTACTAGAGAAAACATGAAATTTAATCACAAAACTCAACTTTTGTGTTTCAAAATTGATTTCTAGCTTTTTTTTTTTTTTTTTTTAAAAAAAATTTGGAACCAGGGCGGGGCGGGAAAACCCGCCGGGTTCGCGGGTCTAAGCGGGGCAGGGCGGGTCTAGGTTTTATGTGTAGCGGGGCGGGTCGTGGGATTGGCCAAACCCGTCCCATACCCAACCCGTTGCCATTCCTACTTTGGGTTCGGTCCTGGAGCTATGAGCCCCAAGCCAAGACTTAAGATTTTTGTGGAGGTTTTGTTTTTTAAACTTCAAATAACAGTATATATTGAAAAAACTTGCGTTTATTGACAAATTAAACATAGTCCCATCAACATGTAACATTCATTTTGTTGTGGTAATCGAGATCATTAATTATTTCTCGAGCTTATGAATGACATTTATAGAAGTTGCTTCATTTTGTTTAGGCCGCTTCATCACCCAAACAAATTTTGTAGTGTCAAAAACAATTTGCAATCGTTTAGTGTTAAAACATTTATCTTCCAAACAAAGGCTGCAAGATTAAATCTATATTTGCTGAATCGAAATTAATACTATTTATTAAATTATTAATTTGTTGCTTAATTAATATCTGTCTAAATTAATAAAATTTTATAATCTTAGTATTATTATTTATGAAAATTTGACAGGGATAGAGAAACTTTTTTACTCTGGGGTCATTTCTTTGTGAGGAATTAATAAAATTTTATAATTTTGGCATTATTGTTTATGTTGGCGAGTGGAATTTGATAGGGATAGAGACACTTTTTTACTCTAGGGCCATTTCTTTGTGAGGAAGATGGTTATTTTGGGAAATTTTTGTATGTATTATTTGTCTGTCCCGGTCCATACACAAACATTCATAAATTTTTGGCAATCAGATAAGCTATGGTTGCATTTATATAGATATGACCACGGTGTTGACGGTTCATAAAAGCTCGACCCTTAACCTTAACATTCGTAGATGGTTTCGGTTACGGTTCGTGAACCGTCGGTTACGATTACGGTTAACTTCTGGTTACGGTTCGATCATTATATTTTTTTAAATATTTGAAATTAAAATTTTATTTAAAAAATTCAAAAATTATTAAAAACTTTTAAAAAAAATAAAAGTAAACTTGAATTATTAAACCTTTATAATTTTGATACTATAACACATTAAATTTGTATGAAACTTTTGCATTTTTGGTACTAATTACACATAATATTGGTATGAAACATTTACAGTTATAGTACTAATTACATATAAAATTGGTATGAAACCTATATAATTTTGGTCTATTACAAATGATATTGTAATGGAATTGTACTAATTACACATGATATGAAACCTATACAATTTTGGTACTTATTACATATGAACTTGGTATGAAACCTTTACAATTTTGGTACTAATTACACATGATATTGGTATGAAACATTTACAATTAAGGTACTAATTACATATGAAATTGGTATGAAACATATACAAATTTGGTACTAATTACAAAAGAGATTGATATGAAACATTTACAATTATGATACTAATTACATATGAATTGGTATGGAACCTACAACTTTGGTACAAATTACAAAAGAGATTTATATGAAACATTTACAATTATGGTACTAATTACGTATGAAATTCGTATGAAACATATACACCTTTCATACGAATTACAAATGATATTGGTATGAACCAATTACAATTATGGTACTAATTGTTCCTCGATGTCAGATATGGCGTACCGAAGGACATTATGCAGACAAATGTCAACAACGATACAATCGAACATCCAGTTCTGAAACTGCTCGTTTGGCATAGGCTTTCAATGCTGGTTGCCATGTCCCTTCCGCTGCCCAATCTGATTGGTTCTTGATACAGGTGCTTCTGCACATATGACTCCGGCTTCTTCTTCTTTGGATTCATATCAGACCAATTCTGGCAATGATCGCGTCATTGTTGGTAATGGTGATACTCTCTCTATTTCACATACTGGCTCTTGTTCTATCACTGACAATGTTCACTTACTCGATGTATTAGTCGTGCCTCATCTCACTAAGAACTTGCTCTCTATCAGTAAGTTAACTTCTGACTATCCGGTTAATGTTCTTTTCACTGATAATTCGTTTGCTATTCAGAATCAAGCAACCAAGGACATTCTAGCAACCAACAAGCGTGAGAATGGCTTGTACGTTTTGGAGCACGGACATTCAACTTTAGTCGGGCTTTACATTCGAAGAGTTTGCGTGCTTCTTTTGAATTGTGGCACTCGTCTTGGATATGTTTCATTTGATGTTATTTCTTTTTTAAATAAGATAGGTCGCTTAACTGTTACCTCCTTATTACCTAAACCATCCATATGTTCTACTTGTCAGTTGGCAAAGAGCAAACAATTATCTTTTCAAGTTAATGAGAAACGTTCATCGCATGTTTTGGATTTAATTCATTGTGATTTATAGGGTCCAGCACCTATTTGCTCTACTTCAGGTTTTTGATACTATGTTATTTTGTGGATGACTTCTCTTGATTTACATGGCTAGCCATTTTATTTAACGCTCATGCTCCTTTCTCGTTCTGGGTGGATGCTTTTAGTGCTGCAGTCTATACTATTAATCGATTACCTTCCTCTGTTTTGCAAGGACAATCTCCGTTTGAATTATTATTCTCCATAGCCCCATATTGTGAGAACTTTCGTCTTTCCGTGCTTACGCGATTATGCCGCTAACAAATTCTCTCCTCGCGGTACACCTTGCATTTTCATTGGCTACAACAGTAATCACAAAGGTTTTCGGTGCCTCGATCCCTCAACACCCCGCATCTATGTTACTCGACATGCTCAATTTGATGAGAATCATTTTCCGTTATCTGGCTCTACGGCTTCATCACCAATTACCCAGTTAGACTTCTCACGGTTTGTTGAGCCCCCTGCCGTGACTCCATCATTGTTGCCGTTACATCAAGCGCGTCCTCCACTACCCGTCACTACTGTCTCTGATTCAGTTGCTCTTTGCTCTCTTTACAACCCTCATACTCCTGCATCTCCCGCTCATAGGGATGGCCCTGCCCCTACGGCGCTTGCCTCGTCACCCCACGGGACTCAACCACATCCCTTGGTTCCTTAACCACCGCCATCTCCTACAAGTGCACCAGTCCAATCCACTCATCCGATGCTCACTCGAGCTAAAGCGGGAATCTTCAAACCAAAGCACGTTGTGGACTTGGCTCACACATCGCTTCTCTCCGCACTTCTTGCCTCTACGGAACCCAAGGGCTTTAAATCGGCAGCAAAAGACCCTAAATGGATCGCTGCTATGGATGATGAAATTTCCACTCTTCGGACAACCCAAAGCATGTTTTTTTCGGTTCAAAATGGGTGTTTCATACTAAATATCTCTCTGATGGTTCTATTGACAGATTCAAAGCTCGGTTGTAGCCCAAGGCTTCACCCAGCTTCCTGGTTTTGATTATTCTCACACTTTTAGTCATGTTGTTAAAGCCTCTACAATACGAATTATTCTCGCTCTTACTGTTATGCGAAATTGGTCGCTCAATCAACTTGATGTCAAAAATGCTTTTCTCAATGGAATTTTATCTGAAACATCCTATTTGGAGCAACCGCAAGGTTATATTGACCCTCGCTTTCCTGAGCATGTCTGTCGTCTAAAGAAAGCAATTTATGGTCTCAAACAAGCGCTTAGAGCTTGGTTTCAACGGTTCAGTGATTTCCTAGTTCGCCTTGGCTTCCATTGCAGCCGTGCAGATAACTCGTCGTTCTTCTTTCACCAGGGTCCTTCTACCCTCTATTTGCTTGTCTATGTCGATGATATTATCCTTATTGGTGATGAGTCGGCTGTACTACGCAAATTCATTTCCCGCCTTCACACTGAATTTGCAATCAAGGATCTTGGACGTTTAAATTACTTTCTCGGCCTTGAAATTACTTACACGTCTGATGGACTCTTCTTAAGTCAAGCCAAGTATGCTCGTGACATCCTTACCAAGGCTAACTTATTGGATTCCAAACTCGTGTCCACTACTTTGGCAGCCGGACAACACCTTGCGCGTGATGTGGCGATTTTCCATGATCCTACCTTATATCGTTCCTTAGTAGGCGCCCTACAATACTTAACCATCACTCGCTCGGATCTCTCTTATGTTGTCAATCTTGTCAGCCAGTTTCTTCAGCAGCCTACTGATGATCATTTTCAAGTTGTTAAACGCATTCTCCGCTATGTCAAAGGCTCCATGCAGTTTGGTCTTTCTTTCAGTCGTGGTTGTACTTCTTCTTTGGTTGGATATTCGGATGCCGATTGGGCTCGTTGTCTCGAAATACGACGCTCCACTTATGGATATTCAATCTTTCTTGGCTCCAACTTAGTTTCTTGGAGTGCTAAAAAGCAACCCACTGTTGCTCGTTCCAATTGTGAATCGGAGTATCGCGCCTTAGCAAATACTTCTGCTGGACTTATTTGGCCACACATTTACTTAGTGAACTCCGAGCCTTGCCACCTGACAAACCACTACTATTATGTGACAACAAAAGTGCAATTTTTCTTAGTCAAAATCCTATCGCCCACAAGCGTGCAAGCACATCGATCTTGATTATCACTTTCTACGGGAACTTGTCTTATCTGGCAAACTCTCTACTCAGTTCGTTCCCTCAGACCTCCAGATTGCGGACATCTTCACCAAAAGTCTAGCTCGACCGTTGTTTGAATTCTTTCGATCCAAGCTTCGTGTTGGATGCAACCCCACTCTTTGCTTGCAGGGGGATGATAAGAATATTTCAAAGATTTAGTTTCATCTAGATTGATATATTTCCTTGTATATCTGATTGTGTATATCTTTGTAATTATCTTTTTGATGTATTTGCACTATATATAATCAATTACATCGAACACCTACGATTGAGGTGGATACACAAAACTCTCCACAATCATCGTTAATGATTCTTGTACCTCGCCAGTGAGCATTTATGTGCTGTTGAGAAGCCAAATCCATGGTTTTGATGCAAAGCTTTGTGAAGGCATGTGGGCTGAAAAATTGAGATACCATCTTCCTCATTTGCATTCCAACTCCAGAAGTAGTAGACAAACACTTCTCGAGTAGTCTCCTCACAGAAGCAGGCCACCAAATCTTGACCAAATTATTCTCAGTATTGAACAGAAACTTGTACCCGTTTGGGCCATCGCAGAGCACGGCTACAGATTCCCCCATAAGGGATGTCTTGAAAACCTCACACTTGTACTTTTCCATTCTTTCTTTCACGAATATCTCAGTGTTCCGTTCCGGATGCCGCCAAGAAACGCCAGAGATTCACAAGAATTGGCCAGCCATAGCTTCCAGGAGGAAGGTTTAAGTGATTCCATTTTCTTGATTTGTTTCTTATCGAAGTATTGAATATGACTAATGATAACAAAAGAGGCTGTGAAAGCTATCAAAACTAATGACAGATCATATTAAAATTTTCCTGTCATCTCCGCAGCTAAACAAGTTCTGCGAAAGCAAATTTAACTGTGATTTTTTGGGGGGAGTGATTATTTAAACGACTATCAATTTTGATAGGGCCAAAAGCTGCTACAAAAAGTAAACCCCTTTTCTCCACGAATGGAAAGTGACGCTGCAATAAGGCATCTTGAAGTAATAAGGAACAAAGTGGGGCACGTACATGTTCCTGTGAAATATAATATCGCATCTTAAATATTGGAATTTTGTCACACAGTTTGCTCAACTTGAACATGTCATAAACTTATCGATGCAACGTAAGGTTTATTTATGGATTTCATCCTAATGGTAGTTGTATAGATTCATATCTTAGTTATTTGACAACAATATCCTATTCATTTGACAGCCACCAGCATGATTCCACTTAGCAGTTACACTGATATCGCATTTATAGGCATTGCCTTTAATGACGACATCTCGTGACACGTGTTCTTTCATTTTTTTTTTTCATTTTTTTTACAGAATAATAGACATGTGTCGCGAGCATAAAAAATTGTCACCAAGCACCATTACTTTGACAAAGATATTTAATTTGTAGGATTTGATTTCACTAATGATCAAGGCGATATGTGAGCTCCTCCCTCAAAAAATTATATGTATATATATATATAAATTGTATTTTGTCCTCTAAAATTGACGTTTGCTCCCTCCCCTAAAATTATTTTTAGCTGTTATTATTTTTGTCCCCACTGAACAAAATTTCTAGATTCGCCGCCCAATTTGATGTAACTTAATGGGGGAGAAATATGATTTGTATCTTCTTCCTATCATTTGCTCTCTTTTTTCCCTTCTCCATTTTTTTTCTCTAACCATGATTAATGGTGTTCCAATACTACCATTTGTTTAAACACATATATCGATGGAGTTATGGGATACACACATCAAATAGTGCATTTATCAAACTGCAGCTACCAATCTTAGTACTATGTTCTCTAGTTTTAAAGAAACAAAATTTCTAGATTCGTCACCCAATTTGATGTAACTTAATGGGGGAGAAATATGATTTGTATCTTCTTCCTATCATTTGCTCTCTTTTTTCCCTTCTCCATTTTTTTTTCTCTAACCATGATTAATGGTGTTCCAATACTACCATTTGTTTAAACACTTATATCGATGGAGTTATGGGATACACACATCAAATAGTGCATTTATCAAACTGCAGCTACCAATCTTAGTACTATGTTCTCTAGTTTTAAAGAGTTTTCAAAAGATTTCAATTCTTGTATATATGATTTTGAGGATGAAGAAGATTTTTAATAAAATATAAAAAATACTGAACAATATGATCTTTAAATTACCCAATGGTTGGAAAAGATGTTTAAGAGCAAGGGAAAAGGGGTTGTTTGTGTTTGAAAGACAAATATTTTGTGCAGATGTAAGTTTAACAACCACTCACCATGGCGAGATCATGAATAGTAATTTGAAAACAATATGTAAACTATGAATAAAATTTGTTTTCTACATTTTCAGAGATTGATTTCTTATTGTTGCTACGAATAGTTGAAAGCTGATTTGAGGATAAATCATAGTGCTCGAGTGCTTTCTCTGTGGTTAAAGTTCCTAAACATGCAGTAAGTTTAACACATGATAGATATAAGTTTAAAAACCAAGGAACACCAAAGCAAACTCTCTTACACAAAGTAAGTATGATAAAACAGAGTTGGAGAATGAGTGAAGTGGAACTAGAGTGAAAAGGTTTTAAAATTAAATGAAATTTAAGAGTAAAATCTGAAAAACGATCAAAATGTGCTTCGAAAAAAGCTAAAAGAAGGATAAAGTCAAAGCATAACGACTCCTTTTCAAATAAGACGCCTTTTTATAAATAACTTAGATAAAATTAATAATAAGGTAAATAAACATTGAATTTTTGTGCTGATATCTATAATCTAATACATGATGCATATAGTTATTTATTTTTCATCAAATTAAGTCGCTAACATGCATCTCGACATGCCACTTTCTTTATTTGAAATAATAGAATCCTTACTCTTTTACTTAGGGTATATTTAGCACAAATCTTGAAGCAATCGTTTTAAGTAATTCATTCATTTGTAAGTGCTAGTTTTGTAGACCATTTTTTTTTTTAATCGAGGGGGGGGTCAAACATTTTTTCCGCCACATACGGGACTCGATACTCAGTCACTCCCAAAGGGGAGAGAACTATTTTACTAACTTGGCTAAGCTCGCGGCTCTTTGTAGACTAAAGTTATCATCTCACACATTACTTTATGGCATGCATGCATGCAACAATGGTATTCTAATTTTTATTTTTTTTATCAAAATGTTTTAGCAACTAAAAGCCAACAACAAGATGCTAGCAACCAATATGAAGAACAAAACTCACTTGAAAAATGAAAGAAACTTATGAGTCAAAACCTTGGAGAGTGAGCTCGTGGGCTTAGTCCATATGGTTAGAGCTCATCTCCCCTTTTGGGAGCGACTCGAGTTCGAGTCCCGCCGAGCACGGAAAAAAAAATATTTACCCGTCCCCCGCTCAAAAAAAAAAAAAACTTAAGAGGGTTCATGGTCCAGTTTTCAATACTGATAACTTTCCTGGTTTTCTTTTTCATTGTTCTTGGGCATCAAAATTTTCAAACGCACACTATCAAAAGTGTCCCAAATTTATAGCTAATTATGTTGGAAATGTATTAAGCTACAACTCGCCTTGAATTTTAAAATATCAAAACTTCTTTCTATTACGGGATTTTGTCAATTTCACATTCAAAAGGGAAAATAGTTTGAATGTAAACATCGAGTACATACTTCTGTACTTACATATGAAAGACCCAAAATATTTGAAAATTTTAAGGCCAGAGGTAGTAAGGATAATCACTTAGCAATGAAGCTTCATGATTGCATCAAAAAGAAACTTCAAGTAGTGAGCTTCAATTAGGCAGCTAAAGAAGTTATCAATAGGACACAAAAATACCAAGAAATTCATAAGCTAAGCTAAGAGTAGCTTTTCTGCAAACGACAAATATCACCAAATGATGTTAATATCCAATTATAAACTGAACAATAACCCATTCAAGGAACATGATTGCAATTCTAGGATTACACTATTCCTTGAACATGACCAACAACATAACACGATAACAGTGCTTCCATTTTTAAAAGAAACTAAGATTAAGGTGAGTTTAGTCTTAGTCCATAGTAACATCAGAGTTCATTTCCATATGCATATCTGGATAACTTATGCCTTTCTGAGCAGAGGAAGACGGAATCGTCAGCACTGCATGAGATGCGCTTGCACCAATCTGATCAGCTCCGCTACCCAATTGTTCCACATGCCCAATGGTTGGTCCATTCAGCTTATCCTGTCATTTAGTCGGGTATGAACATTTAGAATAAGGGATCTAACAATGTGGAATATATTTTACATGGCTAACTTAATTAGCAACATTCGAACGAGTAGCAAACTTTGAGAAACACTATCTTTCAGACAACAAGACGTGATAAAAAGGAATGTTACCTCCGCTAAGTGTTTTAATTATTAGAATAGTGATGTTGTCATGTTGATTCATGCTGTCGTGAAAAGTTTTCATTTTTGCAAGTTACATTAGCAAGGCCGTTTGAGATCAGCTGCAAGCGAAATAATATTTCATGGAAAACTGATCTTATACGATATAAGAATACACCTTTCAAAATGTACAGTGTCAGTAGCAACTTGCCCCATTGGAAAAGCATTTTACACATATATCATCTTATATGCTTACATAAATATGTTCTATAGGGAAAAATTGATTTTCCTATTAGAATTTGCAAGTTACATTAGCATTTTACACAAATATATTATAAATATTATCTTATTTTAGCAGATATCATCTTATATGCCAATTGGAAGCAGGAATGTATTACCATACAAATATTCCTTTCTTTCCAATTTAAAAACCAAGTAGAAATTATGAGAAAAAAATCATAAATACATTAGGTTAAAGCAACTGAGCAATTCAAACTGGGTAAAAGAGCTTTTAGTAATGAAATGAACGTTTAACCCACAAAGAATCATTATATGGATGTTTCACGAGGTAAGTAATCACTCCTTAGACAAATTAATGATCAAGAAATTATTTGAATGCACCTACTGTTCTAACAAGCATGTCATGTATCGGTACCATCAATTCTGGATCAGAATAATCGTTTCAAAATGGCAAAGTTTGACTTCTACAAACCTAGAGCAAACTTTATTTTCATCTAGCTGTATGAATTACATAAAGAGCTCAGCTACAGTGGGCGATGCTACAGTGGGTAATGTGAAAACTTTCAAAGCAATTCTACGCATTTTTGGGCTTATGTCGGGGCTCAAAATTAATTTTAATAAAAGCATCTCATGTGAATTAATGTTGACAATGGATCCTTGGTAAGACTTGCTCGGATACTAGACTGTAGGATTGGGGATTTACCAGTCACCTATCTCGGCATTCCGAATGGAAATAATGTATAGAGAAATTTCGGAAACGGTTGGGTTGTTGGGAAGATAAAGTCTTTCAGTTGGGGGGCGTATGATCTTGCTAAATGTTGTGTTGTCTTTCTTCCAATCTACTTCTCTTTCTACTGAGCTCCAAAGAAAATCCTAACCAAACTTAAATCTCTATAGAGTAATTTCCTTTGGAGAGGCGGGGAAAGTAGACGGAAGGTGGCATGGGTCAAATGGTCGGAGGTGTGCAGGTCTAAAAACAACGGGGGTCTAAATGGGGTTGGGGTTTAATAAATGGGGAAGATACTTTGTGGGTAAAGGTGCTTAATTCAAAGTATGGCCCGGTGAGTCGGGCGGGGCGGGGCGGGGGATGGGGCCGAGTAGAGGAAAGTCTATTCGTTTTGGTGGAAAGACACCCGGAAAACTATATTCATGGGTACATAGGGTTGGTTTAGGGAAGGAGTACGTAGGAGGGTTGGGAACGAAATTCTGGAGTGACATTTGGATGGGGGAAGAAAGTTTAGAAGATAGGTTTCCCCGATTGGCGTCGATAGCAAGGGATAGGGATATCTTAGTGGGGTGTCTGGGGCAGAAATTAGGGGATTTGTGGCGGTGGGTTTGGGACTGGAGACACAATTTACTCTCATGGGAGGAGGGTTTAGCTAACCAAATGTTTTCTCTTATTAACGGGTTTGCTTTAATATATGAGAGGAGTGATGTTTGGGAATGGTGCCATGATCCATCGAAAGTTTATTCGGTCTCCTCAGCTTACCTCCTATTTCAAGATGATGAACAATTGGGCATGGGCTTTTCAGAGGCGACCGAATTCACTTGCCGCGGCTGCATTTGTGTGGAGAGTCTTCAGAGATAGGATACCAATTAAACAAAACCTGCGAAGAAGAAATATAAGAACTGGACGGATTTCGGATTTGTGTGATCTTTGCCAAAAGGTGGAAGAGTCTTCTAATCATCTTTTGGTCGCAATGCTCGGTAGCTTACTCACTTTGGATGGAATGTTATAATTGGCTGGGTATGAAGTTAACCTTACCCGAAGAACCCGTTCAACACCTCCTTCAACATCGTGGACTTTGGACTCAAAGGAATAGCAGGAAGGAGTGGCTAACTATTTGGGTTGCAGTGATATGGACTATCTGGTTAGAGAGGAACAGGAGAATCTTCCGCGATCCGCAGTGGAGAGAACTTAATGGAATTAGTAACATTCGGAGTTGGCTATGGTTGAAAAGAAGCAGGAATAAGAACTTTTGTTATTCATTTTTTCATTGGGACAGAGAACCGGTTGTTTGTCTTTGTAGTGTGGGAGTACCTGTTATGTTTATGTAGTGATCCTTATTTTCTTTTGTAACTTGTTAGGGTACTTCTTGTACTCTCCTATATAAAATTATATATTTTGCCTGATCAAAAAAATTATTAAATAATAATTCTGATATATGATTATATTATCATTAACTTCACTTACCAAACAAAAACTAAGTGTATTTTGATAAAGTTGGTATGATTGAGCAAAGGAAGAGAGAACCACCTAAAGGTCTCTAGGTTCGAAAGCATGTTATAATACATCATGCCTGAAAGCATTATTCAAATCAAGCATAGGAACTGATAAAGAGGGGTTTGGACAAAATACAAATAAACAAGGATTTTGGCAGAACCTGCAAATAGCCAAGAATATCAGGAACGGTTAACAGTTTCCCTTCTTGCATCTTTGCTGCCATCCATTCATGCAGTTTCACCTTAAAAAATTATATGAAGATATTATCAGGCAACCATTTAATTGAATTGTGTTGCACTGACAGACGTAAAGTCAGAGCTTCTCTCTTTACTGCGGTCATAAGTTTTTTAAAATAATAACTCGAATTCTTTGGCAATCAGCCTCTGATAAAAAAAAATATAGAAAATTTTGATACTCGTTAAGAATAAAGGACTTATGTTCTAAACGAGGGGGCAGGGATAAACAGATTTTTTGGACTTGTAAGATATCAAAGAAAATATCAAAGCAGTAACTACTAAAGCTAATAGAAGATCCATTAAAAGATACTGTTTGGAACTTCGTGCAGCTCATATTCTCAATCCATTTATGCATATTTCCCCAAAGACACTCACAACAATTATGGAAAAGTTATATGATATCACGCCAAGACCACGTGTTAATAAGAATTTTGTCCATGAAGAAGAGCAAAATATTCACAGGTGAATGTACTAGGCCTCATGCAAAGGGTTGAAATCAGGTATCACAGTGAAATTTTTTCAACAATTTGTATATTTATCTTTCTGTTTCACTATTATGCCCTAGGGAATCCGCAAACATAAAAAACACTTTAAAACATGAAGAATTCCGAAATGTAGATTATAGGGATCACAGTAATCTATGAGCCCTGCTGTAAGATGTGCACATGCACAATATCCATGTTTAAGCATTTCTTTTCAATAGCACAAACAGTCTTATAGCCATAGAAAGAGGATACCTTTGGAATCATTCAATCTCTGGTGGATATTATACAAGAAAGTACATCGGTATCTGTGGTGGACAAACAGTCTTAAGATGGTTGAACGACCATCACCTCCAGAATTGTTTAATCTTAACACTTATACTGTGTAAAACCTCCAACAGAATATTTTTAACTTTTCGTGATTGGCGTAACACTACTGTGTGTTATATGAATGTTTCAGAAAAGGCATTAGCTCGTCGAGTTCGGAAAAGATTCACTAGTAGTTTGTCGTAAATGATTCACTTTAGCTTATCAACAAATGTCGTTATCTTGATTGCTTTTTTAAGATGTTTCATAAATGCAATATTTTGACATCTATTTTTTATCAATGCGACAAAGTAAAAGCCGCCGAAAACAGAAACTTCGTTACTGTCATCAAGACCATAAGGTAAGTTAACTTGAGAAATAACAATTCAGCAAATTGATTATCACGCCGCCTGTTCCAGTTTACCCGGATCATACAGATTTAACAGCACAAACTTCTTAACTAAAACAAGACACCGACATAAATGGGAAGTGGTTGTCAAAAAACAAACCTTGATAAGACTATATCTGCATCCAAATGTAAGGTCAGCTTCAGTTAATAGCAGAAACATGATTAAAACATTCATGAACTTCCCATCAAACATCACATGATCACTCACTAAATCAGATATATTTAAGAAAAAAAGTAATAAAATTGGTCTCAAATTGGATATGGAGCATGCAAATGCAGAACATGAAATGAATCCTTGCAGAAAACCCTTGAAAGGACCTTCAAAATTTCAAAGAAAATGCATTCATGTATCCATTTCCACAACCAACAACCACCAAAGAAAACTGAGAAAAGCAAAAAAGAGTCTCAAAATCAGAAGCCTGCAACAACATCGGACCATAATAAAAATCAGTCAAGCATAACTGAATCAATTCAATCAATTTAGCCATTCTCCTTTAGATTTGATACAAATCAAGAGAAATGGAAAAACAAAAACAAAAACAAAAACAAAGTTAACAACAAAATCGTATGCCACATTAATAATCAGCAAAACCAATTATTTCTGATCTTTTTGATATAGAACCAAAGCTGAAATTAAAAATCTCAATCAGAAATTAACAAAGTTAAATTCCATAAAAGGGTTGATCTCTTACGTAAGAGTGGCGCTGCCCCGCCTCAAAAGCCAGATTTTGGCTCTCAGAGGCCTGATTATACAGCTGACAAAGATGGTTAGCAGCATTTTGAAAACTGCAGAACAAAACCCTTTCATTCTCATCGACAAAAGTGATTTCCATCTTTCTCTTGGGTGCCATTAATTTCTTGTTTTCTCTCAATCTTTACTGGAAGTGCTTATCCTTTCTCCCACCGTAACCCCGCAGGTTGTTGCTTTTAAACTTGGCATGTATAGGAAAATACCGTGTAAAGAAAACCAACCTGGAATCTTTTTCACTCATGTAATCCGATGCTGATTTGAGGGCATCGGCCGCTTTAATTACATCCCAGAACAGGTGAGAAAACAAACATACATCCTCTAACGGTTTGCGCTCAAAGTTTTGGAAAAAAACCATTCTCTACCAGTCGCTCGCTCTCTCTGTGTCTATATATTAATATATTGCATACAACATTTATAGATAGAGATACACACAAGTCTACATATCAACTCTGGGCTAAATAAAAGAGCTGCAATTGATTCTCTACTGAATTAGAGATGAAGATGAGTCAGAGCACTCTATTCCACTGCTTGTACTTTAACATTGAGTCTATTATCAAGTACAATAGCTGCATACAGAAGCATAATCACAAGATAACTTTGAAATCATTTAGTGATAGAAATTTATATATGTTTCATGTAGAAATTTAAACGGGAAAAAGATGACGCTGTATCAACCCCTTCTACGTCCTACCTAAACCCCTTCTAAAAGTTTCAAAATTACTAGTAAAATGGGAGTCAAAGTCGAATCTAGAAATATATAATCTTTCAAGAGTAAGCAGTGACAGATTAAAAATTTTAGTTTAAGTAGACAAAATGGAAAAAAAAATTAGGGAACAAAAACAATTTTAGGGATGCGAAAAAAAATTGAGGAAACACTTTTACTCGCTTGCCTTCACTTCCATTAGCTCCAGAATGAACGACAACAAAGAATATATATTTTCTACATGACATGTAGCTAGAAACAATTGATGATTTTCAGATTAAACTACATATGTTTAACTCCCTTATGTAGAGATAAAATAAGGAACGAAGATTATGGAACCTTCAATCTAGGGGCGGATTTATATTTTTTTACGTTTTTACCCTCCATCTTTTATGTCACTAACTTTTCGGATTCGCCCATGTTTCAATCCAACACATTGATGGAAAATTTAGAGTGATACCCATGATCGTTGAAATATTAGTTTTATATATTGGAAATACAGAACTTTAAACTTTCTCTTTTGCGTATGAAAATGATCCAACAGCCCCAAAGATCCATCTACTGATCAAAATATACTACCTCGTTTCTGGGCTTACATACATCTGACCTTGAACATGAGAAACGATTCAAGAAAAAAAGGGAGAAATATAAATGGCCTATGCATATATTTGTGTGTCATATTGAAATTCAGTAAAAAGTCTTGACAAGCAATGGCTGTCCTTTACCCAATAACCCTCAGAACAAGCCTTTTCACACTGAGTTTCAATGGCATCATCTAACTTCATGCATATTTGCTCGCAATCCTCCACGCAAACCCACCCACTCGACATTGCCCCTACCACTACGCCAACACCAAATGCAACCAATATCATTAACATTACCCTCTTCGTTTTCTTCTAGTATATAATTTACCCATTTACAAAGTTAATTAGAATCAACCAATCCTTTTCTTTAGGGAACATTTATATGTATATATATGGTTGAGAGCGAAACAAGGAGGAATTTTCTTTTCTTTTTCCTTGTTAATTTGATTCGATGATGTATAAATTAGATGTTGCCCGATTCCCAAACAGCGGAGTGGTGGACAAACATATTAGTATATTTAGCAATTTTACTCAATGTGGTATCGATATGGTTCGCCGATGCGATCATGGAGGCCATCGCAGAGGCTGTTGTTCCATTATTAACATTTCGTGGAACGGTCGCAGTTATTGCTGCAAAGTTTTTTAAACTAAAAATAAAAATAATTAGATAATTAGGATAAATTTTAATGGAAAAAATCAAAAAATGGAAAAAAATTTAGCATTATGTTCCGCTACATCTGAAAATCGCCTTTATAATTACACATTTGTTTTAACATTGAACTTTACCGTTGCAGCTGTCGTTCCCGTTCCACGACAGTTTTTGCAAACCATGAATATCGCTAATAGACATTTTACTCATCTGTGGTTTGTAAATAGACATTATACCCCCTATAGTTTGCAAAACATAACACACTTACCCATCACATAACTCATACATGGAGTGGGTGTTTTGCACCACAAACCATTGGTGATAAATTGTCTATTTTCAATCATTTGAGGTAAACTACCTATTTTAATAAGCATGTGGGATAAATTGTGTATTTTCAAACCACGTGTGTATAAATTGCCTATTTGAACAACCATAATGATTCGTTGGCGAAAACCCTATTTTACACTTGAACCGGTCATCTATCAACGAGATTTATAATTTCATGTTAATTAATTTCATCTATTTAATTTGTTTTTAACTTTTTTGGTGGTGAGCCACTTTCTTGAAATAGAGAAAGTCAAAGCTCACATTTGGGCTCGTAAACCTGCTAATCAAATATAAATGTTTAAAAATTAAAGTTTACTCATCGATTTGTAAGTTTATATAAGTTAATAAATTTAAATTTCAAAATGAAGGAGTCGAAAATCATAAATGTAGAACTTAAACAATACTAACTCGTTTATTGGATCGAAAAACCGGACTGAGATTACGTCGTTGTTTTGGACCCTTTTTCTTGTCAAAAGCATCAAATACAATCACTAATACTTGTGTTACATTTGTACCAAGAACCCCTTTGAATGCTTAATTTTGATGTTTGGAATGACCTAGGTTGCTTTTCAAATTTCTACTCAAAAAATTGTGTTATATTTTGTTTGCTTGTGTTCTCAATATTGGAACGAGTGGGAGGTTATACGAAAACATGAGAGTTTTACAAGAAACTACTCCCTCTATGTTTGAAATTCAAATCAATAGATCGGGTTAGCCCCATGGACGACCCATCCGTTTCCAATTAATAATTTCCAACAATATCAAATACTGATTGAGTGAATTTGTTATGTTACCCCAAAGATAATATCCTAAGATACATAAACTCTTGAGTTTGGAGTATTTTAAATCGATGATTTGATATGCTCCTCATCAAACTAACCCCGATTGAACTCTTGTTTTTTATTGAGGTGGGAGTAATCGGGGGCCTGACAAGATATGTTATTGGTAAATTTGAGTTAGCACAAAACTCCTTAACCTTTCAAAATGTAAATTTAACCTTATGAATAATTTTAAGTAGTACACTTAACCCCCTAAACAATGTTCAGAAACAATTTTCTCGAATATTCTGGCTGCAAATTCTCTTGTGTGCGTCACATGCCACTGTCGAAGATATGTATGTCTTTTAATGTATTTTCTGCAGGAATTTTACGAGTATACCCATCAAAAAATACATGAAAAATAGTTTTATGAGTATACCACAGTCGATGAATTTTACTCATAAAACCTACAGAAAATACATTAAAAGATATATATACTTTAATGCCACCCAATAATTCAATTTCAATATATCTCCACGACATCCCGACAAAACCAATTATTGGACCTTTAAAAAAAAAAGGATAGGAAGCAAAATTGTCAAGATGAATCATCAATATTATGTGAAAATAAGACAGAAATAGTGAGGGAAGAAAAGTCAAATGCCTTGGTCCTTGTATAGTCTCCAACACTTGATCGAGAAAACGCAAATGATCTGGAACAAGAGTAAGAATTCCCCACAAAATTCAGAACCCACAAAAGGAGTAGTCATCTTGAGGACAAGTGATTGATGAAAAGATGCCATTTAACAGTGTAATGATAGTATCGGTTGTAAGGATCTCGGCGGAGGTGTGGCAGCAGCTGGCCTGTTTGCCCGAGCGCATCGGCAGTGAGCAGCTGTTGGATCTGGTGATCTGTCTCCCTGTGCAGCAGCTGGGCAGATGGGCTCTCTTTGTTTGGAATTATCTTTGCGTTTCTCCGTACCCTACCCATCATACCTATGCTTATCACACTTCAGATTCTGATTATTCTTCAGATGATGATTCTGATCTTGGCGGCGGCGGCGGCTGTGGGGGTGCTTCATCTTCTGCATATTCTCAGAATCGAAATTATTACTGCTTCAGCATCCAAGACCACCACAATTATGACAGTTCTTCACATTCTGATTAGTTCACTCTGATTTGATTTCTTCTTGTAAATATACATCATCATCAATCCAATTATTCATCATCTCTTGTGTGATATTCTTGTTGGTTGTAAGTTCCATTTTCTTTTGACTTTGCTTTGCGAGGGGTAAAGTATACTTTCAGATCAAAATGTGTAATTTTCTAGCTTGCAGTGACACCAGATTCGCAAGTGTTCTTTCATGCCATAATTTTCTGATCACCCTGTTTTATGGGATTGATTACAGCTTATATTCCAAAGGATCGAATACACACACGACTTAGAATCTTTAGAATCTATGCACAAGGCGAGTTCTTGGAGTATTATTTCACTATATTAATCAAAGAGAAGCACAATTATTTTGTGCTTGAAGGGATGTTTTGGATGGGCATCAAATGGAATAGATCTAAACTGGTGTTTCAATGCATCTTATATCTAAATTCTCTACCCGGTGAGGTGGATTTGAGATGACTACTGGAAGTAGGAATATGAGATGTGAATCTGTATATACCTTAATCACCATGATAACAAGAAATCAAAGGTTTAATGTGCCATGATTATAGGAATACTAAAAATTGTAATGAAAATGAGTTAGCATGATAAGTTTAATAGGATGATGCATATATAATATGATCATCCAGGGGGCGAAACCAGCCCAAGCTAACCATCCCCTGGACCCTTTGGCTTAGCCCTCGAATCCCTAGTTACGGACTTCATTTCCAAGCATAGAAACCCTCGAATCCACACGCATGGCGCAAGAGCAACTCACCCTCCTGGGCACAATGCGATCCCACACTAATTAAGGTGTAAGAAGTGATGTTAATGTAGCTAGTTTTTAGTTAGTTGAGTTTCAATACATGGATTATACATAAAACAAAACACCAACAAAAGAAGGAGAAAGAAGTGGGAAAATGTTTTAATATGTAGCACAAGTCTTGGAAAAGATTTAAGGGCCAAAAATCCCTTGTCCTGGCTACACTCCTCTCTCTGGGCCCCTTTGGCTGCTGAAACGTTAATTGTTTAAGGGGAAAAATAAATATGTTCAGCATCGCTTTTTAATCAAAATGGTGTGTTTGAGGAACTTTTCACACACGAACATGATGCGTGAGCCAACCCCCTCACGCACAAACCTTTAACATCACTTCATGTGTTCCAATCCCTTGTACTCGTATGAAATAAAATTCTTTTTACTGATAAAAAAAAGGGCATGTGTTCAAATCTTTGATCCATATACGATTCGTCGAATATTTCTTCAAAAATCATTTCTAGACATTTTTTTACTTCTATTTGTTTATATTTATGCTCTCCATTTATACTTCCGTAGCTCTATGTAAAGATGTAAAGCAGAACCTGAAAATTCAATAGTCCAGTCTAGCCCATAGAAAATGGAGTTTATTAAGCTTGGGCTGAGCAAGCCAGTCCGTTCCTCAAGTGGTTTTTTTTTTTTTTTTAGGAAATTTTGAGGAGGTACTAGTTAGGAAATAATTATTCAACTAAATTCTGGCAAAAATCAATTTTCTTTAACAATACAATTTTCAAGAAACATTTTTCATATAGGTCCAATTTATTGACATATATTTTTTAAGGTATTTTTTTGTTGACAAAAATACCCCTCAATTCAAAAGAACTAGGTCAAATCTCATCTCACTCTTCTTCGGCCATTCTCTTCCCCTTTATCTTCAGCATAAAAATATCAAAGCCATTCTCTATTCTCTTCCAAAAAAATATCACAGCCATTTTCCTCAAAAAATCTCGCAGGGTCCGCGCCGCCGCTGAGGCGCGGCGACGCCGACTTCTTCTCCAGCCCCTTTTCCTCCTCCTCTAGGGTTTGCGGGTTCTCATTGTCGTCTTCATCTGCTACCCGTGACAATTATAAACCCTAATCAGGATAAGATTAGCGGTTTTTGTTTTACTTCTGGAAGAATTATTATTGATGTTTCTACTATGGTCTTGTGCCCTCCATTTTTGACGGACCATGAATTTGATATGTTAGAGTTAATTGAAATATTTGAAGAAAAAAATGAGAAGGAGGTGCACGATTCAAGTTCAAAAAGTGCAGACTTGTTGGGGCAAATTCGTGCAGCACTTGACAAAATTTTAAGAATTTTGGGGGCAAAAAAAACGTGCATCATGGGCAAAAATTCAGAAAATTTCATACATTGTGTGCACAATTTTTTAACCATGTGCGTGCATCAACCTAAAATTGGACATTGGAAGCACAAAGATTGGACATGGATGCACAAAAATTGGATATTGATGCACTAAAATTGGACATGGATGCATTTTAAATTTGACATTGGTGCACTAAAATTGGACATCGATGCACGATTTTTTGTACATTGGGCATGATTTTTGTGTATTGTTGCATGATTTTTGGACGTTGATGCACGATTTTTTTCTACATTAATGCACGTTATTTTGTTATTATGGTGCACGATTTTCCAATGTTAGTGCATCAATGTTCGTGCATCATGGGTAAAAATTCTGAAATTCTTCAATCGTGCATCATGGATAAAAATTCTGAAATTCTTCAATCGCGCATCATGTGTAAAAAAATATTATGCAGTTATGGTGCATGATTTTTATGCAATTATGGTGCACGATTTTCCAATGTTAGTGCATCAATGTCCAATCGTGCATCACAATATTAAAAAAATTTGCACCAAAAGATTAAAAACATTGCGCCAACATTACAAAAATTCAAGTACACCATAATGCTAAAAATCAAATGCACCTTAATGTACCAAAATCGTGATCAATGTACAAAAATCATGCACCAACTTTTGAATAAAATTGTGTTGTTTGTCTGCCAAAATTAAAACGGTCATAACTTTTGATCCAGGAGGAATTTTGCATATTATGACCTATGCACGTAAACGTCTTCTTGAGCCGGATCTAACCCAATTTTAGTGCTATGGGTACCATTGACGAACCTGAAATTCCTTGTTTTAGATAGGTTACGCTCAATTTTAAAAAAAATCCATTTTATTGCTAACTTTGAGTAATTTTCATTTCCAAATTGCTTGTCACACTAAGGTCAGGTTTTGTGGGTTTCATGTTCTTGTTTGAGAGAATTTTTAGACAAAATTTCACTTAATTCTGCATGAATGGATTTTTAACCTTTGGTGCATTTTTTTTGGCATGTGGGTGTACGATCATTTTTTGCCTGTGGGTGCACGATTTTTTTGGCTTGTGGGTGCAAGGTTGTTTTTTGGCCTGCGGGTGCACGATTTTTTTGGCCTGTGGTACACGATTTTTTTTGCCTGTGGGTGCACGATTTTTTGGTCTGTGGGTGCACGATCATTTTTTGCCTGGGGTGCACGATTATTTTGGCATGTGGCACGTGCTACAGTACCCGCGCGAGTGTTAGACCTAATCGAATTGTTGTGTTTTTGGTAGACTAAATTGAATTATTGTTGACTAAGTGGTACCGGCTTATAAAATGTCCCTTTTTTTTTGTTAATAACCCGGTTTAGTTATAAGCCAAGGTTTTAATTGGATAATTGGCCTTCCAGATTGATCGGTACTACCAAAAATAGATTATTACGAACAATACTTGGCATTCAGGTATCTACTTCAAAGAAATTGTTTAAATTTAAATGTAGCAGATAACAACGGGGCTCGAGAATTGATTTGCATTTGAATCATAGGAGCCAGTTGTCATGCCCCGAGACCGGGACCGATGACACCGACATTGCTTTCAAATTAAAAATGTGAAAATAACAACAAGCATCGGATACAGATCTCAAATAAGCAGTCTTTTTATTCCATAAATGAGATTAAATTGTCTTTACAACTGAAAAGATAATTAAGTAAGACTGATTTACATACGGATCTCAAACGAAAAATATAGTGGAAGCATAAACTAATAAAAAATGAGTTAAACATCAGTATCGGTTGATTCTTCAATATCAGTAGCAGTTTACCAACCCCAGAACTGATATTGTTCATCATTTTCAATCTGAGGCTCACTCTTATCTGGGGAGGGTGTAAGGGGTGAGTGTTTGGGTAAACACCCATTAAGTAGGGGCCAATCGAATACCATAAAACATACATATATTCATAACTTTATAACGGAATAGATGACATAATACTTATCAGAACATAACAGAGCAGCTATACCAGATTCGGATTATACAGAGCTCAAACATGGATCCATTAACATCAACATTTCAAAAGTGTTTAATGGATTCAAGTGGTGGCTCCCGTACATGTGGCACTTTACTTAGGGATGTTAACGAACCGAGCCGGTTCGAGAACTTTTCGAACAGGCTCGAAAAATATTCGATTCGAATTCGAAGTTATCGAATTCGAGCCGAACTCGAACATGTTCGAATATGATTTCGAGCCGAACTCGAGCCCAAAATTCTTTGTTCGATAGTTCACGAACTGTTCGCGAACCTTAATTTTTATTTATATAATATTTTTATATATTAAGTATTAATAATAATATTGTTTGAATCACTCATCATTCATGACTCATCACTCGTTACTTTTCCCTCACTCCTCACTCTCAAGACCTCAACCCTAATATTTTTTCCTCTTAAGTTTTGAAAGCCGCCGTCTGCCTCACCCCTCATTTTGCACCGCCTTCACGTCGAGCCATCGTCTGCACGCCAAATGTTGTTATCTTCTGATTCCAATCATCAAACTCAAAGAGTAACGAGAGCCCCATTAGATTTTAATGTTATTTTATCACCAGAAAAAATATTGCCTTTTTCTCGTTCAAAACAGATAAAGTTGAATACATCTCATTCAAAACAAATAAAGGAGAACTCTTCTGCATATTGCCATCAATCTTTGGTGGAGTTATTTTAAGAATCAGCATAAGTTTCATCATATTATTTATACATAAATGCCAATAAACGTCTGCTGATCATTCAATCTTTATCCCCTTTGTATTGTTTAACCAGGGTTTCCATGTCTAGTAGCTTCTCATGTGTAAATTGTTATTTTTGTCTTTTACTTTCGTGGAAAATTTATTAATTTGGATGTTCACTTCAAAATATTGTGTGCAGGTAAGCATATTTCCAACAGCTAAGTTTCCAGTGGAATGTTCAACTTTTAATTTATTATTGTTGACTGATTTTGATGAATTAAATGATGATAATGCAATGATTTTTATTCACTTGGTTAGGGGTTCGAGCTTCGATCGAACTTCGAATCGAGCTTACATTCCGAACATTAAATTTAGAAATGACTCGAAAAGCTCGAATTCGAGCTCGAAAAGTTCGAATCGAACTCGAATTCGAGCTAGGTTCCGAACCGAATTCGAACCCAAAAAAATTAAAGTTCGAACTTCGAATCGAACTTCGAATCAAACTTCGAATATGTCTATTCGAATTCGAACTCGAACTCGAATACTAAAATTTTCCTAAAGTTCGGCTCGATTCGGTTCGTTTACACCCCTAACTTTACTCCACGGATTCAAAAGGTGACCATCATACATGTAGCACTTTGCTAGTAAACACTTATTTCATTGATGTCTTGACTTTTCAGAAAACTCATAGATTGTATTCGATTGAACTTTTAACACATATAAATTGTTTTCAAAACCCAAATGAATAATAGTATACAAAACTCACTTACCGAAATTATCTCATAAACTTGATGCAGGAAATTCGAAAATGGGATCTTCTTCTTCTCTGAAATAACAGAATGTGTGTGTGTGTATTTTTGAGATTTGGTGCAGAGTTTGTGTACTTCTTTTGCTTGGAATGGTTCTGATATTTATAGGTGAATAATCGGGAGTTACGAACCATGATCTCCATTAATTCTGTCATGATTTACTTCAACGACAAAACCCTGAAATTTTGTAACCGTAGCCTCCATTATCATTCATTGTAGGTGAGTGGCTGGTGGGGTTGACCATGTCCTTGGACTGATTGCTTAGATTGATCGGTCTAGTCTTCATAACAGTAGGGTACTCGAACCGGTAGGATCTTCGGAACAGTAGAGTACTCGAATCGATAAAATCTTCGAAATTGTTGATAAATTCCCATAGGTTGAGCAGATTTGAAACATCCGCTGAGCTGATTCTTAAATGTCTACTGAATTGATTTAAGTGCAGATTTCAGGTCTTCACACTAGCAATCGTGATACTACTTTTCTCGCTTTTATAATTTTATATCATTCTCTAATAACAAAATAATTCTTTGTTTATCTTTGGAAAAAATTAACTTTTTGTGGTGTTTCCTCTAATTTTATTTTAAAAAGTAAAGTTATTTAAAGAAATTGTGTTACAAACGATTCTACCTCCGGACCGGGTTCCAACCATCCGGCCTATAATTTTTAAGCAATTCGAATTGTCTTAAAATTTTGGGACTAATTTATTTTTTTTAAAAAAAATCGAAGTAAAATTGAGTTTGAATCATCCTTTTGAATATAAAATTGATAAGTCTGATAAAATCGCAACATAAAATTAGAAACCTTAAATTATTATTCATCAATTAATATAGAAATGTAATAATTTAGATAATACAGATAAATTCAATTTATTTTTTTTAGATAATACAGATAAATTCAATTTGTGAACTATATTTAGTCTCGTCTCATCCAATGAAGTTGGTAGAGCACCAATCACGGCATTAAATACAGTGTCGTTAGTTAACATACAACTGGCCGAGGCTCCCAATTCCAATCCCATAGTTATAAGCTTCATGTATGGATCCATTTAATATAATTGGTCTAAAATAATTGATATTTTTGTTTATTTATTTATATTTAAAATGTATTATGTTTTAATAATGACTTAATGTATAAGTTCCCTCAAACCGGGTACATACAAATCTTCCCAGATCAGTTGGTTGATACAATCATGGAGATCGGCCCATAATGAAAGGGAAAAAGAAGTAAAGGTGTCAATCACAAACTTTTTTATTTAGGTTTAAAGCGGAGGTTTAAAGCGGTCCGATCCTTTCTTGTAGTTACGATAGATTGGCATATAATTCAAAGAATGTGGGGTGTGACCTCCCTTAACACATGGAGTCAAAAAATGTTGGTGTTGAAAAAACATGCCTCTATGCCAAATTTTATTGACTTTCACCTAATAAAAAGTTGGCTGCCTCCAAATGTGTGTGTGTGAGTGTGTAATTCTAAGTTAAGATTATATTTTTCTAACAATTATCAATCTAAATATAAAAACAATGATTTAAAAATACTAAATTATGCACGGTTTTTTGAAAAAAATTATTTTAGGAAAAAACAATAAACACTTTTACAACTTGGATGGTATAAAATTATTTTTAAAATTTTTTAAGGGAAATTGAATCAACAAACTAAAACCGGCTAATTTAATTTAATATAATAAAAAAGAAAAAAAATTCAAAAAATAACGTTAATTAAAAAAATTTAACATTCTATTGTAATTCGCGATCTCGGTATGCGAATTCAACTGTTCTAAAGTTGCAATCTCGGTATGCGAATTTAACGTTCTAAAGTTGCAATCTCGGTATGCGAATTTAACTGTTTTAAAGTTGCAATCTCGGTATGCGAATTTAACTATTTTAAAATTACACTCGCGAATTTAACTATTTTAAATTTTAAACAAATTATTTTTTATAAAGTTTCAATTCAATATACAATTTCTAATTAGAATGATCAAATATTTGTGTTTAAAACATTAGGGACTGGATCGGGTCCTGAAAATATTAAGGAATAAAAATAATAATTTATTTTGTAAAGTTGCATTTCAATATACAATTTTTAATTAGAATGTGTCAACTATATTTGTATTTAATTATAATTTTTTTAATCCCTAATATTTTCAGGCCGGTTCAGTCCATATGAATAGATGATCTGAATTTGTTGTTTTTTTAACTTATATAAGCCTTTTTAAATGTATTTTAGAAAGAAGAAAAAAAGCAGCAATGGTTATAAAAATCTATCTTCGTTAACACTTATTAAATGACTTGTATGCATCTAACCTAAATCTCACTTATGTCGTCAATTCAATATTAAAATACAATATATTTTGAATAAAATATTAGTAAGCTAACATATTACCTATGTTAAACATATTTTGGAGAGAATGTCTTATTGATCTTCTGATCGTCAACATCCTTCTCAAAAAATTTAGAGTACTATTAAAAAAAATATATCAAATGAGCCGATGTTTTGACTAAGATCTAAAATTGTAGATATGCGGTGCACATGTGGTATATTTTCTCAATATTTTTTAAATTTAGCCTCAATAAGATGAATAAATTGTGTCAAATCATCATTATCTCTAAATTCAATAAATTTACAGAACATATTAAATACAAGAGGAATAAAATAATGAGACACTGAAAAACGATCAAATTATAGATTCCGGTGGACCTTCCGTTGGAACCACCAACCACTCCGATCCGGCTTTTTCTTGAATGGATAGCGGTTCGGAAATGAATTAACCGGTTCCATTCCATTCCGTTCCATTCTGAATTCGATTACTCCGGTTCGATAAGCATCTTGATCTGTAGCCCATATTGGGTGTATGCTTGTACATTTATTAAATACCATATTAGCTAAAAGATATTGTGGGGGCGAAATCAACTCACAACCCAGTTCTCTCAAATTTTGACCTCTCCCGTCCCATCAAAGTTAGTGAGCCATAAATCGAACAACTAGGGCTTTGTCAATGACATTTACAGTGGAAGTTTTTTTACTGTGTTTCCTAGAAAAAAACTAATTTGGAATATGCAATTTGATTCTCGTCGAAACAGCATCTAACATTACTATGTACATTAGAATCAAAGTAGTCCAATTCTTTCCGAACCTCCGAGTATAGTGGAAGCATCGTAAACCCCGTGCAGTTTGATTCTTATCTCTCCCAGCCCTTTCTTAATTTTATTCAATATTCATGTGATATCTTGTTGGGTTTCCGTACCCTTGCGCCAGATCCAAACGCATAGGAAAATAAACATAAACAGATCTTACCCGAGGACGAATCGATCGCGATTGATTCATATATTAACATGCATAAATCGAATATAAATGCACGAAATGAGATTACCGTTCACCGACGTAATTCTGACAGCAGTGACCCTCGAGTCCAACAAACCTGACCAGATATACAAGCTCAGCACCAGTGCTAGTTTGGTGTTATCGTTAATCAATCAATAAACCTAGAGAATGACTGTCGTATTTATAGTTATCTAGTTGGGTTAAGGTCCATTAAACCCAACATACCAATCAAACCATTTGCCCATTGACTTGAGGAGCATGCTAACATATCTAACAACAAATTTCAATTTCATGGAATTATTATATGATCAAACGTTTTAATATTAGTTTTATTCAGTTTTGAGTTTGCATTTCTTTTGAAAAAAAGTAATCATCGTTATTTATTATATTTGAACAATAATATGATCATAAAGAAATGACTAGAAGTTAACATCGAATATTGTGCTAAAAAAGCCCTGTTTCCATTCACTAATTTCCATATACTGTATTTGGATAAAACCAAGAAATTAAATTTTGCATCTATGTATTCGGACACAATTCATTGTTTACGTTGTCTCATTAATGAATCAATCACCACGCATCATCTTCTGTAAGCAATTAATTAAAGTGGGATACTCCCAAGCAGGATGGATGTTTCCACATATCAATAATCTTGTCACTACCCACTGCCTAATCAATGCTAATCTTCCACAAATCTATATATATATATATATATATATATATATATATATATATATATATATATATATATATCCTTAAACAAATCAAACCACTAAGTGCGTAAATATTTATAAGAAGTGTTTATCTACTTTTCAGACTGAAAAAATCGATTTGGGATGCATCTGACTGCATAAAGTTGAGCGACGACAATTTTATAATTAGTTGAAATTCATTAAGCTATTTTTTTTATATTTTAATAGCAAACATTCAGGTTGTGTTTGGATGGATCAATTTTATTTTAATGAAGGGATTTAATTTGAAAATGAATTTGAAACTTAAGATTTGAAATGACACATGTCTTATGTGGATTTCAAATTCATCACAGTAACACCATATTTACATAAATTAGCAAATAGATGAATTTGAAATACATTTAATATAAATTCATTCAAGCAATTAAACGACTTTGAAATCAATAGCTTCAAATATCTAAATCCAAACGCACTCTCAATGTTTTTTGTTTGAACTTTTTTCAAATTTAAGTAAAAACATAACTTAAAAATATTTTGAATAAGTAATTACAATTTTGAACACTTAAATGCTTTTTAATCTTTTATATATATATATATATGTTCATATGAACACGTCAGTAATTAATTAATTTGCATGGTGTGTGGGATTTTGAAGCGAAGTGGGTTATATAATGCCAATTTTGTATCACGGGGGTCTAAAAAATTGGTCACTGTACTCTACCGACTATGGTAATTATAATAATCAGTCTACTGTGTGCCTTGCATGAAATACATGAATATATATATATATATATATATATATATAATAATAATAATAATTATTATTATTATTATTATTATTATTATCCTTCATCATTCAAAATAGAGCCGATGTATTTGATTAGTGGGAAACAAATATATTTTTTTATATGTGGAAACTCGCGGCTGCTATGCTTAGGATGTATATTTGTAAACCCTCGAACTGATGCAATAGCCTGCAAATCACGACAGTGAGGTAAACTGATTTAGGCAAGCTCGATATGACATACTCAAACTGAGAGAGATAGAGACATAAATTGAACTTGTAACCTTTTGGCCCGAATATACTACAATTACCCATCTCATAAGGGGTAAAAAAAAATATTCTTTGTATTTAATTTGGACGTCTAAGGTAAAAGTAAAGTTCAAACACATCGTATTAAAATCACTAAAAATAGTTATTATAATAGGAATTAATTTAATTACTCTAATTTTCAGGATTATGAAGATATGATTTCAAAAATAATAGAAGCTTATTAATAGGGCAAAGTACAATCTACCTCACTGTAAAATTAAAAATGAGCAATTTACATCTATATGAATAAATAATGGCAAAAAAACATCCATATATTTTCGAAAATAAAGCAATTTACCCCTGTAAAACTAAAACGGAGCAATTTACATCCCTTTGAAAAAACGAGGGCCAAAAAACCTCTCTTCACTTTAAAAAGAAAAACAATTTACCCATTATAAAACTAAAAATGAGCAATTTAACAATGTGAATAAAAAAAGGACAAAAAATCTCCCTATATTTTTCGAAAATAAAACAATTTATTCCATATTAAACAATTTCAATAACTTTGAACGATCAAGAACCATACATATATAAAGGGCACTTAGGCCATCTCCAATCATAAACTTCATTTTAGCGCAACTTTTGCACCAAAATAGTGTAATTTCTGCACCAAATACAAAACACATCTCCAACCCCTCTACTCCAAACTTTACTCCAAAAAGAATATTCCTTATAATATTCCTTTTAATTTCATTTATAATAATTATTTTATTCAATTAATTATCTATTATTATTTTATTAATATATTTATATATTACATTTACGTTTAGCAAATTTGTTTAATTGTTAATTCAATTTAATTTATTAATTTAAATAAATACAAATAATAAATTATTTATTTTATAAAATTAAATATTAAGATAAATTAAATATTATACAAAAATAACTTAGAAACATGATAACAAATATTATAAACTTGAATTGAAATGAAACAAACATGACGTACACACTAATTTAATTATTAGAATTACTATATTCATCTCATAAATGATCAATCAATGCATCCCGTAATGCGATATGAGCATCTTTATCCTTCATTCGTCTGTGCCGAGAGAGAAATTGTTGAAATCTTAAATTTTCATCTCCAGCCATTTCTATGTCCAGAGCTGGTGCTTCCATCGCAGCTTGTATTGGTGCATCGAGGTTTCGTTCATCCTCGATAATCATATTGTGCATTATGATGCACGCAGTCATTATATTCTGCAAATGATTTTTTCGCCAAGAACGTGCAGGGGATGCCACAATTGCAAATCGAGATTGAAGAACTCCAAATGCACGTTCTACGTCTTTTCTACAAGACTCTTGTTTCATTGCAAAATATTTCTTTTTCTGACCACGTGGATCATGAATAGTTTGCACAATGGTTGACCATTTCGGATATATATTATCAGCTAAATAATAACTTGTATCATATTCTTGTTTTTTAACAAGTTTATTTCTTTTAGAAAAAAAATATTTAATTAAAAAATATTTTTATAAATCTTAAATATATAAATAAATAATTAATATAATAAAATAATTATTTTATTAGTATTATTTATTATTTTAATTTTATTACTAAATAATAAAAAAAATTTGCAAATTAAGTAAGAAACTCACGTTAGTTTACAAATTACAACCAATACATCAATTTTAATTATCTCATACCATAAAATAATAAACAATCATTTTTAAAAAAAAAACTAAAACAAATTCGGCGTTGCTACAGTGCCGCACCAAATTTGGTGCGGCACTGTAGCGCTGCACCATTTTCACGCTGAAAATGGTGCAGCGTTGGAGTTGTTTGGGGACCCCAAAATGGCATTTGGCGTCACCGTTGGAGATGGCCTTAGAGGCTATGATTGGGCATTTAGTGGCTAAAATGGGAGAGTTAATGGCATAACTAGTGGGAGATAATGGCGAAATCATGGGTGGTTAGAGGCTAGAATCAAGGTTTAATTGAGGGGCCAAATTCAAGTATAAAGAAGAAGGGGATAGGAGATAGCTAGGCCTAGGGGACTTCCCGGCTCTTGAAAAAGGAGGAAACCATTTTTTCCTTTGATGAGTGTTTATTCATTTCTTGTACAAAGCATTGTAAAAATTATGGTTTAGAGTGGAGAATTTATACTGGACTAGGTCCCGTAGTTTTTCCCTCATTTTGGGGATTTTTCACGTAAAAAATATTGGTGTTTTTCTTTTATTTTTCGCAAACACTTTAATCTACCGGACACGAAAAAAATCGAATCACATCAATTATAAATTACAAATATTTTTTTTATGAGTGACTCTGATATTATAAGTTAATATACGACAACTATAACATAAAATCATAATTTTAGGATGAAAATTTAGATAATCATAAAAATAAATAAGAACAAATAGAGACTTAAAGGTGAAACTAAGAATTAAAATACACATAAATTTATATGATTGTGATTATAGCAATATCACCCGTAGAGGATAAATTACTTTATTTTCGAGAAATATAGGGAGATTTTTTAACCCTAATCTATTCACTAGAATTGCTCTTTTTAAGTTTCATATGGGTAAATTGATTTATTTTCAAAAGTAAATAAAGATTTTTTTGCCTATATTTTTTGAAAGGGGGTAAATTGTTTTATTTTTTAATATAGAGAGATTTTTTTACCTTTATTTATTCATTTACAGTGAGATACATTGATCCATTTTAGTTTTACGTGGAGACATATTGCATTTAGGGCTTCAAACGTAATTTAACACACATAAATATTATAGTTGATAATCAATTTCATTTGAATAATACTTGTGAAAAATAAATATGTTCTGAAATATTGTATTTATTATCATTGGATTCCTGTCGGTCTGCAGTGTGAGTACGAAACCTTGGGCAGCATGTGATCGTGCACTACACGTGCCCACTCAACCCAGTACAAATATTTTTACCATGTCAATATATTTATTATATAATATTTTTACCATCAGGTTATTGTAATGAGCACCATACAATATGATACCTACACGATCTTATAAATATCAACATATAAATATATATACATATCTATACTATATTATAAAATATAAACCCTGTATAATAACTACTTTGGTCCGTCCTAAATAAACCAATGTCAATTTAATTATATGTCCAAACAAATTATTTGGCTTTTTATTATTAAGGGACAAAAAGGTAAAACAAAAAACATCACATATCTCCCTCCATGTTCCAAAACTGATTCAGTTTAAAAAAAAAAAAAAAAGGAATCCCTTCACCAGTTTTTAAAAATTGTGATATGATGCGCAAAGTATTACGTATATTCAATACAAAATATTTATTTATTAAGTTACACACGCAACGCGTGTGCGTCGTCCGCAAATATATTATTATGTCTTGGTCTTAACATCGGGTCCATATAAGTATTTTTCTATAATAATTATCATTTTCTCAACAAGTTATTTTTAATTTTATAAATCATATAACAGCCGTTACATTTTTATGAATCAATTGTAATAAATAAGCGGAAGTAATTACAATGCACAATAAACGGAAATTTTTATCCTATATATATGGGTGAGCAAAAGTTCGGTTAAACCGAACAAACCGAAAAAACCAAAATATTTTGGAAAATCGGTTCGGTTATTTCGGAAATTCGGTTTTGATTTTTTAAAATATCGGTTAATTCGGTTCGGTTTCGATTTTCATTTTAAAAATATCGCTTAACCGAATAAACCGAAATTTTTAATTTTTTAAAAAATAAATTGTTTTTTATTTTTTAAAAAATCAATTAATATCATTCTTTATTTAAATTTTACTTTTTTAATTTTTAAAATCAAATAATCTAATTATTTTAATTTTTAAAATCACATTATCTAATTTTTATAATTTATTTTATTTTTTTAAAAAAAATATCGGTTAATTCGGTTACCGACCGAAATAACCGATTTTTTATCGGTTCGGTCGGTTCGGTTTCGAAAAAAAAATCGGTCGCGTCGGTTATAGTTTTAAAAATCGGTTCGGTTCGATTTTCAGAAATTCGGTTCGGTCGGTAACCGAACCGACCGAATACTCAGCCCTACCTATATATGGAGCAACACTCACTATATATTTGAGTAATTGATGGTAGACAAACCTCGTTTGGAGTTCACATCATCCAATTATTATATCTGCATCGGGAGTGTTAAGATCGATAATATGTTGATAAAATGTTAAATAAATAATTTTATAATAATAAAAATATAATTTAGATATTGGGCCTTGGCTATTTGAATGCAGGGGTGAAAAGGACACTCTAGGAAGTGGATGCCCCCCACTCTGCTGTTGAGTTTACGATTATGTCCCCACACTTTTGAAATTGGTTCTGCTTTTTTACGTCTTTGCCCCTTGTTTCTAGCTTATTTACGTAATCGCGACGGTCCACGATTTTGAACTTTTTAATAAATAAACTAAACTCTCTTCGTCCTCGATCACTAACTTTTTACCATAGGAGTATATTTCAGTTCGTGCAGTATAGACCGTTGGATCAGGAATAATATATCAATCCATCTGCATATTCATGTTATGTTTGGATTGAAGCATTTAAAATAAATTAATTTCAAATTCCTAATTCAAATTTATCATGCACGTTTGGGTAAAAATTGAAACGGGCATTTCAAATTCTTCCTCATTCTTGCATATATTTTCCTTTGCATTTTTTTAAGATTTGAAATGACAACCATTTACTTGTCATTTCAAATGATTATATTTCTAATAATTTTCTCTAAATCAAATCTTTCGATCCAAACACTACTAATTGATTTTGTATTATTGCTACTTACAATAACAAAACAATATGTAATAATTAGTGAATGATCAATTAACAACGTTGAGCGCTCGACCTAATTAAGTCGATCATTTTCTTGATTCATGATTGGTTTAATAGTTTAAAGGGTGAGCCTCTTCACAAAAGCTAAAGTTGTTGCTATGTGATCTTGGAGGTCACGAGTTCAAATCGCGGAAACAAGCTCTTGCATTGTTAGGGAATGTTGAGTACATTAGTCCTAAAATTACCTCATCCCAAATACTACGCATAGCGAGAGCTTCGTGCACCACGTTTTGCCCTATTGATTTTAATAGTTTAATTGTAACGTACTACATAATAATTAGATCACCCACTAATTATTATAATCTCACATAAAATTCAAATGAGACTCAGCATATTATATGATTAAATTAAACGTTTAAATTGCATGTGTTATTTATCCTCATTTAGTATGATAATAACTTTTTTAATTAATCTATGTAAAATATTAAGTAATTTGAAATCTAATCACATATAATAATTAATTAATGTACGTTGTTGACTGGATTTCTCTTCGAAATATAAATTAGTTCTACTCTTGTAAATTTTTTATTGACGATTATTAAACTATAAAATCACAGTTTGGGTTGCTGCAATTTGTTGGTAAGAAAGTTTTATTTAAAGTTATATTCGATATGGACAAAGATTCGTAACCCAAACTAGGATTACTTTGTACGACGTTGTTAAAAATATTTTACATTTTTATAAGCTTAAACACACTTCGTGGAGGAGATCACGGAATATTTGATGTTATTTTTAAGAGTAGTGTCTATCCCTAAGAGTAATACACTTAAAAATAACATCAAAATAACCGAACATCGATATGTTTAACTGTGCAGCTGCTTTCTTTTATTGCCTATTACCAGTACAATCGGGGGAAATTGTTTTGAATAAACATATCTCATTTTTTTGGGTAATTACATGTCAGTGGGATGAGAATAATATATTTATGATATATTCAAATGTACAAATTTAATTTGGATTTATGAGTTTTATTGTTTATATAACTTACGTATATCCAAATTAAATTTGGACAATTAGTTTAAAGTAAATTACATTTATGCGAATTTCATCCATATTTTAATACATTTTTCTGAAGATAATTTAATGATAACATGAAAAAGACAAATCTAACCTTGTTTGACCGAAAGCACAGTTACATAATTTTGACGAAAATTCAACAAAGAAACAGAGAGGAGGAGGTCACTCTCAGCATTTGAACAGTGTCACTCCAATTACTGAGAGAGAGTGGGTACGTAGGATAAACGGAATCTGGGGTCTTTTTCTTCGTGGGAGTGACGGTGGCCTGCTTCTTTTGAACCGGTCCGCCGCTGCCGCTGCTTTAACCACGCGTCGTTCTTTGCAAAAAGATTGCTTCTTTTTGGGTTAGTTTTATAATGGCCGCTGCGCAGTTTAGCAATGGTCACCGGAAGAGGAAACGGACCGTTGTATTGTTCTTGGTATGCTTATGGAGTCTGACCTCACTATCTTGCGCCGGCAGGCTATCTGCTTCACGGCAGAAGCTCGAAGTTCAGAAGCACTTGAAAAGGCTGAATAAACCTGCCCTTAAAACTATTCAGGTCTTCCCCACTACCCACCACCTCTCCCCACAATAAATTTTATTCATTTCCTGTTTTGCGTATTTATTTTTCTTTAATTCATTTTTCTTGAATTTTTTATGAATATATGGCTAATGGCTCCCCTTTTAGATCGAAAAATGGGAAGAAAGGGGGAGAAAATATTGTTTTATTCTGTTTTCTGAGTTTATTAGGGAGTTTATTGGCTTTGGTTAAGCTTTTTCCGTACGTTTTTCCTCGCATTATTCCATTTTCCATATCTTTCACAGCTTACTGTTGGTTGCGCATCAGTTTATGATTTTTTTCACCATTGTAGCTGCTATGATTTTTAAAAAAAATCATTTCCCCGTTTTTTATCCGTTCTAGAGTTTCTGAACCTTTCTCTTCCTCTCTGTTTTTTTATTCTTTCTATAAACTTGACATGCTAATGTTCAATCAGTTTGGTATTATACTCAAATACTTTATGGGTTTCAAGTAATGTAAAAAATACAAAGATCTGTTTGCTTTTTCACCATTTGCTCTGCATGTTATGATTATACAGAGCGCTGATGGGGATATCATTGACTGTGTACACATCTCTCATCAACCTGCGTTTGATCACCCTTTTCTCAAAGATCACAAAATCCAGGTCCATTTTCTTTCTTATTTTTGATGTTTTTTCTGCGTATTCATTTGGGGTTACTGTATTATTCTTGCCTGTTAGGCTGTTAATATAATATCTGTGCTTTTTTCTTCTTCTTTCAGACAAGGCCTAATTACCATCCGGATGGGGTTTTTGATGAGAACAAGACGTCAACAGGGCCTAAAGAAAGAACAAACACAATCACCCAGCTGTGGCACATGAATGGTAAATGTCCAGAGGACACCATTCCCATAAGAAGAACAAAGACAGAAGATGTTTTGAGGGCTAGCTCTGTGAAAAGGTATGGAAAGAAAAATCACAGAAGTGTCCCCAAGCCCAGGTATGCAGATCCAGACCTCATCAATGAAAGTGGTCATCAGGTAATTAATGTAGAAAATAGGAAAGAAATCTTTATCTCTGTTTTCTTTGAGAAAATCCAAAAAGACAAGCTTTTTTTACAAGGAAAAATTCCTTTTCACATACTTTTGTCGATTTTCTTGCTGCCTTTTTTTGTTCTCTTTTAATGGTGAAGTTTTCCTCGTTTGCTAAAGTATTCAGTTGTTTCGGCCCATCTGTGTTTGTGTACCAGCATGCCATAGCATATGTTGAAGGAGACAAGTATTATGGAGCTAAAGCAACTATTAATGTTTGGGAACCACAAATACTGCAGCCTAATGAGTTTAGTTTGTCACAAATTTGGGTTTTGGGTGGTTCTTTTGGTGAAGATCTTAATAGCATTGAAGCTGGTTGGCAGGTATACCAATTACAAATGAATTGTAATTTAATCAAAGTTGAGATTGATAATTGAGAAGCTTAATTTGTTTATTTTGGAGTTTGATGCATGTGTTTTCTTGATTTTAGGTGAGCCCAGATCTATATGGTGACAACAACACTAGGCTCTTCACTTACTGGACTGTAAGCTTACCGCTTTTGCCTTCACTCCTATTCTCCCGTGAGAAAAAAGAAAGAACCAGTGCTAAAAGTTTTTACATTACGATTTTTGAATTTCCACTATCGTGATTGCAGAGTGATGCCTATCAAGCCACAGGTTGCTACAATCTACTTTGCTCCGGCTTCATTCAAATTAACAGTGAAATAGCAATGGGTGCCAGCATATCTCCCGTTTCCGGCTACCGGAGTCCCCAATATGATATTAGTATTCTTATTTGGAAGGTAACGTCCGCCCTCCAACACAGCCTCCCTCCCTCCCACTTTTTCAAGTGTTGTACAGATACTATGGAGAATTGAGGTTGAAATAGTTTTTTGCTGCAAAATGTGATTTTGTGCTTCACATTGATAAAAGTGCGGTGCTTGGCTGCAATATCTTTTGAAATTTGGAATTGCGTGAGTGGCGCCTGTCCTGATGCTTAAAACCTTACAATTCTTATAGTAACATGATATCATTTTCTCATGTGCACAAGAGTGAATGTTAGGATACCACTGTACGGTTGAATACGATTCTGACAATTCACCTTCTAATTTCACTTATGCTGTAGGGTACCAATGCACATTAAGGGAATTGTTTATTTGGTTTCTTGGTTAAGACTTGAGTACTTTTCCAATGTACTTATGTCGATCATATGTAGGATCCGAAAGAGGGACACTGGTGGATGCAATTTGGCAACGACTATGTGTTAGGGTATTGGCCATCTTTCTTGTTTTCGTACTTGGAAGAGAGTGCATCCATGATTGAATGGGGCGGCGAGGTTGTGAATTCCAAACCCGATGGACAACACACGACAACTCAAATGGGCAGCGGTCATTTCCCCGAAGAAGGATTTGGAAAGTCAAGTTACTTCAGAAACATACAAGTTGTGGATAGCTCCAATAATCTTAAAACTCCGAAAGGTCTTGGCACCTTTACCGAACAATCCAACTGTTATGATGTCCAAACAGGGAGTAATGGAGACTGGGGACATTTCTTTTATTACGGAGGCCCTGGTAGAAATCCTAATTGCCCGTGAGAAACTACAAAGAAGATCAAGAAAACAAGCCAAAAAAAAAAAAGAAACAAGAAACAAGAAAATCACCCTTGGATTGAAGATCTAAGTTAGTTAGCACTGTATCATGCAATGTGTAGTCTATTTCCCTTCCCTATATGTATAAGCCTTTTTAATATGTTTTCTCTTCCTCCCCCCTCTCCCCCTTTCTCTATTTAGTTTTCTTAGGCAAAATGTTTGGTAAATGTGAGCTTTGTGGTTGGAAGTTTTGACCCTGTTTTCCTCGATAACTTCTCCAATGGAGGAGATGGCCAAGTTTCTTGAAAAACTGGAAAGAAACAGGCCTGTATTTGTCATTTTCTCAGTATTTTATTACCACTTTGTTATACTCCACCTTGGAGTGTACTTTGTTACTCAAGTAAATAGAGTTGTGCAATGATTCTAATCTGACACAAAAACTATGATAAAAACATCTTTAGATACGAATCCACGTCAAAATCAATTCCAACTGATGAAAATGAGTATTTAAATATGGGTTTATTTGGGATATGCTCAATTAAAATATGTGAGCACATTTGGGTGTGATGTGCATGTGATTGGGAAAAAAAGACTACTTTATTGGTGCATTACCTTTTTTTAAAGAAGCCATCACATCCACCGCCACACTTCTGTTCAATTATATGAATTTTATATACATCTTTTGCTCGCATAATTATAATTAGCGTCGACGTACACTTGTTGTGTGTGTAACGTCATTTGGTTCATCAAAATCAAAAAGATATATTGTTCTAAATTTGAAATTTAAAATAGTGAAAATTAAACAAATGTGAAAAATAGTGGATGAAACAAACGTGATTGTGTAGGGTATAAAATTTTCGTTGGAGGTTTTCAACAAAATCAAGAATAGTTAAGAGAGGAGAAGTGGATTTGAGGAGTTAAAAAATACGAAACTAATATTCAGAAAAAAAAGGACGACCAATAAACATGTGTAATAATAAAAAAAAGTTTAAATATAAGCGTGTGAGATGACATTTTTGGGCTTCTGAAAAAAAATTCACCAAAAATAATATCATATGACATCATCGACCTCTTGTATTATCAGGAGATGCAGATAATAAAAAATAATAACAACGGCAATAAAGATAAGTATGGACGTGCTCCTATTACCTCATTATTGTGGAGTAAGGTGCTTTTTAAAAAGACTTGAAACATTTGCATCTTTAATTTTGCATGATATATATGCAAAAAATACAAAATAACTCTATCATATTAACTTCTGATTATCCATATCTAGGGGTGAACAAAATATCGGTTAAATCGAATTAACCGATCGAACTGAATTTGAAATTCAGTTCGGTTATTTCGTTTTAGTTTTTTGAAACATCGGTTAATTCAGTTTGGTTCCGTTTTCGTTTCAAAAATATCGGTTAACCAAATTAACCGATCTGTTTAGATTTGTAAATATTTTTATAAAAAAGTAACTATTTGTAATTTTTAAAATCAAATTATATTATTTTTGTAATTTTTATTTTTTTCAAAAAATATCGGTTAATTCGTTAGCGACCGAAATAATCGATTTTAATTCGGTTATTTCGTTTTAATAAATCAGTTCGGTTTGATAAAAATAAAAGTCGGTTACTTTGGTTTCGGTCGGTTCGGTTATAATCGAATGCACTCCCCTATCCATGTCCCGCGCTATGATAGAATTTGAATTGGTTTATAAGGTGTCATAATAGATTTCCATGTAGCTCTAGTTAAATATTTATGTAGAGAGATAATTGATACAAATAGTTGTTAGCGGTACCCATTATATACTGCAGCGATCGTCTGAGCCTGGGATCTGGGTGTAGCAAATTTGTAGATTTAGCCCTTCTTCTTTTTTAGAAGGAGCGAGCTAAATATTTTTCATATTTGAGCAATGTCTATTGACATCTTAGTTAATGATGAAGCCAAATTTCCCAATAATTCAAGAACGTATACAAATAATCATTTTAGAAAGTGGGATCATACTATCTTAGACTTTTTTATTTATCTTTTTTCCAATCAATAATTGGAGTTGGAACATACTTGGGTACAACCTACTACATACATGCATGTATGCGTGAAAAAAGAGAGGGATTCCAAAATAGTAGCTCTCATAAGTCTTGTATAGGCCCACGCTATCATGACTACATGTTTTTCCATCAAATAATTTAGTATAGTTTGAACAAGGAAAAGCTTAGGCCCAAAGTTCACATTTGGAATTATACGTATTTTTCATGTGTGTGTATACATATACATACATGCATATAAAGAAATGTTTTTGACCAACTACTACAACTACAACTACAGGGGAAAATGAGAGGGGATGTTGCTCGAACCCGAGACCTTAAGCTTCCTTAATGGAGCTGGGTCACAAGGCCTTCGGGCTTCGGCCATACATAATGAATTTGTGATAACCGTCGAGGTGAAGTCGGGACCTATAGATAATCGTCTATAACATGCTATACTCGAATCCCACTACATCAGGACCCTTTCGACGTTGCACAAAAGCCATTACTCCCATCAAGTAAAGCACCCGGTGGAGGCTAAACGTTCGTTCTATGCACAAAAGGCAAAAAAATACACATATAGTGTTTGTGTTAAGTGTCATTTATTGTTAAAGTGGTCAGGATATGTGTATTTGTCATTTCGGTCCATTACTGGATCTTGAGATTGAAAAAAATGAAACTTTTCTATGAATATGTTAAAACCCTATTCCTAGGGCATTGGATGTACATTAGAGCCATCGAGGAGTGGCAAGCACCTACCAAGGTGAGTGAGCTAAGATCATTTTTAGGGCTCGTGAACTATTATCGAAGATTCATTGTAAATTACTTGAAGAGGGCTGCTCAACTCAAAAATCTGAAATACTAATAAAACTAATTAGGGGTACATCTTACCCTAAGGGCAATATCCCTGGGGGTAGCAACAAAAAATCTCCTAGATGGTGGACATGGAGAAAAGCTTCGAGACTTGGATGTCTTTGGTCTTGGAAGTGATTCCATTATGCCAAGCTATCTCCTAATGGGATCACCATTGAAATCTTGAAATATGTTGTGATCCGAAACCCTTGATGATGCATTTGGACCGATGGATTTGAATAATTGGATTTCAAATCCATTTGATTGTTTGGATTCATTTATGTTGAGTATATTTTACATCTACATCTTTATTAATTTATGTAAATATTATTGTAATTGTGATGTATTTGAAATGATGATTTGAAATATAACCAAGTTGGGTGTTATTCAAATCAACTATCCAAATGTATGTGCATGTGTGCATAGTTGAATTAGTGACACATTAACAGAGGTGAGCAAAAATTCGGTTTAACCGAATTAACCTTCCAGATCGAATAAATTCGGAAATTCGGTTCGATCAATTCGGAAGTTCGTTTTAATTTTTTAAAATATTAGTTAAATGGTTTAGATCGGTTTTGATTTATAAAATATCGGTTAACTGAATTATTTTTTTTTACTTTTAAAATTTTTTTATACCTTTAAAATCAGTTATATATATATATATTTTTTTAAAAGTGATTAATTCGATTTGTCACCGAATTAACCGATATTTTATCATTTGGTCAATTTGATTCGGTCAGTAACTGAATTAACCGTTTGATCACCCTTACACATTATGTGCATTTTTCACACACATTATGCAAGCATGCTTAAGCCCAAACTTTACATTCCGAATTATACATATTTTTCATGTGCGTACATATATATTTGAATTAGTGACACAATAATTCAGATTGTAAACTTTTAGTATTTCAAAATATTTGGAGATCCTGAACCACAATTAAGGCTTGGTATCTTATCCATCCTTGAAATTCTATTAAAGTCAAGATTCCTTGAAATTTAACTTTTTGAGAATTTAATTTTGAATGGCTATTCCTGTATTTTGCTTGGAGATGCCATACATTTGTTGTCATACTAGCTCATACCTTGACATCTCTTGGTTCATGGAATGTGCCCCACGTGCAAGAGATGATTAGAACAACCCTGACTACCTCTGGGATGTTGCAAAATGTCGCATGTTTGGGCTTCTTTTGATGGGACTTGGTGTTGGGATTGTGTATACTACGACTCTCATTATATAAGGAACCTAGTGGTTATCTTCTTCGTCACAATAGCCTTTGGGTCTAAAGAAAAGGTCGGAAGAAATGATCAACAATCTGACTTATCGTGATTGGACTATTTGGCTGGAAAGAAACAAGATAATTTTTAAACAACAAGAGAAACATAGAAATAATTTGTTTAATCTAGTCAAATACAAGTATGGATCCAAATCAGAAGAAAAGATAAATTTTGTTAATCATTTTCAGATTGAATTAGAGAATCACTTGTTTATTTGTTAATTTAACAGTATGGAGGATATAATCTTTTTTTTCTTCTTTCTTATTTTAAAACTATTCGAGTACTTCTTGTGCTTTATTTAATAATTAATTTTTTTGCTTGAGCAAAAAAATTGTTTAATGATGCAAAATTGTAATGTATTCAAAGAACAAGTATTATTTTCTTTATATTTTGTTGGTCTAACTCAGAATTACTCTCTTCCCATTTTCAACATGACCTTATGGCCTTTGTGATCGGTACCTTGAAGCCTCATTTAATAGGCACCTTATGATAAGACCCTTGTGACGTCATTAACAACGATATGGAATGGATCGTGCTAAGGACCACAAAAATCTCGATTTACACGTTGTAACCATGATATGACCCTTGTGACGCCATTAACAACGATATAGAATGAATCGTGCTAAGGACCACAAAAATCACGATTTACACGTTGTAACCCAAGAAAGTTTTAAAATCAAATTGAAAATTACAAGGCTCGAATGATATATATTTTGTTACCTTAAACCTCGACCCGTTGCTTAACGAAGCAAGGACCTCGGTATGATGATAAGCACCTCGACCCAATATCTATAAAGAGATATGAACCTCAGTATTTGATAATAAGCACCTCGACCCAATATCTATAAAGAGATATGAACCTCGGTATCTGATTGTGAACGTAGCAAGGAATGAAAACCTTGATAAGTTCAGAAATTTGATCTTTGAATATCAAATTTTCGAGTGAAAATTTCAAGAGGTATGAAAACTTGATTTTTGGAATAAAAAATGATTAATTACCCTCAAAAGACTACTATGAGTGCTTATATATAACCTTAGCACCTTTAATTTGACCTAATGGTCTCAAAACAAGCTAGCATGCCACTTTTATGAAGCCCATCAACTTACAACTCGAAAATGCATGAAATAAAATAAGTACTAAGCCCACTAAGGCATAAAATACTATTACAATTTGGAACAGATTATAAGAGAAAAGTTTTAAGCAGCCCAAGTACAAAAACTTGAAATAATTCAATTGATTCACTCTTCTTCTTAAACTTGGAGTAGATTCAACATTGTAGGATCATTTGTCATAAATTGTCTTGACTCAGAGTGTTCCTTTGTTATGGTGTGTAGTACGAAGCTTAGCAATGAGTTGTCCAACTTTTTAGCCCGTGCTCTTGTAATTGGTCCACTTGGAATTAGAGGAATCGTATGTACCTCTCCTTGATTAACTCCTTCTTCATCATACGCTCGTAGATCTTCATCATCCCCCCATTCATCAAAATGATTTGTCCTCAAATCAGCACCTGCATCAAATGGAGAGAGATCAGCAACATTAAAAGTAGTGCTTAAATTGTACTCACCTGGAAGATCTAGTTTGTATGCGTTGTCATTGATCTTAGCAAGGATCTGAAAAGGACCATCCCCTCGTGGTAGTAACTTAGATCTCATCTTCATTGGAAACGTTCCTTTCCCAAGTGTAACCACACCCAATCGCCTGGTTCAAACACCACCTTCTTACGCCCTTTGTTTGCATGATTCATATATTGTTGAGTTCGTTTCTCGATATGATGACGAACTTGTTCATGTAATTTCTTAACAAACTCGGCTTTCCCTTTTCCATCAAGATTAGTTTGTTCACTTTCTGGCAGTGGTATCAAAACCATACCACACCCAATGGGGAATATTGAGTAGTAAAATGAACGCTCCTGTTATAAGTAAACTCCACATGTGGTATGCACTCCTCCCAATTCTTCAAATTCCTTTGCATTATGGAGCGCAGTAATGTCCACAATGTTCGATTAACAACCTTTGTTTGCCCATCTATCTGGGGGTGACAAGTGGTGGAGAAAAGAAGCTTAGTACCAAGTTTACCCCATAAGGTCTTCCAGAAGTAACTCAGAAACTTCACATCTCTATCAGAAACAATTATGCGGGGAACACCATGCAATCGTACAATCTCACGAAAATACAAATCGACAACGTTAGATGCATCATCAGTTTTGTGACATGGTATAAAGTGAGCCATTTTAGAGAACCTGTCAACAACAACAAAAACAGAATCGTGCCCACTCCTAGACCTAGATAGCCCCAAAACAAAATCCATTGACACATCTACCCATGGTTCAACATGAATAGGCAAGGGTGTGTACAAGCCGTGAGGTAAAGCTCTAGACTTAGCCTTCCTACAGGTGATACATCGCTCACACATTCTTTCAACATCTCTCCTCATGTGTGACCAAAAAAAATGCTCACTCAGTATGTCTAAGGTTTTTTTGACTCCGAAATGTCCCATAAGCCCTCCCCCATGTGACTCCCTTACCAATAACTCTCTCAATGAACTTTTTGGCATACACAACCTATTCTCACGAAACAAAAATCCCTCATGCCTATAGAACTTGCCAAATGCTACTTTCTCACATGCTCCAAAAACATTGCCAAAATCAGAATCGTTAGCATATAAATCTTTAATGAATTCGAAACCAAGCAACTTAGCATTCAAAGTAGAGATCAAGGTATACCTTCGTGATAGAGTGTTAGGATCGGTCCGGAGTGTTTAGAGTGGGGGGGGGGGGGGGTGAATGAACACTCCTTTAAAATTAATCATTTTTTATTTCTCTCGGGTTAGTGAAAGAAATCTATTTCTTAATCAACTTGTCAGTAGAACAGATCACTGAAAATAATAGTGCGGAACGATATGTTCTAGACTGGTAAGAACGGCTCGATGGCTTAAAGAGTATAACGTAGTGTAGAATGATAAAAGACAGAATGTGTTTCTGGAAGTTCGAAGGTGGTGTAATCCTTCTACGTCTCCCATTCTTCCAATTAAGGAAGGATACCACTAGAAGACTTTGATTTATACAATCCTGTTGTATAAACCCGATTCAGCTGGATTTACCTCACTAACAGACTGAAACTCCTAGTCTCTCGATCTGTTCAGACACACACTGTCTGACAGTTACAATTGATTCTCACTTCTCTATCTTTGTAAAGAATACACAAGACAGACTGATCTTGTCAAACCACACAATGATCCTATAATGATCAAATATTATAATATGTTGTGCTTATGAAAACTTTTGAGCAGACTGATAAAATGAATATCTTCTGAAAGTGGTTCTGCTCAGGAATATCTGAAGTTGTAAGCTTGTGCTGTTTTTTCTTTTCTTTTCGTTTCTTGATCGATCAGTCCGTCCTTTGATCTCTTTAGTTGCATCCTTATATAGTTGCTTGTTCCAACAACATTATTTCATTTTCTGTGCAACTCTTGAATCTGCGCAGTCTCTGAATAAGCTTCAGTCTTATTCTTTTAGGCACTTGTCATTCTGGTTTATGCTTTCGGCGTCTGTCAGGTAAGTTCTTCTTTGTCTTCTTACCTTTTACGGTAATCCTCACCTTTTACGGTAATCCTCAGTCCTTGGTCTTTTTCAGCATTAATTGCATCATTAAATGCTTCAATAAATAGCGGTTAATGATTCGGACTGAAGAGCAAAGCTTATTCAACCTTGTCTGCTCTGATCAGATTATTGTTGAGCTGATCTGGAGCTTCGATCTAGTCAGGCTGATGTTCATCGATCCGTTCTGATTTTGTGATAGACCATATCGGTGTGATCTGCTTTTAGCATCGATCTGGTCAGACTGATTTACATCGATCCGTTCTGATTCGTTTTGTCATCTTTAAAATCCGGAACTAACATAGAGCATCAGCTACAACATTATCCTTTCCTTGTTTATACTGTATCACATATGGGAATGTTTCCAAAAACTCAACCCCTTCGCATGTCGTTTGTTTAGTTTCCTTGCCCCTTCAAGTACTTCAGTGACTCATGATCAGTGTGGATGACAAATTCCTTCGGCCAAAGATAATGTTGCCATGTCTCCAATGCCCTTACCAATGCGTAAAATTCCTTATCATATGTTGGATAGTTCAAGGCTGCCCCATTAAGCTTCTCATTGAAATATGCAATAGGCTTCTTTTCCTGCATTAAAACAGATCCAATACCAACACCAGATGCATCACATTCAATTTCAAAAGTCTTGGATAAATCAGGCAAAACAAGTAATGGTGCAGAACTCAACATTTGTTTAATCAATTCAAAAGCTTTTCCTTGTTCTTCGCCCCACTTAAACCCAACAGTTTTCTTAATAACTTCAGATAATGGTGCTGCAAGTGTGCTAAAGTTTTTGACAAACCTCATATAAAAGCTTGCCAAGCCATGAAAACTCCTAACTTCGGACACAAACTTAGGTGTAGGCCAATCCCTAATTGCTTTGACCTTCTCCTCATCCACCTCAACCCCTCTAGCTGACACTACTTAACCTAAGAAAGTGACTTGGTCGGTGCAAAAAGTGCATTTCTTTAGGTTTGCATACAATTTTTCTTTCCTCAAAACTTCTAATATTTGAGTGACATGCGTTTCATGAATTTCCAAACTAGTGCTGTAAATAAGAATGTCATCAAAATACACCACAACAAATCTACCAATGAATGCATGTAAAACATGATTCATAAGGCGCATAAATGTACTAGGTGCGTTAGTTAACCCAAAAGGCATCACTAACCACTCATACAGACCAAGTTTAGTTTTAAAAGCCGTTTTCCACTCATCTCCCTCACGCATGCGTATCTGATGGTAACAACTTTTCAAATCAATCTTAGAAAACACACATGCACTATGCAATTCATCAAGCATATCATCTAAACGAGGAATAGGGTGGCGATACTTTACAGTGATTTTGTTGATCGCCCTACAATCAATACACATCCTTCACGTCCCATCTTTTTTTGGTACAAGAAGTACGGGTACATCACAAGGACTCAGACTTTCTCGAATGTACCCTTTTTCCACGAGTTCCTGAATTTACCGCTGCAATTCCTTTGTCTCCTCAGGGTTGCTCCTATAAGTTGGTCGGTTAGGAATTGAAGCTCCTGGAAGGAAGTCAATTTGGTGCTCAATTCCCCTAATTGGTGGCAATCCAGCAGGTATCTCCTCTTGAAATATATCATCATATACCTGCAAAATAGCACGAAAAGAACTAGACAAAGTATTGTTAGATTCGTCAACAGCTAAATAAGCCTCTTTGTACATAAGCAAAAACAAAGGTCTCCTTGCTAGAAAAGCCTCGCGAATCTCACATTCTTTTTGCAAACAGATTCACTCCTTTTTTATCTTTTCGCTCAATTCTCTCTCTTTTTTTCTCACCGAGCTCATCTTCTTTTTTTTCACTCTTTTTCACACACTCCTCTTTTTTTTTCACTCACATTTTTTTTATCATGCTCTTTTTTTTTTCTCAATCTCATTTTCCACCCTCAATTGATCATCATACACCATTTTTGGTGTCAATGGGACTAAGGTAACAGTTCGCCCATCCTTTACAAAAGAATAGCGATTCTTGAAGCCATCATGTGTGACCTTTCTATCATACTGCCAAGGTCTCCCTAATAGTAGGTGTCCCGCCTGCATTGGTACCACATCGCAAAGAGCCTCATCTCTGTATTTCCTAATCGAAAATGATATCAACACCTGTTTTGTAACATTTGCTTCGCCACAATCATTCAATCACTGCAACTTATATGGCCTAGGATGTTTCATTGTAGGCAACCCCAACTTCTCAATAAGCAATGTACTATCAACATTCGTACAACTACCCCCATCAATGATCAAACTACAAACTTTCTCGTTTATGTGGCAACGAGTATGGAAAATGTTTTCATGCTGCACTTCCTCATCATCCTTCACTTACATAGTCAATGCTCTACGAGCCACAAGTAACTCTCCTTCCACAGCATACTCCTCACACTCTGCACCCTCTGATGATGCTTGTGAGTTGTTGTCTTCCTCACTTTCAGAATCTATCTCTCCATCTTCCCGCAGTATCATGACACGCTTATTAGGACACTGAGATGCAATGTGTCCTCGCCCTAAACATCTAAAGCACTTAATGTCTCTATTCTTCTATTGGGATCCATCCACTGGTTTCTTACCCTTATCAACCACAGTATTCTTCCCTTTTGGTGTTTCAAATTTCTGTTTCCCAAATGATTTATCAAATCCCTTATTCAAACTAGGTTTCCAAGATGTACCTGAAGTTGAGCTAACCTTAGTCACATTACTCCTACGATGAATCTGCCTCTCAACTTTCATAGCCATATGTACCATATCCTCAAGCTCAACGTAGTGTTGTAATTCGACTACGTTAGCTATATCACGATTCAAACCCTGCAAAAATCTTGTCATTGTCGCCTCTCTATCCTCCTCCACATCTGCTCGTATCATCAGAATTTCCATCTCCTTATGATAATCCTCCACACTCCTTGAACCTTGATTCAGCCCTTGCAATCGCTGAAAAATATCACGGTAATAGTGTGATGGCACAAATCGACGTCTCATTGTGGCCATCACCTCATCCCATGTGGTAATTGGTTGCTCTCTATTTCTCCTTCGACTTTGTACCAATTGATCCCACCAAATCAAAGCATAGTCTCTAAACTCTATGACCACTAGCTTTACTTTCTTCTCCTCGGAGAACTCATGGCAGTCAAACATTAGCTCAACCCTCTTTTCCCATTCTAAGTATATTTCTGGGTTGTTCTTCCCCTGGAAAGGTGGAATATTCACCTTTATATTTCCCAAATCACGATCTATCTTATCCTCATCCCTTCCACTAGTTTGCTCATTCCGACCACGTCTACCTTGTCTTCTATCACCCCGATTACCATGCCCTCCTCTACCCCTTAGTCCACGGCCTCCATCATCACCATTTCTTTGATTCACATCATCGTACTCTTCTTCGGACTCCGTCAAGTCATACACCACATTTCTACGCACATTCCGATCTCGTCCTCCTCGTTCACCCCTCAATTCTTTCACTTGTTCATCTTGCTTGTCAAGTCTATCAGTCATCGCTTGTAAGATCATGCCCATACGCTCAAACTGTTGTTGCATGGCTTGAAGCGTAAAAGCATTATCATTTTCACCACTACCACTTGAACTATCATTGTTACGAGACATTTTGTGTTACCTGCAAGAAAATGGTTAGTATAAAAAGAAAGGGCCTCACAAACACCCCCTCACGTGTTTCACTCACACTCAACTCACAAAAGGACTCTCCACTCGTGTTTACTCTCTTTTTTTTGGCTTTTTCGAATGTCCTCACATAGCCCTTTTCCACACAAGATGTTATGATTGCATCGAGGATGGTTTTCTTGCTAGGTTGAAGAGGTTGTACTTCGTTTTTTTTTAAAAGAGGTAACACAAAAATAAATAAATAAAAATCGAGACTTGAACCTCATTTTGATCTTAAAAGAAACTTGGGAACAAACTTTAGAAATACGAGTTGAATCTAAGACACAATGATTAAAAGACTTTAATGTAGGACTTTGAAATACAAATGACTCTTTGAGTGGAAGGAGTAGTCTTGAATTATGATTTGACTACTTTGGAAAGAAGTGGAATACTTGAAAATAGAATATTGACTCAAAAAGATGACCCTTTACTTGGAAATAAAATATTGACTCCAAAAGGTGACCCTTTAACTTGGAAATAAAATATTGACTCAAAAATGTGACCCTTTTATTCCTTTCTCGATTTTTTTATTTTTTTTAAGGAAGTCAAGGGACTAAAGAAACAAGAAAAAAAAAGCCCAAAAAAATGATTTTTTTTTAAATTTTGTTTTTTTTTGCCTCTCCGGAGCAACGAAAAATATGAAAAAGAATAGGAAAAAACAAATACACAATGAAACAAAAACCTGATTTTAAAAACCAGGCTCTGATACCAAATGATAAGACCCTTGTGACTTCATTAACAACGATATGGAATGGATCGTGCTAAGGACCACAAAAATCTCGATTTACACGTTGTAACCATGATATGACCCTTGTGACGCCATTAACAACGATATAGAATGAATCGTGCTAAGGACCACAAAAATCACGATTTACACGTTGTAACCCAAGAATGTTTTAAAATCAAATTGAAAATTACAAGGCTCGAATGATATAAATTTTGTTACCTTAAACCTCCACCCGTTGCTTAACGAAGCAAGAACCTCGGTATGATGATAAGCACCTCGACCCAATATCTATAAAGAGATATGAACCTCGGTATCTGATTGTGAACGCCACAATGAATGAAAACCTTGATAATTTCAGAAATTTGATCTTTGAAGATCAAATTTTCGAGTGAAAATTTCAAGAGGTATGAAAACTTGATTTTTGGAATCAAAAATGATTAATTACCCTTAAAAGACTACTCTGATTGCTTATATATAACCTTAGCGCCTTTAATTTGACATAATGGGCTCAAAACAAGCTAGCATGCCACTTTTATGAAGCCCATCAACTTACAATTCGAAAATGCATGAAATAAAATAAGTACTAAGCCTACTAAGGCATAAAATACTTACAATTTGGAACAAATTATAAGAGAAAAGTTTTAAGCAGCCCGAGTACAAAAACTTGAAATAATTCAATTGATTCACTCTTCTTCTTGAACTTGGAGTAGATTCAGCATTGTAAGATCATTTGTCATAAATTGTCTTGACTTAGAGTGTTCATTTGTTATGGTGTGTAGTACGAAGCTTAGCAATGAGTTGGCCAACTTTTTAGCTCGTGCTCTTGTAATTGGTCCACTTGGAATTAGAGGAACCGTATGTACCTCTCCTTGATTAACTCCTTCTTCATCATACACTCGTAGATCTTCATCCTCACCTTAGTTCCTTACGATTTACCTTACTAATTAAGTACATCGATGACTCATTTGACAATATTTCATTTCATTGTGCACTGAAATTATTGTAGTAGGGACCGCTGAGTCCCATATGTTTGCAAATTATGATATCATGAGCCATCAAATGATCTGAAAGACGATGTGATTGGCTACAACGAAGAAATCACAGTTGAACAGTCGGGACAATGGGCAATGCATCAGGTTGAGATGCATCCTGCATCTTTATCTCTTGCACTCTTTATCTTCGCGCTGTACATTCATGCTCACGTCCCATATTGTGGGGTTGTTCTATTTAATCGAATATTGGTTCAAATTTCCTGGAGCAAGATTGGTGGCATATGCTTCTAAATTCTTAATGAGCAGAGTTGGTCTTTAGATTAAATCAAAATATTTTGTTATGTTAGTTCAGATTCATTATATTGTGGCAATTTTAAAAATTCAAAATTTATAATATTCGCTGGTATAAGTAAAATAGAGTTTCACTTCAATTACAAAACTGTAATTACTTTATCAGCATAGACAAATAATAATTTATGAGCAAGCGTCAGCTCGTATGAAAGATGTATAAATGCCCAATGTTCACATGTATAATTAATAGAAATGTGTCGGGATGATACTAACTATGTTAGTTTTACACTTTAAATCATCAACAAGTAGAGATGTCAAACGGACCGTGCCGTCACGGCCCGTTCCAATTTTCATGTGGCCCGGCACGACCCAATTCACATTTTTATTATTTTTTACGTTTTATTGAAATATTAAATTTTTTTTGTTTATTTAATGTTTTAAATATAATAATAAAATAATAAAATATAGATTGACATAATATACTTGCAAAATTAAAACTTATTGACTAATTAAATAACTACAAATTATATTTCAACAATAAAAAATAAGAAATTACAAAGAATTTAAAAAAAATATTCTAGTTTTCTTCATTTTCATCGGAAGAAACATCATGTCCTCCCGCACCTTGTAAGCGGTTATCAACATCCAATCTATCATTTAAAAGAATACACATCTTCACGGTGTTTTGGTTTCATTTTATTTCTTTTTCATGCATCACTCTTCCACCTGCACTAAAACAGGACTCCGATAGAACAATAGATATCAGAGGAGTTAGTAGAGCACATGCCATGATAGAAAATACTGGCCAAAGTTTGGCATTGTCTTTCCACAATGCCGAAACATCAAAAGTTTCTAATTCTTGTTCACTGAAATTTATGACTTGGTTTAGATATAACTGAAGCTCAGTAAATGAAGATGTATTCGAACTAGAACTAGAAGAAGTGGAAGTAGAGTCTTGTCTTCTTCTTAACATTGTACACACATAACCCTTACTGCTCATACCATCACTTTCTCTTACTGAAACTGATCTAGAATTATGTAACGAATCATATAAAGAAAACAAAACAAACAAATATTTATTAATGCACTATTTTCTTGATTAATATTAACATTTTCATAAGTCATATTGGTGTAAGATTATATTATAATTTATACACTCTATAATTCTAATGTAAAATCCAGAATTGAGGCCAAACAAATCAACATAGGAATAATTTTTCAATATTTTTTAAATGTATACTCCATTTGTTCAAAAATTCGTGTAAAAAAACCGATCTCCTCTATATAATGCAAAGCATTCACTAATTTCATAAATTTTATTCAAAAATATTGAAGAAATTGGATAATAACAGTCCGAAATAAATTGGTAGCATCAAATGTTATAAAAAATTACAAATATTAGAAGCAATTTTCCAATCAGTTTATTCAATATGCGAATGTTCGGCTATCATTTCATTAAAAAATAAAGTGATCACATTTCTATAAGGTAAAATGCATTAAATATGTAGAATTCCACTATTAAGAACATCATAAGGAAATTTTTTATAATTCATACAATGAGAAATGCATAAACTTTTGAAGTCTTGTTTTTCTAGCAATTGAACCATTAAGAATTTAAGCATATTCTTTATTTTTTTAAATGAATCTCAAGTGGTTTCAATCCATATTGCACACAATTTAAAATATGATATGCACAACTAATATGAAAAAGATCATCATTTAAAATTTATTTTAAATAAATTTTTAATATAGTAATTGCAGCGTATTATTAGTTGCATTATCAAACGAAATAGAGAAGATTTTATTACTAATATTATATTCATTAGTAACTTGCATAATGTTATTAGCAATAACTCCACTTATATGAGGCTAATCAATTTTTGTGAAACCTAAATTCTTTTTGTGTAACACCCAATTATCGTCAATCAAATGTCTTGTAACACATAAATATGATGCATTGCCAAGATAAGTTGTCCAAATATCACTAGTTAGTGCTACTTCGAAGAAAGATTACCTAAATACGTAATTAAATTTGCTTTATATTCATTAAAAATTGTGAATGTTACTGATTTAATAGTATTTCTTCAAAATCTTTTATGTTGAGGTTATCGAAATTAATATAATTAGTAAAATTTCACATCCGTCCCCACTGAAAAAAGGTTTCTTCACCCATACTATGTATTTAACTAATTCTTTCATATCTCTTTCAACATTATATGTGAAGAAACATAAACTCGAACTACTACTACTAGTACCAAATTGTAAAAGAGTAGTTTGGTTACCATCATTTGGTTCGCTTCCATGTTTAACCAGTGCCTTAGTAAATGACATGTACCACTAGAGGAAGCATATGCATAATCTTTTTTATATTTTTTACAAAATGTCCTTGAATCATTTCCCTCAACATTTTCTACATCAGCAATTGTCATACATTACTAGTTCTTTTTTTAGAAGTTCTTATAGTTGATGATTGAATATTTTAGTACTTTCTTCATTTTGTTGAAATTGATCAATTTCATCATCGTAATTCATATTATAAGATGAATCGATCATTATGTATGTAGACTAGAATTATCTAATACAACAAATATAAAAGTTACCAAATATTTGCTATGAGGAGTATTGATTTTGTTGCTTGTGCTTGTATTGACAAACTTCTTTATTCTTGTGAACAAATTGAGATTATAGACAGAGCTTCAAGAATATAGAGCTTCGAGATTGAGAGATAAATTGAGAGGATAAAATGTTTCCTCATTGGTGCTTTTACCGATCGATCGACAATCGTGCCGATCAATCAGTAAAGCACCATTTTTGGCAAGCAATGCTACGTTATTTGGCGATCGATCGGCATATACACTTAAAAAAATCCTACGGTGTCGTGTCGTGCCGCCCCGGCACCCTATGGCCCGCCACGACCCATGTTACGGGCCGTGCTTGGCACGACACGACACTGTAGCAAAAATGGGCCGTGCTATGCATCGTGCCCATGCCGTACCTCGTGCCGTCCGCTCCGTTTGACATCTCTATCAACAAGCGAAGAACGTAGAAGATGGAGTCGAGGAATTAACATCTTTGGAGTGTAGATTCAACTCTTGACCTCATGGACCTGGACACTTCTTGCTCATTTATATATACAACAAAATATACAAAATGACCAAAAATTACCCATAATCATGTATATATCCTTATAATGTCTCACCCGTCTATACCTCAATTACACAATATTTTTTTGCAAAAAACTCATATACAGTGCCAGACTGATTATAAGGGGGATGGACTTCGACTGCATACACAATATATTGTAACCCACACATATATTTTACATGAAATAATCAAAGACCCAAAATATAAACAAATTGCACGCAGATTTTCTCCGATGATGATTATGACCTGAGATGATTTAACTTCGTTGAGAATTACACGGCATCTCTTATATGTTCTCATAGACGAAATGATTCTCACTGTCTGTGAGCTAACACACATGACTCATTGGTACACACAGGGTGCATCATCTCATGCCCACCCATCACTTAGTACGGTATTTTGCACTGTCATTATAAAAAAATAAAGTTGCGCATCTGCTATTACTTATATCTTTTAGCAAAATGGTAAGCGCTTGATACTAACAATTGTCATTAAAGCGAGTTCATGAGTTCGAGTCGTCCAAGAAGAAATTAATGGGGATCCTTCTTTTATGCATTCGTAGACGAAGTGCTTCTCATCATCTATGGCCTAACAAACATGACCCATTGGCACCAACGGGTGCAACCTTTCATGTCGAGTTGTCATTAGTACGAGACTCTATGCTGCCACTATAATAAATTAAAATTGCACATATGCTACTAACTATAATTTATAGTAAAATGGTAATCACATTATCCTAACAAACTTAATCCCTAACTTTTGCTAATTAATGAACTAGGAAGGATCTTTTTCCATGTGATAATAATGAAGTTAGTAGCATAATAATAATAATTATAATTACAAAGGAATGTGTGAATCTGAGCAGCACATTTCACATTCACAAAACGCCACCCCACAAGATAGACAAACCATTCTAACCATCCCATTGGTCCGTATCATCCAAACCACACTCGGACAAATTTCCCAGCTGTTACTTTACTATTTTACAACCACAACATAAACACAATTTCTTATTTATTTCCATTTCTATTTTTATTTTTATTTTTTAATATAAAAAATAAAAATAAAATCGTACCCTTAGCTCTTTCTTCTACACGTACAACACACTCCAAAAACCTAAAGCCCTCCATTCTCTCTGTAAACTCATTTTGTCAAAAAAGTGTGTATTTCTCTTTCAAATTAAGAGTCATTGACTCTCTTGACCTTAGCCGGAGCTAATCAAGCATAAACCTCGCGCATATTACGTTTTTTTTTTGTTTTTTGGTTTTATTTTCTCGGCTTTTGGATGTGCTGAAGCTAGTTAATTAGGGCAAAACCCTAACTTTCTTGCAGTTGATTATGGTGGGGCTGCGCATTATGCTGGAAGACTCTAGCTTTCCGAGCTGAAGTTTTGGAGAAATGCCCTAATTTTCACTGAAGTAGGTAAGGTGTGTTCTGTTCTTGAAAAATCTGCTCCGGTGCTTCTTGAAGTCGAGGGTTTCTGCTTTTTGCTTAATTTTTGAATTGATTCTGCCAATTGTCTTTTTTTAGACTGTTAGGTATTGTAATAAATTTTTAATTCTTAGTATATGATGGGTGTTTTGTGGTGGCTGTAGGTGAAAGAGAAGGGAAAGAGATGGAAGATGAGCATGAGTTGATCCTGGCATGCGTAATTTCAGGGACACTCTTTCTGTCCTTGGTGCAGCTTCTTTTGTTATACTCTGGTTGGTGAATTGGAGACCTTGGCGCATCTATAGGTAACAGGATTCACCTTTAATCTCTATTACCTTTTTTTTATTATTTTTTTTGGGTTTTTGGATCAGCAAAGCTTGCTCCAATACCAAAAATAAATGCATCTGACTAAGTCAATTATGATGATATAGAGCTCCGATAGTGTTAGTGGATGATTAGGTAGATTAAATTTATCCTCGGGTATATTAAAATTGGTTTTAATTTTGTCTCATTTAGATTTTGAAATGCGGTTGTTACAATAGTTGAATTGGTCGAAATTACATTGGTCAAATAGGGCTTGGTGAACCATTTTTGATACGAGTTGCATCTTCTACAGATTACCTGATTATTTGAAAAAAAAATTAGACTCTAGAGAATCTCTCCATTTTAAATTGGAATCAGAAATGCTAGTGTGTGGTTCCGTACTTTCTAAATATGAATTGTGAGTTTAGGATTTGTTCATAGTGATTTATTCATATTTGTTTCTTATTAAAAGGTAAGTGATTCATTCAAAAAGAAAGGTTCTAGTAAAAAAAAAATCCATCTTTGAAATTTTTGTAACGTACTTCTTTCTCTTGATATCTGCATAGGGATAGTACATCAAATAAATATCACAAAACTTCCTTCGAACAATTATTCTGAGAGATTCGAGCATGCTATATATATCATGCAGAAGTACTAGATTAGTATCTATAACACTGCATTCTGAATTACATCGTTTAGTTGATGCTTCACATTTATGGTTCTTGTGTTTGAAATATTGTTGGATGTCCGAATTGCATCATTCATGCCATTTATCATGAAAATGAGAAACAGACCTTTAATGGTCGAACATTTTAGTCGTCTTTTAGTCCTGATTTGTCAATTACGTCTCTTGGTGAGCCATTGTAATTGAACTGGTGTGAATTCCTTTGTATAGGTTCGTTTGTTACATGGCTGGTAGTAACGAGGTAATGCTCGTAGTGTTTCTGAGATTTTAGGAGAAAGGATGTGTAAACTGTTGTGCACTTTTTTTAGGTTTATTGGATGAGTGCAAAAGAAGTACGGACTCTTCTACTGAGATATGGATATTCATTCAGTTATATCTTACTGATTGTTCTTCCCACTACACTTCAAAATTATTCATTTGAAATTCAGTGTAAATTATTTACCTATCCTAATTTTCACGTTTTTCTTTTTCCTTCAGTTTTCTTATTCTGGTGTTTGACCTTCTAACACTACCAACTGAGAATCTTGTGGAATAAGAACGTTAAATGTTGTTTTAGTTACTAGTGGGTCTGGGAAGAACCTATACTGTTTCTTGATGGTACTTATGATATTTGACCTTAATTTTTTTTTTTTTTTTTTGTGATTACTTACATGAAAAAATAAAGAATATCAACTTTTCATTTAACTGGTTTCTGTTTGGCATAATTTTGGGCTGAAACTGATTCAATATTAAATATATTTCAGAGTTAAAATGCAGTGTGATTAAAGAACAGATTTTAAACTGCTGAACATGGTGGCTGCATTTCAATGTCTTATCCTTATTATAACTAACTCAGAGGATAGAAAAACTTATCTTATCCATTTGTCGTATCATTCATGATTGATTCCATGGCAAACAAATTCTGATTTAAAGTCATCTACATAAACAACTTATATACCAACTTCTCAATTAGTCTTCCCAAGGTAGTGCCTTCGAAAACTTAAAATTTTCAAACAGGTACTTTATTGTATTCAAATATCTGTTTTGTGATTGCTCTTGAACTAGAATCTGTTAAGTGTGTAATTTTTTTTGTCTTTTGATATTCTGTCGAACATTGAATGTGTATCTCTGAAATTATATTTACAAGTTACAACATTGACACTGTTCCACGTCTCTAAATTATGTTTACACCAATGACACTCGCAGCTCTGAAATTGTAGTTACAACATTGTCGCTGTTTTGCATCTCGAAAATTATATATATGCCATTGTCACTGTTTTCTAATCTTCAGAAGGTCTTGAATTTCTGGAACAAGAGATTGAAGATATAGTGTGCACTGTTACACATCTATTAAAAGCGAAGGAATTATCTGAGGGAAGGAATATAGTTGGGTCTTCAATTGTTTTTTTCACCAAGTGGAAACACATCAAATCTGATAAATGAATTCGAAGTTTGTTGTATATTTCCATTGGTTAAATTGTTTCCCAGGACTTGAAAGAAACATAAGGGAGACTTGATTTTTAATCAGAACGTACAGAACCTTGAAATTTATCAATAACTTGTTTTATTTTCTTTGAGAAATCTTGCATCATATACAAGGTATCTTGGTATGTCGAAATAGAAGATCGATGAGGATAATGGAAATTATCTTATTCTATTGGTATTTTTCCTTTGCATCATAATCCTTTTAACCTTACAAGTATTCCTGTTGGGGTCTTTAGTTCCCCTTTCTGTCTCTGACTTCTCTTGACTACTATGTATCATTGCTCTAACTTATTTGTAAGTTGTAACCATGCTTAGTTACATGTGTTCTTCTCCGAAATTGATGTAGAAAAGCCTTGAAGGATGAAAAAAGGTATAAAGGATTTCATAACCATTCAATGTGATCTCAGTTTACTAATCTGGAGAAAGTTGCCCTTCTTCAGCAGCATCTTTATCAAATTGCTATTCTTGACTTTTTTCTCTATTTTTTGTTTTAAAAGTTGATATTTGAGAACTCGATAGATATGCTCTTTTCTTTTTTAAAAGCATGATTAGTTGATGTGGCATTTGTAATACGGCAGAATGACTTGCATTCTGATTATGATGTTGGTTTTATGAAAATGCAACTTATTATAGATTAAAATTTCCTATTTAGATTTTTCTCCCCGTCTTTCTTTTGTGCACAAGAACATTAAGTCTTTGTTTTACCATCAATCTTTCCTTTCGGGATAACGCATACTTCTGTGGGTACTTGAAGAACTTTAACTGAATCTTCTTCATCATTGTTTTTCAGCTGGATCTTTGCTAGAAAATGGCCAGATTTCGTGCAAGGACCGCAGCTGGGGGGTATTATGTGGACTTCTTTCCTTGGGTGCATGGATTATTGTCATTTCACCGGTGGTTGTGGTCATTGTATGGGGATGCTGGTTGATAGTGATATTAGGGCGAGATTTAATTGGGCTAGCTGTTATAATGACTGGAGTTGCTCTACTTTTGGCGTTCTATTCTGTAATGCTCTGGTGGAGAACCCAATGGCAAAGCTCAAGTATGTATTTCTTATTTTTGGTTTTTTGTTCTCACTGACTGTTACATTTTCATCCATTGAATCTGCACGGAGATTGTTTCTTGTGGTTTGTGACCCTCTGATGTTTTGCACTTTAAGCTTCAACCGACTTGAAATTTATGTCATTTGACTTGAAATTTATGTCATTTGTGCATAATGTTATGAATGATTTGAATAACACTGATTTTTCTTTGACCATTCTCTTCAAAGCCTGAATACACCGTAATATATTCTATCCAAAATATTTAATCTACATGACAACCTTGCGCAGGGGCTGTTGCTGCTCTTCTGCTTCTGGCTGTTGGATTGCTTTGTGCATATGAGCTTTGTGCTGTGTATGTTACAGCGGGTGCAAAAGCATCCGAACGGTATTCGTCTTCGGGCTTTTTCTTTGGTGTGTCAGCAATTTCCCTTGCAATCAACATGCTTTTCATTTGCAGAATGGTTTTCAATGGTAAGCCATCATTTTGGTTATGGGCATCAAAACAGCTTCCTCGTTCAGTATTATCTTGTCATTTGATATTTGTGCTTTTGATAATCCTCTTGCATGAGTTCTGTCAGGAAATGGTTTAGATATTGATGAATATGTCAGAAGGGCATATAAGTTTGCTTATTCAGATTGTATCGAAGTGGGTCCTGTGGCGGCTTGCTTACACGAACCGCCTAATCCCAACGAATTATATTCTCGACAATCTAGAAGGCAAGTCCTATTTTTCATTGGGTTTCTCTTCAGACGCCCCCATTTCAATTATGCCTTCACAATTTAAACATATACAAGTGAAATTGCTTGTTGGTTACTTGTATGTATGCTCAACTTTATATCAATGGAATTCCATCATGTTATTTATGCTCCCACTTTTTTTTTATGTTTATCATTAATCAGTTACGAATGCCCATAGTTTGTATTTTTGTCATTTGATTCTCTACAGGGCTTTGCACCTTGGGCTTCTCTATTTTGGTTCTCTTGTAGTTCTGCTTGTATATTCCATCTTGTATGGCCTGACTGCCAAAGAATCCCATTGGCTTGGAGCAATTACATCGGCCGCAGTTATTATTCTTGGTATATCCAATATGAATAATAGTGTATATTGTTTTCAACGTCTGCAGTATGCAGTTTCGTTGTTTTTTTTCTTCGTGACAAATTGTATCATATTAATTTTCTTTCCTTTGTAGATTGGAATGTGGGAACATGCCTGTACGGATTTAAGCTTCTCAAAAGTCGCGTTGCTGCACTTTTCGTAGCTGGGGCCTCTCGTGTCTTCTTGATATGTTTTGGAGTCCATTATTGGTTTGTCCCATCCTTGCGACTGGATATTCTACATTGAATAAAAATGTTGGTTTACTCGACCTAGTTAATCATGACTTTTGCCCCAATTTTATTACAGGTATCTTGGACACTGTATTAGTTATGCTGTTGTCGCATCTGTTCTACTAGGTGCTGCTGTTTCTCGTCATTTATCAGTTACTAACCTGTCAGCTGCCAGAAGAGAAGCACTGGAGAGCACAGTTATTCGTCTTAGGGACGGATTCCGAAGGAAAGAGCAAAACTGCTCATCCAGCTCATCCGAAGGCTGTGGTTCAAGTGTAAAACGTAGTAGTAGTGCAGAAGCAGGCCAACTTAGTAATAATGCAGCACCTTGTACTGGTGATATTAATTGTTGGAACAATGTTGATGGGATTCATAGTGAGAACGTGGATAGTGGGAGACCAAGTTTTGCTTTACGCAGTAGTTCTTGTCATTCTGTAGTTCAAGAAACTGAAGTTGGGCCATCATTTACAGATAAAAATGTTGATCACAATAGTTCTTTGGTAGTTTGTTCTAGTAGTGGCCTGGAAAGCCAAGGCTGTGAGTCAAGTGCATCTAATTCACTTAATCAAGCTCTAGATTTGAATTTATCTCTTGCATTCCAGGAGAAGTTGAATGATCCGAGAATAACTTCTATTTTGAGAAGAAGAGCAGCGCATGGGGAGCTGGAACTTACCAGTTTATTACAAGATAAAGGGCTAGACCCCTAATTTCGCTGTGATGCTGAAGGAGAATGGATTGGATCCAATGATACTTGCATTACTGCAAAGAAGTAGTTTGGATGCGGATAGGGATCATCGTGACAATAATGACACGACTGTGATTGACTCAAACATTGTTGACAATATACCGCCTAATCAAATTTCATTCTCAGAAGAACTTAGGCTCCATGGAATGGAGAAGTGGCTCCAGATTTGTAGGCTAGTTTTGCACTACATAGCTGGTACCCCCAGAACGAGCATGGCTTCTCTTTAGTTTTGTCTTTAGCATTGGAGACCACCATGGTAGCTATTTTTCGCCCTAACACATAAAATTGATAAACGGCCACACACCAACAGGTAACTGCATAGTCATGCAAAGATACCCTAAAGTATTTATGACAATGCCATTAAGAAACTTGCATGGGCGTAATTTCCACTTTCTCATTTACAAGCTTCGCATGCTTCTGTTACAGTTTGAATTTGGCATCGCTGTGCTGCTGTTGTCTCCTGTTGTCTGGTCAATATGGCTTTCCTTAGGTCACTTCAATATGAGGAATTGGTCCATGACTTCAAAACCTCGGAAGGTAATCCCATAATCCACTCCCTGGTGATTATGTTGTTAAAGTTTTTTCTTCTCCACATATTGAAGTTTTATAATTCCAATGATCTATTTTGCAGTATTAATTTTAAACGTTCTCAACTTATTTGGTTAAGATTGCATATTGTTCAGCTGAAGTAATTGAATGCATTGAGTACCATATCACAGGTCCCCATATCCTTTCGTCTGTTGTTTCTTAAGAATTGCTTTTAAATCATTCAATCCATGAATTATTTGAGTGTTTGTCTTTGGTTATCAAGTTATTTCTTTGGGCTTGTGTAGAATGAAGCTTTGGAAGAATAATATTATTCTAAGATAAATTACATCAGGATGTGTTATTTATTTTTGTTGTTCTTATTCATAGTGCCTCGTATATTTCCTAATTGTTCCTGCTGATATTCTACTTATAGGTTTTGCATTTTTCCTAATCATTAGCATTTCTGATGTTTTAATGCAAAAGCATAATTTCATGTTACATAATTCCTCTGCGTTGTCTATTAAGATTTCTGCTGTCATTCATTTTATGTATTTTTCGTTATCTTTCATGTTATCAGTATGGCTTTGTTGCTTGGCTGGTGAGCACTTCAGTAGGATTGCTGCTTTCCTTCTTAAGGTATGAAGTCTCGATTCCATGTGGCTGTTGTGTTAGCTGCTGACATGAATCCAATCCTGATTGTCAATGTTTTGCAGCAAGTCGTCAGTTCTTCTAGGATTATCTTTGACGGTACCTCTGATGGTGGCATGCCTTTCTGTTGGCATTCCCATATGGATACGCAATGGTTACCAGTTTTGGGTTTCTGGAAGTGGTATTGAAGATAACACACAGAATCATGCAACTATTGGGAAGAAGGAGGTATAAATTCTCTACATTTCTCGGAATGTATTGTTGTTAGCAGCTGTGTTAAAAATGTGAAGAATTGCTTATTAGTAGATTTTCTTTAATTGCTCGCGGTGAGACGATGTTAAGATGCATGTTGTCAATGTAATGAAGAGGTAATTATTCTTTTTTTGTTTTCCTTTCACTCTAGGGGCTTTCTCGCCCTCTCCATTGGCTGAATATTAGAGTTCAGTTGTTAAAAAAACATTGGTAACATGAATTTGGGATTGCAATGCTATAATTTAGCTTAACATTATTGGAGGGTTACATCAGATTCCGTTATTTATTGTCTTGAATTTGCTTGTTCTTGCTCAAGTTAGTGAGCTGGATTCTGGAGATTGTGCTGCAATTTGATTGAATTCTACTGCTTTATTTGTTTTTCTGAAAGGAAAATTTCTCCATATTTTTGTTTTCATATATTTCTACGTCTCACTGTTGCTGTTAAAGCCAATCATTTTAGCATTTCGCAGAAACCACCTGGAGGATGTGAACCCTCTCGTGTCTTAAAAGTTTTCTACTTCATTTTTTAATCTCTCTCTCTCTCTATTTTTTTTTTCTTTCTGTTGCTTGTTTTTGCATTTCATGTGTGGTTTCTGGCTCTACATTTGAGTCGGATTCAGTTGTGTAAATTGTTACTGCTACCGATGTGCATATTTTTGTTTATTTATGCGTTGTGGAACTAAGGACTTACCTTCGACTTTCTTACGATTGACATTTTTTCTTTCGTTTGGTATTGACGAATTTACTGTAATTTAATGGCAGGGAATTGTTCTTTTCATTTGCATGTCCTTGTTTGCTGGATCTGTACTGGCTCTAGGTGGAATCATATCTGCAAAGCCTTTAGATGATTTAAGCTACAAGGGATGGACTGGATATCAGAATCATGTTTCTTCTCCGTATGCATCATCAGTGTATCTTGGCTGGGCAATGGCTTCGATAATTGCCTTAATAGTGACTGGTGTGCTGCCGATCGTGTCATGGTTTTCGAACTTATCGATTTTCCCTGTCATCTGCTTGTTGTATTGGATTGTTTGCAGGTAAAGTATGATTTACTATTTCATCACGACTCTTGTATCCTAATCATTGAAGCATCAGTGTTTTATGTTTATGGGCATTGTATAGCTTTACAATACAATCTGTTTTTGTAGCTGGTCCTTGTGTCATTTTGTGGGTATCGTATGTGAAGGTTGTGAATTCAAGAGATGACCAGGTTTCCAACAAAGGCCGACTTTCTTGCTGCTTTGCTTCCATTGATTTGCATGCCCGCAATATTGTCACTATGTTCCGGTTTGCTCAAATGGTATGTGAACAGCTGTACTATCTGACTGGATTGTTGCTTTATTCCTTAAGAATTGATTTCAGTTGATGATATGTATAAGAGTGATCCAAAGATTATAACATCCTCAATATATTATTGCAGGAAAGATGACAACTGGAAGCTTTCTCGTGATGCTTATATATTATTATTATCGGTCTTGTTTTGTTGCTTTCTGCAATTTCAGCAATTATAGTTACGATTCATCCATGGACGGTGAGCGAGCATTTTCACTAAGTATATACGCAATTTCATTTAAGCTGTACCTAACATGATGTTTCACTCTGTTGCTACAGATTGGTGTATCATTCCTTTTAGTGGTTCTTCTTCTGGTTCTGGCCATTGGTGTTATTCACTACTGGGCTTCAAACAATTTTTACTTGACACGGTTTCAGATGTTATGCGTCTGTTTCCTTGCATTTCTTTTGGCTTTGGCAGCATTCCTTGTTGGCTGGTTTCAAGGTAAAAGCTTTAAAAAACCTATGTGGAAACTACTGACAGAATAAACTGCATCATTGACTTGTCTCATCTACTTTATTGAATTTCATAAATTTGTACTTTTGAAAAATTCTTACGTATTAAATGATATTTTAAATTTGGTTTCTTCCAGATAAAGCTTTTGTTGGGGCGTCTGTTGGATACTTCTCATTTCTTTTCCTTTTGGCTGGAAGGGCATTAACTGTGAGTAACATCTAGCTGTAAAACTGTCCGACAGCAAGATGCCACTTTAATTTAGCTAGTCTTTGGCACAATGGTATTCAACTTGATTTTTGATGTATCTACATTTATCATTGTGCGAATTTGCAGGTTCTTCTTTCACCTCCTGTAGTTGTTTACTCTCCAAGAGTATTGCCTGTATATGTTTATGATGCTCATGCAGATTCTGGAAAAAATGTCAGGTTTGTTACATTCCTTCATTAACTTCAGATGAGTTTCTTTTGTTCATCATATACATATTTTTTTTGCTTCATTTTCTAATATGAATGGTTCAGCTAGTTGCTACATAAAATTCTATTTGTGTTTGATCTTTCTTCTGTATCCAGTGCTGCTTTTTTGTGCTTTACGGGATTGCATTGGCTACTGAAGGCTGGGTGTTGTTGCCAGCTTGAAAATTTACCCACCTTTTGTTGGTGCTGCTGTATCAGCAGTTACACTTGTTGTGGCTTTTGGCTTTGCTGTCTCACGACCATGTTTAACTCTTGAGGTTTTGTGGTTTGCCTTGCGCTTATCTACACAATTTACTATTTATAACTCGGCAATAGTCACAATTCCTCCTCTCTAATGTATAATTTTTATATAGATGTTGGAAGATGCGGTTCACTTCCTTAATAAGGAAACTTTAGTCCAGGCAATTGCGAGATCTGCCACCAAGGTGAACATAGTAGTGACATCCAATGTTTCTTTTGTGTTGTTGTTTAATAGAAGTATATGAGTGAGAGTGAATTTGCTATATCTCAATCTCTGAAAAGAAACTTGTCATATCTTAAATCTCCTCTAAACAAGAACAATCCAAAGTATGGAAAAAAGGTGGCACCTCCGCATTTGTGTGTGTGACTATGAAGCAAAACATGTAAATAATGGCACCGACAAAAAAGTGGAGGACGAAAGACTGAAATTTTTATTCTTATTCATGCATATTTGATACTTCAGTACACTGTTAAATAGAAGAAATTATACAATCTCAAATCTCACCAAATCAGGAAAATATTATAATCCTAATAATTATTTTCCTAAATTTATTCCAATCATATAAAACCAAGACAACTTTAATCTAATCAAATAAAGTCTAATTTACCACCAAACATATTAAAGCCAACGTGGGATCCGGAACATTAACATGCTCATGAACCTGGCCAACTTGTTTCTGGATGACGAGGCTTATTTGGTACTTTGAAATGTTACTGAAAATCAGATATTCATCTCTTATATATAAAAGAAAAGATGTTTGAGGCTTAACATGTAATTTGAACGTTGGGGCTTGGAGCCTTGAACGATGATGTACTTTGTTGTTTGCCATGTTTTTAAATTTGAGCGTGTTTAATTCATTATAAGTTTCATTTTAATGTTGTGTAATTGATTGAATTGTAATGCATCATTAGCCGCGATGATGCCTTGTTATGTCTTAAAACTTTCAAATAGTACCGTGTCTCTTGTTTCCGTGTATGTGTCTGTAGATTCTCATTTCTTGATGTAGTAGCTATATCTGTCGAGATTAGTATTCTGTGCCACACATGGGCGAAGCAAAATAGTTTTCCCTTCCCACTTTTCCCATTGCAAAAAAGCA